>CM059445.1:6682600-7275971 GCA_030390025.1 Squalus acanthias | reverse complement strand
TGATGGCCGGTTGTCTATTCATCCAGGGTGTTAACGGATGTGGAGAGAAGTTTCTCCAATTGCGAAAGGCACCTTTTAGCCACGCATTGGGCTGTGAAAAGATCAGCGATCTTCACAGGGCTCTCTCCCATCACTCTCCTCACACATCACACACCAACTAGGATGCTTCTGGATGGGAGGATTAAAGACGGGACCGTAAGCAGCGCACGCATCGCGCGTTGGACCCTTCTTCTCTCCCAGTTGGATCTGAGAGTAAAAGGTCTTTGCGAGCCCAGGCTTGCGGCCAATCTGGTATACCCCGGTACAGCCCACCGGTGTTCGGTGGAAGGGGTGTGGGACGTCAACATAGGTTTACGGGCCGGGATACATCCCACTGGGCGCGAGATTTATGTTGATGGGTCTAGCACAGTATCTGCTGGCGAGCGACTCACAGGGTGTGGAGTTTATGACCCTGCGGCAGACCTTGCCCTGGCGATCAAGCTCCCTAGCACCATGAGCGCGCAGCAAGCCGAGCTGTCTGCCGTGGTGTACGTTGTGACCCACCCAGACATTTTCCCAACCCCATACACGATTTGCTCGGACAGTATGTTCACCTGCAATTCGTGTACGGAATACCTGGCCATTTGGTCCCGCCGCGGATACACCTCCGCGGACGGGCGACCTTTAACGGTGAAGCCCTTGCTGGAAAAGATCTTAGCAGCAGCAGTAGGGGAGGAAGGAGAGATTTTCATCCATAAGGTGAAAGCTCACTCCTCCACAGAGCCCCGTGGGGAAGGCAACCGGCAGGCGGATGCGCTAGCCAGGGAAGGTGCCGCGACGGCACTTTCTGGAACCCCTATAGGACCGGACCCCATAGCAGCGGTCCGAGGCGGGGACGGGAATCCCGGGAACACCAGGGTAGCATTGCCCCTAGACCTTAAGACCGTCCAAACCCAGGATCCCGCCCTAAAAGCAGTCCTAAAAACGATTGCTGAGGGGAGACAGGTAGAAGGTCCGTACAGTACGGCAACCCTCTCAGTTAAGGAAGGCATGCTGTTCCGCGAGGAGCAGTGGGTTGTGCCGCAGCAGCACAGGAGGGAATTCCTCCAGTTGGCTCACGAGGGACCAGGGGCAGGGCACCCCGGGCCCGAGGTTACCTGGCAACGGGTAGAGCAAGCGGGGATGGTGGCCAGGGCTCAGGGAACAAGTCCGCGAGTTCTGCGCAAACTGTCTTGTGTGCGCTGCAAACAACCCAGACCCCCCAGAAAAGGAAGGTGCCCATGGGACACGTAAGAAGGGTAGAGGGACCATGGCAGTCGATACAGATCGACTATATAGGACCCCTGCCCACCACCCAGGAGGTTATAAGTACTGCCTCGTCTTGGTGGATGTGTTTTCCAAGTGGGTGGAAGCCTTCCCTTGTCGAACAGCTACGGCACTGGGTACAGCAAAAATCTTGGTCCGGGAAGTGTTCTCGCGGTGGGGACTCCCCCGTTTTGTGGAGTCAGACCAAGGGAGTCATTTCACCGGCCAGGTGATGCAGACCACCCTCATGCTTTTGGGTATTGAAGGGAAGTGGCACGTAGCACACAATCCCCAGTCATCCGGGATTGTTGAACGTATGAACCGGACCCTGAAGGAGAAATTGAGGAAAGAGACTAGGAACTCGCCCCAAAAATGGGCGGAAGTTCTGCCTTTAGTCCTCATGGGGGTCCGGGCCAGTCAGTCAAAAAGTACGGGGTACTCCCCGCACGAGGTAATGACCGGAAGGCTCATGCGAACCCCCACCCATGTGCTAGCACCGGTGCTCACTGAGGGTCAGCTCCAGGAGATAAGCAGGGACAAGTTCGCCCAGACTCTCTTGGAGCGCCTGAAACAGGTTTATGAGCAGGCGGCTGGGAACATGGGAAGGCAGCATCAGGGCAATCGCTTGTTGCTGGAACCCCGCAAAACGCGGGAGTGGGAAGTGGGAGACCAGGTCATGGTCAGAAACTACGCCAGAGTAGGGAGTCTGGAACCACTGTATATGGGACCCTACAACATTGTAGACAAGGCGAGTCCCATGGTTTACGCCGTAAAAGTACCACGGCGCACTAAGTGGTTCCACATAAACCAATGCAAACTGTACCAGCCAGGTGCGCAAGGGAAAACTACAGGGGTAAATCCCGCCAATGGGAAAGCACAGCCCCAGGTAGGACCACAAGGCACACAGGCAGGCATAGCAGCTTGCATCAGGGGAAGGGACATCCCGGACGATCATGCAGCGTTTTTCTGGAATTGGGGGTTAGATGAGGAAGAATTCAGGGTACCCGGGTCAGATGAGGATAGTGCAGATGAGGATAGTGATGACGACGGGTGGTTTCGGAGGAACGGTCCCTTTTACGATATGGAGGGGACGGGGGCTGCAGGTAGAGATCCACACAGGGTGGACACACAAGCTGCAGGTCCTGAAGACAGGAGGGAGGAGCTAGAGGAGGCAGGGCCAGCCGCTATGGGAGCACAGAGAGTACCGGTGTGGCTCCCAGAGATGTGGCCGCCCGCTTTGAACGTCCCGTCCTCGGGGGAGGCAGAGATCACGAGTGAAGGGCCGCCTGCTGGGCCGAGCAGGGCGGAGCCACAAACTGCAAGCCCCGAGGTTAGGGAGGCGGAGTCAGCGGAGGCGGAGCCAGCGACTGTGATGGAACCCCAGGTCATCCCGATGGAAGTCTCGGAACCCGGTCCGTCCGTCACGGAACCCCCGCCCATAGCAACTCCCCGTAGGTCAAATAGAGAACCCCAGCCCAGGAGGATGTGGGTCATGTCCCCAGACTGCCCCAAGGCGTAGAGTTAAGGTTAAGATAACCCAGATACAGGCCGGCCACATCGCAGCAGTAACAGGCTGCGGCAGATCAGAGGGAAGGGTCAGTGCCCTCCCACCGTCGGGAAGAGCTCGCAGCAGCCTTCTCAGAATTTAAAGGGGCCGCCCTGAGAACGGGCGGCACTGTAAAGTTATAGTTCTAAGTTTTAAGTTTATAGTTCAAGGTTAAGTTTTAAGTTAATAATTCAAGGTTAAGTTTATAGTTTTTAATAAGGTTAAGTTTGTAGTGTTTTTAACAGAAAACGATAAAATGATGGGAGTTTTAAAGATAGGTTTAGTGAAAGTTTATTCAGCGAACGTTGAAGTTTACGTGAGGCGAGGTCAGGGGACCCGCTCACCCTTCACAAAAGCCAGAGACTCTTGCGAGGCTGGCTACCTCATTCTATCTGATCACAGGAACCAAGGAAGGATGGAACGAATTCTAGTATTGCTCGTGGCAATCGGATGTGGATTGGCCTATCGAGGCCGCACCAAGGATGTCGTGGTGTTTGGATGTTCCGGGGACACGGCCCCCATCGCGGTGGATGGGACCGGAAGACGGGAGGCAGAGGAGACCAGCACCTATTTCCACAAGGGAAGGTGGCCAGGATGGCTGGGAACGAACTCAACGGAGTATTCCAGCACATCGGGGTTTGCCTACAAAGAGACTTCTTTACTGTGCCCCAAAGTAAGGATCATCGCACCCAGGATCAGCGTCACCGTCGGCAAACGGATTTGTTTGACTTGTAGTGGGAAGGTCCCATTGAGCCGATGGTGGTGGCTGCGAAAGCTGAGCAACACTATGAGGAACTCTTCGGTCGAGTGGGAACGACTGGGTAATAATACCCATCGGACAATTACGGGGACAGACGGACAAGTGAAAGTCTGTTGGGACAAATGGTGGGAACCGGATGAGGGAATTTATGTATGTATGTGGGGGTCAAAGTACGTTTGCCCCAAAGGCATCTCCATATTTTTCATTAATCAATGGCAGGATAACGGACAGGGGATGAGGTGGGATGCGAGCACCAGGGGGTGCGGAGCCCCATTCTCCCCGATCCCAGTAAATGCCACTGAGCTCATTACGCGCCCACGCAAAGCCCCGCCCACGATTCCGGTGGTTCTAGCTGAGAAAGAAGGGTGCCCTAAAACTAGTAAGAGACCCGGGAATGGTTTGGTACTGGTCCCCACAGACCAGATACTATTTCAGGGGGTACATTACGCGGTGGCCTCGGTGATTTTAAATCTCACCGAGGTGCGGTTACCAGAGTGGTGCCCCAAAAGACGGAACAGTTGTACCAGGTCCTGTTGACCAAGATGTTCAGACAATTTTACGAATTCGATTTCGCGGAAATTGATAAAACAAGTTTGTACACCGCACCACAGGAAGTTTTGGATCAAGTAGGGAGGCAAAGAAGGGGTTTGGTGAACGATGCGTTCACTGCTTTTAACACAGGTACATCTGTGGTCAACGCTCTAGACAGTGTGGAGCTGCAGACCCAGATTAATGGTTTAAAGACACAATTAAAGGACATTCTAACAGATGAGAATAAAGTGGTAGGGTCGGGTCTACACGAGGACCAAGCCATGACCCTCCATTTAAAGGAAATTATAGCAGAGTTGGAGAAACATGCAAAGACGGTAAATGCCCTGATTAGGGAAGATCGGAATGCATCCGATCAAGCTGCGCAGAACGAGGTGTGCGTGCTTTACGGGGCGTGGTTACTGGGCGAGGGCCGCAGTAATTTGGAGGATTTAAAACAAGGTTTGGTTCCGTCCTGGATAAGTAACAAACACCTGCGGGCGCTCCACCCTTTTCAGAACGCATTAAGTCCGTGCCAGCTCAGGCTAGCTTCAGAAGCTTACCCAGTCCCCGTGGACTGCGGACGTTCAAACCATACTATTATGGGAATAGTATTACGTATGCCGGTTTTGGGCGACACAGCAAAGCCCGCCCCGGTGTATCGGGTAGAGAACATTGGTGTCATTCAGGGGGGAGCCCACATTCGCTATGCAGCGGTTCCACCCTACGTCATCCGCTGGGAGCAAACGATGACAGGTACAGATCTCTCTGGTTGTCGTGGCAGGGGAGCACACATAATACTGTGCCCCCAGCACTTGAATGCCTTTTTAACACCACAGTGCGGGTTCAGAACGACTGGCGCCAAGTCCATGAATTGCACCATGGAGGCAATGGCACAAGATCATGTGCCTCTGCAGGTAGCATACATCGGGGGTGGAACATATTGTGTTACCACTGCAGCGCAACACTACCAGCATGGAAACCGTAGCCGGTGTCCGGTGAGTGACAGCAGTTTCTGTTTTAAACCCAGGGCGGAAGTTCAAGTAGCACAACAGCGAATTATCCCAATCCCTGAACCATCCACTGTTCATCTCACAGTAAAAGAGAATTTCACCGACTTGCAGCGATTCGTCGCGCATTTTGGATACCTCATTCCCCCTCTCCCTGAACACCTCACCAAGCTTTTGAAAGCCGTCGCGGTGTCACAGAAACATTTTTACACATTAGAGCAGAAAACTGTCGAAATAGGAACAGACATTCTGGATATAGTAGTTCCACCGTGGTGGAATCTGTTCACTAATATTGAAGTGCCTTCATGGATCAGAATAGCCTCCCACATTTTAGTCGTATGCCAAGTTTTCATTGTAGTGTACCTATTAGTCGTACATTGTAAAAGAGACAAACGCCTCACCAAGCATGAAAACACGGGAGAGTGGCGAGAACGTTACGTGCGCGTGCACGATGAAAGCACCGTGTAATCGGAAAATGGCGTCACTCCCGCTCGCCACGTGCGCCGCGGAAGTTTGTACTCATATAAGATTTTCAGAGATTGTAAATACGTTGGGAACTTGACATGTTTTAAGAGTTGGTGTTGATTTATTTTGGTGATGGTGTTACAGTTAAAAATGATTGTTTGGTTTTGGGTTCTGTTTCTCCTTTCCCTGAATAAAAGATGAATATACAGGTGATACGAGAGGCATCGGCCTGGTTACGCCGGGAAGGAAAACAAGTGGTGTAAGTTTAAGGGCAAATAATGCCTACGGTGATATAAAATGTAATTTTCTTGGGAAATGAGGACGACACAGAGACCCTAGCTAGGTTAAAGTTATGGGATTAATTTGCTGGATTCGGAGAGAAATCGAGAAAATATTGCTCACCACTATGATTTTTGATACGATAAGCGGAGTTATTCGCATCAACAGGAGGGACTGTAGAATTCGCAATATATCGCGATTTTATTAATAAGGAGAAAACACAGAGTTTCGTTCAAACAGCTTTTATTTCAGCAGAATGCTGACAGGTTTAAAGTGGACACAAGCAGCCTGTAAAATGGCCGCCGCACCTCGTGACAGAACATTCTAGACTTTTCAACAGGCAGACAAGATGGCGTTCCAATAAACATTTGTGCAAGATCGATTAAGATTCAGCACAGTGAAGATAATACACGAGACATTATGGGTTTGCAGTATACACATAGATACTGAAATCGGTCTCCCAGGTACAAAGGAAAGCCATTGTACCGAGTAATCAAGGGCCCATCCAAAAGACATTAATATGTAAAATCCCAACGACTCTACGATGAGAGAGCCGTTAGCAGGTAGTTATACAGGACACTTGGAAGCCCCAAACCCCTCCAGGGAGAACACCGACCGATTTAACAATGGGAGAAATATTAACAGGTACTCAGACATTTACGAGTAGCCCCGAAACCCATTAAGAACGGAGATCACCCATACAAGACATTTGAGCGCCAAACCCTAAACAAAAGAATGGACATTATAGTTGGGCGGGAAACGGAAGATTTTGCACTATAATTGCAGGCTCCAAAACCGTCCATTCTCTCTCTCTTGCTGCTCTTGTCATCGTGGCTGCTCCTGTGCTCTTGTCCGATCGATTCGTAGCCTCGTGGCTGCTCCTGTGTGCTCGTGGTTGGGCTCGCTTCTGCTTGCCTGTTGCCTCTTTTGAAGAGGACTGTTGAACTTTCTGATCCGTTCGGATCTACCTCGTGTCGCGTAACGAAGACCTATGTTGGTAACTGGCAGCGGAACCGAAGGCCCGAGATGAGATGAGATGAGATGAGATGAGAAGAGAGGAAGACCATATCCATCGCCACGGTCAGTAAATCCCGACCGCGCCTGTAGGTCGATTAGCCAAGTTTTCCTCGCCAGGAAGACTTCTTCGAACTTATAACGAAACATATTGCATCGATGATAACTGGACTGTGCCCAAAGTAACTGGAATGTGAAAGCCACCAATACAGATCTTCATCACAGCAGACGTTCCAGCCTGCTAGCCGGAGCAGCAGAAGCAAGCAAACAAGTGGGACCAGGAGATCTCCTGACCGACACGTGGGTGCTGCGGTGAAAAACATCCGATCAGCTATTCGGAATTTCTCCGAGTTATCACGAGTGGTGAGCATGAGTCTCGAAATCCTACGAATCTAGTTTAGGATAGATATTGATAGGGGAGGGTTTAAGGATTAAGGATATTTGTAATGTGTGCCCCTATTTATTTTGTGCCGTTCGTTCCTCGTTTCCCTAAGATCGATTATATAACTGTTTGTAAGATTGTACTGTCATTAATCTGTGCTTATGACATGTATTTCATAATCTTAAGTATCATGCAATAAAGATTTTCCATTTTGTACCATTCAAACCAAGTCTACATGAGTTTCATCTCCATTACTGCTCTCGCATCTAAGTCCAGTGTCTAGAACCGTAAGGGAGAGTGATTCGAACCACTCACAGGTGTGTCTAGTGTTCCCAGACTGGCTGGAGACCAGAACAGGCAACAAGGCCTAGACCCGCACTGACATACAGGCTGCACAGAGCCGCGTGAATCTCACAGGCTGCGAGACACGCAGGGTCAGAATCCCTTACAACAGTGTAGAGGGAGCTTTATTCTGTATCTAACCCATTGTACCTGCCCTGAGAGTGTTTGATGGGACAGTGTAGAGGGTGCTTTACTCTGTATCTAACCCCGTGCTGTACCTGCCCTGGGAGTCTTTGATGGGACAGTGTAGAGTGAGCTTTACTCTATATCTAACCCGTGCTGTACCTGCCCTGGGAGTGTTTGATGGGGACAGTGTAGAGGGAGCTTTACTCTGTATCTAACCCCGTGCTGTATCTGCCCTGGGAGTGTTTGATGGGACAGTGTAGAGGGAGCTTTACTCTGTATCTAACCCGTGCTGTACCTGCCCTGGGAGTGTTTGATGGGACGGTGTAGAGGGAGCTTTACTCTGTATCTAACCCGTGCTGTACCTGCCCTGGGAGTGTTTGATGGACAAAATTGAGAGGTCGCACAACACCAGGTTATAGTCCAACAGTTTTATTAGAAATCACAAGCTTTCGGAGCTATCGATTGCTCCTTCCTCAGGTGAAGTAAATTAGATACAGAATCGCCAAAGCATATATAGATCGAGAACAAAGCATGTGTACCTTACAATTGCAGACCACTAAATTAAATCATCCTGACTATCTGCCGAGGTGTGATAAAGTTAATCAAGTCAGCCAGGAAGGTACCACATCAAAGACATAGCAAGATACAACTGAGACAATGAGGTGTAGTCGCAGGGGTTCTAACGTGTCAAAAGCTGCCGTCTGTATGTAAAACGAAAAGCTTTAAAATTTTTACTTTTTTACTGGGAAAATTTTTACTTTTTTACTGGGAATCACATCTGTGAACAAGCCAACGACGACTCGAGTCCGGATCACGTCATGTATCGTGACATAAACCCAAGATCCCGGTTGAGATGTTTGATGGGACAGTGTAGAGGGAGCTTTACTCTGTATCTAACCCATTGTACCTGCCCTGAGAGTGTTTGATGGGACAGTGTAGAGGGAGCTTTACTCTGTATTTAACCCGTGCTGTATCTGCCCTGGGAGTGTTTGATGGGACGGTGTAGAGGGAGCTTTACTCTGTATCTAACCCGTGCTGTATCTGCCCTGGGAGAGTTTGATGGGACAGTGTAGAGGGAGCTTTACTCTGTATCTAACCCGTGCTGTACCTGCCCTGGGAGTGTTTGATGGGACAGTGTAGAGGGAGCTTTACTCTGTATCTAACCCGTGCTGTATCTGCCCTGGGAGTGTTTGATGGGACAGTGTAGAGGGAGCTTTACTCTGTATCTAACCCGTGCTGTACCTGCCCTGGGAGTGTTTGATGGGACAGTGTAGAGGAAGCTTTACTCTGTATCTAACCCGTGCTGTACCTGCCCTGGGAGTGTTTGATGGGACGGTGTAGAGGGAGCTTTACTCTGTATCTAACCCGTGCTGTACCTGCCCTGGGAGTGTTTGATGGGACAGTGTAGAGGGAGCTTTGCTCTGTATCTAACCCATTGTACCTGCCCTGAGAGTGTTTGATGGGACAGTGTAGAGGGAGCTTTACTCTGTATCTAACCTGTGCTGTACCTGCCCTGGGAGTGTTTGATGGGGACAGTGTAGAGGGAGCTTTACTCTGTATCTAACCCGTGCTGTATCTGCCCTGGGAGTGTTTGATGGGACAGTGTAGAGGGAGCTTTACTCTGTATCTAACCCGTGCTGTACCTGCCCTGGGAGTGTTTGATGGGACAGTGTAGAGTGAGCTTTACTCTGTATCTAACCCATTGTACCTGCCCTCAGAGTGTTTGATGGGACAGTGTAGAGGGAGCTTTACTCTGTATTTAACCCGTGCTGTACCTGCCCTGGGAGTGTTTGATGGGACGGTGTAGAGGGAGCTTTACTCTGTATCTAACCCGTGCTGTACCTACCCTGGGAGCGTTTGATGGGACAGTGTAGAGGGAGCTTTACTCTGTATCTAACCCATTGTACCTGCCCTGAGAGTGTTTGATGGGACACTGTAGAGGGAGCTTTACTCTGTATCTAACCTGTGCTGTACCTGCCCTGGGAGTGTTTGATGGGACAGTGTAGAGGGAGCTTTACTCTGTATCTAACCCGTGCTGTACCTGCCCTGGGAGTGTTTGATGGGACAGTGTAGAGGGAGCTTTACTCTGTATCTAACCCCGTGCTGTACCTGCCCTGGGAGTGTTTGATGGGACAGTGTAGAGGGAGCTTTACTCTGTATCTAACCCGTGCTGTACCTGCCCTGGGAGTGTTTGATGGGACAGTGTAGAGGAAGCTTTACTCTGTATCTAACCCGTGCTGTACCTGTCCCTGGGAGTGTTTGATGGGACAGTGTAGAGGAAGCTTTACTCTGTTCTAACCCATTGTACCTGCCCTGAGAGTGTTTGATGGGACAGTGTAGAGGGAGCTTTGCTCTGTATTTAACGCGTGCTGTACCTGCCCTGGGAGTGTTTGATGGGACGGTGTAGAGGAAGCTTTACTCTGTATCTAACCCGTGCTGTACCTGCCCCTGGGAGTGTTTGATGGGACAGTGTAGAGCACGATTTACTCTGTATCTAACCCGTGCTGTACCTGCCCTGGGAGTGTTTGATGGGACAGTGTAGAGGAAGCTTTACTCTGTATCTAACCCCGTGCTGTACCTGCCCTGGAAGTTTTTGATGGGACAGTGTAGAGGGAGCTTTACTCTGTATCTAACCCCGTGCTGTATCTGCCCTGGGAGTGTTTGATAGGACAGTGTAGAGGGAGCTTTACTCTATATCTAACCCGTGCTGTACCTGCCCTGGGAGTGTTTGATGGGGACAGTGTAGAGGGAGCTTTACTCTGTATCTAACCCCGTGCTGTATCTGCCCTGGGAGTGTTTGATGGGACAGTGTAGAGGGAGCTTTACTCTGTATCTAACCGTGCTGTACCTGCCCTGGGAGTGTTTGATGGGACGGTGTAGAGGGAGCTTTACTCTGTATCTAACCTGTGCTGTACCTGCCCTGGGAGTGTTTGATGGGACAGTGTAGAGGGAGCTTTACTCTGTATCTAACCCATTGTACCTGCCCTCAGAGTGTTTGATGGGTCAGTGTAGAGGGAGCTTTACTCTGTATCTAACCCGTGCTGTACCTGCCCTGGGAGTGTTTGATGGGACGGTGTAGAGGGAGCTTTACTCTGTATCTAACCCGTGCTGTACCTGCCCTGGGAGCCTTTGATGGGACAGTGTAGAGGGAGCTTTACTCTGTATCTAACCCCGTGCTGTACCTGCCCTGGGAGTGTTTGATGGGACAGTGTAGAGGGAGCTTTACTCTGTATCTAACCCATTGTACCTGCCCTGAGAGTGTTTGATGGGACACTGTAGAGGGAGCTTTACTCTGTATCTAACCTGTGCTGTACCTGCCCTGGGAGTGTTTGATGGGACAGTGTAGAGGGAGCTTTACTCTGTATCTAACCCGTGCTGTACCTGCCCTGGGAGTGTTTGATGGGACAGTGTAGAGGGAGCTTTACTCTGTATCTAACCCCGTGCTGTACCTGCCCTGGGAGTGTTTGATGGGACAGTGTAGAGGGAGCTTTACTCTGTATCTAACCCGTGCTGTACCTGCCCTGGGAGTGTTTGATGGGACAGTGTACAGGAAGCTTTACTCTGTATCTAACCCGTGCTGTACCTGTCCCTGGGAGTGTTTGATGGGACATTGTAGAGGAAGCTTTACTCTGTTCTAACCCATTGTACCTGCCCTGAGAGTGTTTGATGGGACAGTGTAGAGGGAGCTTTACTTTGCTGACTGTTTTGTACGTGACCTGAAAGTGCTTGATGGTGAAACTAGGGGTGTGTAATTTGACTCCGTTGCGCCCGCCGTAGGCTCCTCTGGGGTTGCTAACAGGCCACAAAGGAAATTCAGCAGTGCGCTACTGAGGCGCTAGCCGATAGCGCCGCGCCCTTACCGGTAGTGTCCTGGCACGTTACGCCGTGACCCCTTAGTGCCCTGCAGCTGAAATTCATCTGCACCCTGCGAGGTTGCCACGGGCGATGTCAGCGACAGCCTCGCGGGTCACGAGCTGGGCTGCTCTCCACTGGCGGGGCGCTAATTAAAGGATTGGTCCGGCTGCGCCCCGCGTTGACACTTTGGATTTTCGCCAACCTACAGGTTGGCTCCTGTTGGCGGCCCTTGGCGCGATCCGTGGCCGCCATCGCGCCATCCGGCAGCACGCCTCGGTGCTGGGCTGTAGCCACGGTACCATGCCGCCCTGGTGGGCTAGTGGAGGCCGTCAAACGGCCTGCAGAGCGCGCAGCGGCCCTCCCCTTTAGCAGAAGAGATGGGGCGCTGAAACGCTTCAGCGCTACACGGAACGGCTGAGTAGTGCTCCGGCGCTACCGCGCTTTGCTCCCCACGCACCGCCCCGAGAGGAAGTGGCACGCCCGAGATCGCACTCTGCTTCCTCGCCGGGGCGGTAAGTCCAATTTAGCGTCCAGGGCGGTACTCCCGCCCCGGGTGTTAAATGTGAGGCGTTAATTCGGTTACCGCCCCCAAATGGGGCGCAACCGAATTTCGCCCCCTTATAAGTGCCTCAAAAGTAAAGAATTGCATTCTTCAGCACTGACATCCCTCACTCTGATGGGCATACAAGTGTTAAAAGTAAGAAAAGAACTTTGAGAGGGGAAGCGGCCTAAAGCCAAAAGGATAGCATTCCTGGGAACAAATTCTCCAGTGAGGGTGAAAAATACTGTCAAGCTTTCCTCATTTGTTGTACTGATGATTGCTTTATGATTTCCTCCCATTCATTTCTGTAACAACAGGAGAGTCTGAAATGCTACGTGGCCACCAGTGTGAGTCCTGAAAGGATTTGGAAATGTTTGCAGGGTCTTTGAGGAGTCCCAAAGTGTTAAGGAACAATCATTCACCCATTCGGTGTCAATGATCCAGTGTCCCGGCAGATACGGAGTGTGAATGCAGCACAGACAACAACATTTACATTTATATAGCGCCTTTAACATGGTAAAATGTCCTAAGGCACCTCAAAGGATCAGGCAAGAATTGACACTGAGCCCAAGAAGGAGACATTAGGACGGGCGACCAAAAGCTTGGTCAAAGAGGTAGGTTTTAAGGAACTTCTTAATGGAGGAGAGGGAGGTAGAGAGGCGGAGAGGTTTAGGGGGGGGGAATTCCAGAGTTTAGGGCCCCAGGCAGCTGAAGGCAGGGCCGCCAATGGTGGGGCGAAGGAAGTGGGGATGCACAAGATGCCAGAGTTGGAGGAACGCAGAGTTTAAGGAGGGTTGTAGGGCTGAAGGAGGTTACAGAGATAGGGAGGGACGAGGCTATGGAGGGATTTGAACTTGAAGGGCCTTGTGTTTTGAATGTTTCTCACAGATGGTACCCCCCGTATTCTCAAATCCCCGTCAGTTGGCTTGAACCTAGATTATTCCAGTGGCTCTTAAGAACATTCTAGCATGTCGTATGCTGGTATGGAACTCATTTAAACCCCTGCCTGGTCTGGCTGACATATGCTTGTAGTCCACACTATGCGGTTGACTTTCAATGCTCACAGAAGTGGCCGAGGAAGCTAATGAGCAGTTCAAACAGTTAATAAGAAGGCCCACCACCACCTTCTCATGGCAACTGGGATGGGCAATAAACGCAGCCTTGCCAGCATTAAGGCTAGGGTTAGGATGCCCGGATCCCGCAAAAAAAATAGAAAATTAGCTCGAGCACAAGCTCACTCAAGATTATTGATACTGGAACTGTCCTTCAGAGGAGGGCGGTGCTATCCTTTTGGCGCTAGAACCCAGGGCCAATGGGAAGAAAGTCTCTGGGATTGGAACCGGAATGAGGTTGGGACAGTGCCAATCCAATTTTCCCCCGAGCACTCGGCTCAGCTCCAACCAGTCAACAGCAAAACAGAAAGGAAAGAAAGAACTTGCATTTCTATAGCGCCTTTCACGGCCTCAGGACGCCCCAAAGCGCTTTGCAGCCAATGAAGTACTTTTGTGGAAGTGTAGTCACTGTTGTAATGTAGGGAAGCGCAGCGGCCAATTTGCGCACAGCAAGGTCCCACAAACAGCAATGCGACGATGACCCAGATCATCTGGTCTCTTATTGATGTCGGTTGAGGGGATAAATATTGACCAGGACGCCGGGGAGAACTCTTTGCAAAGAGCCACGGGATCTTTTAGGTCCACCGTGAGAGGGAAGACGGGGCTTCGGTTTAACGTCTCATCCGAAAGACGGCCCCTCCGACAGTGCCGGGAGGGTCAGCCTGGATTATGCGCTCAAATCTCCGGAGTGGGACTGGAGCTCGCCAACTTCTGACGGGAGAGGCGAGGGCGCTACGGCTGAGGGCTCGTGCTCAGAGTTGCCACGTGGAGACGGCTGGTGTTGAAGACCGAATGCCACACTGTGGGAGATGCAGGGCGCTGGAGTTGGCGACCCTCTAAAATTGGGACTGAGGCGAGTTGCGAGGGAAGTGTGAGGAGGAGCAGTTATTTTTGTTAACTCCGCAGCCGCTTACGCTGTACCCGACCTGGAAGCATTTGGCGGGGACGCTGGGGATGTGGTAATTTTGTTACAAAAAGCCTCCCAAGATGGAAATACGTTATTGTGGTTGTGTTGCCCAGACTTCTGAAACAGAAAGGGAACACAGAGCTTCCTCTCCCCACGTCAATAAGCTACTTTGCTGACTTTTTTCTTCCCAGTTGGGGAAATGAGAATCGGGTGTGTTGCAGCATGACGAGTCAGCTGTGAATCAAATAAAACCTGAGCAACAGCCTTGTTGCCATAGCAAATCCCTCAAAGTTAAAGAGCCCCCGCCATTTTGAATAAATAATAATTAAAGGATGGCCTTCATTGAGGCGTTGGGGGGGGGGGGTGGGGAGCGGGGATGAAGGCGTAACGGCAAGTTTTGGCAATCTGCGGGAAGAGCTTTATTTTCATCTGGTTTCCTCCCCTCCTTTCCCAAGAAAAGAAAGACTTGCATTTCTATAGCGCCTGTCATGACCTCAGGGCGTCCCAAAGTGCTTTACAGCCAATGAAATACTTTTTTTGAAGTGTAGTCACTGTTCTAATGTAGGAGACACGGCAGCCAATTTGCGCACAGCAAGATCCCACAAACAGCAATGTGATAATGACCAGATAATCTGTTTTTATTATGTTGGTTGAGGGATAAATATTGGCTCCAGGACACCGGGGAGAACTCCCCTGCTCTCCTTCGAAATAGTGCCATGGGATCTTTTACATCCACCTGAGAGGGCAGATGGGGCCTCGGTTTAATGTCTCATCTGAAAGATGGCACCTCTGACAGTGCGGCACTCCCTCAGCGCTGCACTGGAGTGTCAGCCCAGATTTTGTGCTCAAGTCTCTGGAGTGGGACTTGAACCCACAACCTTCCGACTCAGAGGCGAGAGAGAGAGTGCTACCCACTGAGCCACTGGCTGACGCAAGTGGGCTGATTGCTATTGGGTACAGTTCCACAAGCAATAAATAAAACCTCCAGACCCTTCACATAAGCAGGGAGTGAGGCGAGATACCAGGAATTGTTTCTTTTCATGGAAAGCCACACGGGAGCAGACTCGCTGAACATGTGGTTGACACGGGCCTTTAAAGGGGCCTGAGTGTAGAGAAAGGGGGCGATTTCGAGTTCGAGAGGGTGAGTTACTAGTCAGTTGCGGTTGTGAGGTGTTACATAGAGTTTACAGCACAGAAACAGGCCATTCGGCCCAACTGGTCTATGCCGGTGTTTATGCTCCACACGAGCCTCCTCCCACCCTACTTCATTTCACCCTATCAGCATATTCCTTTCTCCCTCGTACGTTTATCTCGCTTCCCCTCAAATGCATCTACGCTATTCGCCTCAACCACTCCCTGTGGTAGCGAGTTCCACATTCTCACCACTCTTTGGGTAAAGGAGTCTCCTGAATTTGTTAGTGACTATCTTATATTTATAGCCCCTAGTTTTGAACTACCCCACAAGAGGAAACATCTTAAACATCCGCTGCTTTTGAAAAAACTCTTTCAAACATCCCCTTCAATGTAAAAACTAAAACCACAGCCAACCGGGTTTCCTGGATTCCGGATCATGGAATATTGTGGCTTGTAACAAAACACTGAAAGGATTCAATTGGGAGGACAGGTTGCATAGACTAGGCTTGGATTCCCTTGACATTGAAGATTATGGGGTGATCCAATTGAGGTGTTTAAGGTGATTAAAGGAGTTGATAGGGTAGATAGGGAGAAACTATTTCCTCTGGTGGGGGGAGTCCAGAACAAGGGGGCATAACCTTAAAATTAGAGCCAGGCCGTTCAGGGGCGATGTCAGGAAGCACTTCTTCACACAAAGGGTGGTGGGAATCTGGAACTCTCTCACCCAAAAAGCTGCTGAGGCTGGGGGTCAATTGAAAATTTCGAAACTGAGATTGATAGATTTTTGATCGGCAAGGGTATGAAGGGTTACAGAGCCAAGGCGGGTAGATGGAGTTAAGATACAGATCAGCCACAATCTAATTGAGTGGCGGATCAGGCTCGAGGGGCTGAATGGCCTCCTTCTGTCCCTACGTTACCTTGTATATAAAACAACGGCAGTGTTAAAACAAACATCTAACAAAACCGAGAGCTGCCTCCTGTCGTACTGTGTTCACACAGAGTCTTGACTCCCCCCACGTGGCCTGTAGGTTTGCCCCTTTGTATGAGCCCAGATAAGAGTCTGAGGGCTGGATTTTGATACTGGGGCGTGTTGGGGTCGTGTCATCCGCATTTCGTGTTATCCACCCGACTGCAATTGGATGTGGGAGATTGATGCGATTTTCACCTAATTGGGCAATTGAGTTCCAGCATGTGGGAACCCATGAACCAATTAGTGTTTTGAGTCTGAAAGTCGCCTCTGATGATGTCATCATTGCTGCTGCATTGCAGGTCAGAGACTGCCTGGCCTTTGCTGTGAGAGGACCTGGATGCAAAATGAGCAGCAGCTCTAAGAAGAGAGAGAGAGAGAGAGAGGAGAGGAGAGAGAGAGAGAGAGAGAGAGAGGAGAGAGAGAGGAGAGAGGAGAGGAGAGGAGAGAGAGAGAGAGAGAGAGAGAGAGAGGAGAGAGAGAGAGAGGAAAGGAGAGAGAGAGGAGAGGAGAGAGAGGAGAGAGTAGAGGAGAGAGAGAGAGAGAGGAGAGAGAAAGGAGAGAGAGAGAGAGGAGAGAGAGAGAGGAGAAGGAGAGAGAGAGAGAGGAGAGAGAGAGGAGAGAGAGAGAGAGAGAGAAAGAGAGAGAGAGAGAGGAGAGAGAGAGAGGAGAAGGAGAGAGAGAGAGAGAGAGGAGAGAGAGAGAGGAGAGAGAGAGAGAGGAGAGAGAGAGGAGAGAGAGAGAGAGAGGAGAGAGAAAGGAGAGAGAGAGAGAGGAGAGAGAGAGAGGAGAGAGAAAGGAGAGAGAGAGAGAGAGGAGAGAGAGAGAGGAGAAGGAGAGAGAGAGAGAGAGAGGAGAGAGAGAGAGGAGAGAGAGAGGAGAGAGAGAGAGAGGAGAGAGAGAGGAGAGAGAGAGAGAGAGAGAGGAGACAGAGAGAGAGAGAGAGGAGACAGAGAGAGAGAGAGAGAGAGGAGACAGAGAGAGAGAGGAGACAGAGAGGAGAGAGAGAGAGAGGAGACAGAGAGGAGAGAGAGGAGAGAGAGAGAGAGAATTGTTTTTGCTCCACCACTCCCAGATGCCCAGCCAGCCATTCACTGATAGTCAGCTATCCAAATGTGCTCCCGTCAGGTTTCACATTCGTGTTTCAGAACAGGCGTGCTTCACGTAGAACAAGGGTTAAAATCACAAAGGCCTTTCAAAACGGCATTATAGAGCCAATTTAGTGCTTGTTAAGGGCCTTAACAGCCTATCCCGCCTCTTAAAGGCGGGACGCGCAGACACGATTTCATCAAAATTGCGTGGAGGCGGGAAGGAGGCGGACTTGTGCCCGCCCGCCACTTTTCCCAATTTTAACCCCCCCCACACGCATCCAAACCCGCCTCCATGGGTCAATGAAAATCCAGCCCTATGGGTAAGCTATTTGACTTAGGGGGCGTCATAGCCAAGCCCAATCCTATCATCGCTCGAGGGATGACTGGACACTGATGAGGAGCAGAACTCATGGCTAATTCCTCCACTCCCTCTCCCCGAGGGTTACTGCTGCCAATCAAAGGTTCCCAACTACATTCATCCCATCTCACACCGGCCATGATGGGCGCCATTTAACAATTGTATTTAAGCTTCCCCTAGAAGGCTCCCTTGCAAAGATAGAGTCTAACTGAGCCAGGCAGCCAAGACATTCTCGATTCCTGGGCCGGGCGGCCTCAGCTGATTCCACCTCAGGTTTGGGGGGGATTGAAAAGAAAAGAAAGACTTGCATTTATATAGCGCCTTTCATGACCCCAGGACGTCCCAAAGTGCTTTACAGCCAATGAAGTACTTTTGAAGTGTAGTCACTGTTGTAATGTGTAAAACACGGCAGCCAATTTGCACACAGCAAGATCCCACAAACAGCAATGTGATAGCAACCAGATAATCGGTTTTAGTGATGTTGGTTGAGGGATAAATATTGGTCAGGACACCGGGGAGAACTCCCCCCTGCTCTTCTTCGAATAGTGCCGTGGATATTTTACGTCTACCTGAGGGGGCAGGCAGGGCCTCAGTTTAAAGCCTCATCCGGAAGACGGCACCTCTGACAGTGCAGCACTCCCTCGGTCCTGCACTGAAGTGTCAGCCTAGACTTTTGTGCTCAAGTCCCGAGAGTGGGAGCGCTTACAATTGAGCCTCGGCAATCCTGGGTTCGAGAGGAGAAAATTGGGGCCGACTTCCCATCCCAGGTGGACATCCAGGCAGTGGCCCCCCCTGCCGGAATAGGCACAAGGATGGGCATCAGGCGGGGGCGGGGAGGCTTGGCGAGGTTTGACTGCGAAGCCCTCTGCGGCCGAATAGTCTAGACTCGCACACTCGCACTGGGCAGCGCCTGAAGGAGGAAAGTTGGAAGGGGGGGTAAAAGAAATTAAAGTTATCGTGCATGTGCAAATATTTGCCTTTGTCTCAGCTCGGAATAAAGTATTTCCGCAGTTCCCGGAGCTTGACGTGCAAGTGCTCCTTTTATAAACGAGGCCCTCTGCTTCATCCAACATTTCCAGATCGCCGGAGCAGGAGGAGAAGCTGTCAGCCAAATGTTTCGTTATAATTGGTTGCGTCTGGACTGAGCAGTGTGGAACTGGCCAAGTTTCAAGCCCATTAAGCTGTGCAGGCAGCTAACAAATCGCGTCCCTCTGGCGCAGGTAGGGGAGCTCATGTGGGTATCAGGTGCGAGCTGGGGGAGGGACGTGTTTTGTGGAGGGGGGGGGTTCGTGCCTATTGCGTTGGAGCGGACTCAGAATATCTAACTAAGCACCAGCACGAGAAGCAGGAATAATCTCCGATTGTTTCCAGTCTGCGCGGCTTAAATGGAGCCAGATGTTGGGCAGACAGCTCGACACAGATTGTTGTGGGGGCGCAGGCACTTTTGTTCAGCGGTTTCATCTTTTTTGAAGGATTATATTACCCGGACCAACTTGCAAAAATATTAACTTATCAGGAACGCCAAGGTATGGATGAGAGAGAGAGAGACATTTCTGTACCTTGTGGCCGCAGAGCGGCTTAGGTGCTATCGGATTGAACCCAATGCAATGGTGATACACAACTGAACTCCTCTTCGATCGCAAGGACTCACTGAGCAACTCCCCACCCCCCCCCAAGATGCTACATTGAAAGACCTGCATTTGTACAGCACCTTTCAAGACCCTGTCAGCTGTGGCTCAGTGGGTAGCACACTTGCCTCTCAGTCAGAAGGTTGTGGGTTCAAGGGACTTGAGCACCTAAAGCTAGGCCGACACTCCCAGTGCAGTGCTGAGGGAGCGCTGCACTGTCGGAGGTGCCGTCTTTCAGACGAGACGTTAAACCAATGCCTCATCTGCTCTCTCAGGTGGACGTAAAAGATCCCATGGCACGGTTTCGAAGAAGAGCAGGAGAGTTCTCCCCGGTGTCCTGGGGCCTAATATTTATCCCTCAACCAACATAACAAAAACCAGATTATCTGGTCATTATCACGTTGCTGTTTGTGGGAGCTTGCTGTGCTCATTGGCTGCCGTGTTTCCCACATCACAACAGTGACTGCACTTCAAAAGTACTTCATTGGCTGTAAAGCACTTTGGGATGTCTGGTGGTCATGAAAGGCGCTATATAAATGCAAGTCTTTCTTTCTTTTCTCAGGACGCCCCAAAGGGCTTTACAGCCAATGAAGTGCTTTTGAAGCATAGTCACTGTTGTAATGTAGGAAACACGGCAGCTAACTTGCGCACAGCAAGCTCCCACAAACAGCACTGAGATAATGACCAGATCATCTGTTTTAGTGATGTCGGTTGAGGGATAAGTATTAACCAGGACATCTGGGAGATATACCTTGTTCTTCTTTGAAATACTGCCGTGGGATCTATAACAGCAACCTGAGAGGGCAGACAGTTTAACATCTCATCCAAAAGAGGGCACCGCCGACAGTGTAGCACTCTCTCAGCACTGCACTGGAGTGTCAGCCTAGATTTTTGTGCTCAAGTCTCTGGAGTGGGACTTGAACCCATGACCCTCTGGACTCAGAGGCGAGTGTGCTACCCACTTTTTTTTTTGTATTATTTATTAACAAAAACAACAACTTGTATTTATATAGCACCTTTAACATAGTAAAACGTCCCAAGGCGCTGCACAGGAGTATTTTAAGACAACAAATTTGACACCGAGCCACATAAGGATAAATCAGGACAGGTGACCAAAAGCTTTGTCAAAGAGATAGGTTTTAAGGAGTGTCTTAAAGGAGGAAAGAGAGGTAGTGAGGCGGAGAGGTTTAGGCAGGGAATTCCAGAGCTTAGGGCCTAGGCAACAGAAGGCACGGCCACCAATGGTGGAGCGATTATAATCAGGGATGCTCAAGAGGGCAGAATTAGAGGAGTGCAGATATCTCGGAGGGTTGTGGGGCTGGAGGAGATTACAGAGATAGGGAGGGGCGAGGCCCATGGAGGGATTTGAAAACAAGGATGAGAATTTTGAAATCGAGGCGCTGCATAACAGCCAATGTAGGTCAGCAAGCACAGGGGGTGATGGGCGAACGGGACTTGGTGCGAGTTTTGGATGACGTCAAGTTTACGTAGGGTGGAATGTGGGAGACCAGCCAGGAGTGCGTTGGAATAGTCAAGTCTAGAGGTAACAAAGGCAATTTAAACATGAAAAACATTTACAACATCATGATCATTCCATTGTATCATACAAATCAATTCCGCCGCTCTGCACAGCCATTCCTCCACCACATATTAACATCAAAATCTGAACTTTAATTTGTCTCCCATGACATATGAGCCAGAGCGGACCTGTACATCAGGAAGGGCCCATGTTCAACCCTGTGCTGAATTAAGTCGGGGTCCTGTAATGAGCCTGCAGTGAGATGGGGTGGTGAGGGGGAAGTAAATCAACCAGCGTTCCTGCTCTCGACCGCTAGCTGGTGACACCTGCTGGAAAGTTGGATGAAGATAGCATTGGGCTTGGCACTGATGCCCCCCCCCCCACCTCCATGGTTCATAGTCTACTGCCCAATCACTCACTCACAAACGGCTATGCTATCAAGGGAGGCACGCTCAGCACTGGTCTTCAGAGGAGAAGACGATGAAATGGAAGAGTCAAGGCTCCACATTCAAACGGAAGCAATGGGCACTTTAGTCCCCCAAAGGAAATCTCCCAAATATGACAATTGGAAACAGTTGAAAAGCATTCATTGCCGTGTTAAAGAGCGGGGGGAAATGCTGGTGCCTGCCGTTAATGACACAGCGAGGCATATGATATCATAATTATAGAGTCATAGAGTTATACAGCACAGAAAGAGGCCCTTCAGCCCATCGTGTCCGCGCCGGCCATCAAGCCCTGTCTATTCTAATCCCATTTTCCATAGTCTTGTATGCTATGGCATTTCAAGTGCTCATCTAAATGCTTCTTGAATGTTGTGAGGGTTCCTGCCTCTACCACCCTTTCAGGCAGTGAGTTCCAGATTCCAACCACCCTCTGGGTGAAAAAGTTTTCCTCAAATCCCCTCTAAACCTTCTGCCCCTTATCTTGAAACTCTGCCCCCTGGTTATTGACCCCTCTACTAAGGGGAAACGTTCCTTTCTATCTACCCTATCTATGTGTGAAGGAATAGCCAGGATTTAGAAAAATACACGATACTAAAAACAGATTTCTGAAATTATTAATAAATGACATACTGGGTTTAAAAGACATAAGCCTTAGCAGACAAGGCTGTAGGCAGAAATACAGGCTTCTGAGATAAGATGGTTTGTTATCACAAAGCTGTGAACACAAGCTTTGGTATGGGAATGGGATATTGACAAAGACAATGCCCTATTGAAGCAAACCATTGGGAGGTTCCTCTATGTCTAGAGTTTGGGAGAAAAACAATGGAATGACCCAAGTAAAGTGTTATAATCTAACACGTTGAACAGATGCACAGAACATTAAAAAAAACAAGTGCCTTTGAAAAAATGACATCAAGTAAGAAATACCTGTCGTAAAATAGTTTTATGTTAAACTTAAAGACAGGAAACACGATTAAATATGCAACCAATTGAGATAGCTAGAAAACAAGTAAGCACTGAGTTAAAGTGTTTTCAAGTTACATATTGTAAAAATGATACCTACAGAAGCCTTTGAAGAAATGACATCAAGTAAAAGAAATGCCTGCTGAACAAATAGTTTTAATGATAAGCTTGAAATATGGAGTCCCGAGGTCTGATAAAAACTAATTGAAGTAAATAAGAAATGTATGGAACACCCGAGATAAAGTATTTACAAGTTGTAAAAGGTACACAAACAAGACAACTTTGAAAATATTACTTCAATGGATGCACCAAGCAATTACATTGTTCTTGTATGGAAATTGGAATACCACGGAGTCACAACTTCTGATAATAACCAGTTAACGTAGTATTAGAAATTCAATAGAAAGACTTCGATAAGAATAACATCAAACAGAAACCATTGCTGTCATTGTGTTTATGATGGTTTTTGAAACATCTAAGGTAGAGACATAATTATGCATGCAATGGCTAAATTGACAGTAAAGACAGAAAGCATTCAACAGAGATATCAATAAAGAATAGAACAAAGTCAGCAAAGAATGACTTGATACAATTAAGCTTACATCATCAGGAAAACTTCAAAGGATAAACCACCCAAAAAAGATATAAAAATAGACCTTTTCAAACAGAAAGTCAGAAGTCTCTGGGAAGACAAGCGTTTCTCAACTTTACAGACATTCTCTGTAAGTTTACAACTTTTGAGTCTTGGGTAATCAAGGTATTTGATTTTGGTGGATATTCTGGATTAAGAAATAAGTAGAAGTGTGGAAATGTCACGAAGTTAAGATTTGAGAATAAGGATCTCTGAGAATAAGAAATGTAAGCTATTTGTATTTTGAACGATTAAAGTTGCGATTGCCATAATAAATGTTATCTAAATGTCGGTTCGTTAATATATTTTCAGAATAGTCTCAAAGAGTATTTCTGTATCATCTTGCAAACTCAATTTCTGTACACTCAAAGGAGTTGCAGAATTCTGGGGGTTATTCCGGACCCTCATAATATCCGGAAGGTTACAGTCTGGTTAAACTTATTAAAAGTACTATCCGGAGGACGGTAACATCTTTAGACCGTTTTTTTTCCTTTAGGGAGAGGTAGTCTGACCTTTAGACCCAATTAAGCATCTTCTAGGATCCGGCTACCGCAAACTTTAGTTGAAGGTAAACGTCTGGGGAATACGCCTGATCTGGGGTAGTCCGAAAGGGCTAGGACTTGTAATTATCCCTTCATATGCCCCTCATAATTTTGTACACCTCAATCAGGTCCCCCCTCAGCCTTCTCTGCTCTAAGGAAAACAACCCCAGCCTGTCCAACCTCTCTTCATAGCTGAAATGCTCCAGCCCAGGTATCAACCTGGTGAATCTCCTCTGCTACCTCTCCAATGCAATCACATCCTTCCTATTAGTATTCAAGCAAGGAGCTACAGGTTAAGAAGAGTCCCAGTCTTGCTAACAGGGCTGATTATTACACATGCTTCGATGTGAAGGTGCAGGGCATCACATTCATCTTTTCCAACATGCCAGTCGACCAGCAGCCAGTGTGACAGGAACACTGCATGAGACTGTTTGGCATCTACCAATATTTCCCAGAATGAACTTGTACAGACATCCCCTCACACCAGCTCCAGTAACAAGCAACAATGTACGTCTAGGCTGACGATCCAACTCTCCTTAAAAGGCTTCTTCAACCCCTGTCTGCATACCACTGGGGTGTCTACTTACTTCTCTTTACAATAAATGCCTTCCTGGCAAAGGATAGAGGGATTACAAAGAATCCTGCCCTGGTAGAGATCCCCCTCTCCCATAAGAACATAAGAAATAGGAGCAGGAGTAGGCCAATCGGCCCCTCGAGCCTGCTCCGCCATTCAATAAGATCATGGCTGATCTGATCCTCACCTCAAATCTAAAGAACACAAGAAGTAGGAGCAGGACCCGGCCACTCAGCCCCTGGGCCCGCTCCGCCACCCACAGGGCCTTGACCGATCCGAACTCAGCCTCATGTCCAATTTCCTGCCCGCTCCCCGTAACCCCTAATTCCCTTTACTTCCAGGAAACTGTCTATTTCTGTTTTAAATTTATTTAATGATGTAGCTTCCACAGCTTCCTGGGGCAGCAAATTCCACAGACCTACTACCCTCTGAGTGAAGAAGTTTCTCCTCATCTCAGTTTTGAAAAAGCAGCCCCTTATTCTAAGATTATGCCCCCTAGTTCTAGTTTCGCCCATCCTTGGGAACATCCTTACCGCTTCCACCCGATCAAGACCCTTCACAATCTTATATGTTTCAATAAGATCGCCTCTCATTCTTCTGAACTCCAATGAGTAGAGTCCCAATCTACTCAACCTCTCCTCATATGTCCACCCCCTCATCCCTGGGATTAACCGAGTGAACCTTCTTTGTACTGCCTCGAGAGCAAGTATGTCTTTTCTTAAGTATGGACACCAAAACTGTAAGCAGTATTCCAGGCGCGGTCTCACCAATACCTTATATAACTGCAGCAATACCTCCCTGTTTTTATAATCTATCCCCCTAGCAATAAAAGCCAACATTCTGTTGGCCTTCTTGATCACCTGCTGCACCTGCATACTAACTTTTTGATTTTCTTGCACTAGGACCCCCAGATCCCTTTGTACTGCAGTACTTTCCAGTTTCTCGCCATTAAGATAATAACTTGCTCTCTGATTTTTCCTGCCAAAGTGCAAAGTGCATTCCCTGGTCCGAATCAGCCTGTTGCACATGCGACTGTTGTAATGTAGGAAACGTGGCAGCCAATTTGCACACAGCAAGGTTCCACAAACAGCAATGTGATCGTGACCAGATTTTCTCTTTTCTTATTGATGTTGGCCGAGGGATAAATTTTGGCCAGGACACCGGAGAGATCTCACCTGCCCTTCTTTGAAATAGTACCGTGGGATCTTTTACGTCCACCCGAGACAGGGCCGTGGTTGTTTTTTTATTCGCTTATGGGATTGGGGCGTCGCTGGCAAGGCCAGCATTTATTGCCCATCCCTAGTTGCCCTTGAGAAGGTGGTGGTGAGCCGCCTTCTTGAACCGCTGCAGTCCGTGTGGTGAAGGTACTCCCACAGTGCTGTTAGGTAGAGAGTTCCAGGATTTTGACCCAGCGATGATGAATGATCGGCCGATATACTTCCAAGTCAGGATGGTGTGTAACTTGGAGAGGAACTTGGAGGTGGTGGTGTTCCCATGCGCCTGCTGTCCTTGTTCTCCTAGGTGGAAGAGGTCGCGGGTTTGGGAGGTGCTGCCGAAGAAGCCTTGGCGAGTTGCTGCAGTGCATCTTGTAGATGGTACACACTGCAGCCACGGTACGCCGGTGGTGGAGGGAGTGAATGTTTAGGATGGTGGATGGGGCGTCAATCAAATGAACTGCTTTTTCCTGGATGGTGTTGAGCTTTTTGAGTGTTGTTGCAGCTGCACTCATCCAGGCAAGTGGAGAGTATTCCATCACACTCCTTACTTGTACCTTGTAGATGGTGGAAAGGCTTTGGGGAGTTAGGAGGTGAGACACTCGCCGCAGAATACCTAGCCTCTGACCTGCTCTTGTTGCCACAGTATTTATGTGGCTGGTCCAGTTAAGTTTAACGTCTCATCTGAAAGACGGCACCTCCGACAGTGCAGCACTCCCTCAGTACTGCACTGGGAGTGTCAGCCTGGATTATGGGCTCAAATCTCTGGAGTGGGATCGTGTTTAGACTTGCTACATGAATGGCTGCTGTTGAAGATTAAATGTTACACTGTGGGAGATGGGGTGGTGGTGGTGGGAGTATGTGGTCCTCTAAGATTGGGGCTGAGGCCTTATTGTCAGGGAAGATTGGGAGCACTGCATGGGGAGTGCCAGCCTAGATTATGTTCTCAAGTCTCTGGAGTGCCAATCACCTTAAATACCCCCATGATTGTTCTCCTGGGTGTCGCCAACATCAGTGTCCAGGAGATTAATCTTCAATTCCCGGAGACTCCAGGGCAATCCTGGAGGGGTGGCAACCCTGCCCTCAATCCTTCATCTTCCCCGCACTCCTTCATAGCCCAGAGTGGGACTTGAATAACAAAAATGTTTTAATTTGCTGGAGGCCCCTTATTGCAAGGTGCCACCTGTTGCACATTACGATCAAGGCAGACGTTGTATTTTTGATAAATATGTGTCTGTTCGCTGTGCTCTCCTCTTCCTGGCACGCACTCTGCCGAAGATCAGGCTGATTGCTAACAGGCTGGTGCTAAGTACAGTAAACCACATAATTAAGTTAAAAGATCAAAATCAGAACCATTTGCTGAACGCTACAGACTCTGTTCTCAGCTCATTTTGTGGGCTTTTTTTTTGGAGTGTCAAGGGTCAGGCCCACAGCCTAGGAGACCTCCAAGGCTGCAAACAGTAGAAGGTAGGGAAAGGGTGAACCTGCAAGAGGCGGTTCAATGACAACAAGCTTGGGCTATGAAGGAGTGCGGGCAAGATGGAGGATTGAGGGCAGGGTTGCCACACCTCCAGGATTGCCCCTGGAGTCTCTGGGAATTGAAGATTAATCTCCTGGACACTGATGTTGGCGACACCCAGGAGAACAATCACGGGGGTATTTAAGGTGATTGGCAGAAGATCCAAAGGCCACATGAGGAAAAACCTTTTTACCCAGCGAGTGGTTAGGATCTGGAATGCACTGCCTGAGAAGGGTGGTGGAGGCAGATTCAATTGTGGCTTTCAAAAGGGAATTGGATAAGTATCTGAAGGAATTAAAATTGCAGGGCCCAGGGGGAAAGGGCGAGGGGAGTGGGATTAGCTGAAGTGCTCTTGCAGAGAGCCGGCACGGGCTCGACGGGCCGAATGGCCTCCTTCTGGGCTGTGACCATTCTATGATGCTATGAATCTATGCAAGAAATTGGTGTGCTTCTTCATTTTATTTGAATAATTGTGTCTATTAGTTATAAAATATTGCAGATGGGAAAATGCGCTGTTTGACTGGGCGAGGCGGGCGGAGGCTGGCGCTCATGTGATGAAACCGCCAGGAATGTGTCCCAATCAGAGTTAGCAACCCGAATTGAGGGAGAAAAATAACTTCATGAAGAGGTGGGCAGGGAAGGTAAGATGGTCTCAAGAGGGCAATTACCAGCACGACACGAGGGAGCAGCTAGGGGGGAAAGGGAGAGAGCAAATACAACGGGGTGAATGGCTACACCAAGACCAAAACGTTCCTGTGGAACTTGCCAGTGCCTAATAGACTACTGCTGATACAAATCGGGAGATCCATGAAGATCTGCAATTTTCTGCAAGGCTCTTTCGTATTAGACAAAGGATGCCTCGCTCACAGCGGCCAGTTGGTACAGAACTCTCAACGCCACCCAGGGAGCTTTCCATTAAGAAGACACAATGGGGGAAGAGTTGCGCGCGCTCTGCTGTGTTATTTCAGAGGGACAAGCCTGTTGGAACGTTAAGCCTCCAGGACCTAGCTCCCCCCGATGGCCGAGTTGGTAATGTCAACTCCATTGAGTTATAGAGACCAGAAGGTCCCAGGCTAGATCGAGTGAGCAGATCACAGTCGAGATAGCAAAGAGGATGGGTTACAAAATTGGGCTCAGTGCTTCAATGTTAGAGAAGGGAATAAATCACCAAGGGTTCCCACTCTTGACTCTGGTGCAGTTAGCGGTCAGATTGCCTGGCGCTGACAGCCCAGGTTCAGGTATGAAATATGGCCACTGGGATGAGGTCAGTCAGTAACAGTGGAACTGTATGCAGCAAGGCCTAGAAGTTGGGTTGCGTAGTGCCCATTTTTCAGGGGCTACATGGCCTCCTAAGGCCCCAAAATGGCGAACAGGAAGTGCTTTGCCCGCCATACTGGGTAAAGACGAACAAAAGGCGTCCTTTACCCACGCCTGAAGCAGGTGTTAAGCCCTTTCCATATGTAAACATGGGGCATAATGCCTGCTTGAGGCCCCCGCTGAAACATTGGTTTGCCCAGAGGTAGCCGGCGCTATTGCGGGAAACCAGTCCTACTGAACGCCTGCAACTAAGTCAGTAAGTAACTTAGAACATAAGTAAGATAAGATAAGAAATAGGAGCAGGAATAGGCCATAGAAGTAAAGGGAATTAGGGGTTACGGGGAGCGGGCTGGAAATTGGACATGAGTTTGAGTTCGGATCGGTCAAGGCCCTGTGGGTGGCGGAGCGGGCCCAGGGGCCGAGTGGCCTGGTCCTGCTCCTACTTCTTGTGTTCTTTAGAGTTGAGGTTGGATCAGATCAGCCATGATCTCATTGAATGGCGGAGCAGGCTCGAGGGGCCGATTGGTCTACTCCTGCTCCTATTTCTTATGTTCTTATGTTCTTATACGGGCCCCTCGAGCCTCCTCCGTCATTCAATAAGATCATGGCTGATCTTCGACCTCAGCTCCACTTTCCCGCCCGATCTCCATATCCCTTGATTCCCCTGGAGTCCAAAAATCTATCGATCTCAGCCTTGAATAGACTCAAAGACTCAGCATTCACAGCCCTCTGGGGCAGAGAATTCCAAAGATTCACAACCCTTGGAATGAAGAAATTCCTCCTCATCTCAGACTTAAATGGCCAACCCTTTATCCTGAGACTGTGACCCCTAGTTCTGGACTCTCCAGCCAGGGGAAACATCCTCTCAGCATCTACCCTGTCAATCACCCTCAGAATCTTGTATCTTTCAATGAGATCACCTCTCATTCTTCTAAACTCCAGAGAGTATAGGCCCAATCTACTCAATCTCTCATCAGAGGACAGCCCTCTCATCCCAGGGATGAACATTAGCAGAATGTTGAACAGGGAGGAGCATGAGTGTTCCTCCCAACCCTACGTTAAAGCACCCTCCCGATTACCACCACTCATGGCCCCCTCCCTTGGCCCCGGGATGCCTAACACCCGATCTCTGATCTCCCACCCCCTGCCCGCAACTCCAGGTTCCCCAACCCTGGCCTCTTCAGGCCCCTCGACTCCAGGCACCGTGATCCCCATTCCAGACCCCCCAGGCCCCAACCCTGACCAGACCCCCCCAGACGCACTTACCCCATTGGCCCCCGGTTCTTCTTCAGTCCTCTCCTTTCTTCGCCGGCTCCAATGACAATGAGGCCTGAGGCCCAATATCAGGAGCACCTCGGACCTCACCATTCCGCCGTTGGGTATTTACCCCGCGCCTGTCCCCCCACCCCCCCCGCACCGAGCCGCCAAAAATGGACCCTCCCGAATGACTGGGCCCGAGAGCCAGTGCCTTCAAGAGGAGACAATGGGAGAAGATTGGGAAAGGAAACTTCGATGGTACCAGTTGAACAGAGCTCGGAAAGTAGTCATCCTGGAGATTTGTACGTCGACAGCTGACGATAGTGTGGTGAAAGTTCAGAAGTTGCTTCATCACTCCGCTCGTGATGACAGATAGGAATGTGTGCAGCGTCCTGGGAATGTGGCCTGGTGCCCTTCTCCAGTCTTTAAATTAGAAACACATTTTTCAGCCTACTTGTACATACTCGGGATTTGTAACTGCTCAATGAGCCTGAATGTTTTGGTGTTCGTAAGCTTGTATTATTGTAGTAATAGAGGGCCCTGCAAATATGTCCCTTGGCTAGAGTAGGAGACAGCAGCTTAGTGTTTCCAATCAGCATTATCTTAACAGGTTAATGCCGATAATAGGATTTTAGGAACAGGAGGAGGCCGTTCAGTCCCACATGCCTGTTCCATCATTCAATTAGATCATGGCCTAATTCTAATTATTTTTAAATATTCGTTTATGGGATGTGGGCGACGCCGGCAAGGCCAACAATTTATTGCCCATCCCTAATTGCCCTTGAGAAAGTGGTGGTTAGCCGCCTTCTTGAACCACTGCAGTCCGTGTGGTGAAGGTACTCCCACAGTGCTGTTAGGGAGGGAGTTCCAGGATTTTGACCCAGCGACGATAAAGGATCGGCGATATACTTCTAAGTCAGGATAGTGTGTGTCTTGGAGGGGAACTTGGAGGTGGTGGTATTCCCATGCTCCTGCTGCCCTTGTCCTTCTAGGTGGAAGAGGTCGCGGGTTTGGGAGGTGCTGCCGAAGAAGCCTTGGTGAGTTGCTGCAGTGCATTTTGTAGATGGTACACACTGCAGCCACGGTACGCCGGTGGTGGAGGGAGTGAATGTTTAAGGTGGTGGATGGGGTGCCAATCAAGTAGGCTGCTTTGTCCTGGATGGTGTCAAGCTTCTTGAGTGTTGTTGGAGCTGCACTCATCCAGGCAAGTGGAGAGTATTCCATCACACTCCTTACTTGTGCCTTGTAGATGGTGGAAAGGCTTTCGGGAGTCAGGAGGTGAGACACTCGCCGCAGAATACCTAGCCTCTGACCTGCTCTTGTTGCAACCTAACCTTCTTGGTTCCGTAACCCTTTATACCCTTACCTAACAAAAACCTAGCAATCATGAAGGGTTTGATGGAGTAAATAAAGAGAAACTGTTTCCAATGGCTGAAGGGTCGATAACCAGAGGGCACAGATTTAAGATGTTTGGCGACATGAGGATAAACTTTTTTACGCAATGACTGGTTCGAATTGCAAATACACAAATCACTAAAAGTAGCGACACAGGTTAACAAGGCCATAAAAAAGCAAACCAGGCACTAGGGTTTATTTCTAGAGGGATAGAATTGAAAAGTAGGGAGGTTATGCTAAACTTGTATCGAACCTTGGTTAGACCACACTTGGAGCACTGCGTACAGTTCTGGTCGCCATATTATAAAAAGGATATAGAGGCACTGGAGAGGGTGCAGAGAAGATTTACAAGGATGATAGCAGAAATGCGAGGGTATACATGTCAGGAAAGGATGAACAGGCTGGGTCTCTTTCTCTTGGAAAAAGAAGGCTGAGTGGTGACCTAATGGAGGTCTTTGAAATGATGAAAGGTTTTGATAGAGTGGCTACAGAGAGAATGTTTCCACTTGTGGGGAAGAGCATAACTGGAGGCCGTCAATATAAGATAGTCACCAAGAAATCCAATAGGGAATTCAGAAGAAATTTCTTTAACCAGAGAGTGGTGAGAATGTGGAACTCGCTACCACAGGGAGTGGTTGACGCGAATAGTATAGATGCATTTAAGGGGAGGCTAGACAAGCATATGAGGGAGAAGAGAATAGAGGGTTATGCTGATAGAGTTAGATGAGGAAAGATGGGAGGAGCCTCGAGTGGAGCATAAACGCCGGCATGGACTGGTTGGGCCGAATGGCCTGTTTCTGTGCTGTATATCCGATGTAATCCTATGTATACACAGCCTGATAGTGTGGTGGATACAGATTCAATAGTAGCCTTCTAAAGGGAATTGGATAAATACTTGAAGGGGAAAAAATTTCAGGGATATGGAGAGTGGGACTAACTGGATTGCTCTTCGAAAGAGCCAACGCAGAATCAATGGGTTGTATGACCTCCTTCTGTGCTGTACTATTCTATGATTCCAGGATTCACTCTCAGTTTTGAAATAATGAAATGCCACCCACCAAACTATCTAGACCAAGGAGTTTAAACTAATGGGATGAAGCCAGTTGCTGATTATCACCCTTCCCTTCTCTCTTCGTCCTGTAAGACATTGACTCCTTGGCTTGGCAAGGTTCGAGGAGCACCAATTCCCCTCTGGTACTTTTCCCATCGTGAGCTTAAGATTGACAGTATATTCAACCTGGCGGGGCATCACAGCCCAGCTTGATCCTGTCCTCGGCCAACAGTTACCCACGTGCACTCCAGCGGGGGAGGGGCTCACAAGGCAGCAATCAACAGCACTCACCCCGGATGACTTTTCTCTTCTTTCGGATGAGACGTTAAACCGAGGAGAGGAGGACCTAAAAGATCCCACGGCGTTAGTTCGAAGAAGAGCAGGGGGAGTTCTCCCCGGTGTCCTGAGGCCAATAGTTATCCCTCAAACAACATCACTATAAAACAGATGATCTGGTCATGATCACATTGCTGTTTGTGGGAGCTTGCTGTGCGCAAATTGGCTGCCACGTTTCCTGCATTACAACAGTGACAACACTTCAAAAGTACTTCATTGGCTGTGAAGCGCTTTGGGACGTCCTGAGGTGTTGAAAGGCGCTATATAAATGCAAGTTCTTTCTTCTATTTGCTAAATAGGTATTTTAAATTAATATTTTGTATAAAGACATGTAACAAAACAGTGCTATTTGGATCTCTGAAATCTCAGTGGGAATGTTACTGAGATCCCTCATCCGGCATCTATATTTGTCAAAGCCTGGAGAATCATAGTGCTATTTATAAACAGCAGTGTTCCTCTGTTTTCCTGTGCTTCCAAAAATAATCTAGCTGGGCCGCAGCCTTTAGAGGGATCGCGACGTTTCCTTGGCAACAGCCGGTGACTGGAGGCTTTCTTCAAAATTGAGGAAACCTGGGTGAAGGGGCAGGACAACACCAAAGGCGAACAGGGTTTGGGGGGAGAGATGGGCGAAAGCAGGAGCTGGTTAAGTGGTGGCGAGTCAGGATTTGAGTGGGTCATGGGTTTTGTGAGGGGGACAAGGAGTTCCATGGTTTTTTGAGGTCCTGGGAGATGAAGGCGGCGGTGCGATGACACCTAAAACAGATGATCTGCTCATTATCACATTGCTGTTTGCGGGAGCTTGCTGTGCGCAAAGTGGCTGCAGTGCCTCCGACATTACAACAGTGACTTACACTTTGAAAAAAAAAAGTATTTCATTGGCTGCAAAGCGCTTTGGGACATCCTGAGGTCATGACAGGCGCTATAGAAATGCAAGTCTTTCTTTTGAAGGGGAGGAGGAAAACTGGATGAAAATAAAGCTCTTCCCGCAGATTGCCAAAGCTTGCTGTTACACTTTCATCCCCGCTGCACCCCCCCCCCCGCCCAACGCCTCAATGAAGGCGATCCTTTAATTATTATTTATTCAAAATGGCGGGGGCTCTTTAACTTTGTGGGATTTGCTATGGCAACAAGGCTGTTGCTCAGGTTTTATTTGTGTTACATTGCAACAGTGACTGTACTTCAAAAGTAGTTCTTTGGATGGAAAGCGCTTTGGGACGTCCTGAGGTCGTGAAAGGAGCTATATAAAAGCAAGGTCTTTCTTTTTATGAGTTTTGATCTCAACAGGGTGAAGCCACAGAGCGAAGGTGGAAAAACTTGGCAACCCGAAGCGCAACGCGAACAGGAGAAACGGTTCTGACGGAAGGGTCCTCGGCCTGAACCGTTGACTCTGTTTCTCTCTCCACGGATGCGGCCTGACCCGCTGAGCGGTTCCAGCATTTTCTGTTGTTGTTTCAGGAATGTGGGGGGTTGTGGGTCAGCCCAGGGCCTGAAGTTGTGCTGAAGCCAATGCTCAGAGGAGAGGGCTGGAGAGAGCCCGGGAGGAAGTGGAGACAATCTGCTGCGTGTTTGTCTTTCATATTTCAGATTTCCATCACCCCCATCGTTTCATTCTGTCAAGTCTGATTATCAAACTTATCTGACTTGAAATAAGCTTCTTCACGGAGGATGGAGAGGCTAGCGATACATCCGAGCATTTCCCAATTTCCAGACTGGAGGAGAGGAATGGTGAAACAATAGGAAATAGTGATTTTTTGTAACGCTGTGCAGAATTAAGTCATAAAACTTCTGAACCTTGAACCCGAGCCACAACTCGTGCCTGTTGAAGCACTTAACTCACCCACGTAGCCCAACCTCCCCCACAACTCTCAGGGTCCACCCTTACGTATGTTGCTCCCGGTCCTGTTGCCTCACTGCAACTCTCGACCTTCAGTTCACTGACTCATCGAATCCCATCGGGCCAACTCTATTCCCAGTGCAGTTGATTCACTGCCTTTTATGTCCAGATGGCTGCAGCTCTGACTGCAATGCAAGTCAGTCACTGGGCATTACAAGGAGCTACATTACCCCACATCCATCGTTGACATTCATCCTTCGCTCTTTGATTTGGTCGAATGATGCCCGGTTGATTGAAATGATGGAGAATTGAACAGTTCTCCTCTGCCCCTTTATATCATTGCCCACCCTTCACCCATGACTCGCTGGCGCTACAGGTTGAATGCAGGGCCACAAGTCCATGAGGGGAATTTCATTTTGCCCCTCACCACACCTTCCATGGCACTTCTACCCAGTCTGGCCATCCCCCTCGTTTGTGCTTCAGCCGTGGCTCAGTGGAAGCACGATAGTCTCTTGTTTTGGCCCTGGGCAAATTATTGATCCGGTTAGGAGATGGGTTAAGTGGTAGAAGACAGAGAGTAGGGATAATGGGTATGCACTGGAATTGGAAGGAAGTGACTAGTGGTGTCCCACAAGGATCGGTGCTGGGGCCTCAACGATTCACTATAATGACTTAGGTAACACAACAGAGAGCCATATATCCAAGTTTTGCCGATGACATAAAGATTGGCGGCAGAGTGAGTATTAGAGTCATAGTCATAGAGTCATAGATTTGTACAGCACAGAAAGAGGCCCTTCGGCCCGTTGTGTCCGCGCCGGCCATCAAGCCCTATCTATTCTAATCCCATTTTCCAGCACTTGGTCCGTAGCCTTGTATGCTATGGCGTTTCAAGTGCTCATCTAAATGCTTCTTGAATGTTGTGAGGGTTCCTGCCTCTACCACCCTTTCAGGCAGTGAGTTCCAGATTCCAACCACCCTCTGGGTGAAAAAGTTTTTCCTCAAATCCCCTCTAAACCTCCTGCCCCTTACCGTGAAACTATGCCCCCTGGTTATTGACCCCTCTACTAAGGGGAAAAGTTCCTTTCTATCTACCCTATCTATGCCCCTCATAATTTTGTACACCTCAATCAGGTCCCCCCTCAGCCTTCTCTGCTCTAAGGAAAATGACCCCAGCTTGTCCAGTCTCTCTTCATAGCTGAAGCGCTCCAGCCCAGGTAACATCCTGGTGAATCTCCTCTGCACCCTCTCCAATGCAATCACATCCTTCCTATAGTATTGTAGATGGAAGCGAAAAATTACAAAGAAGACATTGCTAGATTAAGTGAGTGGGCAGAAGGATTTCAGCACAGGTAAGTGTGAGGCCATCCTTTCTGAACCAAGAAAGGATCGATCTGAATATTTTCTAAATGGTGAAAAGTTAGGAACAGTGGAGGTGCAAAGAGATTTGGGGCTCTATGTACACAAATCAATAAAATGTAATTGTCAGATATAAAAAATAATCAAAAAGGCTAATGGAATGTTAGTCTTTATATTGGGAATGCTAGAATATAAAGGGGAGGAAGTTTTTTTTTGCAACTATACAAAGTTCTGGCTAGATCACATCTCAATACTGTGTACAGTTCTGGGCACCACACCTTAGAAAGGATATATTGGCCTTGGAAGGAGTGCAGCGCAGATTCACCAGAAAGAAAGACTTGCATTTATATAGCGCCTTTCACGACCACCGGACAGCTCAAAGTGCTTTACAGTCAATGAAGCAGAGTCACTGTTGTAATGTGGGAAACGTGGCAGCCAATTTGCGCACAGCAAGCTCCCACAAACAGCAATGTGATAATGACCAGATAATCTGTTTTTTTTTTGTTATGTTGGTTGAGGGATAAATGTTGGCCAGGACACCAGGGATAACTCCCCTGCTCTTCTTCAAAATAGTGCCATGGGATTTTTTACATCTACCTGAGAGAGTAGACGGGGCCTCGGTTTAACGTCTCATCCATGAAAGACAGCACCTCCAACAGAGCAGCACTCCACTGGAGTGTCAGCCTAGCTTTATGTGCTCAAGTCTCTAGAGTGAGGACTTGAACCCACAACCTTCTGATTCAAGAGGCAAGTGTGCTACCCACTGAGCCACAGCTGACACTGGCTAACCTATGAAGAGAGATTACACAAACTAGACTTGCATTCCCTGGCATATAGAAGGTTAAGGGTCGATTTGATTGAGGTTTTTAGGATTTTGGAAGGAATTGATAGGGTAGAGCGATAGAGCAACACGGTGGCATAGTGGTTAGCACTGTTGCCTCACAGCGCCAGGGACCCGGATTCGAATCTGGCCTTGGGTGACTGTCTGTGTGGAGTTTGCACATTCTCCCCGTGTCTGCGTGGGTTTCCTCTGGGTGCTGCGGTTTCCTCCCACAATCCAAAGATGTGCGGGTTAGGTTGATTTGGCTATGATAAATTGACCCTTAGTGTTAGAGGGATTAAATATGTGGGGTTCCGGGGATAGGGTGGGATATGTGTCAATGGGCCGAAATGGCATCTATCTGCACTGTGGGGATTCTGATTCTGTGATAGAGAGAAACTTCTTCTGCTGGTGGGGAGTCTAGGACAAGGGGACATAACCTTAAAATCAGAGCCAGGAGAGAAGTTAGGAAATACTTCTTCAGACAAAGGGTGGTAGAAGTGTGGAACTCTCTCCAACAAAAAGCAGTAGATGCTAGCTCCATTAATAATGTTAAATCTGAGATCGATATATTTTTGCTAGACAAGGGTATAAAAGGATATGGAGCCAAGGCAGGTGGATTGAGTTGGGATACAGATCAGCCATGATCTCATTGAATGGCAGAACAGGCTCAAGAAGCTGAATGGCTTCTTCCTGTTCCTATGTTCCTTTCATGACCTCAGGATGTCCCCAAAGGCTTCACAGCCAATGAAGTACTTTGGTAGTGTAATCACTTCTGTAATGTCGGAAGCGTGGCAACTGACTTGCGTACAGCAGGCTCCCACAAACAGAAATATGAAAATGACCAGATCATCTGTTTTGTTTTAAGATGTTGGTTGAAGGACAAATATTAGCCAGGTCACCAGGGCGAACTCCCCTTCTCTTCTTCGAAATACTGCCGTGGGATCTTTTGCTTTCCCCTGCGAGGGCAGACGGGGCCTCTTTTAACGTCTCATCCGAAAGACGGTACCACCTGACAGTGCAGCTCTCCCTCAGTATTTTACTGGAGTGTTAGCACAGATTTTGTGGCCAAGATTCAGGAAGTCGGACTTGAAACCCCCAAACCTTCATGGCACAGAATTGAGAGTGCTACCACTGAACCACGGTCGACATCTTAACTAAAGTTAAATGAAGTTTGTTTCTTCTTAGTCTGTATTTTGGGCCGGTTGTATTGTTTACAAGTGATGTTCCAAAAGACCAGAACACGCAGCCAAGTGGAAGCTTAATTTCACACCATTCCACTGTACAATGAATTTGGCTTCCCATTGATCATTAAAAAGTATCTGTTATGCATTTTATTTCTGGCCTCCACATTGTGTTTCAAATTAGCTTTTAAGGGGTTTATATTTTGTGTTGCCATGACAACATACCTCAGCCTAGGACTCAGAATGACTCCACCCTCTCCAGTCCACGAGCAAAATATATTTTATTTTCCACAAATTTTTATGACCTGCTTAGTCCTGAATTGTTACTATTCACTCGCTAACCAAGGGCACTTCTGGGATCTTTGCCTCTGAATAACTGGGACCGAGACTGCTGTAACCCGAATCCGTTTAAATAGCTAACGGTAAGAAATAACAACAGAAAACGCTGGAAAAACTCAGCAGGCCAGGCAGCATCCATGGCGAGAGAAACAGAGTTAACGTTTCAGGTCGAAGACCTTTCGTCAGAACTGAAAAAAAGCAGGAAATGAAATAGATTTAAAGCAAGGATAAAGCTGGGAAAAGGGGGAGGGGATAAAAGAACAAAAGGAGAGATTAAGAGACATTGAGAGACATTAAGAGATGATCAAGGCAAGAGGAGGTGTTAATGTGACAGGTTGAGGCTTTTAGTCTTTTAGCCTCAACCTGTCACATTAACACCTCCTCTTGCCTTGATCATCTCTTAATGTCTCTCAATGTCTCTTAATCTCTCCTTTTGTTCTTTCATCCCCTCCCCCTTTTCCCAGCTTTATCCTTGCTTTAAATCTATTTCATTTCCTGCTTTTTTCCAGTTCTGACGAAAGGTCTTCGACCTGAAACGTTAACTCTGTTTCTCTCTCCACAGATGCTGCCTGGCCTGCTGAGTTTTTCCAGCGTTTTCTGTTGTTATTTCGGATTTCCAGCATCCGCAGTATTTTGCTATCGAGCTAACGGTAAGAGTTGGGCCTGAGTGGATCTGGTTCTAGGTTCACAGGTAGGAAGTGCCTGTGTTCTCTGATGGTCACACCAGTCTCCATTATTATTATTGTTGTTCTCCTTGGAGTAGAGAAGGCTAAGAGGAGATTTGATAGAGGTGTTTAAAAATCATGAAGGGTTCAGATATGTAAATAAAGAGAAATTGTTTCCCATGGCTGACGAGCCGATAACCAGAGGGCACAGATTTAAGGTGATTGGCAAAAGAACCAGAGGCGACATGAAGAGAAAAAATTTCAGGAATATGGGGTAAGAGTGGGGGGAGTGAAACTAACTGGATTGCTCTTTGAAAGAACCAGCGCAGATTCGATGGGTCGAATGGCCTCCTTCTGTGCTATACTATTCTATGATTCTAAACAATACAACCGCTCCAAAATGATTATCAGGATGAGGCTTTGGCGACAATTATGTTCCCTCCATTTGCTTCACCCCCCCCCCTCCCCTGAGCATTGATTTATTGGTTCACCATGTACCAGGTTGCTTTCCGCGTCCTCACCCAAGTGGCCACTCTCCATCTGTGATTATTGACAGCGATGGTCAACGATAACTTATATTTCTCCTCCAATTCTGGCCTCTTGCGCATCCCCGATTTTAATCGCTCCACCATTGGCGGCTGTGCCCACAGCTGCCTGGGCCCTAAACTCTGGAATTCCCTCCATAAACCTTTCCGCCTCTCCACCGCTCTCTCCTCCTTTAAGACGCTCCTTCAAACCTACCTCTTTGACCAAGTTGTTGGTCATCTGTCCTAATTTCTCCTTATGCGGCTCAGTGTCAAATTTTGTTTGATTACGCTCCTGTGAAGCACCTTGGAATGTTTTACTACATTAAAGGCGCTAGATAAATTCAAGTTGTTGCTGTTATAAAGGAATGTAGAGAAACATCCCAAAGTGCCTCCTGGTTGAACCGATCAGAAAGACAGGAGGAGTGGATGAACATGTGCTGCATACAGTTTTGGTGTCCATACTTAAGAAAAGACATACTTGCTCTCGAGGCAGTACAAAGAAGGTTCACTCGGTTAATCCCGGGGATGAGGGGATGGACATATGAGGAGAGGTTGAGTAGATTGGGACTCTACTCATTGGAGTTCAGAAGAATGAGAGGCGATCTTATTGAAACATATAAGATTGTGAAGGGGCTTGATCGGGTGGATGCGGTAAGGATGTTCCCAAGGATGGGTGAAACTAGAACTAGGGGGCATAATCTTAGAATAAGGGGCTGCTCTTTCAAAACTGAGATGAGGAGAAACTTCTTCACTCAGAGGGTAGTAGGTCTGTGGAATTTGCTGCCCCAGGAAGCTGTGGAAGCTACATCATTAAATAAATTTAAAACAGAAATAGACAGTTTCCTTGAAGTAAAGGGAATTAGGGGTTACAGGGAGCGGGCAGGAAATTGGACATGAGGCTGAGTTCAGATCGGTCAAGGCCCTGTGGGTGGTGGAGCGGGCCCAGGGGCTGAGTGGCCGGGTCCTGCTCCTACTTCTTGTGTTCTTTAGATTTGAGGTTAGGATCAGATCAGCCATGATCTTATTGAATGGTGGAGCAGGCTCGAGGGGCCGATTGGCCTACTCCTGCTCCTATTTCTTATGTTCTTATGTTCTTATGCTTGAAAAGATTGGTTTTAAGGAAGCATTTGAAAGTGAACTGAGATGCATAAAGGTTGAAGGGTTCAGGGAGTGAGTTCCAGAGCGGAGGGGCTTAATGACCATTGATGATAGAGTGAAGGGAGCAGGGTAAGCACAGCAGATCAGAGTTGGAAGAGTAGAGGGTGTGGCGGGGACACAGGACTGGGGGAGGGCTGGAGAGGGAGCGAGGGATCCATAGATGAGGACTCGGATGTGGGTGCGCTTCATCGGTGAAGGTGGGGAGGAGGGGGAAGGTCATCGCAGCGGAGCCTGGTCTCATCCTCACCCGTCGTAAGCTGGAGACCAATCAGGAGCCAGGAACCCTGACTTCCTCCTGAACCCTGTGTCGCTTCAACCAAAGCCTCTAGATAAGGTTGCCGGCTTGTGCGGTGGATGCCTAGTCGCTGAATTCCTTTAAGCGAGAGCTGGCCCTGTTTCTGGCTGGGGTGGAGATCACCTCGTACAAAAGGTTGGTACTGTACAGAATTATCAGGGCCAGAGTGATCTCCTGGATGAATTTTGATCTCCATGGGGCGGAGGGGAGGGGGGGCGGGGGGCGGGGGGGTGGTGGTCGGCAAGGAACCAGATTTTTTTTTCTCCCAAATTGGCCTGGGTTTTTATCTACTTTGTCACCTCACCCAGGAGACCACGATGGTTTCGGCTGGGGCGGGGAGTGCACAATTTGTGAGGCACAGGGTCTGACAATTGTGTGGGACAGGCTGGATGGGCCAGAGGGTCTTTTCCTGTCCGTCATCGATCGTATCTTCATAAACCCCCTGTTGAGACCAGCTAATACTGGGCAGACTGTTTTAACAGCTTGCAAAAGTAAGAGTTGCTGAAGATTAATCTCCCATGGCGTTAAACGGGGGCCCCGTGTCATCCACGATTTGCAAAACGTTTTTCATTCCCCAGCGCGGTCCTCTTCCCCAGGTGGACATGTTGGTGTCACTCTCCCCCAACAGTGCCCTCTTCCCTGGCTCTATCCTTGCCCTAGTAGACAGGTTAATTTTGGGGCATGAGGTGGTCCACTGGTTTAGACACCAGCCTTTCACCTCCAGTGCCTGAGTTGAAATCCAGTCCAGAATGATGGACTGAAGACTCCCCCGGCTGTACCCGTTCTTTATGAAATAATGGATCCATTCCGATCAGGAGACATTTTTTCACACAGCGAGTTGTTATGATCTGGAATGCGCTACCTGAAAGGGCGGTGGAAGCAGAGCCAATAGTAACTTTCCAAAGCGAATTGGATCAATAGTAGAAGGGGAATAATTTGCAGGGCTACAGGGAAAGGGCAAGGGAGTGGGACTAATTGGAGAGCCCTTTCAAAGAGCCGGCACAGGCACGATGGGCCGAATGGTCTCCTTCTTTGCTGTATCATTCTATCATTCTAATGAGGGTGCATCTCTTGCCGCGCATGTTGTGCTCTCTTTAAATTGTGTGGAGTCTTGTTTTCCTTTATTACAAAGTCAATTCCACATCCAAAAACCTCAGTCTAATTACTTGCATCTGTGACCACATGAGGCTTGGAGGTTTTTCCGGCATTATGTTCCTCATATAAAAGGACATCTTTGGACCGGTTAAAGGATCCATTCTTGACGTTTGACCTTGATTTTGCCTCAGTGCTGGGAAACATGGGTCATTGCTTGGGTCAGGTGAAATTCCTATCTCAGCTTGATTGTGAAGATCAGCCCTACTACAAGGCTGCTTTTGGCTCAGAGGATGAATACACTGTACTGAGCTTCCTTTTTATTCATTCATGGGATGTGGGCGTCGCTGGCAAGGCCAGCATTTATTGCCCATCCCTAATTGCCCTTGAGAAGGTGGTGGACATTCCAGAGCTTAGGGTCTAGGCAGCTGAAGGCACGGCCGCCAATGGTGGGCCGAAGGAAGGGGGATGCACAAGAGGCCAGAATTGGAGCAACGTAGAGTTCTCGAACCGCCGCAGTCCGTGTGGTGAAGGTGCTCCCACAGTGCTGTTCAGTAGGGAGTTCCAGGATTTTGACCCAGCGACGATGAAGGATTGGCGATATATTTCCAAGTCAGGATGGTGTGTGACTTGGAGGGGAACTTGGAGGTGGTGGTGTTCCCATGCACCTGCTGCCCTTGTCCTTCTAGGTGGAAGAGGTCGCGGGTTTAGGAGAAACCTTGGCGAGTTGCTGCAGTGCATCTTGTAGATGATACACACTGCAGCCACGGTACGCCGGTGGTGGAGGGAGTGAATGTTTAAGGTGGTGGATGGGGTGCCAATCAAACGGGCTGCTTTGTCCTGGATGGTGTCGAACTTCTTGAGTTTTGTTGGAGCTGCACTCATCCAGGCAAGTGGAGAGTGTTCCATCACACTCCTGAGTTGTGTCTTGTAGATGTTGGAAAAGGTTTGGGGAGTCAGGAGGTGAGTCACTCACCGCAGAATACCCAGCCTCTGACCTGCTCTTGTACCCACAGTAATTATGTGGCTGGTTAAGTTTCACAGAATAATAACAACTTGCCTTTATATAGAATCTTTAATGTAGTAAAATATCCTGAGGCGCTTTACAGGATCAAACAAAAAAATTGACACTGAGCCAAAGAAGATGACATTAGGACGGGTAACCAAAAACTTGGTCCAAGAGGGAAGTTTTAAGGAGCGTCTTAAAGGGGGAAAGAGAGGTGGAGAGGTGGAGAGGCGGAGAGCTTTAGGGGGGAAATTCCAGAGCTTAGGGTCTAGGCAGCTGAAGGCATGGCCACCAATGGTGGGGCGAAGGAAGGGGGATGCACAAGAGGCCAGAATTGGAGCAACGCAGAGTTCTCGGAAGGTTGTAGGGCTGGAGGAGGTTACGGAGATATGGGAGGAGCGAGGCCATGGAAGAGAAAGGACCTGGGGGTCGATCCCTATGTATGCTGAGTTAACAGCCTTCCAGATAAATGGGGAATTAAATTTAATATATTGTGATATAGGCCATTTTGTTAGGAGGAATAAGGAGGCTACTAATTCCTTGGAAGATAAGAAACTAAACAGGGTGGAGGAGCAGAGAACTGGGAATACAGATGCATAAATCACCTAACACATCAAGACGAGTTGATGAGCCATAAAGTGTGCAAACTAAGCACTGAGGTTTATTTCTAGAGGATTAGCATACAAAAGCATGAGATAATGTTCAATTTATATAGAAGTTTGTTTAGACCACACTTGGAGTACTGGGTGCATTTCAACAAAAAGGATTCATTTCATCACCAACACTTAGATCTTCGGGTTTGAGCTGTTGGGCTTACAGGCCAAGATGACCTGAAGAGCGTCACTTGAGAACACGAACATTGTTCAGCAAGATTTTGTCTTCCGCCCTCATCAAAACTGCCGGGGCTCAGATTTATTTTTCTTGATTCGAACTCACATTTTTCTAAAAGGCTCTCTTAAGTTGCCAAAGCTTTTCAGGATCTTTTATTGCCTTCGACCTGAGGCCTCCAGGGTTTCGCAGGATGTCGGTGTAACCTAGTCCTGTCCAAACACCGAGGAGATCGAACGCCATTCGGGACGACTTTGCTGCTTCCCTCCCTGTAATGTTGGCTTTTACCCGCTGCCCGCGCACGTTGGACTGAAACTCGAGCTAAGGCGCAGTGCTGGCTTATTTTCTTTCCACGCGTACCATGGCGCCAATTAGCAGGGGCAGCCACGATTGACGTTCAGAAAGTAAACAGAGGCGTGCGTGACGGGGACATTGCTTCCTGTAGAAGAGCCGATTAGGAGGCCAAGGAACGCCGGAGGCGGAAAGCCGGGTTCCTGCTGACCGTTTGTTCCTGGAGGGCAGCCACAGACGTTTACTTACTCCTGCGGGTCACGGCCAAGGGCGGACGGCTAACCATGCGGAGTTGGCAAAGGGGAACCCGTCAACGCCAGTACCACCTGCTGTTTAATATTCCCCATTCATGCACTGAGGTCCACAAAACTGACCCCCCCGTAAAATTTGTAGCTGAGAGACAGAGGCACTAGAAGGCACGGCCGCCAATGGTGGGGCGAAGGAAGCGAGGGATGGACAAGAGGCCAGAATTGAAGGAACGCAGAGTTTTCGGAGGGTTGTAGGGCTGGAGGAGGTTACAGGAGATCGGGAGGGAGTGAGGCCATGGAGGAGGAAGTTCCTAGGGTCGATTCCTATGTGTACTGAGTTAACAGCCTTGCAGAATGGGTGCATAAATGGGGAATTAACAACAACAATTTATATAGCGCCTTTAAAGTAGTAAAACATTAAGGGGGAGAATTCGGTATCGCCCCGTTTGGGGTGCAATTGCTGGCCGGGTGCAAAGTTTAGCGCCTGGCGCTAATTATTGCCTCCGACTGCAAATTTGGCTTCTATCGCCCCTGGAGGTGATTGGAGTGCTAAATTAGGCACTATACTCCTCACATAAGGCGCTAACGCCGAGGAGCGAGGCGCTACCTCAGAACGCTGGCGAAGCTCATGTGATGTCAGTCAGCAATGGAACACAGACACACTGGCGCCGGCCAGTTCTTAAAGGGGAGGGTTGATCTTGCTCTCCATCTACACCCTGCTCATTGCAGCCTTGAATCTCGGCCTGGAGAGACCTGTACATCAAATCTGTTGGAAAGAACAATGGAGAGGTCCAGGGAAAGAGCTCACAGTGCAGCCCCCACACTCTCTTCTAAATCGATGCAAGGAAGGTCAAATCAAAATGAACCTGCAAAGTGCTGCTCAGTACCCAAAACTCCTTCACACAGCGTTTAATCTCTCCAGAAGTCTCTCTCTCTCTCTCAGAATGCGTGGTTCAAAAATGTCGCGAAAAAAAAAGGCAGGAAGCGGTCGCCTTTAAATAGCGCTCCCCCAGTTCCTTCCCGACTGCAGAACGCTCCCCTCAACCTGTCGTTGCTAGCGGCAGGCGGAAAGGCAGGGGGCACCACTGAATATCCGGTCCGGGGCGCTACCGGGGCGTTGCACGCTCGACTGACGTCACGATCTGCCGGCGCAGGAGATCGTGGCGGTAGTGTTTCGCGCCGCCGCAAAACGTCTGGTCAATTTCGCGAGCGGCGCAAACATTGCCGCGCCCGGGCGCTAGTTGCTTTGCGTCCCATTAGCGCACTCTTAGGACGCGAACGGGAGGCGCAAAGCAACCGAATTTTTCCCCCTAAATATAGTGTGAGGCGGTGCATTTTGATAGGAGGAATAAGGAAGCCACTCATTCCTTGGAAGGTAAGAAACTAGATGGGGTAGGGGAGCAAAGAGATCTAGGAATACAGATCTATAAATTGATAAAAGTAGCAACACAAGTTGATAAGGCCATAAAGAGTGCAAACAAAGTACTGGGGTTCATTTCAGATTTCTGGTGTGAAATTGACTTTGTCGTAAAGAGTACAAGACTCAACACCGACTAAAGACAGGGCAACAAAACGCGCGGCAAGAAGGATGCAGTCACATTCTTGGTACCGCGCCAACATTAACATTACCCTGCATAAGGGTAGCTTGGCAGCAAGGCAAAACGGAAATACTTGATCAACTTTCCAACAGCGCAGACATTAATACTCAGCTCCTTGACGTTGGGATTCAGATCACTGCTACATAAGGACAAATAAACGGCAATGGCTGGAAAAATTGCTGGAAAACTGGAGACTCTCCAGGAACCTTGGTCGTGTTTGTCACAGTTGATTGTTTCAATTTCTCACAAGGTCCGCTGTCGTCTCTTCTGACAGGCTCCGAGAGAGCCCGACTCTTGCTCCCGGACTCAGTTACTGTCCAAAGCCAAGCAAGGTACTGGAGGAGATGATATCGGGCCATAGAGGGTTAAATTATGAGGACAGGCTGCATAGACTGGGCTTGTATTCCCTTGAATATAGAAGACTGGGGGTGACCTCTCCGCCTCTCTGTCTCTCTCTCCTCCTTTAAGACCCTCCTTAATACCTACCTCCTTGGCCGACCTTTTGGTCACCTGTCCTAATATCGTCTTACGTGACTAGTTTTTTCTGATAACACTCCTGTGAAGCTCTTTGGGATGTTTTACCATGTTAAAGGTGCTATATAATTGCACGCCAATTTTCTGGTTGTATTTATGCAGCATCTTCAAAGAGGGAATCAAAAAGGGAAATCAGAAGAAACTTCTTTACCCAGAGGGTGGTGAGAATGTGGAACTCGCTACCACAGGGAGTGGTTGAAGCGAATAGTACAGATGCATTTAAGGGGAGGCTAGACAAGCATATGAGGGAGAAGGAATAGAGGGTTATGCTGATAAGAGTTAGATGAGGAAAGATGGGAGGAGGCTCGAGTGGAGCATAAACGCCGGCATGGACTGGTTGGGCCGAATGGCCTGTTTCTGTGCCGTATATCCTATGTAATCCTATGTAATCCTATTAAGTGCGCGGGACCTCCCAAAGTATTTAAAATGTTAAAAGGGATTCGATAGGGTAAATAAAGAGAAACTATTTCCTCTGGGGGGGAATCAAGAATGGGAGGACATCATTTTAAAATTAGAGCCAGGCCATTTCGTAGGAAAATATGGAAGCACTTTTTCATACAAGGGGTGATAGGAATATGGAACTCTCTCGCCCAAAAGGCTGTGGATGTTGGGGGACAATTGGAGCTTTCAAGACTGAGATCGATAGATTTTCATTCACAGTGTCAGCCGTGGCCCAGTGGGTAGCACTCTCTCTCGCCTCTGAGTCAGAAGGTTGTGGGTTCAAGTTCCCACTCCAGGGACTTTGAGCACAAAAAAAATCTAGGCTGACACTCCAGTGCAATGCCGAGGGAGCGCTGCACTGTCGGATGTGCCGTCTTTCGAATGAGACGTTAAACCGAGGCCCTGTCTGCTCTCTCAGGTGGATGTAAGCGATCCTATGGCACTATTTCGAAGAAGAGCAGGGGAGTTCTCCCCGGTGTCCTGGCCAATATTTATCCATCAATCAATATCACTAAAACAGATGATCTGGTCATTATCGCATTGCTGTTTGTGGGAGCTTGCTGTGCGCAAATTGGCTGCCGTGTTTCCTACATTACAACAGTGACTACACTCCAAAAAGTACTTCATTGGCTGTAAAGTCCTTTGAGATGTTCGGTGGTCGTGAAGGCGCTATATAAATGTAAGTCTTTATTTGTTGGGTAAGGGTATCAAGGGATATGGAGCTAAGGTGGGTAAATGGAGTTGAGGTACAGATCAGCCATGATCTGATTGAATGGCGGAGCAGCCCGAAGGGGCTGTATCTAATTTACTTCACCTGAGGAAGGAGCAAATCGATAGCTCCGAAAGCTTGTGATTTCAAATAAAACTGTTGGACTATAACCTGGTGTTGTGCGACCTCTCAATTCTGAAATAGTGGCCATGCGATCTTTTATCTCCACCTGAGAGGGTAGACATGGCCTCGGTTTCTCATCCGAAAGATGGCACCTCAGGCAGTGCAGCACTCCCTCAGCACTGCACTGGGAGTGTCAGCACAGATTATGCATTCAAGTCTCTTGGAGTGGGGACTTGAACCCCACAACCTTCTGACTCAGAGGTGAGAGTGCTACCCACTGAGCCACGCCTGACACACAGGAAGCAAAGTTATGGGGCCAGAAATTCGGGTCTCCACGTGTGAGTACGCGCTGTGTACTCACCCGTAGGCCCAACGAAAGTGCCGGTTTCGCGCATGCACGGGAAACCAGAACACCCATTCTCTTGAAGGAAGGGGTTCACAGGTCAAACGCGTGCGCCGGAGAGGCAGCGCGTACGCATCGGACTTCGGCTTTTTTTACAGGTTTCTCCGTGCGGGTAAGTCCCTAGCAGCTGCGCGGGGAAAAAGCAGGTGCGAGGCCTGCTTTTAACAAGGTAAGTGGTGAATTAAGTAAAATTAAAACATTTTTTCCACAGGTTTATTATTTTTAAATACTTTAAAGAAAGGTAAGTTTATTTTTAGCCCCGTTAAAAACTGTAATTAATTTTTTCAAAAATGTAAATTATTGTTTAAAATAGTTATTTTATGTAATTTATAGTTATTTTAAAAATGTGATACTTTTTAAAAAAATTATTTGAAGTTTTACTTAGGTTTTGGGGGGTGATCTCTATTTATAGATTTGACAGGTCTTCCTGTCAAATCTATGAATGAAGATTCCCTGCTCCGATTGGCTCTCCATGGCCCACGTGATCCCAGGGGACGCTTCGAACTAACTGCGCCCCTGGGATACGCGAGCACTGCGCACCGGCAGCTGGAGGAGGCCCAGGATCCGAAGTCCTCGTGGGCCCAAAGCACAACGGCAGGCACGACAGGTAAGTGCAGGTCGGGGGCTCGCGCCCGCTGGAAACCTCCGACCCGAATTTCTGGCCAAGCGACTTCTTTTAAATGTGTGGCTTAATGCTGCAGTGCGCAGTGTGTTTCTGCACACAGCCCACAGAGCGGATGGGAGAGGTAACCCTGGAAATGATGGAGTGCATTAATGAGGAGCGTGCTCTAGAGTGTTTAACAGAGGGGGAAAGAGACCCCTTGGAGCAGTCAGCGTGGGTTTAGAAGTTAAGGGCCAGCCTCGCGCGCCGGCTCGAGTTCTTTGATGCCAGCTGTGGCTCAGTGGGGAGCACTTTCACCTGTGGGTCAGAAGGTCACCTGGCTCACGCCCCGCTCCAGCGACCAGCACATAACCTGGGCTGACACTCCACTGCAGCACTGAGGGAGTGCCGCACTTTTACAGCTGCCACCTTTCAAGTGAGACAGAGGGTTAGATTTTGCCATTGTGGGCGGGCTGGGGCCTGTCAGGTGGCATTCGTATCAGGACCCCCGACTCTGAAGTGAAGTGGGGAAAAAGTGCGATTTTCCCCTAATTGGGCACTTGATTCCCAGCGTGTGGGAACCCCTGGCCCAATAAGTCTTTTCATCCAGAAAGTCGCCTCCGATGACTAGATTCAAGAAGGAGTTGGATATATTTCTTAAGGCTAAAGGGATCAAGGGGTATGGGGAGAAAGCAGGGACAGGGTACTGAATTTGGATGATCAGCCATGATCGCATTGAATGGCGGAGCAGGCTAGAGGGGCCGAATGGCCTACTCCTGCTCCTATCTTCTATGATTCTATGATTCTATGACATCATCAATGCTGCTGGCTGTAAGGCCTGCAAGCAGCCTTGCTTCTTCTGGAGACTGCAAACTTTATGGCCATTGTAGTGAGCACTTCATTGATCGACTATGTCCACCAGTAGGCTAAAGTGTGCTCCAAGCTTCGATGAGCCCTCCCTCCAAACTCTGGTGGAGGGAGAAAGATCCAAAAAGGAGGTGCTCGTCCCTTCCTCAGGGAGAAAAAAACTCCCCAGCAGACTAAATCTGTGTGGCTGGAAGTGGCCCAGGAGGTCAACTCCATCTCGATGAGCCGCAGAACCTGGCTGCAGTGCAGGAAGAGGTTTCATGACCTTCTCCGCACAGGAAAAGTGAGTATGACTTTCCCATCACCCTCAATCTGATCCCCGTCGCCTCTCCTCACCAGCACTCTGCTTTGCCAACCTCTTCCTCCACATCCCACTTGACACTTACATCCCTGCACCCTTTCCCATTCCCTCTCTCTCTATGGTCACATTCACTTAACTATTCTACCATGCAGCCCTCACACTCCCTGTCACTGTGATGCAACAACAACAACTTACAACACACAGGGAGGGCCCTTTGTCTCCTTCTAAGCATCTATGCTATGGATTCTCTATGCTCACTCCTTCATTCTCACTCAAACTCCACTTGTGTCCCTCATTGCAGGAAAAGAGAGCCCACAATAAGAGGGAAAGAGCCATGACAGGAGGAGGGCCACCCTCAGTAGCCCAGCTCACTGCCTGGGAGGAGGCGGCCCTGGAAATCGCCGGGATCGAGGAAGATTCGCAAGTGAGGGACGGATCGACAGGCGCATCACAGCAAACTGGTGACAGAATAGATTGGCATCTCTCTCATTGACATTGCATGAGTCACTGATAATGTTTCTGATGCTCGAACAGATTGACTTATGATCATCTGCACAATTCAATGAGCATGCAACCTTTACCTCACATCTCTAACTCTTTCCTTTACTCCCCCACAGGACCATCGAAAGCCCCCATCCCCACTGTCCAGGAGGAACAGCCTGAGCCTCCAGACTCCTCAGAGGAATCTGCAACCTCTGAGGGCGCAGCGTCAGCAGAATTCAGCGCACCCAGCACGAGCGCAGACACTGACACCTCGGTGGGACCTTCGCGATATAGAGTAGTGTTGTCACCTGGTGTATCACAGATCACAAGTGAGCATCAGCAGATGGTGGAGACAGGGACAGCAGTGGAGAGTCCTCGTCGGAGGGCGCAGGACTCTGCCAGCTCGGCTCAGCTGCATGTCGACCCTGTGCCTCCGGGTCCATCCAGAAGGAGAGCGGTGCTGGAACTCCAGGAACAGGTGCAGGAGTCTCTGGCAGGTTTTGTCTCCAGGGTCGCTGCGAGTGTGGAGCGAATGGAGGAGTCCATCACGAACATGAGCAGAGCCTTTGTGGAGGCATTGGCGCATGAATGCATCACCACGGAAAGGATGACAACCTCTGTGAAAAGGATGGCTACCTCCATGGGAAGGCTGGCTACCGTAGAGGAGAGGCTGGCTACGGTAGAGGAGAGGTTGGCTACGGCCACGGAGGAGCTTAGTTGCCAAGGTCTTGAAAACATGGTCATTGTTCAGAATAGACTGACATCTCTTGAGGAGCGATGGTCAGCTATTGAGCATACAAACCAGACCATCATGGAAGTCCTCTGGAGTAGAACTTCCAGTGCAGAAACGGGTCCTCATGGCCCCCCCTGAAGTGCAGCAAGGTGCTGTCAAGCCACTTGCTAGCTCTGAAGTGGGGCTGACCCATGAGAGGGATGTTGATGGCAGACAACAAGGAAGTGGGGGCTCCTCTCCAAGCGCTCACACGACCATGCCACTGCAAAGCTCTCGGTCAGAGCCCCACCAGAGTCCTCACCCAACTGAAATGGGCGTCTCTGCCCCTGCACAGCTGCAGGAGCAGCAGACTGATGCCGAGCCCTCACAGATTCGCAACCCCAGAGGACGCCCACCAAAGATGTCGAGACAGGAGCAGCAAGAAAGTGAGCAAGGGGCCACCACATCTGCTGAAGCCACAGGGGAAGCACCACGTAGGAGCACACGTAAGAGGAAGATAAAGCACAAGTAGTCACAAGGGTAGTCACTTGGGTGCTGTGATGTATTGTATTTGGACCAGCCATCCTTGTCATGGTATCATAAACAGATTCGATGGCAAACTGTTGAAGTTGTGGCCTGTGTCATTTCGCAAATGGGACTTCCACATTGAGGGCTTAGAGTGACTTGCAATTGTCAGTATGGTGGTCAGAGTAATAGGAATCCGCAAGTTCTTGTCCATTGTCGATGGTCTGGTAAGAAGGTGTGAGGCAAAAGTGTCTGATTGTGCAGGCTAAGCAAATCTGGCCAACATGAGTGCGTCCCTTGCATCACGGGCAGCAATGTGGTCGTGCGCTGGCGCATTCTGGCCTGTGCAGCTTCAGGTGGATGACTAGCAGCTTGGCACTCCTGTTGTTGCTGCTGCTGTTGGTGCTGCTGTTGTTCATGGATCTGTTGCTGCCGCGGCTGGTCTTCGTCCGAATCTGATGTCCAGGAGGAAAGGAAATAAATGGTTCCCATGCTTCTGGTATATGCCTCAGTTGAGGAAGTGCTCAGTCAAGGTGGGGAGAGGGGTTTCCCAGGATGTCACACTGGAGATGGGTGTCAGGCTCCAAACTTCCACAACAATGAGTAGGCCTGCTAAAAGCTCCCCCAGACCTGAGACAACAAAGTTCTGCCACCTGCAAATGATCATTGGTGAAAACTCCTTTTTCATGGTGGAGCTGCAGCTGTTAGTAAGCAATCCACTTGTGAGGCCGCCAGGATTAACTGGTGTGTTCCAGAGGAGACGTGTAGGACGGTTGGAAATGTCTAAAAATGAGAAAGGCCTCTCAAAATGGGATTATAGAGGCAATTAAGTGGTTCTTAAGGGCCTATCCTGCCTCTTGGAGGCGGGATGGAAATGGGGTCTGAAAACATGAATGTGGGAAAATTGCTCGGAGGCGGGACGGAGGCGGGATCGGGCCCGGATGCCATTTTTTGCGATTTTGACAACTCACACGCCTCCAAACCTGCCTCCTCGGGCCTGGCAAAATCGAGCCCAGAGGATTTACAGCACAGAAACAGGCCATTTGAGCCAACCACTGTTTATGTGCCACACATGTCCCACTCTATTCACTTCTATTCCTTTCTCCCTCATGTGCTTATCTAGATTCCGCTTAAATGCGTCTGTGCTGTTTGCCTCAACCACTCCCTGTGTTATAGCGAGTTCCACATTCTCGTCACTCTCTGGGGTAAAGGAGCTTCTCCTTAATTTCCTACTGGGTTTATTAGTGACTATCTTATATTAATGGCCCCTGTTTTTGGACTCCCCCCACAAGTGGAAACAAAAAAACCCCAAAATTCCCTTTAAGCAACATCCCCTTTAAGTAGGGCGGCGAGTGAGAGATTTTGCACTTCACTTGTGACTGCAGGCTGCACAGTTCTCCCTGGAATTAACTGCGCTGACACACAGCAATTTAAAATCTGGCCACCACTAATCCAGGAGGACATGTCCATGACATCAATCGAGGTCCAGTTCCCTTTGACCCTCCCACGCTTGTCAAAACTTTTTTTTTGCAAAAAAATCTCTGGAAACTTTTTTGTTTAACTGAGATGAGCTTCCTGTTGGTTTAATAGTGGCAGTTGACTCTCTCCATGCTCCTGGTTTATCCTGCATGTGGTTAGATTGACGTCTAACCTCTTGTCTTGCATAATTATCCGCACAATTGTACGCAATCCATTGGCCGCTTCTGTGGTACCTGCTGTTCTTCGAGTGGGCATAGCTAGGCCTGATAAGGAATGCAGCAATGAGCCGTAGGATAAGCAAGATGTCTTTAGAAACACAACAAGATATTTAGAACAGAGATAGGGAAATGGCTGACCTCATCAAGATGGGAGGGGGTGGGGGGGAGCTGTCAGAGGTACCCTCTCCCTTGTAATTGGACAATGGGATGGGTAAAAATGATTGATACCTGGTATTCACCAGCCCGTCAAGTAAGGTATAAAAATGGGCGACCGAGAGAGGAAGGCAGGCAGTTAGGGGCGAAGGCTTCTCCGAGGTGGATGCATGCTGGCTACGGCCTAACACCTTGGTCAAGTTTAGCCTCTGAGGTGGATCGATGCTGGTCAAACGGCCTAACACCTCCAACAGCTCGAGGGACGACCCAACGGAAGTGACCGCTACCGCAGACTGCAGGAATCCACCCAATCCGAGACCACCGTACTGCCTCACCGTCCGTCCATCCATCTGGTCATTTCATTCCATTCTGGGGCTGTAAATCGCCCTCATCTGTCACGGGTTCTATGTCATACAGTCATAGGGCTGGATTTTGAATCTGGGGTCAGGTTGGGGTCGGGAATCACACATTCTGGCTTGTGAACCCGCCTCCATCGAGATGTGGCCAACCCACTGTATTTTCCCTTGATTGACCTTGTTGAGCCCGCCCAGTGGGCTCAGCAGGCCAATTAAGGGCCACCCGGCAATAGGTGACATCACAGACTGACATTTCATCTGTCAAGAGCTTTTGACAGATGAAATATCAGCGTTTGACAGCTCTGTGCAGCTGTCAAACACTCACAATATGATTTCTAACTTCAGTCCTTCCTTTCAGGCTGAGTTAGAAATCATTCCAGCATAGAAAACAGAAGGCTGCAGTTTCTGACAGAACCACGGCTTTCCTGCTTTCTGTGCCGGTGAGATTTCTAACTCCTGAGAACTGAAGGGCTGACACCTGCAGGAGGAAGTTAAGGTAAGTAAAACTTTTTCCAACACTTAGCACTTACCTTACACACTTACCTCTGCACACATGCACCCATCACTCACCTGCCCACCGGACATATCGACCCCTCCAACCCCTGCAGACCCACGGCCCGCCCCGATAACTTGGCGTGGTAGCCACCTGTCGGGAAGCCCACACTTTTCTTTTTAAAATAGGGATTATGCAAAAAAACTGCCTGTTAACTACCTGTTAACAGGCAGTTAATTGTCACTAATCCCTTCCCGCCTCGGGGAGTCAGGTCTCAGAACAGGTCGGGTACCCGCCTCCAGAGAAACTGGCATGGAGGCGGGTTGGAGTCGGGATGGGGTCAGGACCCCCGAATCTACAACTTTAACCTCCCCCCCCTGCCGACTCCAAACCCGACTCCATGGGTCATTGAAAATCCAGCCCATAGAGTCTACCGTATCTATTTCAATCGCATGTTGTATCTGATTATGCTTAAACTGTAGTTCTTTAATAAAACGCCTTACAACTCCTAAGACCCTTTGGGTAATCTGTGTGTGACCTGTGATCCAAGCTCTTACGTGGTTCGGTCGTGGCTCAGTGGGTAGCACTCTCGTCAGCTGAGTCAGTAGGCTGTGGGTTCAGGTCCCACTCCAGAGATTCGAGCACAAAAATTGAGGCTGACACTTCGGTGCGGTACTGAGGGAGCGCTGCACTGTTGGAAAGTGCCATCTTTTGGATAGGTTGTTAAACTGAGATCCCACGGCACTATTTCAAGGAAGAGCAGGGGGAATTCTCCCTGGTGTCCTGGGGCCAATATATATCCCTCAATCAACATCACTGAACAACAGATGATCTGGTCATTATCACATTGCTGTTTGTGGGAGCTTGCTGTGCGCAAGTTGACTGCCGCGTTTCCGACATAACAACAGCGAATACACTTCAAAAAAGTACTTCATTGGTTGTAAAGCTCTTTGGAATGTCCTGAGGTTGGGAAAGGCACTATATAAATTCAAATCTTTCTTTTCTCACAACACCAGGGACTCAATTCCAGTTCCAAGTCACAAAGTTATAGGGGGAAGCTGGGGGGTGGAGGGGTAGGGGGGGGGGGGGGGGGGGGGTGGGGGTGGGGGTGGGGGGAGGAGGGGAAGTAGGGTTGCCAATTGTGGTTGGACACATTCCTGAAGGTTTCATCACATGACCTCTCCACCTCGCCCAGTCAAACAGCAATTGTTTTCCCATTACACAGGATTACACAGGATATACGGCACCGAAACAGGCCATTCGGCCCAACCAGTCCATGCCAGCGTTTATGCTCCACTCGAGCCTCCTCTCGTCTTTCCTCAACTAAATCTATCAGCATAACCCTCTATTCCCTTCACCCTCATATGCTTATCTAGCCTCCCCTTAAATGCATCGATACTATTCGCTTCAACCACTCCCTGTGGTAGCGAGTTCCACATTCTCACCACTCTTTGGGTAAAGAAGTTTCTTCTGAATTCCCGATTGGATTTCTTGGTGACTATCTTATATTGATGGCCTCTAGTTATGCTCTTCCCCACAAGTGGAAACACTCTCTCTGTACCCACGCTATCAAAACCTTTCATAATTTTAAAGACCTCTATTAGGTCACCCCTCAGCCTTCTTTGTCCAAGAGAAAAGAGACCCAGCCTGTTCACCCTTTCCTGATATGTATACCCTGGCATTTCTGGTATCATCCTTGTAAACCTTCTCTGCTCTCTCTCCAGTGCCTCTATATCCTTTTTATTATATGGTGACCAGAACTGTACGCAGTACTCTAAGTGTGGTCTAACCAAGGTTCGATACAGGTTTAGCATAACTTCCCTACTTTTCAATTCTATCCCTCTACAAATAAACCCTAGTGCTTGGTTTGCATTTTTAATGCCCTTGCTTACCTGTGTCGCAACTGTTAGTGATTTGTGTATTTTTACTCCGAGATCCCTTTGTTCTTCTACCCCACCTTGACTCGCACCCTCCAAGTGATAAGTGACCTCCATATTCTTCCTGCCAAAATGTAATACCTCACATTTATCTGTGTTGAACTTCATTTGCCAATTATTTGCCCATTCTGCAAGTTTATTGATGTCCTCCTGTAATTTGTTGCAGTCCTCCTCAGTATTGACGATCTCCCCCCCCCCCAACCCCCCAATATTTTTTAGAACTAATAAACAAAAGCCTTCGAAGGAAATGAAAAAGACACACAATTTTTTTCTGACGCCCGGGTGATTTTTCACCCGGGCGTTGCTCGCAATCGTGACCTGGAGATTAGCTTTTAATTCCTGGAAACTCCAGGACAGGCCTGGAGGGTTGGCAATTCATTTTGTTTCAACACAGCTAGTACAACAATCGGGCCTCCTGGCAAATAAACAGTTTCCTTCAACACACATCAGCACGAAGAATTTATCTGTATTTATATTTCTGAGATACACATCAGGCTTCCAAGAACTGTTCATGTCTTCAAGCCATTTAAACACCATTTCAAGACTCATATAGAAATCGCCAATGTTAAGGAATCGCATGAGCCTGGTGTCCCAGTCTTTTTTCTCTCTCTAAGTGTTTCCTGATGCGTCGCCTCCTGGGCCTGGCTGTGTCTCAATCAGTAGCGTGCTTGTCTCGGAAACTATGAGATTATGGATTTATGTCTCACTCTTGACATTTAAGTGCGAAATCCGATGAAATATTGAGATAAAGCTGTCTTTGGATGAGACATTAAACCGCAGTTCAGAGAAGGTTCACGAGGTTGATTCCGGAGGATGAAGGTGTTGTCTCATGAAGAAAGGTTGAGCAGGTTGGGCCGATACTCATTGGGAGTTCAGAAGAGTGAGAGGGGATTTATTGAAACATATAAGATTACATAGAAACATAGAAGATAGGAGCAGGAGTAGGCCATTCGGCCCCTCGAGCCTGCTCCGCCATTCGATGAGATCATGGCTGATCATCCAAACTCAGTACCCTGTACCTGCCTTCTCCCCATATCCCTTGATACCTTTAGCTTTAAGAAATATATCTAACTCATTCTTGAATATATTTAATGACTTGGCCTCAACTACCTTCTGTGGTAGAGAATTCCACAGGTTCACCACTCTCTGGGTGAAGAAATTCTTCCTCATTTCTGTCCTAAATGGCTTACCCGTTATCCTTAGATTATGACCCCTGGTTCTGGACTCTCCGACCATCGGGAACATTCTTCCTGCATCTAGTTTGTCCAGACCTGTCAGAATTTTATATGTTTCGATGAGATCCCCTCTCATTCTTTTATACTCCAGCGAGTATAAGCCCAATCGACCCAATCTCTCCTCATATTTAATTCCTGCCATCCCAGGTATCAGCCTTGTGAATCTTCGCTGAACTCCTTCCATGGCAAGAACATCCTTCCTCAGATAAGGCGACCAAAACTGCACACAGTACTCAAGGTGTGGTCTCACCAAGGCCCTGTACAACTGCAGCAGGACATCCCTGTTCCTATACTCAAACCCTTTCGCTATGAAGGCCAACAAACCATTTGCCTTCTTCACCGCCTGCTGCACCTGCATGCTTACTTTCAGCGACTGGTGCACAAGGACACCCAGGTCTCGTTGCACTTCCCCTTCTCCCAATCTATTGCCATTCAGATAATAGTCTGCCTTTCTGTTTTTGACACCAAAGTGGATAACCTCGCATTTATCTATGTTATATTGCATCTGCCACGCTTCTGCCCACTCACCCAACCTGTCCAAATTATCCTGGATTCTGAAGGGGGCTCGACAGGGTAGATTCAGGGAGGATGTTGCCCCTCGTGGGGGAATCTAGAACGAGGGGGCATAGTTTCAGAATAAGGGGGCACCCTTTTAAATCGGAAATGAGGAGGAATTTCTTCTCTCAGAGGGTCGTGAATCTTTGGAATTCTCTTCCCCAGAGAGCTGTGGAGGCTGGGTCATTGAATATATTGAAGGTGGAGATAGACAGATTTTTGAACGGTAAGGGAGTCAAGGGTTATGGGGAGCAGGCAGGGAAGTGGAGTTGAGGCCAATATCAGATCAGCCATGAAATTATTGAATGGCAGAGCAGGCTCGAGGGGCCGAATGGCCAACACCTGCTCCTACGTCTTATGTTCTTATGAGCCCCATCTGCTCTCTCAGGTGGATGTAAAAGAACCCGTGGTGCTATTTTGAAGAGCAGGGGAGCTTTGCAGTTCATCCAATACTTTAAAAAAAAATCTATTGATGGGCTATTATCCCCATTAGCTGCCTCTCTCTAACGGTGGTGGGTACATCTGTGACCCTTGAACTCTGCCCTTTGTTCCACCTCTTCCCTCTGTGGTATGGTCACTCTTATAAAAGTCCTGTCCTGCAATCCCGTCTCAGTTCTGCTGAAGGCTTTCTGTCCGAAATCTTAGCCTGGTTTGCTGCGCAGTTGCTGTTTTTCCTGACATTATTTCCGTTGTGCGGTGTTAGGCGTGGCTAAGTGGGGAATACACTCGCGTCCGAGTTGGAAGGTTGCGAGTCTCACTCTCGGGACTTGAGACCATAATCCTGGATGACACTCCCGGCGTAGTACCGAGGGAGTGTTGCACTGTTGGAGGAGCCGTCTTTCGCATGAGATGTTTGGCTGCCCGTGTCCTAACTCGCACCAAGTCCCGTTCACCCATCACCCCTGTGCTCGCTGAACTACATTGGCTCCCGGTTAAGCAGCGCCTCGATTTCAAAATTCTCATCCTTGTTTTCAAATCCCTCCATGGCCTCGCCCCTCCCTATCTCTGTAATCTCTTCCAGCCCCACAACCCCCCGAGATATCTGCGCTCCTCTAATTCTGCCCTCCTGAGCAACCCTGATTATAATCGCTCCACCATTGGCGGCCGTGCCTTCTGTTGCCTGGGCCCTAAGCTCTGGAATTCCCTGCCGAAACCTCTCCGCCTCGCTACCTCTCTCTCCTCCTTTAAGATGTTCCTTAAAACCTACCTCTTTGACCAAGCTTTTGGTCACCTGCCCTAATTTATCCTTATGTGGATCGGTGTCAAATTTTTTTTGTCTTACAATACTCCTGTGCAGCGCCTTGGGATGTTTTACTACATTAAAGGCGCCATATAAATACAAGTTGTTGTTGTTGTTGTTGATGATGTTAAACCAAGGCCATGTCCGCCCTCAAAAGTGGATGTGAAAGATCCCATTGCTCTATGTCAAAGAAGAGCAGGTGAGTTCTCATCGGTGTCCTGGGCCAATGTTTATCGCTCAACCAACATCATTAAACAGATTATCTGGTCATTATCTCATTGCTGCTTGTGGGATCTTTCTGTGCGTAAATTGGCTGCCGCTTTTCCGACATTAGAACAGTGACTACACGTCAAATGTGCTTTTATGGCCTCAGTCCATCCAAAAGCATTTCACAGCCAATGAAGCACTTTTGAAGTTGTAATTTTAGAAAACACAGCAGACAATATGTGCGCACAGCAAGCTCCCACAAACAGCAGTGAGATAAACTGCCAGCTTTCGTGCTATCAGTTGTTTGGGGTATGGTAGCATAGTGGTTATGTTACTGGACTTGTAGGCCTGGCCTAATAATCATGGGAGATGTGAGTTCAAATCCCAGCCATAGCAGCTGGGGAATTTACATTCAGTTAATTAAATAAATCTGGAATTTAAAAAAAAAGCTCGTACAGGAATCCCGCCCCGACCGCGGATTTCAAGTGTACACGGTTTCCACTCTGCAGCAATTTTTGTCAACCACGGCAGTGAAATTTGCGTATCCGAGGTTTTAAATTTAGGAACAAGGTAATAAAACATGATTTTTATGCTATTTATAGGCTTTTTTATATTCTTTTTTATGGTGTTCATAGTGAATTTGCCAACCGCGGTTTTACTAACCACGGGGGTTTTCAGGGACGTTTCCCCCACGGTTGGGGAGGGATTCCTGTGTCAGTAATGGTAACCATATAACTATCGGATTGTCGTAAAAACCCATCTGCTTCACTAATGTCCTTTAGGGAAGGAAATCTGCTGTCCTTACCCGGTCTGGCCGATATGTGACTCCAGACCCACAGCAATGTGGTTGACTCTTAACTGCCCTCAGAAATGGCCGAGCAAACCACTCAGTTGTAACAAACCGCTAGGACAAAGTCAGCGCTGTGGGAGTGCCTTCACTACAAGGACTGCATCGATTCAAGAAGGTGGCTCACCACCATCTTCTCGAGGGGCAATTAGGGATGGGCAATAAATGCTGGCCTTGCCAGCGACGCCCACATCCCGTGAACGAATAAATTAAAAAAAGAAGAATGTTGGTTGAGGGATAAATATTGGCCGGGACACCGGGAAGAACTCCCCTGCATTTCTTCGAAATAGTGGCCATGGGATCGTTTACATCCACCTGAGAGAGCAGACGGGGCCTCGGTTTAACATCACATCCAAAAAAATGGCACCTCCAACAGTGCAGCGCTCCCTCAATATTGCTCTGGAGTATCAGCCTCGAAGTTGAGCACAAGTCTCTGGAGTGGGACTTCTCCACTCTGCGGCGAGTGTGCTGCGCACAGCCGACCCTCGGCCATGGCCTCTATCAGGACGCTGAAATTGGCCTCAGCATTCCCGGGCTAAGGAGAGGATAATCGGGTTTCAGGTCCTGATGTCTAGCCGGCTTGAGATTGCGTGCACGTGGAAGACGACAGGCTCAGGCTTGGCGGGTGACACCCTCCACAGTCGAATAGCCAACCTGTCAAGGCTCACGCATGAAGACTGGGCACTGGGCTGAGGTGCCGGCAAGTGTTTGTGCCTTCAGCAGAGAAAGATGAGAACACTGCTGCCAAAACCTGGCAGAAACCACAAAATTTCCCGAGAACATTACAAAGAAAAACTGAAACCAAATGTCGTCATGGTGAGGAAAGTCCCTTGGTGTGACCTCGACTTCAATGCTCACTTATCCTTCGTATTCCCTCTGTACACGATTCTCAGGCCTCGCCTAAATCAAGCAAAAATCCGGGTTTTTTTAACTTAATTTTTCACTAATTTCCATGAATGCACTTTGTGTCGGATAAACCAACTATACTTTGTGCTAAGTACCAAGCTCCTGTCACTCCCTTTCCTCACCAAATTCCCTTGGATACCCCATGCTTCGCTTTTGAAATTCTGCCACTTCCCTTCCTTCCCCTAGCTCACCGGGCCAAACTTCCTCTAAGGTTCCCCCCTGCCCTAGCCCTGAACTCGCATCTTTCTCCAGTTTCTCGCCGATCTCCCCTTCTTGACCTCTCCGCGCTCATCTGGTCCATGAGACCCACTTCCTGCTCCCTCGATCCTATTCCCACTGAACTGCTGACCACTCAGCCTCCTTTTCTGCCTCCCATGTTAGCTGACATTGTTAGGGTTCGCTCTCCAGGTACTGTCCCCCTCCACGGTCTCTAAATTGTCAGACTGCTTGTCCGGCATCCAGTCTGGATGAGCAGAAATTTTCTCCATTTAAATATTGGGAAGTCCGAAGCCATTGTCTTCGGTCCGCGCCACAAACTCCGTTCCCTCGCCACTGACTCCATCCCTCTCGCTAGCATCTGTCTGAGGCTGAACCAGACTGCTCGGAACCTTGGTGTCACAGTTGACCCTGAAATGAGCTTCCAACCACATATCCGCAGCATAACAAAGACCGCCTACTTCCACCACCGTAACATCGCCCGTCTCCGCCCCTGCCTCAGCTCATCTGCTGCTGAAACCCTCATCCATGCCTTTGTTACCTCTGGACTTGACTATTCCAACGCACTCCTGGCTGACCTCCCACATTCCACCCTACGTAAACTTGAGGTCATCCAAAACTCGGCTGCCCGTGTCCTAACTTGTATCAAGTCCCGTTCACCCATCACCCCTGGCTCCCGGTTAAGCAACGCCATGATTTCAAAATTCTCATCCTTGTTTTCAAATCCCCCCATGGCCTCGCCCCTCCCTATCTTTGTAACCTCCTGCAGCCCCACAGCCCCCGGAGATATCTGCGCTCCTCTAATTCTGCCCTCCCGAGCATCCCTGATTTTAATCGCTCAACCATTGGTGGCCGTGCCTTCTGTTGCCTAGGCCCTAAGCTCTGGAATTCCCTGCCTAAACCTCTCCGCCTCGCTACCTCTCTTTCCTCCTTTAAGACGCTGCTTAAAACCTACCTCATTGACCAAGCTTTTGGTCACCTGCCCTAATTTCTTCTTATGTGGCTCGGTGTCAAATTTTGTTTTATAATAACTCCTGTGAAGCGCTGTGGGACGTTTTACTATGTTAGAGATGCTATATAAATACAAGTTGTTGTTGTTGTTGTTTTTTAAATTCCCACCCTTGTTTTCAAACCTCTCTACAGCCTTCCTCAGTGATTTCATCCCTCGTTCCCTCCACTCCTCTAACACAGAACTTCTCCTCATCCCTCTCTCCCTCCACTTCATTAATGTTAGGCTTCTCCTTGTTCCTCACTCCCATAGCAATGGACTTTACCTTCCCCCTTCCCCCACTTCATCGACCACTTGTTCAGTCGCTATACTCCTACCCTCTGGAATTCTCTACCCACTCAGTTGCCACATTTTCTGCTTTCCATCCTTTTTGGCCAACCTTTCTTGACTGTGCCATCGAGTTCCCTATCTCAGCCTCTCCAACCCCCTCACCTTTCCCCACGATTAGTGTCCTGTTCCTCTTTATTGAATACACTATGAGACATCTTCCTGCACATGAGCAGCGCTATATAAATGCTAATTGTTGTCACGGAACAATCTGTTAGAGCTTTCTACTAATATTGTCTCCCTATTTATTGAGGGTAATTTTACCCAGAGAATGGTTAGAATGTGGAACTCGCAACCACAAGGCGCAGTTCAGACAAAAAGCATAGATGCATTTAAGGGGAAGTTGGATAAGTACATGAGGGAGAAGGAATAGAAGGTTGTGCTGATAGGCTGAGATGAAGTAAGGTGGGAAGAGGCTCGTGTGGAGCATAAATACCAGCATGGACCAGTTGGGCCGAATGACCTGTTTCTGTGCTGTAAATTCTATGTAATTCTATGTATTTTTGATTTTGGGAGATAATGTAAAATAGATGCTATCAGATCAGCCGCCCGCTATACATCTCCTCTAGTTGTCTTTGCTATGACTTTCAAAGAAATAACAGTCGGGAGAAGTGTGTAACGGGCAGCAGATAAATACTGTGGCAACAAGAGCAGGTCAGAGGCTGGGTATTCTGCGGCGAGTGTCTCACCTCCTGACTCCCCAAAGCCTTTCCACCATCTACAAGGCACAAGTAAGGAGTGTGATGGAATACTCTCCACTTGCCTGCATAAGTGCAGCTCCAACACTCAAGAATCGTGACACCATCCAGGACAAAGCAGCCCGCTTGATTGGCATCCCATCTACCACCTTAAACATTCACTCCCTCCACCACCAGCGTACCGTGGCTGCAGTGTGTACCATCTACAAGATGCACTGCAGCAACTCGCCAAGGCTTCTTCGGCAGCACCTCCCAAATCCGCGACCTCTTCCACCTAGAAGGACAAGGGCAGCAGGCGCATGGGAACACCACCACCTCCAAGTTCCCCTCTAAGTCACACACCATCCTGACTTGGAAATATATCGGCCGTTCCTTCACTGTCACTGGGACAAAATCCTGTAACTCCCTCCCTAACAGCACTGTGGGAGCACCTTCACCACACGGACTGTTGCAGTTCAAGAAGGCGGCTCACCACCACCATCTCAAGGGCAATTAGGGATGGGCAATAAATACTGGCCTTGCCAGCGACGCCCACATCCCATAAACGAATAAAAAAAAGATCCAAGATCTCCCGTTTTACATTATTGCCCGAAGTCACAATCACCCTTTCCTACCTTTTTTCGTACGAATGAGCAGATATGAGAAGTTGCGGCCTGCGCTTTAGCGCGGTGGTTGCTAACTCTAGCCTGGGACAAGGCCGAGTGCCAAAGTACACCCACGAGTGCTGACCTCAGCCTGCTCGGAGGCCTGTGCCAGGATCTTGCTCCTTTTCTTTCTACGACAGCAGAAATCACACAGGTTTGGACGGCCAGGCCAGAAGGAATAGGCTGGACGCGGCTAGTCTGATCACCCCTCAGGGGGATGGCCTGCAGGGTTCGACTTCCGTTATTTTTGCGGCCTGTGTTTAATTAAAAGCCAAAGCATGTGTGAAGGGGCGTTGACCTCCTGACGACGTCCTTGGGGAGAGAGAGGTAACAGTAAAAGATGTGCAACACTTTTTATTATGATGATATCGTGCAGAGTGACTCGGTGACGGTTTAATCTGATCTTTCACGTTGCACTGTTTTGCTTTCGTAAACCATTTTACAGCCACTTAAGGTGCCCCTTTAAAGATTTCAGCTGGGGGAAGGGGCAGAGGGGAGTGAGCTGGGAAAAGGGGAATGAACTAGTTAACTATGTGGAAATCATACTCTTACCTTCATGGTGCTGGGTCTCACAGCACACTCTCTCTCTCTCTAAACTAAAGCTGACCAGTTAATTCCTGAGGGACAAGGTCACAGCTGGGTTAGAGTCAGATATTTATCACCTCTCACCTCTGACTGTCCAGAATTAAATGGACTGGAATCAGCCATCCGTGGCTAAGTAAAGTAATAAAGGATAGTATCCGACTGAAAACAAGGGCAGATAAAGTAGCCAAATCTAGTGGGAGGATAGAAGATTGGGAAGCATTTAAAAGCCAGCAGAGAATAACAAAAAGATTAATTAAGAAGGGGAAGATAGATTATGAAAGTAAACTAGCAAAAAATATAAAAACAGATAGCAAGAGTTTCTACAGTTATATAAAAAGAAAAAGGGTGCCTAAAGTGAATGTTGGTCCCTTAGACGACGAGACCGGGAAATTAGTAGTGGGGAACACGGAGATGGCAAATACGCTGAACAAATATTTTGTTGAGTAGGTTGGGCTTCTACTCATTGGAATTCAGAAGAATGAGAGGCGATCTTATCGAAACATATAAGATTGTGAGAGGGCTTGATCGGGTGGAGGCGGGGAGGATGTTTCCACTGATGGGTGAGACTAGAACTAGGGGGCATAATCTTAGAATAAGGGGCTGCCGTTTCAAAACTGAGATGAGGAGAAACGTCTTCACTCAGAGGGTAGTAAATCTATGGAATATGCTACCTCAGAGAGCTGTGGAAGCTGCGACATTAAATAAATTTAAAACGGAGAGAGACAGTTTCCTAGCTGATAAGGGAATTAAGGGTTATGGGGAGCGGGCAGGGAAGTGGACGTGAGTCTAGGTTCGGATCAGCCATGATCCTATTGAATGGCGGAGCAGGCCCGAGGGGCCGTATGGCCGACTCCTGCTCCTACTTCTTATGTTCTTATGTTCTTATGAATGATTATTTCCTTGTCGTTTTTTCCCGCTCTCTCCGAGCCGTTTCGTTCCTGTCACCGTTCTCCTTCCTGCCTACCTTTCCCTTCAGACTCTCCCTGCCTGAGCCCAGAAAATGGCCGACCTGCTCCTGGACCTATGCTATTTCTGCTTCTGGATTGGTCACTTGAAGCTCAGCAAGGCCCTCCCCAAAAGAAAAGCCTCTCACCCCAGCCTTTCCCTCGGCTCCATCCTGCTGCTCTGGCGATTTCCTCCTCATGATGTTATACCTGTTGAAACATGATCCATTGTCTCTATCCTTTTCTGGCAAATGTTCTCCTCTCCACTCCTTAACCCACTTCCTCCAGCTCGGGACGCGGTGTCACGGTTCTCCAGTGCTTCAACCTGGTGTGGTCCTTCCTCACCTGTGGGCCGAGACAGTCGACATTCTCTCATGGGGAGCATCACAGCCTGGGACAAGGCTGAGGGCCAAAGTACACCCACGAGTGTCATCACCCAGTGCCCTACATACTTGTATGTTGAGCAAGACTCAGTGGAGAGTGATCAGAAGAGGAAACGTTGGCTGATTACCATTCCCCAACCAATCTGAGGCCACTTGTAGCACCCACTGCCTTAGACCAGCTAATCACACAGCAACAACAAGAAAGGACTTGCATTACATAAATACTGTGGCAACAAGAGCAGGTCAGAGGTTGGGTAATCTGCGGCGAGTGTCTCACCTCCTGACTCCCCAAAGCCTTTCCACCATCTACAAGGCACAAGTAAGGAGTGTGATGGAATACTCTCCACTTGCCTGGATGAGTGCAGCTCCAACAACACTCAAGAAGCTCGACACCATCCAGGACAAAGCAGCCCGTTTGATTGGCGCCCCATCCACCACCTTAAACATTCACTCCCTCCACCACTGGCATACCGTGGCTGCAGTGTGTACCATCTACAAGATGCACTGCAGCAACTCGCCAAGGCTTCTTTGGCAGCACCTCCCAAACCCGCGACCTCTTCCACCTAGAAGGGCAAGGGCAGCAGGCGCATTGGAACACCACCACCTCCAAGTTCCCCTCCAAGTCACACACCATCCTGACTTAGAAGTATATCGGCCGATCCTTCATCGTCACTGGGTCAAAATCCTGGAACTCCCTCCCTAACAGCGCTGTGGGAGCACCTTCACCACACGGACTGCAGCGGTTCAAGTAGACGGCTCACCACCACCTTCTCAAGGGCACCTAGGGATGGGCATTAAATGCTGGCCTTGCCAGCGACGTCCTGATCCCATAAACGAATAAAAAAAATAAAAATGATATAGCACCATTCATGGCCTCAGGAGGTAATGATCAGATAATCTGTTTCAGTGATGTTGGTTGAGGGGTAACTATTGGCCAGGACACCGGGGAGAACTCCCCTGCTCTTCTTCGAAATAGTGGTCATGGGATCTTCCTTAAGATGGCACCTCCGACAGTGAGTGCTCCCTCAGTACTGCACTGGAGTGTCAGCCTGGATTACGTGCGCAAGTCTCTGAAGCGGGATTTGATCCCCTGCCCTTTTGACTCAGAGCGAGAGTAAGAAAATGCTGACGCTTGTCACATCACTGCTGTGGCAAAATAGCCCAGGTCGCTTCACAGAGATGTGGCAAGACCGGAGAGTTCCAGAGCATGGCGGTAGAAAGGAAAGGAAAAGGTTTGCATTTGTATAGCGCCTTTCACCACCTCAGAATGTGCCACCAAAGTGCTTTGCAGCCAATAAAGTACTTTTGTAGTGGAGTCACTGTGGTAATCTAGGGAAATGCACAGCAAGGTCCCACAAACAGCAATGTGATAATGACCAGCTAAGCCAACATTTATTGCCCATCCCCAGTTGCCCTTGAGAAGGTGGTGGTGAGCCACCTTCTTGAACCGCTGCAGTCCGTGTGGTGAAGGTGCTGTTAGGGAGGGAGTTCCAGGATTTTGACCCAGCGCCGATGAAGGATCGGCGATATATTTCCAAGTCAGGATGGTGTGTGATTGGAGGGAACTTGGAGGTGGTGGTGTTCCCATGCAGCCTGCTGCCCTTGTCCTTCTAGGTGGTAGAGGTCATTGTATTTGTGATGTTGGTTGAGGATAAATGTTGGCCGGTGTAATGTATTATCACATGGTTTGTCACATGGTTTGGTATGAGCATGCTCAGTTCGTTCTGGCCTAGTAAACAAGCACATGGACGAGCAACTCATCCTGTCTCTATCCTTCATTTGTTCTACACACATATATTACATTTTGGCGATGAGGATGGGATCCCAAAGCCATTTTTAGGGATTATGGAAGGACACAGAGTACAACATTCGAGTGGACAAGTTTAAGGTGAATTTATGGCACCTAAACTGAATTTTTGTGATGTTTTACTGTTAATGCTGATGCAGAATCGTCTGTGCTTCGCCTTCGTGTGTATGTATACACAGCAACAGCAGGTGTTGATTCTCACAGGTACACGGGTAGCGGCTGAGTCACTGTTTGACAGGATCGGGACAATCATGGCCGCACCTATGGGATTCATCGGAAGCCTCGGCCTGTATGACCGAGCTCGCAAACCATTCAGTTCTTACATTGAACGGATGGAGATGTTTTTTAAGGCAAATAACATTATTGAGACCGAAGGTGCAGATGAGAATGTTCAAGCTCAAAATAAAGTAATTCGTGAACGAGAGAAAGCAATTTTTCTAACGGAGATCGGGCCAGATGTCTACGGAACGTTGACAAACCTACTCGTGCCAGGGAAAGCGAAGGACGTGTCGTTTGAAGACATTGTCGAAAAATTCGAGGACCATTTTGACCCAAAGCCGTTAGAAATAGCAGAGAGCTATAAGTTTGGTACCAGAAACCAAAAACTAAGGGGGAGAAATTTTGGTACCTTAGCGCCTCCAGTTTGCGCCTGGCGGGGGTGCTAACGGGGCGCTGGCGCAGTAGTGCCGTGGCGAGGCAAAACCAGCGTCACACGCCAAACCCGGCATCCCAGTAGCACCGCCGCTATGAGTTACCACCAGGGACCTCAGCGCCAGGCAGATCGTGACGTTAGTGAGTATGCAACGCTCACTGGGCGCCGATCTGTGAAATTGATTATCGCCCCCTGCCTTAACGCCTCGCCCCGACAGTGACAGGATGAAGAGGTGTGAAGCAGGCGGATGGCAGCTCCAGGGACGCTATTTAAAGGGATCAGTCGTAGCTGTCAGGTTCGTGCTGTTTCACTGCTTCCTTGTCAGTTTGACATTGTGCAAGAGTTTAATTCAGTCATTTAAAGGTTGTTTAGTCTCCGGAGTGTTGTGGCTACCAACAATTAGTTACATTTATTCTCACAACATATCAAAGTTCGACACTTGGTTACATTAATGGGGGCTGTACTGACAGTCGACCTCACCCAGGATCTACGGCAGAGGGAGCGGAGGCAGCGAGAAAGACTGGTTCATGTGGCCAGAGGGAGGAGGAGGACCATCAGGGCTCTCAACAGGAGGCCTTACCCTCCGAGGTTATTCCGACAGCACTTCTCCTACCTCCAATCAAGCCAGGAGCAGTGCATTAGATGTGGCAACTCTTCCTTCACTTGACTTCACCCTCCAGCACCATTCCTGCCACCGGTGGGTTTCCCAATGGGAATTCCCCTCTCTGAGGCATTTGGGAGAAGACGAGGAGGGAGCCACAAGGGAAACAGTTGGAGGGAGAGCTTTAAGGCCTGAAATTCATCTCATCTGTGGCTCAGTTTGTAGCACACTCGCCTACTGAGTTAGAAGGTTGTGGGTTCACAGTCCCACTTCCAGGGACTTGAGCACATAAAGCTAGGCTGACACTCCAGTGCAGTGCTGAGGGAGTGCTGCACTGTCGGAGGTGCCGTCTTTCGGATGAGATGTTAAACCGAGGCCCCGTCTGCCTCTCAGATGGACCTAAAAGATCCCATGGCACTATTCTGAAGAAGAGCAGGGGAGTTATCCCCGGTGTCCTGGCCAATATTTATCCCTCAACCAACATAACAAAAACAGATTATCTGGCCATTATCACATTGCTGTTTGGGGGAGCTTGCTGTGCGCAAATTGGCTGTCGCGTTTCCCAAATTACAACAGTGACTCCCCTCCAAAAGTACTTCATTGGCTGTAAAGCGCTTTGGGGCGTCCGGTGGTCATGAAAGGCGCTATATATGTGCAAATCTTTCTTTTTTCTTTTTCTTTCTTTGAAATTCATCTGGCCAGTGAATGCGCAGCTCAATGAAACTGATGTCATCTCCATCCTCAGCCATAATTGTGCGAGAGGGATATGAAGCAGCTGTTTAGGGAGGACACATCATTCAGAGCTGAATGGCTTCCGCTGACTGTTGATGCTGAGTGAGTTCAGTACATTGGAAACAACAGGACTTGGAGGGCTTGTGTATTAGAGAGAGAGTATCCAGCCCACGCGAAATATTACTGCTGCAGAAATGCCTTCGGATTTCCTTTCCGCACTCTTGCTAGGAAAACATCTTCTCAGAGCTGGCGCTGCCCTGTTGTCTCATTCAGGTGGTCGTACTTCACAAGGTACGTTTTAGTGAGACCCAGCACTAGCCATAATTAGCCGATACGCACCGGCTGTGCCCACGTCACGCCTTGCAAAATCTACCCCCTCCCTCCATGTCTGAGCCCAGACCGCAGCTAATTACCCACAAGGGTCATCACAGTCGATGCCAATATGGTCCTCACCCCATCCATTTTCGCATCGCTGGATTGTAAGGAGGGGGCCAGAAAGCTTTGGCCATTGTAGCCAGGAGTGCTGAGGTGAGTTGAAGCATCTCCACTAACTGCCTTAGCTGAGATCAGCTGCCTCAGTGTTTGTGTGAGCATCATATTGGGCAGTGCCTATACCCTGCGACTCACTGGGGAAGGCGCTAAGCTTCAGCTTTCCCATGATTTGTCCAGCAATGTGGGCGTTCATAGGTCAGCTCAACCCTACTTGAACTCCATCTTCAAATATTCATACAATGTTCGCCGTCTCCTGTCACTCCCCTCCTCCAGCGACTCCCATGGATGCCTCCGCTCAGAGCTCAGTAATTCCACTGGGTTGCCAGCCACTGCACCCTTCCATAAACATGATCGGTAACTGTCTATCAGCTGATGAGACTTTAACATCTCCCAGTCTCTGGGCAGAAGGGCCCCTTTGTGACTTGAAACTATGACTTTAAATGATACTGGGTCTTAAATGGTAACTGCTTGACTCCCAAATACTTGACAACATGTCTCCAGCTATCTTGTGGGAATTTGCGGATATGAAATCATCCACTCTGGTATTTTAAAAGCTTTTATAAAAATAGCAATGCAGTTACGAACACTTAATGGCCATTTGATCAAACAAAATCAACCCCAACTACTTATCTTCTCTCGATATCAATAAGGATTGATCTAACCTGGAACTCCCTCCTGAACTGCACTGTGGAAGTATCTTCACCTCAAGGACTGCAGCGGTTCAAGAAGGCGGCCCACCACTACCTTCTCTCAAGGGCAATTAGGGATGGGCAATAAATGCTGGCCTTGCCAGCGACGCCCACATCCCAGGAACAAATAAAAAAAAATGCTAAAGAATAGGGGAGCAGGATTGGCCCAAGCTATTAATTGCATTGTTTCAAAGAACCTTCGCTCCAGCCTCAATATTATTAGCTAACCTCTTTGCTCAAACCCCATTTAGATGTTCAAACCTCAGGTAGATGTTGTCAATCTCTTCTATACCAACCAGTATTACCCTGAGAAACAGTGCCAGTTATTAGTTAAAATCAACACCATTTACCCTCTCAACTGGTATGGCTGGAGTCTACATCCAAATGGTTCGAAATGGGTTTTGCACTGAAAGAAATTATATTTGCACCCAATGTTCTGAGGCTGCCACCTTGGTCTCAAGTGTAGAATTGGATGGGAGCAATGGCACACGAGTGCTGGGAAATTGCGTGCAAGTGAAATTTAATGGGATGGGAACAATTAACGTGGAGCGTCACATTGGGGCAGGGGGTGGGGGTGGGGGGGGGGGGTGCGGCGGGAGACAACCGTACTTCCAGCCTTAGCAGAAGTTCAGAAGGCTTCTCAGCCCATCGGCAGCTTTTGCCAAGGCTGAAGGGAGGAGTGACAGGCAGACCATGAAGGGAGCGGAAATTCAAGGTGCAGACATGGGTGTGTAGGCCAGTGTTGGAGCAGTCCAGTGTCCATCCTCTGTTTGAAGGCTGCTGAATCATAGAATCATAGAGTGGTTACAGCACAGAAGGAGGCCATTCGGCCCATCGAGCCCGTGCCGACTCGCTGCAAGAGCACTTCGGCTAGTCCCACTCCCCCGCCCTTTCCCCGTAGCCCTGCAAATGTTTTTCCTTCAGGTGCTTATCCAACTCCCTTTTGAAAGCCACGATTGAGTCTACCTCCACCATCCTTTCAGGCAGTGCATTCCAGATCCTAACCACTCGCTGCGTAAAAAAGTTGTTCCTCATGTCGCCTTTGGACCTTCTGCCAATCACCTTAAATCTGTGTCCTCTGGTTCTCACCCTTCCACCAATAGGAACAGTTTCTCTCTATCTACTCTGTCTAGACCCCTCATGATTTTGAACACCTCTATCAAATCTCCTCTTAACCTTCTCTGGTCTCAACCCCAGCTTCTCCAGTCTATCCACGTAACTAAAGTCCCTCAACCCTGGAATCATTCTTGTAAATCTTTTCTGCATCCTCTCTAAGGCCTTCACATCCTTTCGAAATTGCGGTGCCCAGAATTGGAAACAATACTCCAGTTGAGGTCAAACCAGTGTTTTATTAAGATTCATCATAACTTCCTTGCTTTTGTACTCTATGGGGGCAAAATTCGGTTGATTTGCGCCTCCCGTTAGCGCCCTAATTCAGCGGGAGGTTAGCGGCGGCGGTAATCGTTAGTGCCCCGCAGCGCGGCGCCTCCGGCAATGATGTCATCGCCATACGCAGCACCCCACTTGCACCCCGCTCGCACCCCACTCGCACCCCACTCGCGCCCCGGCCGCGATCTTCGGTAGCGCCCCCTGACTTACCGCCGGACGCCATGTCTGACAGAGTCAGGGGGGCCTACCTGCGGCCGGGGCGGCGCAAATTAAAGGGGAGGTGGCGGGCAGCCATTTTTGTTGCTGGCCACCTCCCAGCTCCTGCCCCCGTTGCCGTCCCCGGCCTCCTGTGCAGCCCCCTCCCCGCGGGAACTTGGAGGTGGTGGTGTTCCCCTGCGCCTGCTGCCCTTGTCCTTCTAGGTGGAAGAGGTCGCGGGTTTGGGAGGTGCTGCCGAAGAAGCCTTGGCGAGTTGCTGCAGTGCATCTTGTAGATGGTACACACTGCAGCCACGGTACGCCGGTGGTGGAGGGAGTGAATGTTTAAGGTGGTGGATGGGGTGCCAATCAAGTGGCTGCTTTGTCCTGGATGGTGTCGAGCTTCTTGAGTGTTGTTGGAGCTGCACTCATCCAGGCAAGTGGAGAGTATTCCACCACACTCCTTACTTGTGCCTTGTAGATGGTGGAAAGGCTTTGGAGAGTCAGGAGGTGAGACACTCGCCGCAGAATACCCAGCCTCTGACCTGTAGTTACTGGGTTTATCCTTACACCCTTTTTTTGAAAAAGGCTGTAACATTTTCAATTCTCCAGGCCTCTGGCCCCACCCCCATACTGAAGGAAGATTGGAATATATGGCCAGTACCTCCGTGATTTCCTCCTTAACCTCCCTCAGCATCCTAGGATGCAGCCCATCCGGTCCTGGTGGCTTATCAACTTTAAGTACAGAGTGGAGGTGGTGATGATACTGCATGAAGTGGTTACGGTGAAGGTATATGACTTGTAACACTCCACAGCACCTTCCCTAAGGGTCAGCATTGTAGTACTCCGTCAAGGTGGTGGAGCCAAGCTTCAGGTCAAAGCTGACCGTGACCATCACTGGTCGTACCTGCCGATGCTGCATGGTAGCTGCCATTGTTCTTTCAGTAGACGGCACAAACCCTATGGAGGCATCTTCCTACATTGAGTGACAGGCAGGGAGGCTTGCAGATATGCGCAGTGGCATCTTGGTGGGTGCGGTCAATCAGGGTGCGTTGGGTGTTGGTCACCCCTGTCATGCCTTCTTTCATGCAGTGCCACTCCCAAGCCCATTACCTCCACCACCTAGAAGGACAAGAACAGCAGGTGCATGGGAACACCACCACCTCCAAGTTCCCCTCCAAGTCACACACTATCTGTACTTGGGCATATATCGACCGTTCCTTCATCGTCGCTGGGTCAAAATCCTGCAACTCCCTGCCTCACGGCACTGTGGGAGCACCTTCACCACACGGACTGCAGCGGTTCAAGATAAGGCTCACCACCACCTTCTGAAGGGCAACTGGGGATGGCCTTCATAGCGACGCCCATATCCCGAGAATGAATTTGTTTCAAAGCATGATATACTGTGGTTAGGGTACTCCCGAGGGAGCATCAACGTGCCAGTTAATCGGGCATTCATGTATCCTAGTGGTGCCATTAATTCTGCTGTGCCAGCTTCTTTTGGGAATGGGAACCTCTGTCTACATTAACTGTCTGCTAAAGAGAAGTACTGTAAGCAGTTTTAAATGCCTTATTTACTTAGACTCTACTGGCATAAATGGTGACGACAAAGGGGACTCGCTTTCGTAAACCAGAACAGTTTATTAAACACACACAGCGTGCATTATACAAACTTGGACAGTAATGACTTGGTTAAAATACAAGCTTTACTTCCCGTACAACCAAGGACGCGGAACGCGCTGACGTGGAAGGCTTCGCTGGACACCCTCTCTTCTTTGAAGTCGTCCTCTTCGCTGTGGCTTGGGGTCTGGATGTTAACCTTCTTACGCCTTTTTTCGATATGCCTTAGTCACATTCCTTGTTGATGGCTGTCTGGGCTTCACTTTGCTCAGTTGTTGGATTGGATCAATGTGTTCGAATCTCATGATTAGGTTCCATCTCCTCAGTCTCTGTGTACGGTGTCTTCCAGAGAGAAAGCATCGAACAGCAAGCATAGTTGCAAAGCCAACTCCGTAAGGCCATGAACAAATCTGGCCTTAAAGACAGGGCCTTTGTGTAAGACAGAAAGCATTAACTTAACAAGCACAGTTATAATGGTGCAGGAAGTAAAGCCATTAACAAACAGGCTCTTGAGACGGTTGCCTCAGCGAAGATATTAACCCTTTACAGTACATGTGCCTATGTTGCCCGATGCGGGGGCGTGGGTACCAGTGTGCGGGCACAGAGCACCTGTTGCACAGCCTGAATTCCCTTGGTATCGCTCGGCAACCTCTTCTTTTTTTAAGCGACTCAGTTGGGAGAATTCCCATTGGGAAACCTATTGGTGGTAGTGATGGTGCTGGGGGGGAAGGCAAACAAAAAATGGAAAACTTTTGGCACAGAAGCTCGTGAGATCCGAATAGAAAACAAAAAGGAAACATCAAAGAATGGTCAACAAAATGGCTGAAGCGCATTGACATTAACACCACTGCTGCCTTTAAATTAGTTTCTATCTGCTTACCGCTACCTACTTAGCTAGGCTGACACTCCAGTGCCAGTACTGAGGGAGTGCTGCACTGTCGGAGGTGCCGTCTTTTGGATGAGACGTTAAACCGAGGTCCCGTCCACTCTCTCAGGTGGATGTAAAAGATCCCACGGCCACTATTTCGAAGAAGAGCAGGGAAGTTCTCCCCGGTGTCCTGGGGCCAAGATTTATCCCTCAACCAACATAATAAAAACAGATGATCTGGGTCATTATCAAATTGCTGTTTGTGGGAGCTTGCTGTGCGCAAATTGGCGGCCGCGTTTCCCACATTACAACAGTGACTGCACTTCAAAAAGTACTTCATTGGCTGTAAAGCGCTTTGGGACATCCGGTGGTCGTGAAAGGCGCTATATAAATGCAAGTCTTTCTTTCTTTCAATCCTGGGTGTTGAGTTTAATAATGTGAATCGTGCACACAAGAACACTGGAAATAGTGTGCACAGCATAATTGCTCCCAAGTTAATATTCCTCGCCCCGTGGAAATGTCTGCGATAGAAAAATTAGGTAACCATCCAGAATAACGGATTTTTATCCTGCTTTTCCGATTGGGCTTCAACCAGAATATCCACGGTCGGGTATATTTCCAGTCCCAACATTTTCCCATTAAATATATTTCCCAATGACTGGCTCTTGGCCAGTTATTGTTCACATCAATATTCCCTTTCCCATTATACAGATCTCCTTCCTCAAGGCGGTGGAAGGCTGGAGAGATTTCCTAATCCCGAGTAGAATTGTCGGAACAGTTGGCCTCCAGAGTAATCTCCAGAAATGGAGTCAGAAGCTTTCCGCACCGGCGTGCCAGCGTAATGTGACGCCGTGCTGAAAGAGTTGTTTCTGAGAAACTTTCTTTTGCTTCCCTCACACGAGGGACAACCAACGATCTTACCTCAGATGAAAATGAGAAGTCGCACAACACCAGGTTATAGTCCAACAGTTTTATTTGAAATTACGAGCTTTCGGAGCGGCTGCTCCTTTGTCAGGTGAAGTGACTTCACCTGATGAAGGAGCAGCGCTCCGAAAGCTCGTAATTTCAAATAAAACTGTTGGACTATAACCTGGTGTTGTGCGACTTCTCATTTTTGTCCACCCCAGTCCAACACTGGCATCTCCGCATCATTACCTCAGATGGACTACGGTGCTGTCCAGAGGAGAGAGTGAGAAAGAACTTGAGATCATAACCTCAGCCCCGATCACATTTATATTTTATTTTCTCATCCACCCTTTTGTTTGCCCCCCCCCCACTTTTTTTTTCCCTCCCAGAAGCTGGCAGCTGTCCTTCATTCTGCCAGTGCATTTCACACTTCTTTTAGCCTCAACCTGTCACATTAACACCACCTCTTGCCTTGAATATCTCTTAATGTCTCTCAATGTCTCTTAATCTCTCCTTTTGTTCTTTCATCCCCTCCCCCTTTTCCCAGCTTTATCCTTGCTTTAAATCTATTTCATTTCCTGCCTTTTTCTCAGTTCCGACGAAGGGTCTTCGACCTGAAATGTTAACTCTGTTTCTCTCTCCACGGATGCTGCCTGGCCTGCTGAGTGCTTCCAGCGTTTTCTGTGGTTATTTGAGAAAGAACTTGCATTCATGTAGCACCTTTCACGACCTCAGGACGTCCCAAAGCGCTTCACAGCTGATGAGTTACTCTTGAATTGTAGGGAATTTGTGCGCAGCAAGGGCCTACTATTAGAAAGTGAGAAATGACTGGTTAACCAATTTTGGTGTTGCTGGTTGAGGGATAATCATTGACCAGGGCACCAGGAGAACTCCCCGCGCTCCTCTTCCGCTCCACATCCACATGAACTGGCAGACGGGCCCTCAGTTTAACGGGACATCTGAGAGACGACAACTCCGACAACACAATGCTCCCTCTTGTACTGCCGAGATGTCTTCTTCTTCTTAGGCAGTCCCTCGGAACCGAGGATGACTTGCTTCCACATTAGGAATGAGTTCTCAGGTGACTGATGAGTCCAATGCGGGACCAACAGTCTCTGTCACAGGTGGGGCAGACGGTGGTTGAAGGGGCGGGTGGGTGGGGTGCTTGGGTTGACGTGCGCTCCTTGCGCTGCTCGGGCTTGGCTTCCGCTTGCTCCCGGTGAAGAGACTTGAGGTGTTCGTCGCCTTCCCGGATGCTTCTCTTCCACTTTGTGCGGTCTTGGGCCAGGGATTCCCAGGTGTCAGAGGGGATGTTGCCCTTTGTCAGGGAGGCTTTGAGGGTGTCCTTGAAGTGTTTCCTCTGCCCACCTGGGGCTCTCTTGCCGTGTCGGAGCTCCGAGTAGAGCGCTTGCTTTGGGAGTCTCGTATCGGGCATGTGGACGATGTGACCCGTCCATCGGAGCTGATCGAGCGTGGTCAAAGCTTCGATGCTGGGGATGTTGGCCTGAGCGAGAACACTGACGTTGGTGCGCCTATCCTGCCAATGGATTTGTCAAACTGTTGATTATGAGCTCAAGTCCTGGAGTGGGGTTTAGCCCCAAAACCTTCTGAGTCAAAGCCCCAATTGAGAAGAGGCCAAAGAGTTGAGCATGCAAACTAAGTGTGTGACGTAAGCCTGTGTATGAACAAAGTGAGCGCCACACACACTTAGCATAAATTACCATGCCTTCAGTCACCTCCTTACTTGGTGCCCATTCCATCGGATTTTGATGCGCTGGCGATATTTTGGTCTTTTATGTTCATTTTTTTGCCGAAATCTTTCGAGTAGACGGAGGTGATGAGGAAGGAGTCAGCTGTAGCTCAGTGGGTAGCATGCTCGCCTCCAGGTCAGCAGGTCCTAGGTTCAAGTCTAGAGACTCAAACACGTAATCCAGTCTGACCCTCCAGGGCCAGTACTGAGGGAGTGCTGCACAGTCAGAGGTGCCGTCTTCCTGATGAGACGTTAAACCGAAGCCCCGTCTGCTCTCTCAGGTGGACATAAAAGATCCCATGGCACCATTTCGAAGAAGAGCAGGGGGAGTTCTCCCCGGTGTCCTGGCCAAAATTCATCCCTCAACCAACGTCGCTAAAGCAGATTATCACATTACTACAAAAGCAAAATGCTGCGGATGCTGGAAATCTGAAATAAAAACAGAAAATGCTGGAAATACTCAGCAGGCCAGGCAGTATCTGTGGAGAGAGAGAAACAGAGTTAACGTTTCAGGTCGATGACCCTTTGTCAGAACTGGAAAAAGCTGGAGATCGGACAGGTTTATAAGCAAGTGCAGGGGCAGGGAAAGGAGGGAGGGGAGGAAAGAACAAAAGGGAAGGTCTGTGACAGGATGGAAGGCAGGAGAGATTAAGAGAGATTAAGAGATCACATTGCTGTTTGTGGGAGCTTGCTGTGCGCAAATTACCGTTTCCTCAAAACAAAGTGTGTTTTTTTTTCTCAATAAAAGACTGCCTGAAGTGTAATTAAACATTGTTGGTCGGAGGCATGGAGTGAGAGCATTAGTGTTACGGAGTTTTGGATTGTGTCATAAACCTCAAGAACGAGTTTCAGGTAGGACTTAAAGGAATGCGAGAATGAGGGATTGCATTCCTGCGCTGCTGCACACCACTCTGAGCAGCTGTGGTTTTATATAAATTTTAATGAACTTTCCATACTGCATGTTGACGTTTCCTTACCCAGGCCTACTCACGGTGGGGATGTGCCACATCGCTAATAGTTGTTGTGAAGGATTGTTCTTTCTGAGCACTGATTATTCAGCCCCACAACCCTCCGAGATCTCTGCGCTCCTCCGACTCTGGCCTCTTGAGCATCCCCGATTTCCATCGCTCCACCATTGGCGGCCGTGTCTTCAGCTGCCTGGGCCCTAAGCTCTGGAATTCCCTGCCTAAATTTCTTTGCCTCTCTCTCCTCCTTAAAACCTACCTCTTTGACCGAGCTTTCGGTCACCTGTCCTAATATCTCCTTGTGTGGCTCGGCGTCAAGCTTTGTTTGATAATCGCTCCTGTGAAGCGCCTTGGGACGTTTTACTGTGTTAAAGGTGCTATATAAATGCAATTTGTTGTTGTTTCTCCTTTGCCGACATTGTCGCTTTGTCTCCTCAAGGCAAGCCAGCCGCCAACTTCCGCCATATCCGCTCCCCGGAGACACGCGTAACCAGGGGGGCGCGGCCAATCACGCGGCCTAAAAGGTCGCGGAATTTCGAGGGGGCAAGCCAGTTACGGGCGCGAGAGCAATACGCCCAAATCTCCTCGATCCTTCACAGGCCTTCATCGATCTCTCAACCTGATCGCATCTCCGCCCATAATACTGACCCCGCCCAAAGTTACCGAACCTCGTTGACGAGCCCCCTCCCCCTCCCCCGCAATCACTCTCGCTCAAAGGCTCTCTTCAAATTACCACCAGATTTTCTGGCACAGCGCCAGAGTCATTTTTTCCTGGTGTTTTATTGTAAGTTTTTGAGCGTTTAAAAAAAAACTCCTCCTCACTGAGACCTGCTCTGTATTTTCTGTTCCTTTGAATGGATGTTTATGGAATAAGTAAGTCACATTAAAACTTGAAAAGCTTCCCTGAATGCAGGTTCTTAAACCCGCTGTGTGGGAATGATGGTCCAATGAGTTGGAACCTTCACTTTCATACTCCATGAAGAGAAATATACGGTGTGAGTTCGGAGCTGTCCTCGAGCCCTGATTGTTTACGGCCATTTTACGTTCGGCCGTATTCTAATGGGGCTCGGAGGAATTTTGAGTGCAACTTGACATCGGCAGAATTGGCCACAAGACTGGGACCATTTTCGGGTCTAACTTCCAGGTCGCGCCCACGGAGGACGTTCCAGGCTGGTGTCTCTGATTGGGCGCTGGCTGCCCCCTGTGACTGGCCCAGCTGCCCATTCATCATCTGGAAGTCAAAGAGCAGTGAGTGTCGGCAGGCCGCTCGACTACTGTGGGCATCACACGTGGACACACACACGCACACACACAAGAGTGTAAACACACACACATGCACGTGCACACACACACACGTGGGGACACACATGCACACAAGTGTGCAAACACACACACACGCACACACACATGCACACACACACACACAAGTGTGCAAACACACACACGCACGCACGTACAACAACAACTTGTATTTATACAGTGCCTTTAACATAGTAAAACGTCCCAAGGCACTTCACAGGATCGGAGAGAAACTGGAGAAAGATGCGAGTTCAGGGCTAGGGCACACACACTCTCATCCAAGCCGGGAATCAGAAGTTATCGGGATCGGAGTTCTCCCCGGTGTCCTGGGGCCAATATTTATCCCTCAACCAACATAAGAAAAACAGATGATCTGGGTCATTATCACATTGCTGTTTGTGGGAGCTTGCTGTGCGCAAATTGGCTGCTGTGTTTCCCACATTACAAGAGTGACCATACTTCATTGGCTGTAAAGTGCTTTGAGATGTCCGGTGATCGTGAAAGGCGCTATAGAAATGCAAGTCTTTCTTTCTTTAATTCTTTCTAAAAACCCTGATTTTTGCCCTCCCTCATCCAGGGACACTGAGGCTGGTTTTAGCCGTCCTGCTGCCCCCTCAGTCTGGCTCAGACCGGGACCTGAGCACGCACACACACACACATCTTCTTTGTCTGTTGGTAAAATTCTATTTCTAAATGAGACCTCACTGCTGTTTAACCCAGTGCCTCGGGTATTTTGTTTCCACAGAGACAGACTGGCATCGGAATAAACTGGACCGGGAGTCTGACAGGAAGACAAAATCCCCTCCAGCTGTCCGTTTGTGCAGAAGCCGCGGGGTCTGATTCATGTGGCACATGACTCCGACATAACTTTCCGAATCAGTTGAAGACTTTCCTTTGGCCCTGTTTCTTGTGAGGTCGTTTACAAATTCCCAGCAGAGTCAGAATCACAGCTACTGTAAAGAGAAAAAAGAACTTGCATTCAATGTAGCGCCTTTCACAATCTCAGAACATCCCAAAAGGTTTTACAGTCAATGAAGTACTTTTGGGGGGGAAAATTGGTTATCGCCCATTTTGGGGCGCTAATATCGGCCGGGCGCCAAGTTTAGCGCCCGGGGCTAATTATCGCCTCTGACTGCAAAATTCGCCTCTATCGCCCCTGGAGGTGATTTGAGCGCTAAATCAGGCGCTACACACCTCTCTTAAGGCACTAACGTCGGGGAGCGAGACGCTACCTCAGAACGCTGGCGAAGCTCAGGCGATGCCAGTTACCATGGAAGCCAGACAGACTGGCGCCGTCCAGTTCTTAAAGGGGGGGAGCCATCTTGCTGGCCAGCCACACCCTGCTCATTGCAGCCTTGAATCTCGGCCTGGAGAGACCTCGAAAGCAATTGTGTTGGAAGCACTAGTGGATAGGCCCAGGGAAAGAGCTCGGTGCTTAGGAACCTCAAAAGTGGTGCTGAGGGCCAAAACTCCTTAGGACAGCGTTAAAATCAAAAATTTTGCCGACAAGAAAAGACAAGGAAGCGCCCGTCTTTAAATAGCGCTCCCCCAGTCCCTTCCCGACTGCAAAACGTTCCCCTCTACCTGTCGTTCCTAGTGGCAGGCGCTAAGGCAGGGGGCGCGACTCAATATCCGGTCCGGGGCGCTACCGGGGCGTTGCACGCTTGACTGATGTCATGATCTGCGGGCGCAGGAGATGGTGGCGGTAGTGTTTAGCGCCGCCATAAAACGACTGGTTAATTTCGCGAGCGGCGCTAAAATCGCCACGCTCGGGCGCTAAGTTCATAGCGCCCCGTTAGCGCCCCCCCCGGAGGTGCTAAGCAACCGAATTTCTCCCCCTTGAAGTCTTGTAATGTAGGAAATATAGCAACCAATTTGTGAACAGCAAGCTCCCACAAACAGCAATGTGACGATGACCAGATAATCTGCTTTTAGGTGTTGGCTTAAGCGATTAATATTGACCTGGGAAGAACTCCCCTGCTCTTCTTCAAAATAGCACCAGGGAATCTTTTACGAGAGAGCAGACAGGGCCTCGGTTTAACGTCTCATCCGAAAGACGGCACCTCCAACAGTGCAACTCTCCCTCAGTACTGCACTGGATTTTTGCGCTCAAGTCTCTGGAGTGGGACTTGAACCCACAACCTTCTGACTCAGAGGCGAGGGTGCTAACCACTGAGACACAGCTGACAAGGCTGGGGGGGGGGGGGAGTGGGGGGCAAGTCCTGTAGCCCAATGGCAGCTGTTCACTTGCATCAATCCTGAGCCCTTAGAGAGGATAAGACCTGAAATGGGACAGCCAAAGAAAATAGCAAGGGCAGGAGGAACTTTTTTAAGTGTGTGGAACAGATTACTGGCATGGCAGGTGGAACAAGAAACCTTATTGGGTTTCAAGGAGGAACTAGACAGATTCGTGTCAACAAATGGGGTTTAACAAAAGAACATAAGAAATAGGAGCAGGAGTCGGCCATTCAGCCCTTCGAACCTGCTCCGCCATTCAATGAGATCATGGCTGATCTTCCACTTCAATAAGAGCAGGGAGGTTATGATGGAGCTGTACAAAATGCTAGTTAGGCCACAGCTGGAATACTGTGTGCAGTTCTGGTCGCCACACTATAGGAAGGATGTGATTGCATTGGAGAGGGTGCAGAGGAGATTCACCAGGATGTTACCTGGGCTGGAGCGCTTCAGCTATGAGAGACTGGACAGGCTGGGGTTGTTTTCCTTCGAGCAGAGAAGGCTGAGAGGGGACCTGATTGAGGTGTACAAAATTATGAGGGGCATAGATAGGGTAGATAGAAAGGAACTTTTCCCCTTAGTGGAGGGGTCAATAACCAGGGGGCATAGTTTCAAGGTAAGGGGCAGGAGGTTTAGAGGGGATTTAAGGAAAAACTTTTTCACCCAGAGGGTGGTTGGAATCTGGAACTCACTGCCTGAAAGGGTGGTAGAGGCAGGAACCCTCACAACATTCAAGAAGCATTTAGATGAGCACTTGAAACGCCATAGCATTCAAGGCTATGGACCAAGTGCTGGAAAATGGGATTAGAATAGACAGGGCTTGATGGCCGGCGCGGACACGATGGGCCAAAGGGCCTCTTTCGGTGCTGTATAACTCTATGACTCTATGGGGAAGAAATTCAGTATCGCCCCATTTGGGGCGCAATTATCGGCCGGGCGCAAAGTTTAGCGCCTGGCGCTAATTATCGCCTCCGACTGCAAACTTGACTTTTATCGCCCCTGGAGGTGATTGGAGCGCTAAATCAGGCGCTACACATCTGTCTTAAGGCGCAAAGGCCGAGGAGCGAGGCGCTAATTCAGAGCGCTGGCGAAGCTCATGTGATGTCAGTCAGCAATGGAACATAGACACAATGGCCCTGGCCAGTTCTTAAAGGGGATGGTTGATCTCACTTTCCATCCACACCCTGCTCATTGCAGCCTTGAATCTCGGCCTGGAGAGACCTGTACATCAAATCTGCTGGAAAGAACAATGGAGAGGACCAGGGAAAGAGCTCAGAGTGCAGCCCCCACAGTCTCTTCTAAACTGATACAAGGAAGGACAAATCAAAATGAACCTGCAAAGTGCTGCTCAGTACCCAAAACTCCTTCACACAGCGTTGAATCTCTCCAGAAGTCTCTCTCTCTCTCTCTCTCTCAGAATGCGTGGTTCAAAAATGTCACCAACAAAAAAAGGCAGGAAGCGGTCGCCTTTAAATAGCGCTCCCCCAGTCCCTTCCTGATTGCAAAACACTCCCCTCAACCTGTCGTTGCTAACGGCAGGCGGTAAGGCAGGGGGCGCCACTCAATATCCGCTCCGGGGCATTGCGCACTCGACTGATGTCACGATCTGCCGGCGCAGGAGATTGTGGCGGTAATGTTTAGCGCCGCCGCAAAATGTCTAGTTAATTTCGCGAGCGGCGCAAACATCGCCGCACCCGGGCGCTAGTTGCTTTGCGCCCCATTAGCGCCCTCTTAAGGCGCTAACGGGAGGCGCAACCAACTGAATTTTTTCCCCTAAGACCCGTAGTTCTAGACTCTCCAGTTTAGGGTTACTGGAAAGACACCAAGACATCGAAATCATGAGGGGTCTGGGCAGAGTAGATGGACAGAAACTGTTCCCATTGGCAGAAGGCTTGAGAACCAGAGGACACAGATTTAAGGTGATTTGCAGAAGAACCAAAGGCGACATGAGGAAAAACGTTTTCACTCAGCGAGTGGTTATGATCTGGAATGCGTAGCCGGAAAGGGTGGTGGAGACAGACTCAATCGTGGCTTTCAAAAGGGAATTGGATAAGTACCTGAAGGAAAAAAATTTGCAGGGCTACGGGGAAAGGGCGGGGGAGTGGGACTAGCTGAAGTGCTCTTGCAGAGAGCCGGCACGGACTCGACGGGCCGAATGGCCTCCTTCCGTGCTGTAACCGTTCTGTGATTCTAAGGGAATACTGTGAATAGGTGGGTTCGATGGGCCGAATGTCTTCTCCTGCCTGAAACCGTTACTATGGCTGCAAGCCCACTAAAAGCACCAGACTGCAGGATGGTGGCACCAGTGGAAATGGGGTCAGAGGAATGGGGTCCTGATTCTACGGACCCCTGCAGCCACTCAGCACCTGCTTTCCTGCCGTACCAATCTGCCCCTATATTCCCGCTTCTCCCTGCATTCATCCTCTGTGTTTCTGCCCCCAATTTTCGTCGTGATTCCCTGAACGCGGCGCCCTCCATTCCCCACTGCGTTACCCCTGCTTTACTTTAGGTTTCAGTCCTCAGTACGTTTTCAGGGCAGACGCCATTTCTATTCTCAGACGCTGTGCGCTGTCTGATGTTATTTTTCGGTCAAGTTTTTGCGGGTATGCTGCTGATCTGAAAGCTTCACGCTGTTTTGCTCTCAGAGTGACACCCTTCAGTGGAACAGATACTATCTCCCTTTCTCAACTCAACCCATCAATAGATATGATCGCGATCTGTGTGTACTTTACCAGAAATGAACAGGATATTTGTAGAAAGTTGAAGAATAGTACAACCCAAGCTTAAGATAGAAAGATAGAAACATAGAAGATAGGAGCAGGAGTAGGCCATTCGAGCCCTCGAGCCTGTTCCGCCATTTAATGAGATCATGGCTGATCATCCAAACTCAGTACCCTGTCCCTGCTTTCTCCCCATATCCCTTGATCCCTTTAGCCTTAAGTTGAGGGGTGTATTCCTGTTTCTCCGTTCAGTAACCTTCACAAAAGCAGGCAACGTGAGCGTGAAGGAGGAGATGTTCCCTCAACGCCAATTGCGGTCCCCGCCACACACTCAGATTCCTCGCCACCGACTCCACCCCTCTCCTCGGTCACTGTCGGAGGCTGAACCAGGCAATACTCAGCCTCCAGTTTGACCCTGAGCTGAGCCTCCGACCCCACATCCGCACCATCACCAAGACCGCCAGCTTCCATCTCCGTAATATCGCCCGTCTCCACCCCTGCCTCAGCTCATCTGCTGCTAAGACACTCGTCCATGCCTTTGTGATCTCCCGACTCAACAATTCCAATGCTCTCCTGGCCAGCATCCCATCTTTCACCCTCCATAAGCTGGCGTTTATCCAAAAATCCTGCTGCCCGTATCCTAATTTGCAACATGTCCCATTCATCCATTACCCCCTGTGCTCACTGACCGACATTGGCCCCTCCGGTCCGACAACGCCTCGAATTTAAAATTCTCAAGTTCCTCCATCGCCTCGCCCCTCCCGAGCTCTGAATCCTCTTCCGAGGATCTCTGCGCTCCTCCACTTCTGGCCCTCTTGCGCATCTCCGATTTCCTTCGCCCCACCATTGGCGGCCGTGCCTTCAGCTGCCTGGACCCTAATCTCGGGAATTCCCTCCCTAAACCTCTTCGCCTCTCGACCTCTCTCTCTCCTTCTTTGAGGTGCTCCTTCAACCCTACCTCTCTGACCAAGCTTTTGGCCACCTGTCCCAATATCTCCTTATGTTGCTCAGTGTCAACATTTGTCTGATCGCACTCCTATGAAGCACCTTGGGACCTTTTTACTACATTAAGGGCGCTATACAAATGCAAGTTGTTGTTGTTGGTTTCTTAAAATCCTCTTTTCAGGGTCTACGTTGCTGCTCTCCCGATCTTATTCAAAGTTGCCGATTCCCTCTTGGCTATAGCTGCAGCGAGCCATCTGGCCTATGGAGCCCTACCCATGTCATCATGCTTCATGGGTGAGCCTAGACTGCGAGCGTTGGCAAGATATTCAACCAAGGCGTGTGGTCTCAACCCAACAGCCACACATTCCAACAGCGATTGGGAACAGGGGCCCTGGCAGATATTTTTTGCTCTCCATAATTCAGGCACTTCTGAGGCCTCCCTGGCTAAGATCTCCTCCCAGTTCTGTGTGACTTGGCGGTACCCCCCACCCCGGGTGGCGGTTCTGCCACTGGGGGGGGGGCTTGTGACAAGCGGGTTTCCTGTTTGATTTGAGCACAGCAATCGAATGCCCAGAAAAAGATTTCTTGGAAATGACACCAAAACTTGCTAGCTTCAGCAAAACTGCGGAGGAGCAAATCCAGCCAGGACATCTGCATAACCGACCCCTCCATCTCGCACTCACCAGTGTGCTCACTCCTCCAGTCCTATTGCTGCAGCATGCTGACCTCTACTGTGCTGACCCTTTACGGCCACTGCTCCCTCCAGCCCCTGACGTTTCTCGGTCCAGTGTGCTGCCCCTCCTCCAGTGTACTGACCCTCTCCACTGTACTGCCCCTCCTCCAGTGTGCTGCCCTCCTCCAGTGTACTGCCCCTCCTCCAGTGTACTGCCCCCTCCTCCAGTGTACTGCCCCTCCTCCAGTGTACTGCCCCTCCTCCAGTGTACTGCCCCTCCTCCAGTGTACTGCCCCCTCCTCCAGTGTACTGCCCCTCCTCCAGTGTACTGCCCCTCCTCCAGTGTACTGCCCCTCCTCCACTGTACTGCCCCTCCTCCAGTGTACTGCCCCTCCTCCAGTGTGCTGCCCCCTCCCCAGTGTACTGCCCCTCCTCCAGTGTACTGCCCCTCCTCCAGTGTGCTGCCCCCTCCCCAGTGTGCTGCCCTCCTCCAGTGTACTGCCCCCCCTCCAGTGTACTGCCCCTCCTCCAGTGTGCTGCCCCTTCGAAGAAGAGCAGGGGGAGTTCTCCCCCGGTGTTCCGGCCTATATTTATCCCTCAGCCAGCGTCACTAAAAAGCAGATTATCTGGGTCATCATCACATTGCTGTCAGTGGGATCTTGCTGTGCTCAAATCGGCTGCCGCGTTTCCTGCATTACAACAGTGACTCCACTTCAAAAAATACTTTTGTTAGGTGTGAAGGGCTTTGGGACGTCCGGTGGTCGTGAAGGGCGCTGCAGAAATGCGACTTCATTCTTTCTTTCGGAGCGGAGGCAAGCTGGCAGCCTTGGCATTCATTGGCAGCCTATCGGGTCTCGCTGCTTCACCCGCGCATTCCTGCCAACTGCTGTGCCCATCGGTGTTGAGAGGCGGTCGGCAGCAATGTTGAAAATCAGTCATTCTTAACGCTTCCGAGTGTTGGCCCCAACATCAGACAGAAGGCAGCTGGGATGTTTCTCTGGCCCTGTGAGCGCAAGGACTGGGCAGAGCGCCCATCGGCACATGTGCAGTCTGGCTTTCAGAACAAAAACCCTTCTCCCAATAAAATTCTCTCTGGCCTTGTCGGAAAAGGGTCATGTTGTTACTGGAGTCATTTATAATCCCAAAACAGGCAGTTTCATAGGCAGACCTTCAGTCCAAGAGGCCATCTTGGCATAGGCTGTAAAAAAATCTGCTGTTTAAGGAGGTCGTCACCCCTTCGAGGCCCTTTTTAATGAGAGTGCCTGCTCATTGGAATCCTTCTTAATGAGGGAGCCTCCCCATCAGGACCCCTCTTAATGAGGGAGCCTCTCCATCAGGACCCCTCTTAATGAGGGAGCTTCTCCATCAGGACCCCTCTTAATGAGGGAGCCTCCCCATCAGGACCCCTCTTAATGAGGGAGCCTCTCCATCAGGACCCCTCTTAATGAGGGAGCTTCCATATCAGGACCCCACTTGTGTCAATCACAGTTTAAACATTTTTTAATCATAAATGCAAAGGTGTTCTTGCAGCTGCTGAATTTTCGATCCTGTGAGGTGAGCCCCGCCCCCGACCCAGAAAGACAGCAGGTTGCGCACAGCTGTCAGCCTCCAGGGATGTCCCATGGGGAGCGGTTATAGTCGGACAGACAGTACCGTGCGTTCTCCCTTGTGAGCACTCAGTGTAGAAGCACAGCATCTAACAGCACAGAAGGAGGCCACTCGGCCCATCGTGCCTGTGCCGGCTCTTTGAAAGAGCTCTCCAATTAGTCCCGCTCTCCTGCTCTTTCTCCATAGCCCTGCAAATTTTCCTTTTCAATCTTTGAAGGTGGCAAGGAACAGTTGATAAAGCTGTTAAAAAAGCATACGGGAACCCTTGACATTATAAATAGGCGTAGAGTACAAAAGCAAGGAAGTTATGCTAAAACTTTATAAAGCACTGGTTAGGCCTCAGCTGGAGTATTGTGTCCAATTCTGGGCACCGCACTTTAGGAAGGATGTGAAGGCCTTGGAGAGGGTGCGGAGGAGATTTACCAGAATGGTACCAGGGATGCAGGACTTCAGTTATGTGGAGAGACTGGAGAAACTGTGATTGTTTTCCTTCGAGCAGAGAAGTTTAAGGGGAGATTTAATAGAGGTGTTCTCTCTGGTTCTTTTGCCAATTACCTTCAATCTGTGTCCTCCGGTTACCCACCCTCTCACCAGTGGAAACAGTTTCTCCTTATTTATCAAATCCCCTCATAATTTTGAACACCTCTATTAAACCGCCCCTTAAACTTCTCTGCTCTAATGAGAACAACCCCAGCTTCTCCAGTCTCTCCATGTAACTGAAGTCCTGCATCCCTGGTACCATTCGAGTAAATCTCTTCTGCACCCTCTCCAAGGCCTTGACATCCTTCCTAAAGTGTGGTGCCCAGAACTGGACACAATACTGCGGTCTAACCAGTGACTGATAAAGGTTTAGCATAACTTCCTTGCTTTTGCACTTTATGCCTCTCTTTATAAAGCCAAGTCTCTCCACATAACTAAAGCCCCTCATCCCTCTAGTCATTCGTTCTTTTGTTGAATGTGCCATTTTCCGGTTTCCTCACCAGTTTAATTCCTAATTAATGCCTCTTTACATAAAGATAGTAATCTTAAAATAAATGCAAGCTTTAGTTAAACCTTAAGTTGAGGCCTAGTGGTTAGGCTTTGGGTTTGCCGATCAGGAGATTCCTGGCTTGACATTCCTGCCACTAAACTTTCCTCCGCAAGTCAGTTCCTGAAGGAGGGACTCACCACACATGGGCTGGAAGTCTAACCAGCTGTCAACTGGGTAAAATTGCAGGGGTCCTGTTTGACTGCGTTACTCGCTCGGCGGGGACTTCAGAGACCTGTGCCCAGTCCTAGGGGAGAGAGAGAGAGAGAGAGAGAGAGAGAGAGAGACCTGGCCCTAGGAAAGAGGTGGGCAGTCCCTTTCTGGTCAGACATCAATCAAAGGTTGGCTGCCGAGGGTCTCCCTCTGGCCTAGTGAGAAAAGGCCTCAAGTTTGAACCCTCAGCCTATGTTTTCTTTTATTTATTCGTTCACGGGATGTGGGCGTCGCTGGCCAGGCCAGCATTTATTGCCCATCCCTAATTGCCCTTGAGAAGGTGGTGGTGAGCCGCCTTCTTGAACCGCTGTCCTTTGTGGCGGTTTGGTACAACTAAGTGGCTTGCTAGGCCCTTTCAGAGGGTGTTTAAGAGTCAACCACATTGCTGTGGGTCTGGAATCACAAATAGGCCAGACCAGGTAAGGACGGCAGATTTCCTTCCCTAAAGGTCATGAGTGAAGCAGATGGGTTTTTACAACAATCCGATAGTTTCATGGTGACCATTACTGATACTAGCCTATGTTGAGTTAAGTAACAATTGGCCTCAGAGCCCTTAGATTCAGGAAGTGTGGGGGGGGGGCGGGGTGGCTGAAAAAAAATTGGCCACTCCTGACCGTTAATCGGTGTGAGGACAAGATCGGGATGTTTTGCCTGGTTGAATAGGCTGCCGACACCCACTGTCCAGCCGCCCGTGAATAATGTGCCCCTTGTGAAGGCACTGCCAAAGGAAAGAACAATCAAGGGTAGATAGCAGAGGAGAACGTAGGTACAAAGGATGGAGAATATCTCAGCAAAGACACATGTGGAGGTGATTCATGGTTCTATTTATAAAGGGGATTTCCCCTATGCAAAATCCCAAGAGGTTAATGTCAAAACAAAATTAGAAGTACTGTAGTCTGAAACTTCATGTCTAAATGTGACAGGCCAAATTCTCTGCCCGCCCCGGGTCCTTTCTCTCCCTGTATTTCTGCTGAGGGTTAAAATTTGACTCAAAACATCCTGGTTAGCAGGTTTCGTGAACAATGGACCATTTCCGCGGGTGCAGGTGTGAACCGGTGTTAAAGTGAGTACGTCCTCTGCAGAAGGTTTGCGAAGAGGAGAGAATATTCCCCAATGGCCCTGGTGAAAGTCCATCTGACCATCTGAGCTCTGGTTTTCTGGAGGGCGGAGGGGGTAGACACTGAGGTCAGGGGCAGCTTTGAATCTGCATCATCCTGTAATGTCACTGAAATCCATCTAATTTTTGTTCAACTTTCTCCTGTAGTTGCTGGCTCTTGCTTTTAGTGATACCTTAATGGCCAGTCCCTCTTCATTACCGCAGCCAAGAAGCCATTGCTCATCTGTGATCCTTGAAGTTGGGTGTTTGCTGGATATTCTACCGTGGAAGCCATCACAGTTCTACTGCTTTTTGCCTGTTGTCTAAAAAACACATGCAGAGTGCGCACACACACTCTCACGCACACTCTCACACACACACTCACACGCACACTCTCACACACACACTCACATGCACACTCTCACACACACACTCACACGCACACTCTCACACACACACTCACACGCACACTCTCACACACACACTCACACGCACACACTCACACGCACACACTCACACACACACACTCTCACACACACACTCACACACACACTCACACGCACACTCTCACACACACACACTCACACACACACTCTCACACACACACTCACACGCACACTCACACACACACACACTCTCACACACACACTCACACGCACACTCTCACACACACACTCACACGCACACTCACACACACACACACTCTCACACACACACTCACACGCACACTCTCACACACACACTCACACACACACACACACTCACACACACTCACACGCACACTCTCACACGCACACTCACACACGCTCACACACACACTCACATGCACACTCTCACACACACACTCACACACACTCACATGCACACTCTCACACACACACTCACACGCACACACTCACACACACACTCACACACACACACACACACACACACACTCACACACACACACACTCACATGCACACTCTCACACACACACTCACACACTCACACGCACACACTCACACACACACTCTCACACACACACACACTCACACACACACTCACACACACACACTCACACACACACTCACATGCACACTCTCATAACCACACTCATACACACACGCACACGCACACTCTCACACGCACACTCTCACACATACATTCTCACACGCACTCACCTACACACACGCACTGATCCACACTCTCACACTCTCATACACACTCTCACACACACTCGCACATATACATGCTCACATGCACACACGCACACACACATACGCTCACCCAGACTCTCACACTCACTCTCACACACTCACACGCACTTACACGCACACACCCACACACACACATATGCACTCACCCAGACTGAAACACTCACTCTCACCCACACTCTCACACACACTCCCGCACATGCATGCTCACATGCAGGCATACACACACTCAAACACACACTGACACTCACACACACACTCACACTCACACAAACACTTACACTTTAGCGCATGGGGCACTGAATAATGACAAAGGAACACGAATCCGGGACTGTTTTATATCATTGCTCGCTTATTAACACTGGAGCCAACAGATGCAACTCAAATCCATCTCTTTTTGTTCAACTTTCTCCTGTAGTTGCTGGCTCTTGCTTTTAGTGGTACCTTAATGGCCAATCCCTCTTCAGAACCTCAGCCAAGTAACCATTGCTCATCTGTGATCCTAGAAGATGGGTCTTAGCTGGATATTCAACTATGGAAGCCATCACAGTTCTACTTGTTTACTAGTCTTTGTGACTGAGTACTACACTAGTGGGGAACTTACCCAGTGGGCCATTGTAGGAACTCCAGTCCAATAGTTTATACTGTACCAATAAGGAATTAAAACTTTATATCAATAATGTAGTAAAAGGAACTCCCTGCTTATTCCTTATGATATATTGTGAATCTTTGGAATTCTCTGCCCCAGGGGGACTGTCGATGCTCAGTCGTTGAGTATATTCAAGGCTGAGATCGATAGATTTTTGGACTCTTGGGGAATCAAGCGATTATGGGGATAGGGCTGGAAAGTGGAGTTGAGGTCGAAGATCAGCCATGATCTTATTGAATGGGCTCGAGGGGCTGTGTGGCCGACTCCTGCTCCTATTTCTTATGTTCTTACATATTGACTTCGTTCAATCAGTAGATATTATATTTGTACAATGATAGAAAATAACGAATATGCCATGTGCTCCCACAATGCTCGGTCACCTTACTGGATTTAAACAAGGTGCCTTGTAAATATCCTCCAGTATTTCTAACTTTTTCACCTCAGCAAAGGCCCTCGTCGCTCTCCTTTTAACAGAGCTATCTGTTGTTTCAGATGTCTCCCAGGTGTCAGCCATAGCTCAGTGGGCCCCACTCCAGAGACTTGAGCACATCATTTAAGCTGACACTCCAGTGCAGTGCTGAGGGAGCGCTGCACTGTCGGAGGTGCCGTCTTTTGGATAAGATGTTGAACTGGATAAGATGTTCTGCTCTCTCAGGTGGACATAAATATCCCATGGCACTATTTCGAAGAAGAGCAGGGGAGTTCTCCCCGGTGTCCTGGGCCAATATTTATCTCTCAACCAACATCACTAAAACAGGATATCTGGTTATTATCACATTGCTGTTTGTGGGAGCTTGCTGTGCGCAGATTGGCTGCTGCGTTTCCTACATTACAACAGCGACTCCATTACACTGAAGACTTTTGTTTGCTACTTATTAATATGTGTTAACAGACAGTACGTGTGCTACACTTACACTACTGACCTGCTTCTAGTTCTCGTGCTCCTACAACATGTGTCGGACCCTGGCTCTCTGAGTTTATACTGAGGGATGATAGTCACATCACTCCCGTCCTTACCCGGGCTGGGCCTATACGTGACTCCAGTCCCCACACCGAGGTGGTTGACTCTTAACCGCGCTCTGAAGAGGCCGAGCGAGCCACTCAGTCATATCAAACCTCTACCAGTCGGTTCGGAGAGGAGGCCCACCACCACCTTCCATGGGGCAACTGGCGATTAACAATAAATGCCCAGCCTTGCCGGTGACCCCCAACATCCCCAGAATGAACTTTAAAAAAATGATATGTCAAATGTTTTCGCGACGTTACTGAGAGATTCACACGGTTGATTCCAGAGATGAGGGGGTTGACTTATGAGGAAAGGTTGAGCAGGTTGGGCCTACACTCATTGGAATTTAGAAGAATGAGAGGTGATCTTATTGAAACATATAAGATACTGAGGGGGCTCGACAGGGTAGATGCAGAGAGGATGTTTCCCCTGGTGGGGAAATCTAGAACTCGGGGGCACAGTCTCAGAATAAAGGGTCGCCCTTTTAGAACTGAGAGGAGGAGGAATTTCTTCTCTCAGAGGGTCGTAAATCTGTGGAATTCTCTGCCCCAGAGAGCTGTGGAGGCTGGGTCATTGAATACATTTAAGGTGGAGATAGACAGATTTTTGCAAGATAAGGGAGTGAAGGGTTATGGGGAGCGGGCGGGGAAGTGGCTTTGAGCCCAAGATCAGCCATGATCTTATTGAAAGGCGGAGCAAGCTCGAGGGGCCAAGTGGCCTATTCCTGCTCCTATTTCTTATGTTTTCTTATGGTCTAGATGTGATAATGTAGTATATAAACGCAGGCCTTTATTTTGCAGTCACACATGGTCGCAGACTCTGGGATCAGCTTCCCGTTAACGAACCCCCGTGAGATACAAGGATCTTCATTCATTCCATGTGACGCCTACGGGCCTTGGCAGCTGTTCGCCGAATTAAGCCCCCAGTGCTTTCAACGATTTCTTGGATCTATGGAGTGTCAATGCAAGCGAGGTCAAAGGCCATGTTCTCATTGATTCTGGCAGGAACAGGCAGTGAATGAAGGCGCAAGTAAGAAATGGTATTACTTGACTGTGCGATTCTCTACGTGGGCAGTCCCCTTGGGAGACAGACGGTCCAGCCAAGAGCAGAATTCACCTCGTGATCATTTATAGTCCAAAGGACGACAATCCCCTGAAGAGCAGTCAGCTGAGAATCACAGTTGCTGGGAAAATTTGCCCCGTTTAAAGAGGACTTTGATGAAGCGATAATGTGCATAGGGAATGCCGATTTAGGACTGAGCAGTCCAGTTTTCGTTTCAGGCAGGATTTACATGAGTTCCTAAAATTCAGGCCCCGGGCACCAAGGCCAGGATTATCCATTTCGTACGCTTCCGTGCCTGTGGCTCCCACCCAGCCGTGGCTCAGTGGGTAGCACTCTTGTCTCTCGAGTCTAGCAGGTTGTGGGTTCAAGTCCCGCTCCAGAGACTTGAGCACAAAAACCTACGCTGACACTCCACTGTAGTACTGAGGGAGTGCTGCACTCTCGGTAGGTGCCGGCTTTTGGATGAGACGTTAAATCAACGCCCCACCTGCCCCTCTCAGGCGGACGTAAAAGATCCCACGGCACTATTTCGAAGACAAGCATAGAGTTGTCCCTGCTGTCCTGGCCAATGTTTACCTCTCCACTGAAATATGTTCGGCCAGAAATTCGATTGCCCACGGGATCATCCCGCTCCCGTTCAAAGTAATGCAGGGAGCATGCCAACTTCGTGCTGCCTGCTGATTAACATGATTGTGGCTTTTGCTGAATGCGCTGCTGAGTGTAGCAGGGTGCCCAAGTTTGTGTGCGGCTAGCACCAATTAAAGCTAGCCTGCACTTCTTAAAGGCAGTCTGCACCTCTTAAAGGGGAGGAGGATTCTGGCTGCAGCAGGTGGTATTAACTGGCTGGGGAACAGAGTCTGAGTAGGAAAAAGTACAACTGATGGCACAACAGGGGAGACAGCATGCACCAAGGTTCTCAGATCCAGCACTGGAGGCCTTGGTGCAGGAGGTGACGGAAGAGAGAGCTCTTGTTTCCACAGGGGGCCAGGAGACCCTCGAGGCAAATTCGGAAAAGGCAATGGGAGCAGGTAGCCGTTGTGGTCAATGCCAGCAGTGTAGCCCCGAGGACCTGGATGCAGTGCAGGAAGAAGTTTAATGACCTCACACGAGTGGTCAAGGTCAGTGAATTCATCTTCAAAACACACATCCCACCACCAGCCTCACACTCTGCTCAATCACTCACCTAGCAACATTCTCCACCAAACACGACTCATACCTCACATTCATAGCTTCACCTCACCCTCACACACTTACCACTGCTGCCAGCCTCACACCCACCTCTCACAGCTTGCACACACTTTCAGCTATTCAACCATGACAGGCAGATCACCCAAACACATTGTACCACACTCACTGACACACTTCCCTTTCTCTTGCAGGACAAGGTGGCTCACAACCAGAGGCAGCAGGACCTAACCGGTCAGGGGCAGGCCCACCTGCATAACCTTACCCCGATGAAAGAGATGTTGCCAGCCATTATTGGGAGGGCCATTGCTGAGCCCGTGGCCAGCGGCGGGGCTGAAACAATACAAGATGACAGTATCCTCAAACGTAATCCTCCTTCTCTCATCCCACTTCCCCCTCATCCCACAATCTCTTCTGATCTGCAAGCTGCACATGGTGTAAAGCACGCACCTCTTGCTTCCCCACCGCCCCCCCTCCCCTCACCACAACCTTACCATTGTGCCTTTCTCCAGGCACTGGTGGAGGAGCAGGAACTGGAAGAGGAAGAAGGCAGTGATGCAGAAGACACAGCACCGACACTCAATTTCACACGCCCAGCCACCAGCTCAGACGACCCCCCCACCCCCTGCGTATTTTAGAGGATCGCTTAGACACGGGATCTGCACATGGTGAGACACCGGGCACCAGTGGCCTGCAGCCAGGGCAGGGGAAAGGGTAGCGCAGGTGCCGGCGGCGTGGTCGCACACGAGTTCTGCGGAGGAGGACTCAGACGAGGACTTCGCTGGGGCGGCCTACAGAAGAAGGCACATCGAAATGCTTGGTGCATTGGCAGCCCGGCCAGAAAGCCTGAGTGCAATGTCAAGGAGCACGGAGGAGTCGGGCACCAGCCTTGCACGGGGCTTTGCGCAGAGCTTGGAGCCCATGATTTCCAGCGTGGAAGTGATGGGCAACTCCATTAGCGCACTTGTGGACCCGACCATGATGCAGCGTCTGATGGCTGTGATGGTCTGGAACAGAAAAATGATAAGGTGTGTGACTGTGGTACAATGGGGATTTGGGGTTGTGTTCAGTGGAAAAGTAGTCGAATGAGGTGATTACGGACAGCCTGGCCGGAGACAGGATGTGCTGTTGCCTCCTCCCTTCCTCCTGCTCCTCCTCCTCTTCCTCCTCCTCCTCCTCATCCTCTTCCACCCCCTCTTCCACCTCATCCTCTTCTTACTCCCTCTGTGAACAGGTTGTCCCCTCCTCTTTGCTGCCTCTGCTCCATCTCCCGGTCATGCTGCAGGCCAAGGGTGATGACAGCGGCAGCACCCATGACTGGGAGCAAGTGGTCTGTCCAGAACCCTCGAAGTCAGAACCAAGGCCTTCTCCACTTGCAGTACCGCCCCCTGTCACCTCACCAACTTCAAACAACTCTGGAGAGCACCAAGCACTTCTACAAACATAAAACGAGCCAGTAGAAATTAATCAGCAACTAACCTGAAAGTGATTGGTGATCCCTTTAAATAGCGCTGGTGGGGGGGTCCTTGCTGCTGCTGAACACATGTTCAGCTGTGCGAGGCTAAGGCAGGGTGTTAGTTGCAGCGTTGATGATGAAAATGGCAGCGCTGGCGTCAAATCAACATTGCACGCTGTTTTAACGTCACGATCTGCCTAAGAACATAAGAAATAGGAGCAGGAGGAGGCCATTTGGCCCTTCGAGACTGCTCCGCCATTCAATGAGATCATGGCTGATCTTCTACCTCATCTCCACTTTCCTGCACTATCCCCCCATATCCCTTGATTCCCCTAATATTCAAAAATCTATCGACGTCTGTCTTGCATATACTCAACGACTGAGCCTCCACAGCTCTCTGGGGTAGAGAATTCCAAAGATTCACCACCCTCTGAGTGAAGAAATTTCTCCTCATCTCAGTCCTAAATGGCCGACCCCTTATTCTGAGACTGTGACTCCTGGTTCTAGACTCCCCAGCCAGGGAGAAACATCCTCCCTGCATCGACCCTGTCAAGCCCTGTAAGAATTTTGTATGTTTCAATGAGATCGCCTCTCATTCTTCTAAACTCTAGAGAATACAGGCCTAGTCCACTCAATCTCTCCTCATAGGACAATCCCCCCCATCCCAGGAACCAGTCTGGTGAACCTAGTCTACTCGAGCCTACTCTACATACTTCCGGCGCACACTCCTAACGCCCGCCCTAACGCCGGCACCAAAATGGCGTCCAACAGAAGTGTGCGCACGTGGTGTGGACGGCATTTTTGACACAAAAACGGCACCCGCAGCACCGAAATATCGGGCTCAACGGAGCCGAATTTCTAGCCCCATAAGTTTAATTGAGGGCTTTCGTTATCGCAATGGACACTGGGATAGCCCCGACTGCCATCTGTGCGTAGAAAACATTTGGAAATCCTGTTGTCGGATTGGGCTATGAGGAGAGAAAGAGAAATCAGGAAAAAGGCAGAAAGAATCAGGAAATGAAGAAAAGGAAAGACAGTAAAAGATGATAAGAGGGAAAAGAAGGAAAGAGATCAGAATACAGTGGGGTAGAATTTTGTTGGCTTTTTTTTTCTCTCCCACATGGCAGCTGTCTTTCATTCTGCCAGCGCAATTTACACTTCATCTCGAGCCATCCTTTGTTTCTTAACCTGTCCATTACCATCTTATTTTGCCTTGAATATCTCTTAATGTCTCTTAACCTCTCCTGCCTTCTATCCTATCACAGACCTTCCCTTTTGTTCTTTCATCCCCTCCCCCCTTTCCCAGCCCCTACACTTGCTTAAAAATCTGTTCCATTTCCTGCTTTTTTCCAGTTCTGACGAAAGATCATCGACCTGAAACGTTAACTCTGTTTCTCTCTTCACGGATGCTGCCTGACCTGCTGAGTATCTCCAGCATTTTCTGTTTCTATTTCAAGAATTTGTTGGTGCCAGGTTTCGGCTGTGTTGGCGGCGAGGTGGCTCGAGCCCCGCGTGGAATTAGGCCTCAGGCCTCAACTAAATAATCTGGGTCAGCTGCCGGCACAGCTGCCGCACCACCTCAGCTCGCCCTTCGACAGATCTGACTCTCGGAACCGCCTGCCTCGCCGACAGCGGCCTCAGGTGAGTGCCGGGAGGAGGGGGAGGGGACAGCGGAGGGGTGGGGGGAGGGGGGGTGGCGAACGTCACCTTTACCGGTGGTGGCCAGTTCCGAGGCCGCAGTCTCGCCAGGTGAAGTTGAGCGGATTAGGCCCGTCTCCTGCACCACTCCACACCAGTTTCCCAAGGGGGTCCTGAAACAGGTGGCGATTGGCCCCTCATTTACAGACATAAGGGGGCCTAATGACTGTCTTAGGCGGCCGCCAGGGACGACTGAAAAATCACCTGACCTCTTTCAGGCGTCTTTGGGGCGCAGGACATTGGTCCCCGTAATTGGGCCTCGTCGCCCCCGTTTCACGCCCGTACAACGGCTGCTGGGAGTTCCAATTCCCACCCCATCAAATCCACTCAGCAGTTGCTTGTGGCCCACCTGGCAGGTGCAGCTTGTCACTTTTGGCCTCATGTTTATGCTGTCTGGGGGCTTTGGCCTCATGTTTTTGACTTGTGTCGAGAAATCTCACGGCCAGAGATTGTGGAAGCTGACAGCTGTGCGTCCGCTGGCTCCAGCGACCCCGGAACACACAGTAAGTGCGAGGGCTTCGTTGCAAACGCACCAGGGTGACTGGCCCACGTTCTGGTAGCTGGAGAGTGCGCAGGGCTCAAAAAGGAATCGCAGCTGGGCCCTGTTTACAGCCTTATCCTTCACACATTTTTGCTTCACAAACCTTGATTAGGGGCCAAGGCCCATATATCAGGTCAACACCCAGGTTTGAAAAGAGACGATGAGGTAACTCGGGAAATTATCGTTAGGCCACGCCAAGTTTGGATTTTAACAGCTTGTAGATGGTCGGAGGAAATTAAGACTCAGATAGGCGAGGAGTTTTATAGTTCAGAGATCATGGGAAAGAATGCGTTAGAAAGAATGGGTGAGAAATAAAGAATGAGAAAGAAAGACTTGCATTTATATAGCGCCTTTCACAACCTCAGGATGTCTCAAAGCGCTTTACAGCCAATGAAGAACTTTTTAAAGTGTAGTCACTGTTGTAATGTAGGAAACGCAGTGGCTAATTTGTGCACAGCAAGCTCCCACAAAAAGCAATGTGGAAATGACCAGAGTGTGATGGAGTAAGGAGTGTGATGGAATACTCTCCACTTGCCTGGATGAGTGCAGCTCCAACAACACTCAAGAAGCTCGACACCATCCAGGACAAAGCAGCCCGCTTGATTGGCACCCCATCCACCACCTTAAACATTCACTCCCTCCACCACCGGCGTACCGTGGCTGCAGTGTGTACCATCTACAAGATGCACTGCAGCAACTCGCCAAGGCTTCTTCGGCAGCACCTCCCAAACCCGTGACCTCTTCCACTTAGAAGGACAAGGGCAGCAGGCGCATGGGAACACCACCACCTCCAAGTTCCCCTCCAAGTCACACACCATCCTGACTTGGAAATATATCGCCCGTTCCTTCATCGTCGCTGGGTCAAAACCCTGGAACTCCCTCCCTAACAGCACTGTGGGAGCACCTTCACCACACGGACTGCAGCGGTTCAAGAAGGCGGCTCACCACCACCTTCTCAAGGGCAACTAGGGATGGGCAATAAATGCTGGCCTTGCCAGCGACGCCCACATCCCATAAACGAATTTAAAAAAAAATATAATCAGTTTTCGATCTTGGTTGAGAGCTGATTATTGGCCAGGACACTGGGGAGAACTTCCCCCCTTGTCCTTTTTCAAAAAAGATCTCACCATTGGGAGAGCTTCAGCGCATCAGCTAAGCACCCTTGCCAAAGCAGCCCTCTCCCAGTGCCAGTCTCAGCAGTATCGTTCCAGCCAGTTAAGCCGTCAGGCACAAGAGCTGGCACCACATCAGTGTAGCTGCTAAACACTCGGGTAGGGTTGTACCTGTCATCTTTCACACGGTGCCAACTCACGCACACCCCTCCACGCTACCGCCCCCCTCCCCCTGCCCCTCTGCATCAATATCTTCTATTTCACATTTGTCAGTCCTTCTGTCAAAGGCCACGACTACATTCCAGCGCTTGTCTCTTGCTCTGTCTCACACACATGTAGCTGGAGTTGCTGCTTTCTGTGAAGCGTTAACCTTGCTTCATCTGGCTGGCACGATCTTTCCACTCGCGTTCCCCACCAGTCGGCAGCTCTTAGCTCCCAGCTCTGGGGCGGGTGAAGTCGAAACCGTCTGATCCTTAGTTTGAAGAATTAAACACGTCAAAACTCGCTTGCCTCCGTGCTACTGACCTTTACGTGCCTGTGACACCTTACAGTTCCCCTATGCTGCGATGGCACCATCTTGCCCACCCCACTCCGCCTTCCCCCTCAGTGTTCTCTCTGCTTTGGAATCAAAGGGGTTCCATAATCCTGTGCTCCGAGCACTCTGGTAAGTGTCTTTATTGGTGGCACTTGGTCCATTGATCTCCTGGTCTAGTTTTGATTGTCTTAGTTAGACTATCCCAGCCGGCGCCTCAGTTGAGGGTCTTACAGTTGACCTCAACAATAACAACAACACAACTTGTATTTATATAGCGCCTTTAACGTAGTAAAACGTCCAAAGGCGCTTCACAGGAGCGATTATCAAACAAAATTTGACACCGAGCCACATAAGGAGATATTAGGGACAGGTGACCAAAAGCTTGGTCAAAGAGGTAGGTTTTAAGGAGCGTCTTAAAGGAGGAAAGAGAGGTGTAGAGGTTTAGGGAGGGAATTCCAGAGCTTAGGGCCTCGGCAGCTGAAGGCATGGCCGCCAATGGTGGTAAAATCAAGGATGTGCAAGAGGTCAGAATTGGAGGAGGGCAGAACTCTCGGAGGAGATTACACAGATAGGGAGGGGCGAGGCCATGGAGGGATTTGAAAACAAGGATGAGGGTTTTACAATCGAGGCGTTGCTTCACCGGGAGCCAATGTAGGTCAGCGCGCACAGGGGGTGATGGCCGAACGGAAATTGGTGCGAGTTAGGACACAGACCTCAGTACCCCGAGCTGAGAGGACAGATAAGAAAGAGGTCTCACGGCCTGCTCGCTAACCAATGACCTACGATGAAAAGCGTGCGTGTGTGTGAGTGTACGTTGCTTGAGGATCGCGCTTGGTTGCGATGCCTTCCGTACCTGAATAGCCCACTGACCCTCACTCTCGAGGGCCACACGTGAAGAACGGTCACTTGAGCAGGCATCGGAAGGAAATGGCGCCCATGGAACTGCCCCGTGGCACGAGACAGCAGCCTTCAGGAGAGGACTCCCCTTTCCAGATGCCGGCCTCTTCAAGGCTCTTTGAAGTGGGATCGGCTGATGGCACCTCACCATTCATGAGGAGCTGGCAGAGAGTGTGGCCAGCTGCCAGGGCCCTGTTTATTCATTGTAAATGTAACGCACCATTCTCAAATGGATCACATCTGGCCCAGCATTGCGAACCTCGCACCCCTGGATACAGACCCGATAAGCCGGACGATGGACTGGAACCTAAGATGAAAGTGAACAGCAACCTGGCGTTATGTTCCAGCAGATCAGGTGACCGAAGGGGCCCCATGATCCAAGTGGAAGGGGCAAGGCTGAGTTTCTTTCAGTCCGGATTGCCTTCAAAGATCAGCAAAGTATCTTTCTCCTTTAAACTAGAACATCCAGATGTGACTCTGGACAACAAGGTGTCAGCCGTGGCACAGTGGGTAGCACTCACTCTCGCTTCTGAGTCAGAAGGTTTGTGGGTTCAAGTCCCCACTCCAGAGACTTGAGCGCAAAATCTAGGCAGTACTGAGGGAGTACTGCACTGTCAGAGGTGCCGTCTTCCTGAAGAGACATTAAACCAGGTCTGCTCTCTCAGGTGGACATAAAAGATCCCATGGCACTTTTTTGAAGAAGAGCAGGGGAGTTCTCCCCGGTGTCCTGTCCAATATTTATCCTTCAATCAACATAACAAAAACAGATTATCTGGTCATTATCACATTGCTGTTTCTGGGACCTTGATGTGCTGCGTATCCTACATTACAACAGTGACCACACTTCAAAAATACTTCATTGGCTGTGAAGCACTTTGGGACATCCTGAGGTCGTGAAAGGTGCTATAGAAATGCAAGTCTTTCTTTCTTCTTCTTCTCAAGATGCCCACCCTCGACCCCGCCATGCTCTTCAACACTCATCCTGTAAACCTCCCATTATTTCTGAAGGTACTTGAGTGTCTCCTTACCACCCAGCTCTACGCTCACCTCTCCCACATTCCTTGTTCAAATCCCTTCAATCTGACTCCTGCTCTGGCCACACCTTCAAAACTGCCCTGGTCAAAATCATCACTGACTTGTTGGTGAAGGTGGAGCATTAGCCCTCCTTGTCCTCCTTGACCTTTCGGGTGCATTTAGAAAACATAGAAACATAGAAAAATAGGAGCAGGAGTCGGCCATTCGGCCCTTCGAGCCTGCTCTGCCATTCAATATGATCATGGCTGATCCTCTATCTCAATACCATATTCCCGCTCTCTCCCCATACCCCTTGATGCCTTTTGCGTCTAGAAATCTATCTATCTCCTTCTTAAATATATTCAGTGACTTGGCCTCCACAGCCTTCTGTGGTAGAGAATTCCACAGGTTCACCACCCTCTGAGTGAAGAAATTTCTCCTCATCTCAGTCCTAAATGTCCCACCCCGTATCCTGAGACTGTGACCCCTCGTTCTAGACCCCCCCCAGCCAGGGGAAACATCCTCCCTGCATCCAGTCTGTCTAGCCCCATCAGAATTTTAGACGTTTCAATGAGATCCCCTCTCATTCTTCTAAACTCTAGTGAATACAGGCCTAGTCGACCCAATCTCTCCTCATACTACAGTCCTGCCATCCCAGGAATCAGTCTGGTGAATCAACCGCTCCAACCTCTTCCACCATCTCTTCTCCATGGTTCACCTGCAAGGCACCTCCAACTTGTCCCAAAGTAGTCTGCAATGGCTTCTCTTCCCACCCCACATGGTCACCCCTGGAGTTCCATCTTTGATCCCTTCCCATTCTTCACCTGCCTGCTGCTGCCCATTATGGGGTCAGCTCCCAAATATATGCTGGTGAGAACCATCTCTGCCTGTCGTAGAATCATAGAATGAGACAGCACAGAAGGAGGCCATTCGGCCCATCGTGCCTGTGCCGGCTCTTTGAAAGAGCTATCCCAGTAGTCCCACTGCCCCGCTCCTTCCCCACAACCCAGCAAATCAAGTGACTGCCAGCAGGCCATTCGAGGCTGGTCCTGACCTCCTGCCACCTGCCCTTTTGCAGCAGTGCTCACTGGACAACCATCATCAACAGGAATCCTGGGGCTGATATTTACTCTCCTTGGCCCAGGGGATTGGGGCCTTCCTCACCTCGACCCAGACTGAGATCAGCGAACTCGGCGTGGAACAGGGGTCAAGCTTGGCCCCCCTTGGTCCGAGCGGCACAGCTACTCGCCACCATCGACAACTCCACAGGAGCCGGACCCCCCCCCACCCCTGCTCAGGCCCGAAGATTGGCTGCCGCCCCGAAAGGAAAGCTTTAATTATTTTGGTCAAGTCTCACGTGGATTCAGGGAGGAGCAGCAGTGCTCCTCTCAGCTCCACAGCGCTGAACAAGGGCGAGCTGCCTGTGCTGGCGTTACAGGCACCGAACGCCCGGCCAGATTATTTGAGGCCTGAGGCCCAATTTCCCCAATGACACGCTCCAACCAACAGTGCTAGAAAACAGCTGACTTGAACGTTACATCTCACTTGCTGCCTTCAAAATGGCTGCCACGTATCAAATAGGTACGGCACTCCAAAGATATTCATTGGATATCATGAGATGTTAAACCGAGGCCCCGTCGGCCCTCTCAGGTGGAAGTAAAAGATCCCCTGGCACTGTTTCAAAATAGGAGTGAGCAGAGTTCTCCCCGGTGTCCTGGCAACCAATGTCACAAAAACAGATTATCTGGTCGTTATCACATTGCTCTTTGTGGGAGCTTGCTGTGCGCAAATTGGCTGCCGCGTTTCCTACATCACCACAGTGACTCCACTTCAAAAGTGCTTCATTGGCTGTGAAGCGCTTTGGGACGTCCTGAGGTCGCGAAAGGCGCTACAGAAATGCAAGTTCTTTCTTTTTTGTTGAGATATTTTTGTCTGACGCGTTAAGGGGCTAATTAAAAAAAAACAGCCCTTCTTTTAATAGAATGCACTTTCCGTGTAGAAGCGTAACATAGAAACATAGAAGATAGGAGCAGAAGCAGGCCATTCAGCCCCTCGAGCCTGCTCCGCCATTCAATGAGATCATGGCTGATCAAAAATGTTGAATATTTCTTTAGTCACTTTGGGACTTTTAGCTGCTGGCACTGACAGGAGATTGGCTGGGACAGAAGTCCAATCAGATTGTGACGTGAGTGAGAGTTAGACAATGCTCTGTTGTCCAGTTATCTGAGTTTCTCTGTTTGAAATGTCTTGCTGTGCCATCTGTAAGGATTCTATGTGAAGAGCATTTAGCCAAACTCAATTACTCCTGGTCATGGGTGGGCATGAGCCCACAGCACAGAAATGTCTGTAATTCAACAATAATTGGCACATAATTGGCCGCCTTATTCTGAAAGGCCATGGGTCGGTTGATGTGGAAAATGTTACACTTGCGCAGTAGAGTTCTGAGATTCGAGTTGAGGGACTTATTTGGGGCAAAATAGAGGCAGCTCTAATTTACATCAAATCCATGTTGTACCTGCCCTGGGAGTGTTTGATGGGACAGTGTAGAGGGAGCTTTACTCTGTATCTAACCCGTGCTTTACCTGCCCTGCGAGTGTTTGATGGGACAGTGCAGAGGGAGCTTTACTCTGTATCTAACCCGTGCTGTACCTGCCCTGGGAGTGTTTGATGGAACAGTGTAGAGGGAGCTTTAATCTATATCTAACCCATGCTGTACCTGCTCTGGGAGTGTTTGATGGGACAGTGTAGAGGGAGCTTTACTCTGTATCTAACCCCGTGCTGTACCTGCCCTGGGAGTGTTTGATGGGACAGTGTAGAGGGAGCTTTACTCTGTATCTAACCCATGCTGTACCTGCCCTGGGAGTGTTTGATGGGACAGCGTAGAGGGAGCTTTACTCTGTATCTAACCCATGCTGTACCTGCCCTGGGAGTGTTTGATGGGACAGCGTAGAGGGAGCATTACTCTGTATCTAACCCTTGCTGTACCTGCCCTGGGAGTGTTTGAGGGGACAGTGCTGAGGGAGCTTTACTCTGTATCTAACCCATGCTGTACCTGCCCTGGGAGTGTTTGATGGGGACAGTGTAGAGGGAGCTTTACTCTGTATCTAACCCATGCTGTACCTGCCCTGGGAGTGTTTGATGGGACAGCGTAGAGGGAGCATTACTCTGTATCTAACCCTTGCTGTATCTGCCCTGGGAGTGTTTGAGGGGACAGTGTAGAGGGAGCTTTACTCTGTATCTAACCCGTGCTGTACCTGCCCTGGGAGTGTTTGATGGGACAGTTTAGCGGGAGCTTTACTCTGTATCTAACCCGTGCTGTACCTGCCCTGGGAGTGTTTGATGGGGACAGTGTAGAGGGAGCTTTACTCTGTATCTAACCCGTGCTGTACCTGCCCTGGGAGTGTTTGATGGGACAGTGTAGAGGGAGCTTTACTCTGTAGCTAACCCGTGCTGTACCTGCTGTACCGTGTTTAACGCTGGCACTGAGTACTTTAAATGGAAACTTTTCAATCCCCAGCACGAACATCCTTCCACCTTGATGAGAATAAAATTGAGCAAAAAAAAATTGTTTTGCTGGGCGCAAACCAGGAGTAGTCAATCTTCAGAGACCGTTTAGGCTGTGCTTGTGCTGGTTAACGTTTTAAACAGCTCAGTGCAAATCAACAATCGCTCTCCCATCTGTAGACCATTACGTGCACATCCTGAAGAAAGATACTGTTTCAGACAGTTACAATGAAAGCATTCTTGTCAAGTGAGTTAAAGACAACTCTGGTGATCACGAGACTGACAAGCGAGCTTGTACTGTCTGGGTGCAAAAAAACAGTGACTTGACTGTGTGTCGATAGCTCTCTGACTGCTGGGGGAAACTTGGCAGCTCACGACTGCTAAACACGTCGAGAAAGCAGACCGACTCAAAATGAGCGATCTGCCTCAGAAAGTGAAACAATTGCGCCCTGGGTCAGCTCTCCACACCCGTTGTTTGCAAAGCGTCGCTGGCGATATTTTAAAGAGACACTCCTCATTCAACTGACCTTATTTTTTAGGAGAAGTGAGCGTCGGAAGAGCTGTGTTTTGAAAGATAAGCCTGTGCCTTTTTCAGAGATCAGGCCACTTAGCCACATTCTCACTCTGTTCCTCAATCCCTCCTCTCTCCAGTAATGCGTCTAATCATCGGAGGACCATTTCCGCTGTCTGCTTCCATCCTTCCCTGGCAACTCATTCCAAGATTCGATTACACTTTGGGTGAAGACGTTTCCCCTCTGAACCTCTTCCTGCTCTGGATTTCCTCATTTCAACTTGTATCCCATGGGATTTGAACCCTTCACCACAGTGAACAGTTTCCATGGACCAGTTTTGACAAATCTCTGCACAGAATTATACAGCTCAGAAGGAGGCCATTCGGCCCATCGTGCCTGTGCTGTCTCTTTGAAAGCGCTCTCCAATTAGTTCCGCTCGCCCCGCTCTTTCTCCATACCCCAGCAAATTTTTCCTTTTCCATTATTTATCCAATTCCCTTTTGAAAGTTACTATTGAATCTGCTTCCACCACCCTTTCAGATCGTAACAACTCACTGCGTAAAACACATTCTCCTCATCTCCCCTCTGGTTCTTTTGCCAATTATCCTAAATCTGTGGTCACCCCGACCCTCCTGCCAATTAAAACAGTTTCTCCGATGCTATTCTATCAAAACCCTTCCTGATTTTGAGCGCCTCTATTACATCTCCCCTTAACCTTCGCTGCTCTAAGGGGAACAATCCCAGTTTCTCAAGTTTCTCCACATAGCTAAAGTCCCTCATCGCTGGTAACATTCTGAGAAATCTCCTCTGCACCCTCTCCAAGGCCTTGACATCCTTCCGAAAGTGTGGTGCTCAGAATTGGATGCAATACTCCAGCTGAGGCCTAACCAGTGAATTATAATGGTTCAACATAACTTCCTTGCTTTTGTACTCTATGCCTGTATTGTTGATGCCAAGGATCCCATGGGGTAAAAATTCACTTGGTTGCGCCTCCCGTTAGCGCCTTAAGAGGGCGCTAATGGGGCGTTAAGCCGCTAACGCCCGGGCGCAGCGCTGTTTGCGCCGCTCGAGAACTTAACTTGAGATTGTGCGGCGGCGCTAAAACTTACTGCTGCGACCACCTGCGCGCGCAGATTGTGACGTCATTCCATGGTGCAACGCCCTTGGGGCGCCCCGGAGCGGAAATTGAGTGGCGCCCCCTGCCTTACCGCCTGGCGCTTCCAACGACCAGAAGACTGGAACGTTATCAATCGGTGTGGGGCTGGGGGGGGCGCTATTTAAAGGGGGCCTCTTCCTGTCTTTTTCTGTGGTCGACATTTATGCACCACTCGTTCTGAGAGAGAGAGAGAGATTCGGAGAGAGAGAGAGAGAGACTTCTACATTGACTCAACGCTTTGTGAGGTAGTTTTGCCTATTCATCCTAACTTTGTTGCTACTTTAGTTGCTGTACCTCATTACTTTTCTGGCAAAGAGAATATGGGGGCTGCAATGATTGGGGGCGTCGTCCTGCTCCAGCTGAATCGGAGGATACAGAGACGCAGACAGAGAGTGGCAATGATGGCCAGACGGAGGAGGGCCATCAGGCGCATGTACAGGAGAGCTTACCCTCCCAGGGTATATCGTGAACAGCTCTCCTACATCCATATGTCCGAGGAGCTGTGTTTGCGAAGGCTGCGATTCAGCAAGGAGGTGGTCACTGAGCTCTGCCACCTGCTGCAGCCAGATCTGCAGCCTCAGCTGAGGTCCAGGACGTCTCTGTCGGTGGCAGTGAAGGTCACAGTGGCTTTGAACTTCTACGCCACTGGCTCATTCCAAGCTGCTGTTGGGGACCTCGCCAATATCTCCCAGTTTGCGGTGCATCGCTGCATCCGGCAGGTCACCAATGCCCTCTTCAGAAGGAGACGAGACTTCATCTCTTTCCCTATGACCCCAGACAAGCAGCGTGACCGTGCTCTGGGCTTTGCGAGGGTAGCGGGCTTCCCCATGGTGCAGGGCGCCATTGACTGCACGCATGTGGCTTTGCGTGCTCCGCGAGAGAATGCAGAGGAATTCAGGAACAGAAAGGGGTTCCATTCCTTGAATGTCCAGTTGGTCTGTGACCACAGACAGGTGATACTCGCTGTCAATGCCCACTATCCGGGCAGCTGCCACGATGCTTTCATCCTGCGCCAGACTACTGTGGCAGAAATTTTCGAGGCACCGCATCAGCCAGTTGGTTGGCTTCTGGGGGACAAGGGGTACGCATTGAGCACCTGGCTGATGACACCGCTCCGTACGCCAAACACCCCTGCTGAGCTGCGGTACAATGAAAGCCATCAAGCAACCAGGAACATTATTGAGCGCACAATCAGCGTGCTGAAACAGCGGTTCCGCTGTCTGGACCATTCCGGAGGAGCCCTGCAGTACTCGCCTGAGCAAGTTTCGAACTTCGTAGTCGTGTGCTGCATGTTGCACAACATGGCAATCCTCAGGACCCAGCCAATGCCACCAGGCCTTGTAGCACCACCAGAGGAGGAGGAGGAAGAGGAGGAAGAGGACGAGGACGATGATCATCAGCAGCACCAAGGCAGGAGGGCGGCCCACAATGGTCAAACTGCAAGGGCCGTCCGTCAACGACTAATAGCAAGCCGCTTCTAGGGCCCCTGCCATTGCTACAAACACGAATCAACCCAGCACGCAACCCCTAAGCCGGCCAAGGCACCAATAATTCCAACCACCAGCCATGTATATTTTGAATACAGAAACTTATTTATTTTACAAACTCTGTGTGTGTCAATTCCTCATGACAAACTCATAGAAATAAACACAAAAAAACAGTCAATAACATAACTGGTTCTCACAACCTGGAGATAATGTCCAAAACACTAAACAAAAGTTGGACCATGAACCTCGGCCTTTAATAAAAAAATGACCAGCATTTTGTCACACCTCCTACTTTTTGCCCTTCGAGGGTGATCTCCTTCCCTTGCGCACTTCCCCCCTTCTAACCCTACTGCTCCTCCGTAATGGGACCTCAGTGGCTGCAGCAAGGCTGGTGGAAGGCTGCTGCTCGTCAGACCCTGACACTGCAGATGCCCCTGAAGGACGGCCTCGACCACTTCTGGGCCTGGAGGGCCCGGCTGCAGACTGCACCAACTCTGCATGGGCGGCAGCAGTCTGTCCTACAGGCGGTGGCAAGTGCAGTGGAGAAGTGACAGTGTTGGCAGCAGGAATGCTGTCATCGTGAGAGAGGCCAGCAACTCCCTGCTCGCCCGACACACTGGCACTCCCATGGGGCAGCACTTCAGCATCCGGAGCAATCTGCCGGAGAACAGATTGCTGGCCTGCTGCGGCGCGGTGACAGCCCCGGGGACATGTGCACGAACCATCGAGGTTGGCAGCAGTCTGTGCTCGCGTGGCCTCCATCTGAGTCTGTATGAGAGCAGTCAGAGGTGGGATCACGGCAGCCAGTGACTGAATTGCAGCACTAAGCGTTAGTGTGGCATCCGCCTGTGCTACAGCGAAGTGCTCCACACTCCTTGCCAGTGACTCAATGCATTCGGGCACCCTTCCCACTGCACCCATGAGCTCAGTGTGCATGCCCACCGCTTGGGTGTTCATTTCTGCAATCAGCCGCTCCTCCTCTGCGTCCATTGCAGTAGGAGTGTCTGGCATACTCTCCCTCTGGGGAGAAGGCCCCCGTTCTTCCCTACCCCCGCCATGGCGTTGCTGCAGCCCGCTGGGTCCTGGAGCTTCACCATCATCAGCCCCTTCCCCCCTGCTCCCCTCCGGGGAAGGCGTGTTCCCAGTGTGGGCATGGGCTTCCTCGGGAGAGGGTGGCACTGATGCTCTGGCTTCCTCTTCCTCCTCAGCTGCAGCATCACTCCCAGTGGCAGCTTCAGGGCCCGTCTCCTCAGCTGGTGAATCACCATCTGAAAGCAGGGAGGTACAAGAGTGGCTTTAGCGTAAGGACAGGGTGGCAGTAAGGGAGGAATAAGTGCAGCGAGTTAGCAAGTTGGATTGAAAGTGTCAAAGGCTGGTATTGTGAGGGACAAGTGGAAGGACAGAGGACAAAAAGGTGATGACCTTACCATTGCTGTCCACAACGGGGTCGGCGTCTCCAGTGGCGACGGGACCGATCACCCGGCTTGCCACAATCCTGTGGACGCGCTCCTCCAGATCGCTGAGGGGTTGCAGCTGAAGCCGCCCTCCACCCGTCCGTTGCTGCTGTCTCCGATTATGAGCCAGCTTAGCCTGCAAGAAAAAGGACAGCATCTGAGTAAATATACAGCCATGGTCTTGCCTGATGTGCCTCCCATAGGTGAATAGCCCTTACAATATACAGCCATGGTGTTGCCTGATGTGCCTCCCATAGGTGAATAGCCCTTACAATATACAGCCATGGTGTTGCCTGATGTGCCTCCCATAGGTGAATAGCCCTTACAATATACAGCCATGGTCTTGCCTGATGTGCCTCCCATAGGTGAATAGCCCTTACTGTATGCAAAGTGTGGAATGTGTGTGTGTGTTTGATGAAAGGGCCATAGGTGTTGGATGAGTGTTGTGCATTGGGGTTTTAAGACCCTCTGGCCATAGAGTGAGGTTGAGATGGAGGGATGGAGAGGTATTGAGAAAAAGCCACTCACCCTGACGACCCGAGTGAGGTCGTTGAACTTTTTGCGGCATTGAGTATGGGTCCTGGGCACCATGCTCCTGGAGGAGACGCTCTGAGCCACCTCCCTCCACACTCTTCTGAACTCGCGTGGCAAAGGCCTCCTGCCACTCTCAGGGAACAGCATACATTGTCTGCGCTCCACTGCGTCAACCAGAGCATCCAAGGCCCGCTCGGTGAAGCGATGAGCGCGTTCTCTCACCCTCTCCGTGCTTGGCAGCAAAATGGATTACAGGTCTCTCCAGGCTGAGATTCAAGGCTGCAATGAGCAGGGTGTGGCTGGGGAGCAAGTGGCCCCCCCCGCTTTAAGAAGTGGCCGGCGCCAGTGTGTCTGTGTTCCCTCGCTAACTGGCAGCAGCTGCGCTGCGCTCGTGCGCTAAGTTAGCGCCTCACTCCTTGGCCTTTGCGCCTTAAGAGAGGTGTGCAGCGCCTGCTTTAGCGCTCCACTCACCTCCCGGGGCGGTAAAAGTGAAGTTTCCTGTCAGTGCCGATAATTAGCGCCAGGCGCTAATGTTTGCGTCCGGACGATATTTGCGCCCCAAATGGGGCGCGACCTAATTTCTACCCCCATATGTTTAAACGCATGATTTTAAAAACTTCAATTGTGTCCCCTCGAAGTCATGGAGTCATAGAGTCAGAACGGCACAGAAGGAGGCCATTCGGCCCATCGAGTCCGTCCCGGCTCTCTGTAGAGCAATCTAATCAGTCCCATTCCCCCGCTCTATCCCTGTAGCCCTGCAAGTTTATTTCCCTCAAGTGCCTATCCAGTCTCCCCTTGAAAACATTGAGCGTCTCCGCTTCCACCACTTCTCCTCTTTTCCAAAGGAAACCAAAGTTCTTAAGTTCTCCTCATAGCTTAAATTCCTGATACTTGTAGCCATCATCATTACTCAGCTCTGACCCCACTCCATGGCAGTAATATCCTTTGCATGACATAAGTGACCACAACTGTAAACAATAGTTCAGTAAACAACAGTCCTCAGCCCAACTATCTTCAGCTGCTTCATCAATGACCTTCTCTCCAAAATAAGGTCAGAAATGGGGATGTTCGCTGATGACTGCAGTGTTCAGCGCCATTCACAACTCCTCAGATAATGAAGCAGTCCTTGACCGTATGCAACAAGACCTGGACGACGTTCAGGCTTGGGCTGACAAGTGGCAGGTAACATTCGTGCCACAGAAGTGCCAGGCAATGACTACCTCTAACAAGCGAGAGTCTAACCACCGCCCCTTGACATTCAACGGCATTATCATCACCAAATCCCCCACCATTAACATCTTGGGGGTCACCATTAACCAGAAACTTAACTGGACCAGCCACATAAATACTGTGGCAACAAGAGCAGGTCAGAGGCTGGGTATTCTGTGGCGAGTGTCTCACCTCCTGACTCCCCAAAGCCTTTCCACCATCTACAAGGCACAAGTAAGGAGTGTGATGGAATACTCTCCACTTGCCTGGATGAGTGCACTTCCAACAACACTCAAGAAGCTCGACACCATCCAGGACAAAGCAGCCCGCTTGATTGGCACCCCATCCACCACCTTAAACATTCACTCCCTCCACCATCGGCGTACCGTGGCTGCAGTGTGTACCATCTACAAGATGCACTGCAGCAACTCGCCAAGACTTCTTCGGCAGCACCTCCCAAACCCGCGACCTCTTCCACCTATAAGGACAAGGGCAGCAGGCACATGGGAACACCACCACCTACAAGTTCCCCTCCAAGTCACACACCATCCTGACTTAGAAGTATATCGCCGATCCTTCATCGTCGCTGGGTCAAAATCCTGGAACTCCCTCCCTAACAGCGCTGTGGGAGCACCTTCACCACACGGACTGCAGCGGTTCAAGAAGGCAGCTCATCACCACCTTCCCAAGGGCAACTCGGGATGGGCAATAAATGCTGGCCTTGCCAGCGACGCCCACATCCCATAAACGAATTTAAAAAAAAGATGGGATGTGACAAATTCCTCGTGCAACACCAATCCACTATTGTCACAACAGAGAAAGAAAAAAATTGCATTTCTGTAGCGCCTTTCATGACCTCAAGACGTCCCAAACTGCTTTGCAGCAAGTGAAGTACTTTTTGAAGTGTAGTCACTGTTGTAACATAGGAATCGCGGCCGCCAATTTGCGCACAGCAAGCTCCCACAAACAGCAATGAGATAATGACCAGATAATTTGTTTTTTTAGTGATGCTGGTTGCAGGACAACAGTGCAAATGATACGTCGAAGTGTTTCAATGTAACGTTTACGTAGAATCCCTAAAAGCAGAAAGAGGCCAATTACCCTAAAATAAGGCTATTACTTCTTGAAAGATCTCAACTCCATTTACTCTTCTTCTCACCATAGGCACTGGCAAACACTGGGGGAGCAGCACCGAGGTATATGTGTAGTCGGGCCTAACCTTGTCAATGGGTGGACCTGGTCATTTATTTTCCCCTGAACATCAGACGTCAACTTAAGAACTTACGTTATGCATTCATCCAGGACCGGACTGCAATGTATGTCTGGAGTACGAAAGTTCACTTATGTCAAGGATTCTTCCAAATAAACAGAGTTAAAGTTATTTTGTTTCTCCCCAGATACCCGTCGAGTGAAGATACTTAAGGGTGCGCTGCTGTTGTCCTCATGTGAGACAGCAACAGCACGCCTTCCATTTACTGGGCTTCCTGGCACCAAAACCCAACAAAACTCACAGGATAAGGCTCAACTATTGATTAATTTTACACACTGGAAGCAAACTTACACAGTGACCTAGTAAAAGAAGCGTAAACACGACTGATTTATATCTTTGACGTGTCTCCTCACACTCTTGCCAGCTTGGCTCAGTTGGTAGCGCTCTCGTCTCCGCATCACTTGAATGAGTGCGCATCGTACTCTCAGAGACTTGAGCACATAATCTAGACTGGAAGGCCTCTTCGCTGGTTTATGCGGCTTTCACGTGGCGAGGTATCGAATCAGGTTTGGAGATGCCACGACATGAATGGGTTTTTCCTCTGGAATACAGTAGGCCCTTGATGAACGGTGCAGCTATCTTCGGAAAGCCGAACAAACTGATCACCTCTCACACGAGCCAAGGTAGAAGTATTCTCACTATGTGAAAGATTCAAATCTTTATTCGAAAGCCGGGTCTCTAGTCCTCTGGCATGGATCATGACAGTTTGGACACATTCTTCCCGCGAATAGAATAATATGTTGGCAGAGAACGAGCACTCTTACAGCCTCAAGTGCCAACTTTATGATCACTTTGCCAAAAATAAAGACCAAAAGGAATTGAGAAAGTCCTTCCTGAACAGATGTCCATTTTTGCTGCACGTGTTGTCACCAAACAGACTGGTCTGAGCAAGACCAATACTTGCTTGGATTATCCAACAAGTCCCCTCCTCTGAACAACATCTCTCAAATCGCTTACTGTCCAGGGGAGAGGAATATCCAAAACTGGGGAGTGTATGCACTTCATCTCTGTGTACCTTTGTGAGTCAACATTGGTCCCACCTCATCGTTGGAGATGACCTTCATCTCATCAGCATTGAGCCTCCTGTAGCACACCAAAAACAAGCTCAACCATCGCACTAAGTGAGCAGCACTCCGTCTTGCACTGTATTATTTTTGCCCTTGTTCATGCTGTCCCTTCCTTTGACCTCTTTTGGGGCTCCAATGTGAGATGTTAAACCAAGGTTCCTTCTGGCTATTCCAGTGATTTAGGTAGACCTTAAAGGTCCCGTGGAACTATTCAAAGAACAGGGAGTTCTCGCCGTGTCTTGGTCAACCTTCCTCCCCTTAACTAACTCTGCCGTATAAATAAAACGTTAACTGGTCAGTTTGTCTCATGACGATCTGTGAGATGTCGCTGGTTGAGAATGGCTGCCTTATTTGCCTAAATAAGCACTGTCTCTGCACTTCAAAGAACTTCCTTGCACAAAGCACTTAGTGAAATGCCGAGGTTTAAAAGCATGTGCTATTATTACGTTTTTTTTTTAGTTAGTTGATTGCGGATTGATCACAGTTACAGGGGAAAGGGGGGGGGTGGGGTCACGAGATTTTCAGATTTTATGAAAGGAAGTCCCAATATATAAAAATAATTGACTCCCACTCGTCTAGGGAGGGCCGATTTGAGAGAGGGAGCAGAAAAGAGGATCTTTTCAAAATGAGACAAGGTTAAATTTTGGGATGCTTTGTGCGGCTGGATACGTTTGAGATGCTAGGAGCAGGGATCACAAGCTTGGCTGGCGCACTGCGGCCCTTGTGCTTGCGGCCCGCTCCACGGGGTGCGCTCCGACGGCGGTGTGAGACCGCGCCAAAAAATCCTGCCCCCTTAAAGGTCCCGTCAAACCGCGATAACTTAACCTCCAGCTTCACCGCTTTCGGCGAACGCAAGTCCGCCACGCGGCATGAAGTTCTCCAGACCGATCATTTCAAGTTGTACCAGTGCCACCGCACATGGTTTCGGCATGTGGGAAGAGAGAGTCTCTGGGGAATGTTCCCTCTTTTCCCCATTAAAAATTGATTGAGATCTACAATCTGGAGTTTCCAATATGTGGCCTAAATTGAACCAGTTTGAGATATCCTACGTAACCTGGTCTGAAAACAATTGAACATCAGACGTAGGAGCAGGAGTAGGTCATTTGGCCCCTCGAGCCTGCTCCACCATTCAATAAGATCATGGCTGATTTTATGAGTGATTATCCATTAAGCTGTGTGCAAAATGACTGCTGTATTTATTTGTTTTCTTTTATTCATTCACGGGATGTGGGCGTCGCTGGCAAAGCCAGCATTTATTGCCCATCCCTAATTGCCCTCGAGAATGAGAAGTCGCACAACACCAGGTTATAGTCCAACAGTTTTATTTAAAATTACGAGCTTTCGGAGCGCCGCTCCTTCTTCAGGTAAAGGTACAGTGAGGGAATCGATTACATAGTATATATATACAGAGAACAATGTGTCTGCAGAGATACAATCTGTTAGGGAGGCATTACATCAAAGACACATCAGAGTACAGCTAAGACAATGAGGTGGGGTCACAGGGGGTCTAACGTGTCAAATGCTGCCGTCTGCAGTTAAGCTTTTAACTTTTTTTTAACTATACCTGTACCTGAAGAAGGAGCGGAGCTCCGAAAGCTCGTAATTTTAAATAAAACTGTTGGACTATAACCTGGTGTTGTGCGACTTCTCATTTTTGTCCACCCCAGTCCAACACCGGCATCTCCGCCCTCGAGAAGGTGGTGATGAGCCCCCTTCTTGAATACAACTGAGTGGCTTGCTGGGACATTTCAGAGGGCAGTTAAGAGTCAACCACATTGCTGTGAGTCTGGAGTCACTTATAGACCAGACCGGGTAAGGAGTTTGTGACATTGGCTGAAAGGTATGATTCTGTGAGTATGACAATGTCAGGCTGTTGCTTGGCTCGTCTGTGGGACAGCTCTCCCAATTTTGGCACAAGTCCCCAGATGTTGGTGAGGAGGACTTTGCAGGGTCGACTGGGCTGTGAGTGCCGTTGCCGTGTCCGTAGCCGGTGCCAAGGTCGATGCCGGGTGGTCCGTCCGGTTTCATTTTTATTATTTTGTTTCATAGCGGTTTGTTACAACTGAGCAGCTTGCTAGTGGTCATTTCTGAGGGCAGTTAAGAGTCAATCAACATTGCTGTGGGTCTGGAGTCACATATAGGCCAGACCAGGTAAGGACGGAAGGACTGCAGATTTCCTTCCCTAAAGGACATTACAACAATCCGATAGTTTCATGGTCACCATTACTAGCTTTTTATTCCAGATTTATTGAATTGAATTTAAATTCCCCAGCTGCCGTGTTGGGATTTGAACCCAGATCACTAGTCCAGGCCGCTGGATTACTAGCCCAGTAACATAACCACTATGCCACCGTACCCAGGAGTGTACTTTCATTGCATGTAGAGTCATCCAGACTCGAGTCGTCGTTGTCTTGTTCACAGGTGTGATTTCCAGTTTTAAAAAAAAGTAAAAAGCTTAACTGCAGACTGCAGCATTTGACACGTTGGACCCCCTGTGACCCCACCTCATTGTCTTAGCTGTATTTTGCTGTGTCTTTGATGTAATGCCTTCCTGACTGATTGTATCTCTGCCGAGGTGGTGTGATGGAGGGCAGTCAGAAACACATTGTTCTCTGTCTATACATGCTTTGTAACCGATTTGTATTCCCTCACTTTACCTGACGAAGGAGCAGCGCTCCGAAAGCTCGTAATTTCAAATAAAACTGTTGGACTATAACCTGGTGTTGTGCGACTTCTCATTTTTGTCCACCCCAGTCCAACACCGACATCTCCGCATCATTGCATGTGTCGGCAACTTTGCAAAAGTGATCATAGCACGATCGAGTTTGGCATTCAGCTTGGGAAGGTGAGAAAGCACACACACAAACCAAGGTTTGAAAACTCAACTGAGGCTGACGTCGAAGGAATGAGGCACCAGCTAAAGCACCTAGTCAACACATGAGGTAAGACGCAGCATAAAGCTGAAGGAAATGGTTTGCACAAATGCCAAGAAAAATGATCATCTAGCAGACGGGGAGAAATATAGAGAGCAACAAAGAAGCTGTAAAACGAATACAAAAAAGTAATATAAAGGCGAATAGAAAAAAAGTATTGTAAATATATTAAGAGTAAGGGAGATATAGGCCATTAAAATGGAGCACAAACGCAGGCATGGACTGATTTGGCCGAATGGCCTGTTTCTATGCCGTATATCCTATTTATTTAAAGACAGGTGCAGGTGATGCTGTAATAGATAACTAAGGAATGGCAGATTTAGTAAACAAGTACTTGGTATCCAACTTCACAGTAGAGGAAGAGAAAAAAATACCAGTGAAAGAAGGGAAACTAAAAAATAAATCAAGGGGAGAAAGTTGCTGGATTCGATACAAGTTAAAAAAAAAATTGGTAATGGAGTAAATAATGGAACAGGATAGATAAATCTTCAGTTGTGGATACTGCGACAATTGGAGCTTTCAAGACTGAGATCGATAGATTTTTGTTAAGTGAGGGTATGAGGGGATGTGGAACAAAGGTGGGTAAATGGAGCTCGGTGCGCAGATCAGCCATGATCTCATTGAATGGCGCGGCAGGCTCGAAGGGTGCTGAACGGCCTCCTCCTGCTCCAATCTTCCTGTGTATGTTTGTATGCAAGGGTGGAATGGGCAGAATTCCCAGGGTAGCCTGCTAACTCCTGAGAATATGCCCCTTTGACGTGGCAGATGGAGCGGAGGGAGCACCCTCCTCCCCGCTGGGCGACAGTGATCGACAAGAAACAGGGCAAAATTCCACTGGACTTGGCTTCCACCCCAACGGGCAATACGCCCACTCGCTTGGCCCTGACCAAAAATATTTCGCTCCAAGGTCTTTTGTTGTTTCTGGTCTGTGTAACTTCAATCAATAATAGGAACAGACTGCAGTACTGGCTGAAATGGAACTTAACACTTCACAACTTGAGTCTGGTATCAATAACACTATTTTATTTAACAGTCATAGAATCATAGAATGGTTACAGCACGGGAGAAGGCCATTCGGGCCCGTCGAGCCCGTGCCGGCTCTCAGCTAGTCCCACTCCCCCCGCCCTTTCCCCGTAGCCCTGCAATTTTCTTTTCCTTTCAGATACTTATCCAACTCCCTTTTGAAAGATAAAATTGAGTCTGCCTCCACCACCCTTCAGGCAGTGCATTCCCGATCTTAACCACTCGCTGTGTAAAAAAGTTTTTCCTCATGTCGCCTTTGGTTCTTTTGCCAGTCACCTTAAATCTGTGTCCTCTGGTTCTCGACCCTTCTGCCAATGGGAACAGTTTCTCTCTATCTACTCTGTCCACACCCCTCATGATTTTGAACACCTCTATCAAATCTCCTCTCAATCTTCTCTGCTCCAAGGAGAACAACCCCAGCTTCTCCAGTCTATCAACTGAAGGCCCTCATTCCTGGAATCATTCTCATAAATCTTTTCTGCACCCTCTCTAAGGCCTTCACATCCTTCCTAAAGTGTGGTGCCCAGAATTGGACACAGTACTCCAGTATGTCTATTGCATGCTAATTGTTTAATTCCTTCTTGGGATATGGCCATCGCTAGCAAGGCCAGCATACTTCCCATCCCTAGTCTCCCTTGAGAAGGTGGTGCTGGGCCTTCTTCTTGAACCGCTGCAGTCCATATGGTGAAGGTGCTCCCACAGTGCTGTTAGATAGAGAGTTCCAGGATTTTGATCCAGCGACGATGAAGGAACAGCCGATATATGTCCAAGTGTGACTTGGAGGAGAACTTGGAGGCGATTGTATTCCCATGCACCTGCTGCCCTTGTCCAGCTGATGCCTCAAGTAGTTAAGTGTTTAGAGAAAAGCAAAATACTGCGGATGCTGGAAATCTGAACTAAAACCAGAAAATGCTGGAAATACTCAGCAGGTCAAGCAGCATGAAAAGAGAAGCAGAGTTAACGTTTCAGCTCGATTACCCTTCATTAACATATTTTAGTTAATTATTTAGGGCTGGAGCATCATCATTATCAACAACAGCATCATCATCAATATCATCATCATCATCTTCATCCTCCTCATCATCTCCTCATCCTCCTCCTCCTCCTCCTCTTCCTCATCATCCTCCTCCTCCTCCTCCTCCTCTTCCTCCTCATCCTCCTCCTCCTCCTCCTCCTCCTCCTCTTCCTCATCATCCTCCTCCTCCTCCTCATCATCATCATCCTCCTCCTCCTCCTCTTCCTCATCATCCTCCTCCTCCTCCTCCTCATCCTCCTCATCCTCCTCCTCCTCCTCCTCCTCCTCCTCCTCATCATCCTCCTCCTCCTCCTCCTCATCCTCCTCATCCTCCTCCTCCTCCTCATCCTCCTCCTCCTCCTCATCCTCATCATCCTCCTCATCATCCTCCTCCTCCTCCTCCTCCTCCTCATCATCCTCCTCATCCTCCTCATCTTCCTCCTCCTCCTCCTCCTCCTCATCATCCTCCTCATCCTCCTCCTCCTCCTCCTCATCCTCCTCATCCTCCTCCTCCTCCTCTTCCTCATCATCCTCCTCCTCATCATCATCATAGTCATCAAATCATCATCATCATCATCATCATCAATGTTCATTCATTTCCAGGTCCTTCTGTAAAAGAATGACTCAGTGTGCTTTGCTTGTGGATGGAGCTGGATAGCCAGAAGTAAATTTACGAGACTGGAAGCAGGGTAAAGCAATAGGGTTTAAGGAGGCTCTAGTAGGGAGGGACTGTGACAACAAGACTAAGTGGCTTGCAAAGGGATTCCAAGGATTGAATGAGTAGTAAGCCTGGAAGTGAAACGAAAGGGGTAGGGGGCATGCAATAGTCAAGTTAAGGCAGACTCTGTGGGCTGGCACATATTGAGGAAGGTTGCTCAAGGAAGCGGGTGAAAGGCCACGGAGGGAATTGAAACTGATTTGTCGAGGTACAGGGAGACAGTAGCTTGGCAACGATGGAAGTGACGGATGCGTGGGGCCCAGGCTGCAGAGTTTTGTATTAGCTGGCGTTTGAGGAGGCAGAGGGAGCTGAGCATTTGGGAAACTGCTGACAACCAACACTAAACAAAGTGCTTCCTTTTTCTCGGGTCGGGAGCTGTTGGACATTTGCTGATTTCAGCAAAGGAAGCCAAGTCTCCTAATCCTTTAAATCAGCACAGCATGACCACCACATGTTGCCTGTTAGACTTTTATTTCAACGGACCTGCAGAGCTTTGAATAAATTGCTACTGAACACCTTACTCAGCAAACCCTGCAACACTAATAGTAGAAGTGGCAAACGATTACTCAGTGCTTTTTATTTAACTTTCCAATTTTCTTCCTGCCTCCCTTGAAGATTCTGACAGGAACATTACGAACAGGAGGAGGCCATTCAGCCCCTCAGGCCTGCTCCACCATTCAATTAGATCATGGCTGATCTGTAACTCAACTCCATTTTCCCGCCTCTCCTCCATATCCCTTTAGACCCGTACCCATCAAAAATCTACCGATCGCAGTCTTGATGGCAGGAATGACGTATGAGAGAGATTGGGTCGATTAGGCTTATATTCGATAGAGTTTAGAAGAATGAGAGGGGATTTCACTGAAACTTATAACATTCTAACAGGACTAGACAGACTAGATGCAGGAAGGATGTTCCCGATGGCGGGGGAGTCCAGAACCAGTGGTCACAGTCTAAGGATAAGGGGTAAGCCATTTAGGACTGAGATGAGGAGGAATTTCTTCACCCAGAGAGTGGTGAACCTGTGGAATTCTCTACCACAGAAGGCAGTTGAGGCCAATTCATTAAATATATTCAAGAAGGAGTTAGATATATTTCTTAAGGCTAAGGGGATCAAGGGATATGGGGAGAAAGCAGGGACAGGGTACTGAATTTGGATGATCAGCCATGATCTCATTAAATGGCGGAACAGGCTCGAGGGGCTGAATGGCCTACTCCTGCTCCCATCTTCTATGTTTCTATGTTTCCATGAAAGCTCCAGATGTCACTCAGCATCCACAGCCTTTTGGAAGATAAAGTTTTGTTAACCAAGATATTATGGGATATGGGGCAAAGGCGGGTATATGGAGTTAGGCCACAGATCAGCCATGATCTCATTGAATGATGGAACAGGCTCGAAGGGCTAAATGGCCTATGTTCCGATAAAGTTCCAAATTTCGACTATCCTTTGTTCCTGAAAGGCCTAGCTCTAATTTTATGATTATATCCCCTTGTTCTTGATTCCCCCATCAGATGAAATAGTTTCTCCGTAGCTACCCCATTGAATCCTTTTAACGTTGTGAACGCCTCGATCAGATCACCCTTCTATACTCAAGGGAAAACAAGCCCGGTTTATGCAACCTGTCTTCATAATTTAACCCTCTATGCTCCGGTATCATTCTGATGGTGGGACAGTTCCCTCGGCACCTGTTGCTGTCCAGTACTTCATCCACATGCCCATTCTTCGCCTCATACATCTCGCTTCTGCTCTCACCCAATATCAATAATCTCTTTCCACCACGGGCCACATCAGAGATTAGGCGTGAGAACTTTGGCTAATTATTTTCCTCTCTCTACTCCAGAAGCTCACCACCTCTACTACCACCCAGGCTGAGGTCAGGTAAGTCAACACGACAAAGAGAGACAGACTTTATATAGCGCCTTTCATAACCTCAGGGTATCCCAAAGCGATTTACAGCCAATGAAGTACTTTTTTGAAGTGTAGTCACTGTTGTAATTTCGGAAACGCAGCAGCCAATTTTTCACAATGAAATAATGATCAGGTCATCTGTTTTAGTGATGTTGGTTGAGGGATAAATATTGTCCAGGACACCGGGGACAACTCTCCTGCTCTTCTTCCAAATAGTGCTGTGGGATCTTTTACGTCCTCCTGAGAAGGCAGATGGGGCCTCGGTTTAACGTCTCATCCAGGACAAAGCAGCTCCACTTGATTGGCACCCCATCCACCACCTTAAACATTCACTCCCTCCACCACCGGCGTACCGTGGCTGCAGTGTGTACCATCTACAAGATGCATTGCAGCAACTCGCCAAGGCTCCTTCGGTAGCACCTCCCAAACCCGCGACCTCTTCCACCTAGAAGGACAAGGGCAGCAGGCGCATGGGAACACCACCACCTCCAAGTTCCCCTCCAAGTCACACACCATCCTGACTTGGAAGTATATCGGCCGTTCCTTCATCGTCACTGGGTCAAAATCCTGGAACTCCCTCCCTAACAGCGCTGTGGGAGCACCTTCACCACACGGACTGCAGCGGTTCAAGAAGGCGGCTCACCACCACCTTCTCAAGGGCAACTAGGGATGGGCAATAAATGCTGGCCTTGCCAACGATGTCCAGATCCCATAAACAAATAATTTTTTTTTTAAATCCGAAAGATGGCTTTCTCAGTGCTGCACTGGAGTGGCATTCTAGATTTGTGCTCAATTCTGTGGGGTGGGACTCAAATCCACAAATTTCTGATTTAGAGCAGGGATTGAACCCGGGACCTTTCTACCGCGTGGTCCAGTACCATATCAGTTGTGATTTTACCCACTGTGTCACTGTGGGAGCAATGGAAGATTCTTTTTTTAATCAAGATTCATGACACCACACAAAACGTATTGAAAACAAATCTTTATTCAAACTGCAAGTAATGATGATACAATAATCCCATAATCCCAATCTCTTAAATAAAAACAGAAAATGCCGGAAATACTCAGCAGGTCAGGCACCATCTGTGGAGAGAGAAACAGTGTTAACGTTTCAGGCCAATGACCTGGAAAAAGTTAGAGATGTAACAAGATTTAAGCAAGTACAGAGGCAGGGAAAGTGGGTAGGGGAGGAAAGAACAAAAGGGAAGGTCTGTGATAGGATGGAAGGCAGGAGAGATTAAATGACAAAAGGGATGATGGTGCGAGGCAAAAGGAGATGGTAATGGGGCAAGTAAAGAAACAAAAGATGGGTGTAGAGGATGTGTAAATGGGTATAGCAGAATCATCACCAAAAACTGCTTTACGAAAAAATGGGAGGAGAGATTATGATCTGAAATTGTTGAACTCGTTGTTGAGTCTAGAAGGCTGTAAGAGTGCCTTATATTTTCTTGCTGCTGCATTAGGCTGCTGTACAAAAACAAACTGCCTGCCCTGCCGGGAAATCAATCAGAACTTCACAGTAGGACAAACCACAACTCCTACAGAGAGCAGGTCGCCATCATTCAGGCCCAACATTGTACACAGCAAGAATAACCCAACACTGTACACAGCAAGAATAACCCAACACTGTACACAGCAAGAATAACCCAACACTGTACACAGCAAGAATAACCCAACACTGTACACAGCAAGAATAACCCAACACTGTACACAGCAAGAATAACCCAACACTGTACACAGCAAGAATAACCCAACACTGTATACAGCAAGAATAACCCAACACTGTACACAGCAAGAATAACCCAACACTGTACACAGTAAGAATAACCCAACATTGTACACAGCAAGAATAACCCAACACTGTATACAGCAAGAATAACCCAACACTGTACACAGCAAGAATAACCCAATACTGTACACAGCAAGAATAACCCAACACTGTACACAGCAAGAATAACCCAACACTGTACACAGCAAGAATAACCCAACACTGTACACAGCAAGAATAACCCAACACTGTATACAGCAAGAATAACCCAACACTGTACAGAGCAAGAATAACCCAACACTGTATACAGCAAGAATAACCCAACACTGTACACAGCAAGAATAACCCAACACTGTACACAGCAAGAATAACCCAACTCTTTATACAGCAAGAATAACCCAACACTGTATACAGCAAGAATAACCTAACACTGCATACAGCAAGAATAACCCAACACTGTACACAGCAAGAATAACCCAACACTGTATACAGCAAGAATAACCCAACACTGTACAGAGCAAGAATAACCCAACACTATACACAGCAAGAATAACCCAACACTGTATACAGCAAGAATAACCCAACATTGTACACAGCAAGAATAACCCAACACTATACACAGCAAGAATAACCCAACATTGTACACAGCAAGAATAACCCAACACTGTACACAGTAAGAATAACCCAACACTGTACACAGCAAGGATAACCCAACACTGTATACAGCAAGAATAACCCAACATTGTACACAGCAAGAATAACCCAACACTGTACACAGCAAGAATAACCCAACACTGTATACAGCAAGAATAACCCAACACTGTACACAGCAAGAATAACCCAACATTGTACACAGCAAGAATAACCCAACACTGTACACAGCAAGAATAATCCAACACTGTACACAGTAAGAATAACCCAACACTGTACACAGCAAGGATAACCTAACACTGTACACAGCAAGAATAACCCAACGCTGTACACAGCAAGAATAGCCCAACACTGTACACAGTAAGAATAACCCAACACTGTACACAGCAAGAATAACCCAACACTGTACACAGCAAGAATAACCCAACACTATACACAGCAAGAATAACCCAACATTGTACACAGCAAGAATAACCCAACACTGTACACAGCAAGAATAATCCAACACTGTACACAGTAAGAATAACCCAACACTGTACACAGCAAGGATAACCCAACACTGTATACAGCAAGAATAACCCAACATTGTACACAGCAAGAATAACCCAACACTGTACACAGCAAGAATAACCCAACACTGTATACAGCAAGAATAACCCAACACTGTACACAGCAAGAATAACCCAACATTGTACACAGCAAGAATAACCCAACACTGTACACAGCAAGAATAATCCAACACTGTACACAGTAAGAATAACCCAACACTGTACACAGCAAGGATAACCTAACACTGTACACAGCAAGAATAACCCAACGCTGTACACAGCAAGAATAGCCCAACACTGTACACAGTAAGAATAACCCAACACTGTACACAGCAAGAATAACCCAACACTGTACACAGCAAGAATAACTCAACACTGTACACAGCAAGAATAACCTAACACTGTGCACAGTAAGAATAACCCAACACTGTACACAGCAAGAATAACCTAACACTGCATACAGCAAGAATAACGCAACCCAGCCCAACACTGGATACAAGATAAGTAACACAACCCAGCTCAGTATTACATGGAGAAATGTTTATCTACAGCAATAGAGCTGTATAGGGAGGAGGTGTAACACCACAGATCATTGGATAAAGGGAGTGTGACACAACCCAGAACAGCTTTATATAGCAGTGTAACCCAACTCACCATAATGGTTTGCTGACTTTGCTACTTTGGTCAAGATCAGACAAGAGAAAGTATACACCCTCCCTTCCCCGCACTGTACCAGTAAGTATTGTGGCTACGCTAAGCTGCATAATAGAAGAACAGTGAATCAAACCTAATCTTGCAAGTCATCACAATGTGCATTCTACAGGAACTTCTCAGAAAGAAAAGAAACCTCAGAGTGATTCAGAATGATAATATAATGAACATGCAATCCCCAAATGGTTAACCCAGCTAACTTATTTTAGAAACATATCGGTCACCCAGTGGCTGTTGCTAAAAGCACCATGGAACTGAGCTAATCAAACCAGAAGATCCCAGTCCACTTTGTGCTGACTTAGCTAATTTCAATAGGCCTCAGTACTGCACTCTGCATCACTATCCAATGATCCCGAATGGAAAACGCATGGCTGTGTGTGTCAGAATCAGGCTCAGTTCCACTACCCTTCAATGTTAATGTTTTTTTTATTTGTTCCTGGGATGTGGGCGTCGCTGGCAATGCCGGCATTTATTGCCCATGCCTCGTTGCCTTCGAGAAGGTGGTGGTGAGCTGCCTCTTGAACCGCTGCAGTCCGTGTGGTGAAGGTACTCCCACAGTGCTGTTAGGGAGGGAGTTCCAGGATTTTGACCCAGCGACGATGAAGGAACGGCGAAATATTTCCAAGTCAGGATGGTGTGTGACTTGGAGATGGTGGTGTTCCCCATGCGCCTGCTGCCCTTGTCCTTCTAGGTGGAAGAGGTCGCGGGTTTGGGAGGTGCTGTTGAAGAAGCCTTGGCGAGTTGCTACAGTGCATCTTGTAGATGGTACACACTGCAGCCACAGTACGCCGGTGGTGGAGGGAGTGAATGTTGAAGGTGGTGGACGGATTGTTTCTTAAACTGATTGTCCTCCACTACTCTATTTGGGAGTCCATTCCATGTGGAGCACTGTGTGAGTGAAGAAAAACTTCCTAATATCTGACCTAAATGTGCCTTTCACTTGTTTGAACAGTGGCCCTTTCTCCTACTCTCGCAGTTTGTTTTGAAGTAAGTTTCTGAATTTACCTTTGCCATACCATCCAGCCTCCTTTCATGGATGAAAAGCCCAAGTTCTCCAGTCTCTGGGTTGGATCGGATGAGAACTAAATGACTGAAATCACCTCAACTGAAAACTGGCTGAATGTTGGTTCATCAATCATTCAGGGAGGGATACTGGAAGACTCGTGGTGCTCACGCACCCAGAAGGAGCAAGTACCTTACGTAAAACAAGGGAGCAGAGGGTGGTAGAAGTTTCGAACTCTCTTCTGCAACTGGTGCTAGGTCAATTGTTAAATTTAAATTTGAGATTGCTAGATTTTTGTTAACCAAAGATATTAAGGGATATGGGGCAAAGGCGGGTAAATGGAGTTTGGTCACAGATCAACCATGATCTCGTTGATTGATGGAACAGGCTCGAGGGGCTAAGTGGCCTCCTCCTGTTCTGAAAGGAAAACTATCCTGCAGTGTGCGTGCACCCGCCTGTGTGTGTTTGGGAGGAGGGAAGGAAGAGACAGCACCTCCAAAGCCCACAATCGAGCACCTTCCAGCAGGAATTACCGCATAGAAATCAGGGGTTGCTGGGCTAATTTTCTCTCTCTGAGCCCAGGAAGGATGAGGGCGTATCTACCAGCCCCAATTGCTGCCTCAGTTCAGATCAGCACAGATTGAGACTTGAAGCTGTGGCCTCTAGTCTGGGTAACCAAGTCCGATACCAACTAGAGCATTTTCCCTCAGAACCAGTCACCCCATCGATTTCCCATGGCACAGTTTTAGTGGTTACATCCTGCCACATCTCATGGATGCCGTGCTTGGTAAGACAAGATTGAGGTAAGGATGGTGACTGTAGGCTTCGCAAAATCCCCCAGAAACTCGAATAGAACCCTAAAGGGGGTGATTTTTGGATCTTAACACGAATTTGGAATGGTGGGACCGAAATGAAGGAATTTGAGGTCAAAACCTCAGTTTTGGTCATTTTAAAAGGATCAAGGAAGAAAAGCCCGGAGGAAAATGACTTTGGATGATAAGATACCTTTTTAAAAAGGGCCATTGGGTAAACCTGCAGACACAGAAACACAGACTGCGGGAAGGGGTGTGGTGAGGCAGTGGACAGCTCTCAGTTATTGGGACCAAGTCAAGCTGTCTGGGAGATGTTTGCACTGCAATCCAACCAGGGAGGAAGAGCCTCATCCAAAACATCACAAACACATTCAAAAATGAATAAACCAAGACCCCTTTTGAAATCCCCAGGTCCAGACAGGATGCGGGAAGTCTGAAAACAATTCCTAACAATAAAACTTCCAGTACACAGTTTCATAGCCCATCATCCCATCAAAAGCCGATTAGCCAAGTATCGACAGGAACAGTTTAACAAGCCCGCCAAAACCTAAGACAAAAGAAGCGAGATTTGGCTCGTAGATAGAGGCCCTGTCTCAATGGAAGACATCGGTAGCCATCAGGACAAGTTAACACAAAGTTAAGGTCATCAGACTTAACGAGCCCGCCAAAACCTAAGACAAAAGAAGCGAGATTTGGCGCGTAGATAAACAGGCCTCAACTGAAACCTAAATCACTTCAACGCGAAATAGATTAGTAAAGCAGTTTTGGCGCGAAAAACACAATAGACCTGAACAGTATAATTGGGGGCCTATTCCCCCAAGAAGGAAGCAAAGAAAGTTGAGTTACACGGGGAGTTCAACGCACACGACACAAGGAACCCGAGAGACACTGTGGTGGTGTCTGTTCAAGCCGTGCGGTTTGTTACAACACTATACTTAAAGTTAGTTCAAGGCTGTCCAGAGAGGCAGTTTAAAGTTAGTAACAGTACCGAGACATGCAAGGACAACACGCCACAGTAAGAGGGGTCATCGACGGACCCGACTGGGAAAAGGGCTCCCAAACGCCTTGCAGCAACCAAGGCCCCACGAACCAACCAGCACAACGCCACCAACCAACCAGGTGCGAACCAGGCCGTCGTGACCACCGAAAGACCAACACCAGGAAAAAACCGAAGACACACAAGTTTCCACGCTGCAAACTGTTCCTGACTTACCCCTGGGTAAGATTTTTCCTTAAAAAACTCTAAACCCTACCTCTAACGAAGAAAAATTGGGTACTCACCTGATATAATCCAATACGCACCTTACCGCATCAGCGGACAGACCCAAACTGACCTGGAGTGCAGCAGAAGTCTTCTACCGTGTCCGGGGTACGGCAGGCCCCAGCAACCAAAAACCCCAGTGAACCCCGAAATCGCAAAATACCTCAACTGTCCAGAACTGTCATTTGGTGAGCATTATCCCTAGTCCTCTGGAATCAAACCTAGCTAGGTAGTGGGATTGGGAGGGATAAGGGGTTTTGTATACTGTAATTCTCCCTCGCCCGTACCGTGTGTTCCCCAACCTGTGCTTAAGTATTAAGTGTGTTTTAAGATTATTTGTGTTGTATCTACCTTTACTTGAATAAAAGTCCAAGTTCTTTAATCAAAACCTGTTGTCTACTGCACCTTTTGTTCACGACCCCCAAATAAGTCCAAGGTCTAGAACCAGGGGCGTGGGAACGATTCGAACCGCTCACTGAAGTCAGAGGTGAAGCTGACCCCACCACACCACCCCCTACATGACCCTGCAATTGGAAAAGCATCAACCATGATGCATTTGTACAGCATCTCTAGTGTAGAAAATGTCCCACGGCCACTTTGCAGATCCTTTTCTATTACTACTGACAACAGATTATTTGAAAAATGGGCTCTGGCTTCTCCACGTCCATTTAAGGTAAAAGAGAGGTTAAACACCATCCAACTGGCAAGTGGCTAGACACAAGTATATTCCTTCAAGTAAAGAAGCACAATTTCTTCTGATTCATGATGCCTCTGGCTATTTATACATCTAAAATTACACACTGGAAGCTAAGTGAAGTCTTTAGTTGAGGATAAGGTGAATGCTCTTAATTCTTGCATTAGGTCCAACTGGCCCGAACTACACAGGAAATTACATTATTTCATTAAGGATAATCAAAGCAGATTCATTGTCTGAAACCTCAGGGTCCTATTTAAGAAAAACAAGCACATTTTGTGTCTTGGGGTTATAAACCTATAATTACATGGAGGTCAATACCACTTGGTGCCTGGTACTGATTAGGTCCCTGCTAAATCCCCAAAAATACATACAGACTGTTTATAATGTGTTGTTATAACCTGTTAAATCTACTGTAGATTATCACTCTCAATCGTAGGAACATCGGAACAGGAGGAGGCCATTCAGCCCCTCGAGCCTGTTCCGCCATTCAGTGAGATCATGGCTGATCTGCGACCGAACGCCATTTACCCGCCTTTACCCCACATCCCTTAATACCTTTGGTTAACAGAAAGCTATCAATCTCCAATTTAAAATTAACAATTGACCCAGCATCAATTGCCGTTTGCGGAAGAGAGTTCCAAACTTCTACCACCCTTTGTGTGTAGAAGTGTTTCCTAATTTCACTCCTGAAAGGTCTGGCTCTAATTTTTAGACTCTGCCTCCTAGTCCTAGAATCCCCAACCAGCGGAAATAGTTTCTCTCTACCTACCCTATCTGCCCCCCTTAATATCTTGAAAACTTCGGTCAGATCGCCCCTTAACCGTCTAAATTCGAGGGAATACAACCCTAATTTGTGTAATCTCTCCTCGTAACTTAACCCTTGGAGTCCGGGTATCATTCTGGTAAACCTACGCTGCACTCCCTCCAAGGCCAATATATTCTTCCTAAGGTGTGGTGCCCAGAACTGCTCACAGTGCTCCAGGTGTGGTCTAACCAGGGCTTTGTACAGCTGCAGCATAACTTCTACCCCCTTGTATTCTAGTCTTCTAGATATAAAGGCATTCATTCTTCACTTATAGGTGCTCTTCAGATGCATGTCAATGGCCTATAGGTTTAAAAGCAACATTTAACATAGCACTAAGCCATTTAGATCAAACGGTCTCAAGTTTGATCTCCAGTTTTTCTTTACTCTTACAATCCACAACTTGTTTTAAGAGCTCAAGTTTGGTATCATCCCATCAACATTGTTACACAAGATCACAAGACAATGGCAGTGTTTATTTTTCACTTTTTCTCAGCTTCTCGCAGACCTGCCATAAAAAAGTAGAGGGAAGGGGGTTGAAGAATCCAGGCTGAGATGTTGAATTTGAATAAAAATGAGAAGTCGCACAACACCAGGTTATAGTCGAACAGTTTTATTTGAAATTACGAGCTTTCGGAGCGCTGCTCCTTCGTCAGGTACAGTGAGGGAATATAAATCGATTACACAGTATATATAGACAGAGAACAATGTGTCAGCAGAGATACAATCCATCAGGGAGGCATTACATCAAAGACACATCAGAGTACAGCTAAGACAATGAGGGGGTCCAATATGTCAAATGCTGCAGTCTGCAGTTAGGCTTTTAACCTTTTTTTAAAAACTGGGAAACCAGACAACGATGTCGAGTCACGTTCTGTAGCGTGACATGAACCTGAGATCCCGGTTGAGGCCGTCCTCATGGGTGCGGAACTTAGCTATCAGTTTCTGCTCGATGATTTTGCGTTGTCGTGTGTCTCGAAGGCCGCCTTGGAGAACGCTAACCCGCAGATCCGAGGCTGAATGTCCTTGACTGCTGAAGTGTTCCCCGACTGGGAGGTAACAATCCTGCCTGGCGATTGTTGCGCGGTGTCTGTTCATACGTCGTCTCAGTGTCTGCATGGTCTCGCCGATGTACCATGCCGCGTTGGACCCCCTGTGACCCACCTCATTGTCTTAGCTGTACTCTGCTGTGTCTTTGATGTAATGCCTCCCTGACGGATTGTATCTCTGCTGACACATTGTTCTCTGTCTATATATACTTTGTAACTGCTTCGTATTCCCTCACTGTACCTGACGAAGGAGCAGAGCTCCGAAAGCTCGTAATTTCAAATAAAACTGTTGGACTATAACCTGGTGTTGTGCGACTTCTCATTTTTGTCCACCTCAGTCATACACCGGCATCTCCGCATCATGAGCGAATTTGAATAAGACATTGAATGGACCACTCTTGGAGTATTGCGTGCAATTTTGGGGCATCCGTTTTGGATATTAGAGCCATGAAAAGAGGACAGTGAAGATTCACTAGAACGATACAAGGAATGGGATGTTTTAGTTATGAAGCAAGGCTTGAAATTTGGGACATTTCACTGGAAAGGAGAAGGTTAAGAAAGAATTGAATAAAAATTTCAGAATTATGAAAGGTTTCAAGAAGGTAAATGGCTAAGGCTGGTTTGCACTGGATGATGAATTGGTGCACAAAGTGTACAAACCACACGGCCAACATTGACTTGATTGAAGTCACTCAATGAACCTCTAAACCACAATCTCGCCTGTCGCATCCTGCAGTCCCATGGTTCAGTCAGGGCCACGGTTGAAGTGTGAAACCAGCTTTGCACTGTAAACACTTGTATTTGTGTGAGAATGCAGCAAATTCAGCTCTTTTCCAACCCTGCACCTGGCAACTGCATCAGCGAGTTTTGGGGGTCAAGTACAGTGCAGAGTAAATTCCCCGTCTTTGCGCTCCCAGTGGGGAACCACAGTGCATCTGGATTTCTGATCTGTGATTTGCCGCAGAGTAAAGCTTCATGCCAAGCTCACAAATCGGAAAATTGCTCCCAGTATCTCTGTCAGTCTGTGTGTGTGCTGAAGCTAATCTGAGGCCCCTTCATTGAACGTTTCTCATCTTCTGCTCAGCCTCTTAGGCAGGCAGTTCCTCAGGACCGAGGGTGACTTGCTTCCACACTAAAAATGAGTTCTCAGGTGACTGATGAGTCCAATGCAGGACCGACAGTCTCTGTCACAGGTGGGGCAGACGGTGGTTGAAGGGGCGGGTGGGTGGGGTGCTTGGGTTGACGTGCGCTCCTTCTGCTGTTTGCGCTTGGCTTCCGCTTGGTCCCGGCGAAGAGGCTCGAGGTGTTCGGCGCCTTCCCGGATGCTTCTCCTCCACTTTGTGCGGTCTTGGGCCAGGGATTCCCAGGTGTCAGTGGGGATGTTGCACTTTTTCAAGGAGGCTTTGAGGGTGTCCTTGAAGCGTTTCCTCTTTCCACCTGGGGCTCTCTTGCCGTGTCGGAGCTCCGAGTAGAGCGCTTATTTTGGGAGTCTCGTAATGGGCATGCGGACGATGTGACCCGTCCATCGGAGCTGATCGAGCGAGGTCAAAGCTTCGATGCTGGGGATGTTGGCCTGAGCGAGAACACTGACGTTGATGTGCCAATCCTGCCAATGGATTTGCAGGATCTTGCGGAGGCAGCGTTGGTGGTACCTCTCCAGTGCTTTGAGGTGCCTGCTGTACAAGATAAGATTAGGGTGAGGATGCTGACTCTCCAATTGGAAAACCATCAACCATGATGCATTTGAACAGCATCTCCAATGTAGAGTTTGCAGAGGGGATTGAAAAAACTAGTTAAAAGGGATCAAGGAAAAAGAAAGACTTGCATTTATATAGCGCCTTTCACGATTTAAGAATGCCCCAAAGCGCTTTACAGCCACAATTAAATATTTTTGAAGTGTAGTCACTGTTGTAATGCAGGGAACGCAGCAGCCAATTTGCGCACAGCAAGCTCCCACCAACAGCAATGTGATACTAACCAGTTAATCTGTTTTTTAATGATGTTGGTTGAGGGATAAATATTGGCCAGGACACCGGGGAGAATTCCCCTGCTCTTCTTTGAAACAGAACCATGGGATCTTTTACGGCCACCCGAGAGGGCAGACGGGGCCTCGATTTAACCTCTCATCTGAAAGACAGCACCTCCGACAGTGCGGCGCTCCCTCTTTATCTCTCTGAAGTGTCAGCCTAGATTTTGTCCTTTGGACTGGGGCTTGGACCACAACCTTCTGACTCAGATTCACTTATACCTTTACTTTTCCAAATGAGCAAAGAGAGTGTTCATTTTCCCTTCTGATCCAGAGATTCTGATACAAATACAATTCTTCTCTGCGATTAGGATGCTTTAATGAGTTTGTTTGGTCTTTAGTACAATTGAGATGCAGTTTATTTAGCTGATGTTTGATGAGTAACTAAATATACACCAGGTGTGCCAACCTCCAGATGTTCAGCACTGAGTCATCTGGGACTGATTTGTGGGGCTGTTTTGAGCCAGCAAGTAGCATGGTCTGGTTGATAATCTGTCACGCTGTTCTGAACTATTCCCCAGTAATTACAGTTACATAGAATTCTTCCTCCAGTTACCCAGATTCAAGCACTGCCCTGCACTGTCTCTGATTTGTCACACTGCTTGTCGGACATCCAATATTGGATGAGCAGAAATTTCCTCCAACTAAATATTGGGAAGACAGAAGACAACGGCTTTGGCCCCCGCTACAAACTCCGATCCCTGACCACCGTTTCCAGCTCTGGCAACTGTCAAGCTGAGCATTCGCAACCTTGGTGTTGTGTTTGACTCCGAGATGAGCTTCTGACCACAGATCCACTCCATCACCAAGACTGCCGACTTCCACCTCCGTAACGTCGCCCGTCTCCGACCCTGCCTCAGCTCATCTGCTGCTGAAACCTTCATCCATGCCTTTGTTACCTTCAGGCTTCGCTATTCCAATGCTCTCCTGGCTGGACTCCCATCTTCCACCCTGCATAACGCTGTGTTCATCCAAATCTCTGCTGCCTGTATCTTAACTCACACCAAATCTCGTTCACCCAGCACCCCTGTGCTCGCTGACCTACACTGGCTCCCAGACTGACAACGCCTCAATTTTAAAATCCTAATCCTTGTTTTCAAATCCCTCCAGGGCCTCGCCCCTCCCTAGCTCTGTAATCTCCTCCAGCCTTATAAACCTTTGAGAGCTCTGCGCTCCTCCTAATTCTGGCATCTTGGTTGTCCCCGAATTTAATTGCTCCACCATTGGTGGTCGTGTCTTCAGCTGCCTAGGCCCTAAGCTCTGGAACTCCCTCCCTAAACCTCTCCGCCTCTCTCTCCTCCTTTAAGATGCTCCTTAAAACCTACCTCTTGACCTAGCCTTTGGTCATCTGACCTGATATCTCCTTATGTGGCTCGGTGTCAAAAAAGGTTTTATTGGTCGCACTCTTGATAAGCACCTTGGGACGTTACGCTATGTTAGAGGCGCTATATAAATGCAAGTTGTTATTGTTGCAGTCTGTTGAGATGAGGTCAGAATGTAGCAGTGTTTTTGCCATCTGATACAACTGGAGGGTGAATGGGAACCGATGCCAGTTAAGTGACTGACTGGAAAAAGAAGTTAAGTCATCGGCCATCAATAGACTCTTGGCAGGTCTACTGTGCATGCAAGAATAAATGCTTTCATAACTGACTTCAACATTGCTCCCAGCCCTGTGACCTCTACCAGCGAGAAGGACAAGAGCAGCAAGATCACTGGGAGAATGAACCAAAGATCACAATACAAACAGCTCCAAGTCACCGCCAACCTGGCTTGGAGATGTAGTAATGTTTCTTCATCGTCGCTGGGTCCATATGAAGGAGTTCCCTACCCAACACCATTGTGGGAGCTTCTATCACCACAAGGACTGCAGTGGCTCAAGGAGAAGGCCCACCTTCTCGTGCAACTAGGGATGGGCAATAAATGGGGTCTTTCCTGTGCCACCTCTATTCTGGGAACAAATATAAGGAACTGTTAAAGCCCGCTCCTCAGACATGAGGCTACCTCCCCCGGCAGTTTCTCAAATGCCAGACCTTTATCTTAGAAACCGGGCTCTCTCTAGCCTCTTTCTCAGGCATCAGGGCAACCTAAGCCTCCACCTCAGAGATCAGCCTGCCTCACCTGCTCCTTGGATACCAGCCTACCCCCAGCAAGCTGAAAGGTATCTAAGACAGTAGACTTTTCAGACACCAGGCCTTGGGTAGATTGGTGACCTCAATGATTCTTCTACCTGACAAACAGGTGATTATTCATTGAAAGTGTTCAGAATGGATTATCCCTGGTTGATGTTGAGTGCTGATCTCAGGCAGGAGGCAATTGGCGAACATCAATTGGCCTCAACACCCCTCAGCTAGGGACAGGAAATGATCCAGAGATCCCACACCTGACAAATACCCTTGATCACTGGGAGAATGAACAAAAGATCACAATACAAAACAGCTCCCGCTTGGCAATCATACTCAGACCAGCCACAGGGTGGCTGGTGTGGGAAATGGCAAAGCGTCACACAGGTGCAGTCGGGGGCGCCCTTCTATGATTGGGCCTAAGGCACAGTGTTGGGACAGTGTAGAGGGAGCTTTACTCTGTATCTAACCCGTGCTGTACCTGCCCTGGGAGTGTTTGATGGGACAGTGTAGAGGGAGCTTTACTCTGTATCTAACCTGTGCAGTACCTGCCCTGGGAGTGTTTGATGGGACAGTGTAGAGGAGGCTTTACTCTGTATCTAACCCGTGCTGTACCTGGCCTGGGAGTGTTTGTTGTGACAGTGTAGAGGGAGCTTTACTCTGTATCTAACCCATGCTGTACCTGCCCTAAGAGTGTTTGATGGGACAGTGTAGAGGGAGCTTTACTCTGTATCTAACACGTGCTGTACCTGCCCTGGGAGTGTTTGATGGGACGGTGTAGAGGTAGCTTTACTCTATATCTAACCCATGCTGTGCCTGCCCTGGGAGTGTTTGATGGGACAGTGTAGAGGGAGCTTTACTCTGTATCTAACCCGTGCTGTATCTGCCCTGGGAGTGTTTGATGGGACAGTGTAGAGGGAGCTTTACTCTGTATCTAACTCGTGCTGTACCTGCCCTGGGAGTGTTTGATGGGACAGTGTAGTGGGAGCTTTACTCTGTATCTAACCCGTGCTGTACCTGCCCTGGGTGTGTTTGTTGTGACAGTGTAGAGGGAGCTTTACTCTGTATCTAACCCGTGCTCTACCTGCCCTGGGAGTGTTTGATGGGACGGTGTAGAGGGAGCTTTACTCTATATCTAACCCATGCTGTGCCTGCCCTGGGAGTGTTTGATGGGACGATGTAGAGGGAGCTTTACTCTGTATCTAACCCGTGCTGTACCTGCCCTGGGAGTGTTTGATGGGACAGTGTAGAGGGAGCTTTACTCTGTATCTAACCCGTGCTGTATCTGCCCTGGGAGTGTTTGATGGGACAGTGTAGAGGGAGCTTTACTCTGTATCTAACCCATGCTGTACCTGCCCTAAGAGTGTTTGATGGGACAGTGTAGAGGGAGCTTTACTCTGTATCTAACCCATGCTGTACCTGCCCTAAGAGTGTTTGATGGGACAGTGTAGAGGGAGCTTTACTCTGTATCTAACACGTGCTGTACCTGCCCTGGGAGTGTTTGATGGGACGGTGTAGAGGGAGCTTTACTCTGTATCTAACCTGTGCTGTACCTGCCCTGGGAGTGTTTGATGGGACAGTGTAGAGGGAGCTTTACTCTGTATCTAACCCGTGCTGTACCTGCCCTGGGAGTGTTTGATGGGACAGTGTAGAGGAAGCTTTACTCTGTATCTAACCCGTGCTGTACCTGCCCTGGGAGTGTTTGATGGGACAGTGTAGAGGGAGCTTTACTCTGTATCTAACCCGTGCTGTATCTGCCCTGGGAGTGTTTGATGGGACAGTGTAGAGGGAGCTTTACCCTGTACCTAACCCATGCTGTACCTGCCCTCAGAGTGTTTGATGGGACAGTGTAGAGGGAGCTTTACTCTGTATCTAACACGTGCTGTACCTGCCCTGGGAGTGTTTGATGGGACGGTGTAGAGGGAGCTTTACTCTATATCTAACCCATGCTGTGCCTGCCCTGGGAGTGTTTGATGGGACGATGTAGAGGGAGCTTTACTCTGTATCTAACCCGTGCTTCCCCTGCCCTGGGAGTGTTTGATGGGACAGTGTAGAGGGAGCTTTACTCTGTATCTAACCCGTGCTCTACCTGCCCTGGGAGTGTTTGATGGGACAGTGCAGAGGGAGCGTTACTCTGTATCTAACCCGTGCTGTACATGCCCTGGGAGTGTTTGATGGGACAGTGTAGAGGGAGCTTTACTCTGTATCTAACCCGTACTGTACCAGCCCTGGGAGTGTTTGATGGGACAGTGTAGAGGGAGCTTTACTCTGTATCTAACCCATGCTGTACCTGCCCTGGGAGTGTTTGATGGGACAGTGTAGAGGGAGCTTTACTCTGTATCTAGCCCGTGCTGTACCTGCCCTGGGAGTGTTTGATGGGACAGTGTAGAGGAAGCTTTACTCTGTATCTAACCCGTGCTGTACCTGCCCTGGGAGTGTTTGATGGGACAGTGTAGGGGGAACTTTACTCTGTATCTAACCCGTGCTGTACCTGCCCTGGGAGTATTTGATGCTTACAGTTTTTGAAATGAAAAGTGTTCCATTCCCCAGCAGTTTACCTCCTTTACCTCTATGCGCACATTTAAAAAAGAAAAATTCCTGTCATTTTCAGATTTTTGAAGTCGAGGATTTTACTCTCTCCCGATCCTCCCACCTTTAGTTTGTAGGAACACTTTCCGTCATCTCCTCAGCCTCTGTTGCGGCAGGTTGGTAGATGATCAGGAATTCGCAGCACACTCCATCAGAGAGCAGAACCAGCCCAGCCTCTGTTACATGCAGACCTAGCCTGTAAAACCTCTCCACCATGCCAACATGGAGCAGACCTGGTGTCTGTTGTACTCAATCGAGCTCAGACAGCCAGACTCCCCACCTTGACCTTAATTGTCCAGACCACCCTCAGTTGGGTGAGTCAGTGGACCCGCGGACCATTAGTTTTGGGGTCTTATACCGAGGGGAAGCATTCAACGCCCCGGCCTAACACACTTCTATTGACAAGCGCTACAAATAGAATCAAGCTGAGGAAGTTGCACAGGAAGGTGCCTCATCGACTGTGTCACTCCATCACAATGAAAATTCGACTCCCTTCTGCTTTACTTAAGCAAATCGCCTTGTTATGTTGTTAAAAATACAATGTTTGGAGAGTTAGATGGCACTCTGGCTAGAAACACTGACTTTCTGTTGTCCCAGGTGTCTCAGCTGGTTTGTACAGTGTCGTCTCTGATCTGTGCAGACCGGGTGCGCCCCAGGCTCACTTCCTGCTCTGTGCTGAATTAGCAGGGCTGAACTGGGGCAGCAGTAAGGGAGCCACGATTAACCAGTCCCTGGTCGAGGGAGAGGCGAAAAGTACTGAAACTGGGAACCAATGACCTCTGCCGGGAAGTTCTCTCTTTTTCTCTTTATTTCTCACTCTCCCTCTATCTTTCTTTCTTTCTCTTCCTCTCTCTCTCTCTCATTATTCTCATTACAGTGTCAGCTGTGGCTCAGTGGGTAGCACTCTCTCTCGCCTCTGAGTCAGAAGGCTGCGGACTCAGATCCCACTCTAGAGATTGAGCTCAAAATCTAGGCTGACACTGCCAGTGCAGTGCTGAGGGAACGCCGCACTGTCGGCGGTGCCGTCTTTCGGATGAGACGTTAAACCGAGGGCCCCGTCTGCCCTCTCAGGTGGATGTAAAAGATCCCACGGCCACTATTTCGAAGAAGAGCAGGGGGGAGTTCTACCCCAGTGTTCTGGCCAATATTTATCCCTCAGCCAACATCCTCAGAAAACAGATTATCTGGCCATTATCACGTTGCTGTTTGTGGGAGCTTGCTGTGCGCAAATTGGCTGTACTTCACAACAGCGACTACACTTCAAAAAGTACTTCATTGGCTGTAAAGCGCTTTGGGACGTCCTGAGGTCGTGAAAATCGCGACAGAACTGCAAGTCTTCCTTTCTTTTACCCCAACTGATTGCGACCAATCCACTTTTAGTGACGTTAGTTGAGGGATAAATATTGTCCAGGACACTGGGGAGAACTCCCCAGCTCTTCTCCAAAATAGCTTTTACATCAGCCACATGAGTGGACTTCATTCTTACGTCTCATCTGAAAGACGGCACCTCTGTATCGATTATGATGGAGAAACCTGGAGGCTCACAGTCGATGTTCCCCGTAATTTTTTTGTGGGTGCGTGGCCCCTTTAAGGGGCTGCCCGGCCCATTCGCAATGCGCCCGATTCAGAATAACACCAGAAACGCTGGTCCCGGGCCGCACGGGACCGGCAGAGAGCTGCGAGGCCGCGTCGCTGAGAGGGAACATTGCTCACAGTGCAAGACTGGAAAGAGACTGGAAGAAACGTGGAGGTAAATCAGTCGAACGTTAAAAGCCAGTAAATTGAGGTCGGGACTTCTACAGTTTTGGAGTCCGTGATGAGAACCAAATGAGGAACAGGGAGGAGAAAGCGCATATAGGGAAATGCATTTATCTGGAATTGCACGTGTAGGTGAAAAGAAAATAGTCGCAAGCTAATGGGAAAAGAATCTTTCAAAGAGCCGGCACAGGCATGATGGGCCGAATGGCCTCCTTCTGTGCTGTATGATTCTGTGACTGAGAAAAAGAGCGTCAGAAGATCACTGACCATTGATAAGATAGAAAGAGATAAGAAAGGTTGTTACCCAAATTGCGGGGGGGGGGGGGGAGAAATTCGGTATCGACCATTTTGGGGCGCTAACATCACCTGGGTGCCAATTAGCGCCGGCGACCACGAAATTGAGTTTTAGCGCCCCCAAGAGGGAAGTGGAGCGCTAAATCAAACGTTCCACTTCCTTCTTAGGCCGCTAACGTCGGAGAGCGGGGCGGAGACTTCAGCAGCGCTGCACACTGGGCCGTGCAGCGCCGCCGCGTTCAAAGGCTCCTTCCCTCCCTTAAAGGGAAGGGGCCGTCGCTGCAGGCTCTGCAATAGAAGAATTACCGACCTGGACCACCAAGGCAGCCGCGATCCCGCGCGACCAGCCCCGGCGCTCAAGCAGAGCGATCGATCGCGGGCAGGAACCCGCGAAAAAAAACTAGAACGGGAAAGGTAAGTTGTTTTTCCTCTTACCTCGGCCACCTCGCCTTTAATCGTCGCCCCTGAAGCGGCTGGCCGACCCGATGCCCGCCTCCTGCAGCTGTCGGTGTTTTCGACCAGCAGGGGGCGGAAGTCAATTTCGGGTCCGGGGCGCGAGCGGGGACGACGCGCACGGCGACGGCGTCACGATCTCCGGGCGAAGGAGATCGGGGCGCAACGACGTAGCGCCGCCGCAAAACTCCCGCCGAATGTGGCGGGGGCCGATGTCAGCGCCGCGCCCGGTCGCAAAGCCATTTGCGCCCATTAGCGCCCCCCGGAGGTGCCAACGGGAGGCGCAAAGGCACCCAATTTCCCACCCCGCTATCTTGTCTCTCCATCGATCTAGATTAGCAGCCGTGCCACCCTCTAACCTCTGGATATGTGCCTACATTGTTATCTGACATTAGTCTGTGTGCAGGTCCAATTCTAATCTTCTGAGAAGCCTCAGTGACAAGACTAGACAGCCCCCGAGTGAAGTGATTATAAAGCCGCCAGATAATTCTCACTGTATCGCGTGTCTGTATTCAGGCATGAGAATACATTGCAGCCCATGTGGTGACACAGAATTCTCACTATCATGGTTGCAGGTAGTTCAGTGCTGAATTTAGACTGGACAGGTCGGTCACTGGCCACAAATGACTAAGATATCAACTGATTGGGTTTTGAAATTGAAGCCCATTTTTTACAACGGCATGTGGTGACATGTATTCGTTTTAAGATTTCTCCAAATCATCATCAGCAGCAAGCATCGACCTGAATCCATTATTAACCCCCTTGTCCTACTTTTCCCCACACCCCTCCTCCTCTCTATCCTACCTCTCCTGCTCGTCTCCTATCCCAGCCCAAACCTGCTCCGTCCTCCTCCCTCTCCTCCCTCCTACCTCCGACCGTGCTCCTGCTCTGTTCTGCCCCTTGCTCTGCCCTCTCCCCTTTATTCTGCCCCCTTCCATGCCTGCCGTTCAGCCACGCCCTGCCCTCTGCATGGCCCCCTGCCCTGCCCAATGCTGTGTCTCACTCATCACCAAGCAGGACTGTCTGGGAGAGAGAGTCATTGTAAAACTGCGCCATCAGGGAAGTAGCTCAGTTGGCAGCACTCTCGTCTCTGAGTCCATAGGTGGTGGGTTCACAGTCCCACTCCAATGACTTGAACACAAGAAATCTAAGCTGACACTCCCGATGCAGTACTCTAGAGTGCTGCACCATCAGAGGTGCTGTCTTTCGGATGAGACATTAAACTGAAGCCCTGCCAACTCTCAGGTGGATATATAAAATCCCATGGCATTATTTCAAAGAAGAGCAGGGGAGTTCTCCCTGGTGGCTGGGACAATATTTATCCAAAACCAACCTCACTAAAACAGATGATCTGGTCATTATTGCATTGCTGTTTGTGGGAGCTTGCTGTGCACAAATTGGCTGTTGCGTTTCCCAAATTGCAACAGTGAACACACTTCAAAAAGTGCTTCGGTCTTCCGTTTATTATGGGGACTTTTAATGGCCTTAACAAGAAGTTGACGTGCACTCTGGATGAGGACATCTAACAGAAATCTTCGGATTATGATGGAAATTATCAATTGCTCACAGTTACAAAGGGTTCAAATTCCATGGGACAAAAGTTAAAAATGGGGCAGCTAGGACTAAGGAAGTCAGGGGGAACTTTTTCACCTATAGGTGCATTATTACTACCAATGAAGGTCATAGAAGTGGCCAATATAAATGGGTTTGTGCCAAATTGATAGGTTTCTGGAGGGAATGGATTGAGGGATATGGTGAGATGGTGAGTTGGTGGGGTTGAGGGATATGGTGAGAAGGTGGGGAGGTGGGGTTGAGGGATATGGTGAGAAGGTGGGGAGGTGAGGTTGAGGGATATGGTGAGAAGGTGAGTTGGTGGGGTTGAGGGATATGGTGAGAAGGTGGGGAGGTGGGGTTGAGGGATATGGTGAGATGGTGAGTTGGTGGGGTTGAGGGATATGGTGAGAAGGTGGGGAGGTGGGGTAGAGGGATATGGTGAGAAGGTGGGTAGATGGGGTTGAGGGATATGGTGAGAAGGTGGGGAGGTGGGGTTGAGGGATATGGTGAGAAGGTGGGGAGGTGGGGTTGAGGGATATGGTGAGAAGGTGGGGAGGTGAGGTTGAGGGATATGGTGAGAAGGTGAGTTGGTGGGGTTGAGGGATATGGTGAGAAGGTGGGGAGGTGAGATTGAGGGATATGGTAAGAAGGTGGGGAGGTGGGGTTGAGGAATATGGTGAGAAGGTGGGGAGGTGAGGTTGAGGGATATGGTGAGAAGGTGAGTTGGTGGGGTTGAGGGATATGGTGAGAAGGTGGGTAGATGGGGTTGAGGGATATGGTGAGAAGGTGGGGAGGTGGGGTTGAGGGATATGGTAAGAAGGTGGGGAGGTGGGGTTGAGGAATATGGTGAGAAGGTGGGGAGGTGAGGTTGAGGGATATGGTGAGAAGGTGAGTTGGTGGGGTTGAGGGATATGGTGAGAAGGTGGGGAGGTGAGATTGAGGGATATGGTAAGAAGGTGGGGAGGTGGGGTTGAAGGATATGGTGAGAAGGAGGGTCGGTGGGGTTGAGGGATATGGTGAGAAGGTGGGTAGATGGGGTTGAGGGATATGGTGAGAAGGTGGGTAGATGGAGTTGAGGGATATGGTGAGAAGGTGGGGAGGTGAGGTTGAGGGATATGGTGAGAAGGTGGGGAGGTGGGGTTGAGGGATATGGTGAGAAGGTGGGGAGGTGGGGTTGAGGGATATGGTGAGAAGGTGGGGAGGTGGGGTTGAAGGATATGGTGAGAAGGTGGGGAGGTGGGGTTGAGGGATATGGTGAGAAGGTGGGGAGGTGGGGTTGAGGGATATGGTGAGAAGGTGGGGAGGTGGGGTTGAGGGATATGGTAAGAAGGAAATGGCCACAAAAAGGAACTGTTAAGGACTGGATTGGGGAGAGAGACAATTCAAATTTAAGAGAGGCTGAAAAGAGGCATATTTTGGCAGCAATGGGGTTAACTCTGCCCTCAGCAGGGATCCTTTGAGTAAGGCTAGCTGCAGCCTGTCCAACAGATGATCGTTGTCAGAAATATAAGTGGGCGGCTCAGTGACAATAATTCCAGACAGAGTGAGCATTGTCCCGTGTGGGCAGATCAGCTCCATCTGACGTGATGCTTTCTTTGTGCATCTTTCAATGCTCCAGAGAAGGTCTACTAGCCTGCTCAATCCCTGGTCTCAATGGCAGAGTGAAACCGTGTACAGAGGCCTGGGCTCCATGGTATATTCTATACCCCAAACCCCATCTCTAACACTCTCTGATATACCCCACACCCCTCACTGCAACACTCTCTGATATACCCCACACCCCTCACTGTAACACTCTCTGATACACCCCACACCCCTCACTATAACACTCTGATTTACCCCACACCCCTCACTGTAACACTCTCTGATATACCCCACACTCCTCACTGTAACCCACTCTGATAAACTCCACACCTCTCACTGTAACACTCTGTGATATACCTCACACCCCTCACTGTAACATTCTGATATACCCCACACCCCTCACTGTAACACTCTCTGATATACCCCACACCCCTCACTGTAACACTCTCTGATATACCCCACACCTCTCACTGTAACACTCTCCCTCTATCTTTCTTTCTTTCTCTTCCTCTCTCTCTCTCTCATTATTCTCATTACAGTGTCAGCTGTGGCTCAGTGGGTAGCACTCTCTCTCGCCTCTGAGTCAGAAGGCTGCAGACTCAGATCCCACTCTAGAGATTGAGCTCAAAATCTAGGCTGACACTGCCAGTGCAGTGCTGAGGGAACGCCGCACTGTCGGCGGTGCCGTCTTTCGGATGAGACGTTAAACCGAGGGCCCCGTCTGCCCTCTCAGGTGGATGTAAAAGATCCCACGGCCACTATTTCGAAGAAGAGCAGGGGGGAGTTCTACCCCAGTGTTCTGGCCAATATTTATCCCTCAGCCAACATCCTCAGAAAACAGATTATCTGGCCATTATCACGTTGCTGTTTGTGGGAGCTTGCTGTGCGCAAATTGGCTGTACTTCACAACAGCGACTACACTTCAAAAAGTACTTCATTGGCTGTAAAGCGCTTTGGGACGTCCTGAGGTCGTGAAAATCGCGACAGAACTGCAAGTCTTCCTTTCTTTTACCCCAACTGATTGTGACCAATCCACTTTTAGTGACGTTAGTTGAGGGATAAATATTGTCCAGGACACTGGGGAGAACTCCCCAGCTCTTCTCCAAAATAGCTTTTACATCAGCCACATGAGTGGACTTCATTCTTACGTCTCATCTGAAAGACGGCACCTCTGTATCGATTATGATGGAGAAACCTGGAGGCTCACAGTCGATGTTCCCCGTAATTTTTTTGTGGGTGCGTGGCCCCTTTAAGGGGCTGCCCGGCCCATTCGCAATGCGCCCGATTCAGAATAACACCAGAAACGCTGGTCCCGGGCCGCACGGGACCGGCAGAGAGCTGCGAGGCCGCGTCGCTGAGAGGGAACATTGCTCACAGTGCAAGACTGGAAAGAGACTGGAAGAAACGTGGAGGTAAATCAGTCGAACGTTAAAAGCCAGTAAATTGAGGTCGGGACTTCTACAGTTTTGGAGTCCGTGATGAGAACCAAATGAGGAACAGGGGGGAGAAAGCGCATATAGGAAAATGCATTTATCTGGAATTGCACGTGTAGGTGAAAAGAAAATAGTCGCAAGCTAATGGGAAAAGAATCTTTCAAAGAGCCGGCACAGGCATGATGGGCCGAATGGCCTCCTTCTGTGCTGTATGATTCTGTGACTGAGAAAAAGAGCGTCAGAAGATCACTGACCATTGATAAGATAGAAAGAGATAAGAAAGGTTGTTACCCAAATTGCGGGGGGGGGGAGAAATTCGGTATCGACCATTTTGGGGCGCTAACATCACCTGGGTGCCAATTAGCGCCGGCGACCACGAAATTGAGTTTTAGCGCCCCCAAGAGGGAAGTGGAGCGCTAAATCAAACGTTCCACTTCCTTCTTAGGCCGCTAACGTCGGAGAGCGGGGCGGAGACTTCAGCAGCGCTGCACACTGGGCCGTGCAGCGCCGCCGCGTTCAAAGGCTCCTTCCCTCCCTTAAAGGGAAGGGGCCGTCGCTGCAGGCTCTGCAATAGAAGAATTACCGACCTGGACCACCAAGGCAGCCGCGATCCCGCGTGACCAGCCCCGGCGCTCAAGCAGAGCGATCGATCGCGGGCAGGAACCCGCGAAAAAAAACTAGAACGGGAAAGGTAAGTTGTTTTTCCTCTTACCTCGGCCACCTCGCCTTTAATCGTCGCCCCTGAAGCGGCCGGCCGACCCGATGCCCGCCTCCTGCAGCTGTCGGTGTTTTCGACCAGCAGGGGGCGGAAGTCAATTTCGGGTCCGGGGCGCGAGCGGGGACGACGCGCACGGCGACGGCGTCACGATCTCCGGGCGAAGGAGATCGGGGCGCAACGCCGTAGCGCCGCCGCAAAACTCCCGCCGAATGTGGCGGGGGCCGATGTCAGCGCCGCGCCCGGTCGCAAAGCCATTTGCGCCCATTAGCGCCCCCCGGAGGTGCCAACGGGAGGCGCAAAGGCACCCAATTTCCCACCCCGCAAGTCTAGGCTCGCTATCTTGTCTCTCCATCGATCTAGATTAGCAGCCGTGCCACCCTCTAACCTCTGGATATGTGCCTACATTGTTAACTGACATTAGTCTGTGTGCAGGTCCAATTCTAATCTTCTGAGAAGCCTCAGTGACAAGACTAGACAGCCCCCGAGTGAAGTGATTATAAAGCCGCCAGATAATTCTCACTGTATCGCGTGTCTGTATTCAGGCATGAGAATACATTGCAGCCCATGTGGTGACACAGAATTCTCACTATCATGGTTGCAGGTAGTTCAGTGCTGAATTTAGACTGGACAGGTCGGTCACTGGCCACAAATGACTAAGATATCAACTGATTGGGTTTTGAAATTGAAGCCCATTTTTTACAACAGCATGTGGTGACATGTATTCGTTTTAAGATTTCTCCAAATCATCATCAGCAGCAAGCATCGACCTGAATCCATTATTAACCCCCTTGTCCTACTTTTCCCCACACCCCTCCTCCTCTCTATCCTACCTCTCCTGCTCGTCTCCTATCCCAGCCCAAACCTGCTCCATCCTCCTCCCTCTCCTCCCTCCTACCTCCGACCGTGCTCCTGCTCTGTTCTGCCCCTTGCTCTGCCCTCTCCCCTTTATTCTGCCCCCTTCCATGCCTGCCGTTCAGCCACGCCCTGCCCTCTGCACGGCCCCCTGCCCTGCCCAATGCTGTGTCTCACTCATCACCAAGCAGGACTGTCTGGGAGAGAGAGTCATTGTAAAACTGCGCCATCAGGGAAGTAGCTCAGTTGGCAGCACTCTCGTCTCTGAGTCCATAGGTGGTGGGTTCACAGTCCCACTCCAATGACTTGAACACAAAAAATCTAAGCTGACACTCCCGATGCAGTACTCTAGAGTGCTGCACCATCAGAGGTGCTGTCTTTCGGATGAGACATTAAACTGAAGCCCTGCCTGCTCTCTCAGGTGGATATATAAAATCCCATGGCATTATTTCAAAGAAGAGCAGGGGAGTTCTCCCTGGTGGCTGGGACAATATTTATCCAAAACCAACCTCACATAAACAGATGATCTGGTCATTATTGCATTGCTGTTTGTGGGAGCTTGCTGTGCACAAATTGGCTGTTGCGTTTCCCAAATTGCAACAGTGAACACACTTCAAAAAGTGCTTCGGTCTTCCGTTTATTATGGGGACTTTTAATGGCCTTAACAAGAAGTTGACGTGCACTCTGGATGAGGACACCTAACAGAAATCTTCGGATTATGATGGAAATTATCAATTGCTCACAGTTACAAAGGGTTCAAATTCCATGGGACAAAAGTTAAAAATGGGGCAGCTAGGACTAAGGAAGTCAGGGGAACTTTTTCACCTATAGGTGCATTATTACTACCAATGAAGGTCATAGAAGTGGCCAATATAAATGGGTTTGTGCCAAATTGATAGGTTTCTGGAGGGAATGGATTGAGGGATATGGTGAGATGGTGAGTTGGTGGGGTTGAGGGATATGGTGAGAAGGTGGGGAGGTGGGGTTGAGGGATATGGTGAGAAGGTGGGGAGGTGAGGTTGAGGGATATGGTGAGAAGGTGAGTTGGTGGGGTTGAGGGATATGGTGAGAAGGTGGGGAGGTGGGGTTGAGGGATATGGTGAGAAGGTGGGGAGGTGGGGTAGAGGGATATGGTGAGATGGTGAGTTGGTGGGGTTGAGGGATATGGTGAGAAGGTGGGGAGGTGGGGTTGAGGGATATGGTGAGAAGGTGGGGAGGTGAGGTTGAGGGATATGGTGAGAAGGTGAGTTGGTGGGGTTGAGGGATATGGTGAGAAGGTGGGGAGGTGGGGTAGAGGGATATGGTAAGAAGGTGGGGAGGTGGGGTTGAGGGATATGGTGAGAAGGTGGGGAGGTGGGGTTGAGGGATATGGTGAGAAGGTGAAGGTGGGGAGGTGGGGTTGAGGGATATGGTGAGAAGGTGGGGAGGTGGGGTAGAGGGATATGGTGAGAAGGTGAAGGTGGGGAGGTGGGGTTGAGGGATATGGTGAGAAGGTGGGGAGGTGGGGTTGAGGGACATGGTGAGAAGGTGGGGAGGTGAGGTTGAGGGATATGGTGAGAAGGTGAAGGTGGGGAGGTGGGGTTGAGGGATATGGTGAGAAGGTGGGGAGGTGGGGTTGAGGGACATGGTGAGAAGGTGGGGAGGTGAGGTTGAGGGATATGGTGAGAAGGTGGGGAGGTGAGGTTGAGGGATATGGTAAGAAGGTGGGGAGGTGGGGTTGAGGGATATGGTGAGAAGGTGGGGAGGTGGGGTTGAGGGATATGGTAAGAAGGTGGGGAGGTGGGGTTGAGGGATATGGTGAGAAGGTGGGGAGGTGGGGTTGAGGGATATGGTAAGAAGGTGGGGAGGTGGGGTTGAGGGATATGGTGAGAAGGTGGGGAGGTGGGGTTGAGGGATATGGTGAGAAGGAAATGGCCACAAAAAGGAACTGTTAAGGACAGGATTGGGGAGAGAGACAATTCAAATTTAAGAGAGGCTGAAAAGAGGCATCTTTTGGCAGCAATGGGGTTAACTCTGCCCTCAGCAGGGATCCTTTGAGTAAGGCTAGCTGCAGCCTGTCCAACAGATGATCGTTGTCAGAAATATAAGTGGGCGGCTCAGTGACAATAATTCCAGACAGAGTGAGCATTGTCCCGTGTGGGCAGATCAGCTCCATCTGACGTGATGCTTTCTTTGTGCATCTTTCAATGCTCCAGAGAAGGTCTACTAGCCTGCTCAATCCCTGGTCTCAATGGCAGAGTGAAACCGTGTACAGAGGCCTGGGCTCCATGGTATATTCTATACCCCAAACCCCATCTCTAACACTCTCTGATATACCCCACACCCCTCACTGTAACACTCTCTGATATACCCCACACCCCTCACTGTAACACTCTCTGATATACCCCACACCCTTCACTGTAACACTCTCTGATATACCCCACACCTCTCACTGTAACACTCTCTGATATACCCCACACCCCTCACTGTATCACTCTCTGATATACCCCACACCCCTCACTGTGACACTCTGATATACCCCACACCCCTCACTGTAACACTCTCTGATATACCCCACACCCCTCACTGTAACACTCTCTGATATACCCCACACCCCTCACTGTAACACTCTCTGATATACCCCACACCCCTCACTGTAACACTCTCTGATATACCCCTCTAACCTGGCGGCCCGATTCCTCATGTATTTGTTCGCAATACTCTGCCCTCCTCCCCCTTCCACTGAGAATTGGAATCTCCCTTGTGAATGCACCGTCTTGTTTATTCCCAGATGCTCCCTCGCTTTCTCTCAGGTTCACAGCTTGTGACTTAAAAAGCACTCACACGGTTTTGTCCAAGCTTGTCCTCTCTTCCTAACAGTCCCAATCGCAATGCTGTCAATCAGCTATTTTTGGCTACAACCCTGCTCTTTTGGGTGCCCTTGTGTCTGAAATCCCCTGAGAAAGAACCGCAGGCTATGAGAGGGTCACCGTACAATGTCAGAAACTCTTATTTCATTTCATGGGATAATAGGAGACTCAGGACATACTTTGCCAGCTCACATGCTCTCAATTTACCCAGAGCTGTGTTTACATTGGTGGCCTTGAGAAGCAGTTTTCTTTCCACGCTCGCTCAATGGTATTGATCTGAGCATACATGTGTGTGTCTTTGAGCTTTTGTGTGTGTATATGTGTGTTCTTGTGCTTGTGTGTTTGTTTGCGTGTGTGCGCATGCTCGTGCCTGCGTTTGCGCGTTTGTACACGACCCGGAGAATGTATAGAGGTGAGCAGCAAACCCAACTCCAGATATCAAGAATTTAACTTCTGAGGCAAGTTTAAGGAAGTTGGCCAGAACTCCACTGCTCTTCAAATAGTGCTGTGGGATCTTTTAGATTCACCTGAGAGGGCTGACAAGGCCTCAATTAACGTCTCATTTGAAAGACAGCACCTCCGATAGTGCAGTGCTCAGCTGAGTGTTGCACTGGAGTGTCTGCCTAGATTATGTGCTCAAGTCTTTGGAGAGGGATTTGAACCCATGACCTTCTGGCTCAGAGGCGGGAGTGCTGCCCACTGAGCCACTACTGACGCCTACAATATGGTCGCTGCGCTCAGGTGATGTAATCATCCCCGGCACTGGACTAGGAATCTGTACCCCTTAGTCTGCTAACTGGGCATGTGCAGACATTCAGAGTTGGAACAGTCATGCAGGAAAAAGTAACAATGGCAAAGAAAACCATCTTCAGCTGCTTCATCGATGACCCTTCGTCAGAACTGGAAAAAGCTGGAGATGGAACAGGCTTTTAAGCAAGTGCAGGGGGCAGGGAAAGGCGGGGAGGGGAGGAAAGAACAAAAGTGAATGGCTGTGATAGGATGGAAGGCAGGAGTGATTAAGAGACATTAAGAGATGGTGCAAGGCAAAAAGAAATGGTAATGCCAAATGTGTCCTTTGTAGTTGTGAACCAGTAGCACCTTTTTATTCGTCACATTTACTTTGAAATGACACCTCAGGGAGGCATTAAAGCGGACACAGCAACCAGTATGATGAGTCAGTCCTAGCGATCCACCAGACACATCCGCTCAGTGCAAGAACGTTGTCAATTCAAAGGCATCTTTGCGAGGCTAAGCCTTGCACAGGCCGATAGTCTTGCAGTGTGGTTGCAGAAAGCATTCCAAAGACTGACGCAGCAGGGTGGGCAGGATTTCTACCTTGCTCGGTAACGCGCACCTGAACGCCAGCTGACAATCGACCTGCTCCAGCCTAGTAGCTACTCATAGGCCGTATGATTGGTCATTCTGACTAATGGCCTGGATCCGGAAGACATTTGTGTCTCCAAAAAAGACCCAAGAGAAAGAAAGACCTTGGGCTGGATTTTGTTACTGGGGCGGGTTGGGGTCGTGTCATTCGCATTTCGTGTTGTCTACCCGTCCGCAATTGGATGTGGGAGATTGATGCAATTTTCACTTAATTGGGCAATTGAGTTCCAGCATGTGGGAACCCATGAACCAATTAGTGGTTTCAGTCTGAAAGTCGCCTCTGATGATGTCATCATTGCTGCTGCATTGCAGGTCAGAGACTGCCTGGCCTTTGCTGTGAGAGGACCTGGATGCAAAATGAACAGCATCTCAGAGAGAGCGAGAGGAGCGAGAGAGAGAGCGAGAGAATGAATTTTTTTTGCATCCAGGTCCTCTCACAGCAAAGGCCAGGCAGTCTCTGAAGACATTCAATGCAGCAGCATCAGAGGCGACTATAGCGCCTTTCATGGCCTCAGGACCTCCCAAAGCGCTTTGCAGCCAATGAAGTACTTTTTGAAATGTAGTCGCTGTTGTAATGTAGGAAACGCAGCAGCCAATTTGAGCGCAGCAAGCTCCCACAAACAGCAATGTGATAATGACCCATTATCTGTTTTGGCAATGTTGATTGAGAGATAAATATTGGCCAGGAGATCGGAGAGAACTTCCCTGCTGTTCTTCAAACTGGTGCCACGGGATCTTTTACGTCCACCTGAGAGAGCCTCAGTTTAACGTCTCATCCGAAAGACGGCACCTCTGACAGTGCAGCCCTCCCTCAGCACTGCACTGGGAGCGTCAGCCTGGATTTTGTGCTCAAGTCTCTGGAGTGGCCTTTAAATCTACAACCTGCTGACTCAGAGGCGAGAGTGCTGCCCACTGACACAAGCCTGTGTAGAAGGTAGCATCAAAGTCTTTGAAACTGCTGATGGAAGGTGAGACAGTCCAGAGAAATCGGATAGGCAGTCCTGCAGTTATTAACCGAATGGCTGGCACACCAAGTCCTCACCACATCAGGGCTGCCGATGGGGCATAATATCACTGGAACCGAAAGCTTGTCCCCTGATTTAGTCAAAACATCTGGGGTGGAAGGCCACCTGTTGAGATAACTGCATCAGGTGGAACCCAAAACCCCACAAGGGCACATCGGAACAGGAGGAGGCCATTTAGCCCCTCAAGCCTTGAGATTGTGGCTGATCTGCGACCTCGGGATGACCCAAAGCACTTTCCAGCCAATGAAGTATCTTTGAAGTGTAGTCACTGCTGTGATATCGGAAACGCAGCAGTCAATTTGTGCACAGCAAGATCCCACACACAAACAGCAATGTGACAAATGACCAGATAATCTGCTTTTAGAGACATTGGTTGAGGGATAAATATTGGCCAGGACATTGGGCAGATTTCCCCGGCTCTTCTCGAAATAGTGGCCGTGGGATCTTCTTCACCCACCTGAGAGAGCAGACGGGGCCTCGGTTTAACGTCTCATCCGAAACGCAGGTCCTCCGACAGTATTGGAGTGGGGACTTGGAGCCACAACCTTCTGACCCAGAGGGGAGAGAGTGACCCACTGAGCCACAGCTGACACCTGGCTGCTGTACTTGGCTGAGTCTAGTGTTGCTAACCCTCCTGGGTTGACCTAGGATCACCAGGAATGAAACATTAATCTCCTGGACACTGCTGCGAGCAACCAAGGAAGAAAAATCATCGGTGCATTAAAACAATTGTATTTTATATCCCCGGTGCCCTGGCCAATGTTTATCCCTCAATCAACATCACTACAACAGATGTCATTATCGTATTGCTGTTTGTGGGAGCTTGCTGTGCGCAAATTAGCTGCCGCGTTTGCTACATTACAACAGTGACTACACTTCAAAAAGTATTTCATTGGCTGTAAAGCGATTTGAGACGTCCTGAGGTCATGAAATGGTGCTATATCAAAGCAAGCCTTTCTTTCATTGATTAATTGTACAAATCTTGGAGATGGGGGTGGGGGGGAAGCTGTTTGACCAGCAGTCGGAGGCTGGAGGTCATAAGAACATAAGAACATAAGAAGTAGGAGCAGGAGTCGGCCATACGACCCTCGGGCCTGCTCCGCCATTCAATAGGATCATGGCTGATCCGAACCGAGACTCACGTCCACTTCCCTGCCCGCTCCCCGTAACCCTTCATTCCCTTATCAGCTAGGAATGTGATGAATCCTCCAGAATACATCCAACCAGAGTTAAGTCAAAAGATGTTGGGAATGGTAGCGCTGGCTGACGCTGTTGTGGTCCCGACTTCACACAGGAGACAGAATCTGCTGTTCAGGACTCTGCCCTCACTCCCTTTTTGTCTGCTGTACCACGATACATTTTTGCCCTTAGTCAGTCACAGTATCTGAGCATCGCATGGCAAGGCTGCCTTTTGTTGCCCATCCCTAGTTGCCCTGAGAAGGTGGTGGTGGTAGGCCTTCTTCTTCTTCTGAACCATTGGTTTGGTACAACTGTGTGGCATTGCTGGGCTATTGAAGAGGGCAGTTAAGAGTCAACCACATTGGTGTGGGACTGGATTTATAGGGTAAGGGCATCAGGTTTCCTTCCCTGAGTAACATGAGTGAACCAGTTGGGGGTTTAAGGTTCATGATTTAATGATACCAGCTTTTTTATTTCCAGATTTTAGCTTAAACTGAATTAACGTTCGCAAATTGCCACAGTGGGATTTGAACTCATGTTTTACCTGGATTATTAGTGCAAGGGTTTACTAGGTCCAGTAATGTAACCACTAACAATAAAGCACCCATAGCTGGAGACACGGTGTGGGCCCTGCTTACTTAGAGACAGCACTTCTCAGCTTCGAGGGCTTGAGTAGATCCAACGGTTTGTTTTACCTGTTGCTTTGCTATAATGAACCCTTAAAGACATTGCTCCTTGCTGGTTTTTGGTTAAATGGGCTCTGGTGACTGCCCGAGTGGCCGCCCTTCATGTGTGTGCGCAGTCGCTGAGTTTCAGCGGGCTATTTGGCCACGGGATGGTTCTAGCACGATTTCCCAGGGTCCCGTGGCACACTGATTATCTCTCGTGCTGGTGTGAAGTCCCGATCCGCGCTGTGTTAGTTTGGAAATGCTCCCGGAACCACAGGGACGTCCCCGGTCATGTGACATCACGGAGCAGCCGAGCGGGGCGGGAGTGGGCTCCGCCTGAGGTCACCCTTTTGCAGTTAAGAAGGTTGTTTTGCTTCAAAATGTTCAACCAGAGAATAGAAAAGGAGAATTAATGTGGCACGAGGCAATGACTTTCAGTCAAACAATGAGTCATACCAAGAACTTCAAAGGAATGTCATTTGTTCTTGGATGAATAGAATGCCAAAAAAATATTGGCGTCTTTGACTGCATTGTCTGCTAGGGGCTTGCGTAAGTTCGAACGGACAAAGACAGCAGCAAAGCAGGCAGGTAACGTCAATCAAATGCCTGGAGAAGAAGAATGAAGGCCACTAATTCAGCCTGATAGGACAACCTATGTATTCAAATCCCTCCACGGCCTCGCCTCGCCCCATCTCTGTAACCTCCTCCAGCTCCGCAAACCCCACCGAGCTGTCTGCGCTCCTCCAATTCTCACCTCTTATCAACCCTCCGCTTCCTTTGCCCCACCATCGGCGGCCATTCCTTCAGCTGCCTTGGCCCTAAGCTCTGGAATTCCCTCCCTCAACCACTCCGCCTCTCTCTCCTCCTTTAAGACGCTCCTTAAAACCTACCTCTTTGACCAAGCTTTTGGTCACCTGTCCTAAATCTCCTTATGTGGCTCGGTGTCAAATTTTCTCTGATTACGTATCTGTGAAGCACCTTGGGACGTTTCACTACGTTCAAGGTGCTAGGTAAATGCAAGTTGTTGTTGCAGAAAGAGTCTTTCGTGTCCTCAAGCGTTTTGCAGCCAATTACTTTCGCTCTGCGGTCACGGTTGTTATGCAGGCCGACATGGCGGACATTTTAGCCCACAGCGAGCTCCCGTAAAATGAGACGGTTGTCCAGTGAAGCGATTGAGCAACATTGGCGGAGACGCCGGGAGGATTCGGGGACCCCGCCCCAGGCAGACCGCTGGGCCCAAATAACGCGAATGATTCCAGGAGGTCTGGAAAGCCGGGCGGGAGGGGGCGCGGTCAAGGGGACATCTTGTGATGGGCGGGAGTCCCACCAGTTCTGTCGAAGTGGAGAAATTAGGGAGGGGGAGGGGGGTCCATGACTTCAAAAAAATGCACTTGAAAGTGCTGGGAAAAGGCCGAGGAGATTGGACGCACTGCTTGAGCATATAATAACTCTATGATCGTATCGGACTGGGTGTATTGAAGGATGAAAAGTAATTGAGTTTCCAAGTGGGTGAGCGGAGGTGGGGGATAGATATGAATGGAATTACTGATTGGATCAGGCATCTGGTATTGTAGGTTCTTTACACTCACTTTGTTTAATGACCGTAAATCTCAAGAACCAAGTGCCAAACCCACATGATATTGCAAAGTGTCGCAGGCCTCGGTGGGGCCAGAGGGCCTCCTGAGGTACAGGTTCTGCACGGGGTGGGGGGGGGGCATGAGACGCTCTGACAAGGCTAGCAGTGTCCTCGGAACCGTAGTTCCAGAGCTACCTGTGCACTATGAACCTTTCAGCTGTTTAAATATAAAATAATCACGAATAAATCCAATAGGGAGTTCAGGAGAAACTTCTTTACCCGGAGAGTGGTGAGAATGAGGAACTCGCGGCCACAGGGAGTGGTTGAGGCGAATCGACCTCAGACGCATTTAAGGGAAAGATAGATAAACGCAAGGGAGAAGGGAACAGATTGTCGGGAATAGGGAAAGGATATGCTGATCGGGTGAGATGAAGTAGGGTGGGAGGAGGCTCGTGTGGAGAATAAACACTGGCATAGACCAGTTGGGCCAAATGGCTTGTATCTGTACTGTAAATCCTGGAACTCCCTCCCTAACAGCACTGTGGGAGCACCTTCACCACACGGACTGCAGCGGTTCAAGAAGGCGGCTCACCACCACCTTCTCGAGGGCAATTAGGGATGGGCAATAAATGCTGGGCCTTGCCAGCGACGCCCACATCCCATGAACTAATATAAAAAAAAAACTTTGAAATGTCAGTGGTGATTCCACGAATGTGTGTGTTATCCCAGTGGGGAATTGGGGTTAGGGTCAAATACCCACACTGGGGTCGCCAACTCTGATTGGATGTATTCCTGGAGGTTTCATCACGTGACCTCCCACCTCCAACCGCCCCGCCCCCACTCTCCCGCTATTGGTCCATCTTCTGGGCGCACTGCCTTCCCACGGCCAATTGGGAAGGGAACAGACTCTTTGGCTTTGATATTAAGCAACCCTTCCACGATGGGCCGGCGGGGTGGGGGTTAAAAATGAAAAAACAGGGAACGCATACGAGCTGCGATTTTTGCGGCTCCGGGTAGCGAGGCGTGCGCCGGGACAGTTCATCAACATATTTAAATCGGGCTCCCACTGTGCAACTGGGAGCCTGATTTTAAATTCGACCGTTGCCGCGCGGGTTACCATGGGCTCGGGAAACCTGGCCGTGAAAGAGAGGCGGGAGCTGTCGGCTCCACAAGGCAACCACCTGTTTCACAAGAACATAAATATCAGGAGCAGGAGTCGGCCATTCGGCCCTTCGAGCCTGCTCCGCCATTCAATAAGATCATGGCTGATCTTCTACCTCATCTCCACTTTCCCGCACTATCCCCATATCCCTTTGTTCCCTTAATATCCAAAAATCTATCGATCTCAGCCTTGACTATACTCAACGACTGAGCCTCCACAGCCCTCTGGGGTAGAGAATTCCAAAGTGTCACCACCCTCTGAGTGAAGAAATTTCTCCCCATCTCAGTCCTAAATGGCCGACCCCTTATTCTGAGACTGTGATCCCTGGTTCTAGACTCCCCAGCCAGGGGAAACATCCTCCCTGCATTTACCCTGTCAAGCCCTGTAAGAATTTTGTATGTTTCAATGAGATCACCTCTCATTCTTCTAAACTCTAGAGAATATAGGCCTAGTCTACTCAATCTCTCCTCATAGGACAATCCCCCCATCCCAGGAGTCAATCTGGTGAACCTTCGTTGCACTCCCTCTTTGGCAAGTATATCATTCCTTCGATAAGGAGACCAAAACTGTCCACAATACTCCAGGTGCGGTCTCACCAGGGCCTATATAATTGCAGTAAGACATCTTGGGGGAAAAACACGGTTGATTTGCGCCTCCCGTTAGCACCCTAAGAGGGCGCTAATGGGGCACAAAGCAACTAGCGCCCGGGCGTGACGTCGCTAACGCCTCCTGCGAAATTCAGCAGGAGGTTAACGGCGGCACTGCGCCTCCGGCGATGACATCATCGCCGTGCGCAGCACCGAGCTCGCGCCCCGGTCGCGATCTCCGGTAGCGACCCCTGACTTACCGCCGGACGCTATGTCCGACAGGGTCAGTGGGGGGGGGGCGTACGTGCGGCCGGGCCGGCGCAAATTAAAGGGGAGGTGCCGGGCGGCCATTTTTGTTGCTGGCCGCCTGCCAGCACCTGCCCCCATTGCTGTTATGTTCCCAGCCTCCTGTGAAGCCCCCCCGCGGGGGGGCCGATGGCGCTCTGAGAGCCCGGAACCCCTCTTGAGTGCCGGACACTTTTGCTGGCACTCCGATCCCTGGTGGCCCAGCTGAATGTAGCGCCCTGGCGAAGTTAGCGCCCCAAAGGGGGGCGCGACCCAATTTTGCCCCCCTTTACTCTTATACTCAAATCCTCTTGTAATAAAGGCCAACATACCATTTGCTTTCCTAATTGCTTGCTGTACCTGCATGTTAACTTTCAGTGATTTGTGTACAAGGACACCCAGGTCCCTCTGAACACCAACATTTCCCAATCTCTCACCATTTAAAAAATACTCTGCTTTTCTATTTTGCCTACCGAAGTGAACAACTTCACATTTCTCTCCCGTGGGCCAGGAGGAGCAGCAGTGCGGCCCCATCTATTCCCAGGCCACTCAAGGAAGCCCTTGGCCTCCACCCCAGCCAATCACAGCCTCTCTCTCCCTCCTCGCACCCCCACAAGCATCGATGTCCAGCCTTCCCCCGAATCCCCCCTCCCGTGATGGCCTCTCTCCCCTCCCTGATCAACTGTGGCTCAGTGGGTAGCACACTCGCCTCTGAGTCAGAAGGTTGTGGGTTCAAGTCCCACTCCAGGGACTTAAGCACAAAAGTCTAGGCTGACACTCCAGTGCAGTACAGTGCTGAGGGAGTGCTGCACTGTCAGAGGTACCGTGTTTCAGATGAGACGTTAGACCGAGGCCCTGTCTGCTCTCTCAGGTGGACGTAAAAGATCCTATGGCACTATTTCGAAGAAAGAGTGGGGGAATTATCCCTGGTTTAAAGCCAATATTAATCCCTCAACCAACATCACTAAAAAACAGATTATCTGGTTATTACCACATTGCTGTTTGTGGGAGCTTGCTGCGTTCAAATTAGCTGCCGCGTTTCCCACATTACAACAGTGACCACACTTCAAAAAGTATTTCATTGACTGTAAAGCGCTTTGAGAGCTCTGGTGGTTGTGAAAGGCGCTATATAAATGCAAGTCTTTCTTTCTGCCAGGGTCCTCGGTTGTGGCCTCCTGCCTTGTCAATCTGGTCGGCTCTCGGGCAGGAAGAAAGAAATGATAATGACTATTATTGAAACCGTCTTCTTTTACCCATCTTCAGTATTTTTAGAACTGAGAAATGAAAGTCTTCAAAGAAATTGAAAAGATATTTTAATGCCCCATTGATTTTTCTCCTGGGTGTTGCTCCCAGCAGTGTCTGGAGATTAATCTGCAATTCCCGGAGACTCCAGGCCAATCCAAGTGGGTTGCCGACCGTAGACCACACTCTCGGTGAGCACAGATCCTGCTGGGAGTGAGGGATATAGTCTAATAATCCATCTCCTCTTAAACTCATGAAAGAAATTTCAAAAACATCGTGCATTGCTGTAACTGCCTTGTATTCGCTTTATTTTTTCTGTCGTGTTGTAAACAGGGTTTAGAGGAGAGGGTAGCAAGCAGAGAGCACGGGAGGGACTGGGGAGTGAGGAGTGGGGTTGAGGTGTGAGCAGAGAGCACGGGAGGGACTGGGGAGGGAGGAGAGGGGTTGGGATGGAAAGAGCACACACACATACTGTTAAAGCACTGGAGAGGTACCACCAACGCTGCCTCCGCAAGATCCTGCAAATCCATTGGCAGGATAGGCGCGCCAACGTCAGTGTTCTCGCTCAGACCAACATCCCCAACATCGAAGCTTTGACCAGGCTCGATCAGCTCCGATGGACGGGTCACATCGTCCGCATGCCCGATACGAGACTCCCAAAACGAGCGCTCTACTCGGAGCTCCGACACGGCAAGAGAGCCCCAGGTGGGCAGAGGAAACGCTTCAAGGACACCCTCAAAGCCTCTGAAAAAGTGCAACATCCCCATCACCGACACCTGGGAATCCCTGGCCCAAGACCGCACAAAGTGGAGGAGAAGCATCCGGGAAGGCGCCGAACACCTCGAGTCTCTTCGCCGGGAGCAAGCGGAAGCAAAATGCAAGCAGCGGAAGGAGCGCTCATCAACCCAAGCACCCCACCCACCCACCCCTTCAACCACCGTCTGCCCCACCTGTGACAGAGACTGTCGGTCCCACACTGGACTCATCAGTCAGCTGAGAACTCATTCCTAATGTGGAAGCAAGTCATCCTCGGTTCCGAGGGACTGCCTAAGAAGAAGATACTGTTAAATCTATGACTCAAAACAGCTACTTTAGTGGATTAGTAAATGATTAAATCTGCCCTCGGGGATTTTGCTGCTTCACATACTGCTGCAGTTTATAGCTTTCACAATTACTGTGACTTTGGTATTGCTGGGAAGGGCTGTGTTGAAATCCCCCACGCCTTCTCACTAAAGTTCGTTGGAGACTGGGTCCAATCTCCCGATAGCGCACAGCACCGTCTAGTGGTGAAACACATGCCAGCTTTTAGTGAATTGCATCAGCCCCATCTCTAACCTTATTGAAACATTAAACTTTGTCAGCAAACCAGAGTTATCGACTCTACCAAGCCCAAACCATAGCAAGGCACAGGACTGGGGACAAGGGTATAGATAGGGGCAGGGGGCAGGAGCAGGGGTTGGGGGTGGGGGTTGTGTTGGCAATGTAGTTTTGTAATAATATAGACAAAGGCTGCAGTCCTGTGCTTAAGGGCCAAGAATGAGTTTGAAACACGGAGTCAAACACTTGGAGGTTTATTAAGCATTTAATGAAGAGATGTTCTCACGGCCAACACCGAGACTACAACAGATTGCGGTAGAAGAACTCTCGGTACAGCCAGTGGAGCTCAACCTTCCCTCCGCTCTCCACCCTCTCTCTCTCTCACCCACTCTCTCTCCCACCTCTCTCTCTCACTCTCTCTCTCTTGCTCTCTCCACCCTCTCTCTCTCTCACCCACTCTCTCTCTCCCTCTCTCACTCTCTCTCTCTCTCCCCTTCTCTCCACCCACTCTCTTTCTCCCTCTCTCACTCTCTCTCCCCCTCTCTCTCTCCCCCTCTCTCTCACCCACTCTCTCCCTCTCTCACTCTCTCTCTCTCCCCCTCTCTCCACCCACTCTCTCTCACCCACTCTCTCTCCCTCTCTCACTCTCTCTCTCTCCCCCTCTCTCCACCCACTCTCTCTCTCACCCACTCTCTCCCTCTCTCACTCTCTCTCTCTCCCTCTCTCTCTCTCTCCCCCTTTCTCTCCCGCTCTCGCTCTCTCTCTCTCTCCCACCTCTCTCTCACCCTCTCTCTCTCCTGCTCTCCTTCTCTCTCTCGCTCTCTCCCTCTCTCTCTCTCTCTCTCTCTCCCCCTCTCTCTCCCTCTCCCCCCTCTCTCCCTCTCTCCACCCTCTCTCTCTCACCCTTTCTCTCCCTCTCTCTCTCTCTCTCCCACCTCTCTCTCTCTCCCCCCCTCTCTCTCTCCCTCTCTCCACCCTCTCTCTCTCTCACCCACTCTCTCTCTCCCTATCTCACTCTCTCCCTCTCTCTCTCCCCCCCTTTCTATCCCGCTGTCCCTCTCTCTCTCTCCCACCTCTCTCTCTCCTGCTCTCCTTCTCGCTCTCACTCTCTCCCTCTCTCTCTCCCTCTCCCACCTCTTTCTCTCCCTCTCTCTCTCTCTCTCCTGCTCTCTCTCTCCCTCTCTTTCTCCCACCTCTCTCTCCCTCTCTCTCTCTACCCTCTCTCTCACTCTCTCCCGCGCTCTCTCTCCCTCTCTCCTTCTCTCTCTCGCTCTCTCCTTCTCCTGGTCTCTCCTCTCTCTCCTGCTCTCCCTCTCCCTCTCTCTCTCGCTACCCTCTCTCTCCCACTCTCTCTCTCCCTCTCTCCTCCTCTCTCTCTCTCCTTCTTCCAATCTCTCCCAAGCTCCTCCAGGACCTGCACTTTTGGTTTTGTGTTGTGTGTTATTAACTCAACACACCAAAGACTCAAAAAATGGTCTCGGGGCATAACACAAACAACCATATCAATTTACTGGTACAGAAAAGAATAAAGATGTAGATGTATCGATGAAAAGATTAGAACTATCTGAGCCTCTTTTATATGACGACAGTTACAGCCTGACCAATTTGTTGACATTCTCCAGATGTTGTCTGCCACCTACACTTGCAGATTGTTAGTTTTAGGTTTTTCTCAAATGGAATCTAACATAAATGGATTCTTTTGCAACTCTTGGGGGGAAAAATTAGGTCGCGCCCCGTTTGGGGCGCAAATATCGTCTGGATGCAAATATTAGCGCCTGCCGCTAATTATTGCCACTGACTGGAAACTTCACTTTTACCGCCCTGGGAGGTGAGTGGAGCGCTAAATCAGGCGCTGCACACCTGTCTTAAGGCGCAAAGGCCGAGCAGTGAGGCGCTAACTCAGCGCGCGAGCGCAGCGCAGGTGCTGCCAGTTAGCGAGGGAACACAGACACACTGGCGCCGGCCAGTTCTTAAAGCGGGGGGGCCAACTTGCTCCCCAGCCACACCCTGCTCATTGCAGCCTTGAATCTCGGCCTGGAGAGACCTGTGAATCCATTTTGCAGCCAAGGATGGAGAGGGTGAGAGAACGAGCTCAGCGCTTCACCGAGCGGGCCTTGGATGCTCTGGTTGGCGCGGTGGAGCGCAGAAGATGTATACTCTTCCCTGAGAGTGGCAGGAGGCCTTTGCCACGCGAGTACAGAAGAGTGTGGAGGGAGGTGGCTCAGAGCGTCTCCTCCAGGAGCATGGTGCCCAGGACCCATGTTCAATGCCGCAAAAAGTTCAACGACCTCACTCGGGTCGTCAGGGTGAGTGGCTTTTTCTCAATACCTCTCCATCCCTCCATCTCAACCTCACTCTATGGCCAGAGGGTCTTAAAACCCCAATGCACAACACTCATCCAACACCTATGGCCCTTTCATGAAACACACACACACATTCCACACTTTGCATACAGTAAGGGCTATTCACCTATGGGAGGCACATCAGGCAAGACCATGGCTGCATACAGTAAGGGCTATTCACCTATGGGAGGCACATCAGGCAAGACCATGGCTGTATACAGTAAGGGCTATTCACCTATGGGAGGCACATCAGGCAAGACCATGGCTGTATATTTACTCAGATGCTGTCTTTTTTCTTGCAGGCCAAGCTGGCGCATAATAGGAGACAGCAGCAACGGACAGGTGGAGGGCGGCCTCAGCTGCAACCCCTCAGCGATCTTGAGGAGCGCGTCCAAATGATTGTGGCAAGCCGGGTGATTGGTCCCGTCGCCACTGGAGACGCCGACCCCGTTCTGGACAGCAATGGTAAGGTCATCACCTTTTTGTCCTCTGTCCTTCCACTTGTCCCTCACAACACCAGCCTTTGACACTTTCAATCCAACTTGCTAACTCGCTGCACTTATTCCTCCCTTACTGCCATCCTGTCCTCACGCTAAAGCCACTCTTGTACCTCCCTGCTTTCAGATGGTGATTCACCAGCTGAGGAGACGAGCCCTGAAGCTGCCAGTGGGTGTGAAGCTGCAGCCGAGGAGGAAGAGGAAGCCGGAGCATCAGTGCCACCCTCTCCCGAGGAAGCCCATGCCCACACTGGGAACACGCCTTCCCTGGAGGGGAGCAGGGGGGAAGGGTCTGATGAGGGTGAAGCTCCAGGACCCAGCGAGCTGCAGCAACGCCATGGGGGTAGGGAAGAACGGGGGCCTTCTCCCCAGAGGGAGAGTATGCCAGCGACTCCTACTGCAATGGACGCAGAGGAGGAGCGGCTGATCGCAGAAATGAACACCCAGGCGGTGGGCATGCACACTGAGCTCATGGGTGCAGTGGGAAGGGTGCCCGAATGCATTGAGTCACTGGCAAGGAGTGTGGAGCACTTCGCTGTAGCACAGGCGGATGCCACACTAACGCTTAGTGCTACAATTCAGTCACTGACTGCCGTGATCCCATCTCTGACTGCTCTCATGCAGACTCAGATTGAGGCCACGCGAGCACTGACTGCTGCCAACCTCGATGGTTCGTTTACATGTCCCCGGGGCTCTCACCGCGCCGCAGCAGGCCAGCAATCTGTGCTCCAGCAGATTGCTCCGGATGCTGAAGTGCTGCCCCGTGGGAGTGCCAGTGTGTCGGGCGAGCAGGGAGTTGCTGTCCTCTCTCACGATGACAGCATTCCTGCTGCCAACACTGTCACTTCTCCACTGCACTTGCCACCGCCTGTAGGACAGACTGCTGCCGCCCATGCAGAGTTGGTGCAGTCTGCAGCCGGGCCCTCCAGGCCCAGAACTGGTCGAGGCCGTCCTTCAGGGGCATCTGCAGTGTCAGGGTCTGACGATCAGCAGCCTTCCACCAGCCTTGCTGCAGCCACTGAGGTCCCATTACGGAGGAGCAGTAGGATTAGAAGGGGGGAAGTGCGCAAGGGAAGGAGATCACCCTCGAAGGGCAAAAAGTAAGAGGTGTGACGAAATGCTGGTCATTTTTTTATTAAAGGCCGAGGTTCGTGGTCCAACTTTTGTTTAGTGTTTTGGACATAATCTCCAGGTTGTGAGAACCAGTTATGTTAATGACTGTTTTTTTGTGTTTATTTCTATGAGTTTGTCATGAGGAAATGACACACACAGAGTTTGTAAAATAAATAAGTTTTTGTATTCAAAATATACATGGTTGGTGTTTGGAATCATTGGTGCCTTGGCCGGCTTAGGGGTTGCGTGCTGGGTTCATTGATGTTGTTAGCAATGGCAGAAGCCATTTCCACATCAGGGGCCCTAGAAGCGGCTTGCTATCAGCCGTTGACGGACGGCCCTTGCAGTTTCACCATTGTGGGCCGCCCTCCCGCCTTGGTGCTGCTGATGATCATCCTCCTCTTCCACTTCCTCCTCTTCCTCCTCCTCCTCTGGTGGTGCTCCAAGGCCTGGTGGCATTGGCTGGGTCCTGACGATTGCCATGTTATGCAACATGCAGCACACAACTACGAAGTTGGATACTCGCTCAGGCGAGTACTGCAGGGCTCCTCCAGAATGGTCGAGACAGCGGAACCGTTGCTTCAGCACGCCGATTGTGCGCTCAATGATGTTCCTGGTAGCTTGATGGCTCTCGTTGTACCGCAGCTCAGCAGGGGTGTTGGGCGTACGGAGCGGTGTCATCAGCCAGGTGCTCAATGGATACCCCTTGTCCCCGAGAAGCCAACCAACTGGCTGATGCGGTGCCTCGAAAAGTTCTGCCACAGTAGTCTGGCGCAGGATGAAAGCATCGTGGCAGCTGCTAGGATAGTGGGCATTGACAGCGAGTATCAGCTGTCTGTGGTCACAGACCAACTGAACATTCAAGGAATGGAACCCCTTTCTGTTCTGGAATTCCTCGGCATTCTCATGTGGAGCACGCAAAGCCACATGCGTGCAGTCAATGGCGCCCTGCACCATGGGGAAGCCCGCTATTCTCGCAAAGCCCAGAGCACGGTCACGCTGCTTGTCTGGGGTCATGGGGAAAGAGATGAACTCTCGTCTCCTTTTAAAGAGGGCATTTGTGACCTGCCGGATGCAGCAATGCACCGCGAACTGGGAGATATTGGCGAGGTCCCCAGCAGCAGCTTGAAATGAGCCAGTAGCATAGAAGTTGAGAGCCACTGTGACCTTCACTGCCACCGACAGAGACGTCCTGGACCTCAGTTGAGGCTGCAGATCTGGCTGCAGCAGGTGGCAGAGCTCAGTGACCACCTCCTTGCTGAATCGCAGCCTTCGCAAACACAGCTCCTCAGACCTATGAATGTAGGAGAGCTGTTCACGATATACCCTGGGAGGGTAAGCTCTCCTGTACATACGCCTGTTGGCCCTTCTCCGTCTGGCCATCATTGCCACTCTCTCTCTGCGTCTCTGTATCCTCCGATTCAGCTGGAGCAGGACGACGCCCCCAATCAGTGCAGCCCCCATAGTCTCTTTGCAAGCAAAGTTATGAAGGACAGCAACCAAAGTACCAGCGAAGTTAGGATGAATAGGCAAAACTACCTCACAAAGCGTTGACTCAATGCAGAAGTCTCTCTTTCTCTCTCTCCGAATCTCTCTCTCTCTCTCAGAACGAGTGGTGCAAAAATGTCAACCACAGAAAAAGACAGGAAGAGGCCCCCTTTAAATAGCGCCCCCCCCAGCCCCACAGCGATTGATAGCGTTCCAGTCTTCCGGCCGTTGGATGCGCCAGGCGGTAAGGCAGGGGGTGCCACTCAATTTCCGCTCCGGGTCGCCACAAGGGCGTTGCACCATGGAATGACGTCACAATCTGCGCGCGCAGGTGGTCGCGGCGGTAAAGTTTAGCGCCGCCGCACAATGTCTAGTTAAGTTCCCGAGCGGCGCAAACATCGCTGCGCCCGGGCGCTCGCGGCTTTGTGCCCCATTAGCGCCCTCTTAAGGCGCTAACGGGAGGCGCAACCAACTGAATTTTTACCCCTTGATTTCTAACATCTGGAGGACAGGAACATGAGATGGGGGAACCGGAGCTGGGACACGGGGTTTGGTCACGAAACCGGGGATGAGGGACAGGATGGGGATGGGGGACAAGACACAGAAGACAGGGACACGTGATGGGGAACAGGAGCAAGGACTGGGAATGGTCAGGGAAAGGGGAATGGGAGACAGGGAAGGAGGGATGGGTCACAAAAAAGGGAAATGGGATGGGAATGGGTGATGAAGGATGAAGCTGAGGGAGGGAGGACAGGGGACATGAGATGGGGGAACCGGAGCAGGGATGGTCACAAGAGAGGGGAAGGTGCTGGGCATGGGATCGTGACCTTATGTTCTGACGTTCAGAGGACAGGAATGGAAAGTGAATAAACCGCGACGTCCATGTCGAGAGTCAGTCTTTTAACGTTTTAGAAATATCCCTTCAGCCTATTCCAAAACTGCGCAGAAAGCAGATGGAAAGAAGCAAGCTGAAAATCTGAACTAAAAACAGAAAGTGTTGGAATTCCACAGGACGGCCTATTTCAGACTTTAGGGGGGAAAATTGGGTATTTGCCGGGTGCAAAGTTTAGCGCCCGGCGCTAATTATCGCCTCCGACTGCAAAATTCGCCTCTATCGCCCCCTGGAGGTGATTTGAGTGCTAAATCAGGCGCTACACACCTCTCTTAAGGCGCTAACGTCAGGGAGTGAGACGCTACCTCAGAACGCTACCGAAGCTCAGGCGATGTCAGTTACCATGGAAGCCAGACAGACTGGCGCCATCCCGTTCTTAAAGGGGAGGGGCCATCTTGCTGGCCAGCCACTCCCTGCTCATTGCAGCCTTGAATCTCGGCCTGGAGAGACCTCGAAAGCAATTGTGTTGGAAGCACTAATGGATAGGCCCAGGGAAAGAGCTTGGCGCTTAGGAACCTCCAAAGTGGCGATAGATGTTTGGGCACTGAGGTGTAAGGGATTCTGACCCTGCGTGTCTCGCAGCCTGTGAGATTCACGCGGCTCTGTGCAGCCTGTATGTCAGTGCGGGTCTAGGCCTTGTTGCCTGTTCTGGTCTCCAGCCAGTCTGGGAACACTAGACACACCTGTGAGTGGTTCGAATCACTCGCCCTTACGGTTCTAGACACTGGACTTAGATGCGAGAGCAGTAATGGAGATGAAACTCATGTAGACTCGGTTGAATGGTACGAAATAGAAAATCTTTATTGCATGATATTTAAGATTATGAAATACATGTCATAAGCACAGATTAATGACAGTACAATCTTACAAGCAGTTATATAGCTGATCTTAGGGAAACGAGGAACGAACGACACACCGTAAATAGGGGCACACATTACAAGTATCCTTAATACTTAAACCCTCCCCTATCAATATCTATCCTAACTAGATTCGTAGGATTTCGAGACTCATGCTCACCACTCGTGATAACTCGGAGAAATTCCGAATAGCTGATCGGATGTTTTTCACCGCAGCACCCACGTGTCGGTCAGGAGATCTCCTGGTCCCACTTGTTTACTTGCTTCTGCTGCTCCGGCTAGCAGGCTGGACCGTCTGCTGTGATGAAGACCTGTGTTGGTTGGTTTAACAGGTACTTTCGAGCACAGTTCACAGTTTAGTCAATATCATCGATGATGATATTGTTCTTTGCAAGTTCGAAGAAGTCTCCCTGGCAAGGAAAACTTGGCTATTCGACCTACAGGCGCGGTCGGGATTTACTGACCGTGGCGATGAATATGGTCTTCCTCTCTTCTCATCTCATCTCATCTCATCTCATCTCATCTCGGGCCTTTGGTTCCGCTGCCAGTTACCAACATAGGTCTTCGTTACGCGACACGAGGTAGATCCGAACGGATCAGAAAGTTCAACAGTCCTTTTCAAAGAGGCACCAGGCAAGCAGGAGCCCGACTACGAGTACACAGGAGCAGCCACGAGGTTACGAATAAGAGAAAGATGGACGGTTTGGAGCCTGCAATTATAGTGCAAAATCTTCCGTTTCCCGCCCAACCTTAATGTCCATTCTTTTGTTTAGGGTCTGGCGCTCAAATGTCTTGTATGGGTGATCTCCGTTCTTAATGGGTTTCGGGGCTACTCGTAAATGTCTGAGTACCTGTTAATATTTCTCCCATTGTTAAATCGGTCGGTGTTCTCCCTGGAGGGGTTGTGGGGCTTCCAAGTGTTTTGTATAACTACCTGCTAACGGCTCTCTCATCGTAGAGTCGTTGAGATTTTACATATTAATGTCTTTTGGATGGGCCCTTGATTACTCGGTACAATGGCTTTCATTCGTACCTGGGAGACCGATTTCAGTATTTATGTGTATACTGCAAACCCATAATGTCTCGTGTATTATCTTCACTGTGCTGAATCTTAATCGATCTTGCACAAATGTTTATTGGAACGCCATCTTGTCTGCCTGTTGAAAAGTCTAGAATGTTCTGTCACGAGGTGCGGCGGCCATTTTACAGGCTGCTTGTGTCCACTTTGAACAACCTGGCAGCATTCTGCTGAAATAAAAGCTGTTTGAACGAAACTTTGTGTTTTCTCCTTATTAAAATAAAATCGCGATATATTGCGAATTCTACAGAGGGAATCAAAGGATATGGGGATAGGGCGGGAAAGTGGAGTTGATGTAGAAGTTCAGGGCACTTAGAAAATAATAATAGGATTGGGCAGAGTCAACACGGATTTATGAAAGGGAAATCGTGTTTGACGAATCTGTTAGAGTTGTTTGAGGTTGTAGCTAGCAGAATAGATAAGGGGGAACCACTGGTGTATTTGGATTTTCAGAAGGCAGTCGATAAAGTGCCACACAAGAGGTTATTAAGCAAAATTAGGGCTCATGGGATTGGGGGTAATATACTAGCATGGATTGAGGATTGGTTAACGGACAGAAAACAGAGAGTAGGAATAAACGGGTCATTTTCGGGTTGGCAGGCTGTAACTAGTGGGGTACCACAAGGATCAGTGCTTGGGCGTGGCGGTAGTGTTCAGCGCCGTCGCAAAACGACTGGTCAGTTTCGCAAGCGGCGCTAAAATTGCCGTGCTCGGGCGCTAAGTTCCGGAGGCGCTAACGGGAGGCGCTAACCAACCGAATTTACCCCCCGCGCTGTCTGCCCCATTTCTTTTTATTATTCGTTCTCGAGATGTGGACATCGCTGGCAAGGCCGGCACTTATTTCCCATCCCTAATTGCCCCTCGAGATGGTTGGCTTCCTTCTTGAGCCTTTGGTAGCAGTTGGAAACGTAGTGACATTTAAGAGTCAACCACATTGGTGCAGGACTGGCCAGACCAGGTAAGAATGGCAGGTTTCCTTACCTAAAGGACAGCAGTGAACCCGTTGGATTTTTACATCAATCCAACAGCTTCCTGGTCACTTTTACCGATATCAGCTTTTGATTGGATTATTAATTCAAGCCTTTGGGTTATTAGTCCATAAGAACACAGGAAATAAGAGCTGGAGTCGCCATAAGGCCCCTCGAGCCTGCTCCGCTGTTCAAGAAGGCATACGGAATGCTTGCCTTTATTAGCCGTGGCATAGAATACAAGAGCAGGGGGGTTATGCTTCAACTGTATAAAGCACTGGTTAGGCCTCAGCTAGAGTACTGCGTGCAGTTCTGGTCACCACATTACAGGAAAGATGTGATTGCACTAGAGAGGTTACAGAGGAGATTTACAAGGATGCTGCCGAGAGTAGGGAATCTTAGCTATGAGGAAAGACTGGATAGGCTGGGTTTATTTTCCTTGGAACGGAGGAGGCTGAGGGGAGACCTTACTGAGGTGTATAAAATTATGAGGGGCCTAGATAAAGTGGATAGAAAGGATCTATTTCCCTTAGCAGAGGGGTCAAAAACCAGGGGGCACAGATTTAAAGTAATTGGTGGAAGGTTTAGAGGGGATTTGAGGGGAAATGTCTTCACCCAGAGGGTTGTGGGGGTCTGGAATTCACTGCCTGAAAGGGTGGTGGAGGCAGGAACCCTAACCACATTTAAAAAGTGCTTGGATGTGCATTTGGGATGCTCTAACCTGCAGGGCTATGGACCAAGAGCTGGGAGGTGGGACTAGGCTGGATAGCTCTTTGTTGGCCGGCGCGGACACGATGGGCCGAAATGGCCTCCTTTTGTGCTGTAACCTTCTATGATTCTATAATTAAATCATGGCTGAGCTACATCAACTCCACTTTCCCGCCCTATCACCATATCCCTTAGTGCCTAAAACTCCATCGATCTCAGTCTTGAATGTCCTCATTGACTGAACATCCACAGCCCTCTAGGGTAGAGGATTCCAAAGATTCACAACCCTCTGAGTAAAGAAATTCCTCCTCATCTTAGTCTTAAATGGCCGACCCCTTATCCTGAGACTATGCCCTCTAGTTCTAGACTCACCGGCCAGGGGAAACAACCTCTCAGCATCTACCCTGTCAAGCCCTCTCATAATCGTATGTTTCATTGAGATCACCTCTCATTCTTCTAAACGCCAGAGAATATATACCCAATCTACTCAATCTCTCCTCACAGGACGGCCCTATCACCCCAGGAATCAATCTAGTGAATATAATCAGTCCAGTGTTGAGGCTGCCACGAAACACGAATGGAGGCTGAATCCATATGTGGAAAACAAGAAACTTTTATTCACTGCATAGCACACAAAATGGCTGAGAAAGCTGCTCCCAGAATTCTCTGGCAAAACTCCCAGAATTCTCTGGGTAAAACCTGAGGCCCCGCCCCCTTCTGCCTTAAAGGTAATGTGCCTTAAAGGGGAAGGTGCTGGAAATTTGTCCACAGACGGAAGAGTGGATTATGCCCGTTTTAGGTGGCGATCCGCCACACAGCTCCCCCAGAATTCGCTTAGGAGGTGTGGACGAGACGGTGCGGCGGTCTGCTGGGCCAGCCGGAGCGGCTCTTGTAGGACGCCGGTGGACGTGGAACGGCCGGGCGTGGAGCAGCCGGGTGAACCGGCTTGAGGGCAGGTCGGCCGCGTGGGGATGGACGAGCTACAGGGACCTGCTCCCCGGGCTCCGAGTGTGCTGGCTTGAGTCGGTCCACCGACACTTTTTCGGTCCTGTCGCCCACTTGCAGGGTGAAAAATTTGTCCCCAGCCTGTAGCACCTTGTAGGGCCCGTCGTACGGGGGTTGAAGGGGTCCGCGGTGGGCGTCGTGCCGGACGAAAACAAACCGTGCCTGGTGCAGGCTTAGTGGGGCGTGTGAGGTGGATTCGCCGTGTCGGGCAATGGGCACCGGGGCGAACTGCAGCGCCGGTGAGGCGAAGTCGTGGCGTTGCTGGTCGGCTGACCAGGGTGTCGTGGCGGTGGGCAGGAACTTGCCGGGTACGCGCAGCGGCTGACCGTACACGAGCTCTGCTGCCGATGCGTGGAGGTCTTCTTTAACCGCGGTGCGCAGGCCGAGGAGGACCCACGGAAGTTGGTCGGTCCAGGCGCCATCTTGGAGGCTGGCTCGAAGAGATGCCTTCAAGGATCTGTGGAACCGCTCACACAGTCCGTTGGCTTGGGGGTGGTACGCTGTGGTGCGGTGAATGGTCACCCCGAGATTGCGTGCGACGGCCGTCCAGAGTTCAGAGGTAAATTGCGGACCTCTGTCCGACATCATGTCGGAGGGGACGCCGAACCGTGCGAGCCAGGTGCTGACGAAGGCTCTGGCGATGTCGGCGGTGGTGGTAGAGGTCAGTGGAATTGCCTCAGGCCAGCGTGTGGTGCGGTCAACGATGGTCAGCAAGTGCGTGTGGCCTTGCGATGGCGGCAGGGGCCCGACGATGTCCACGTGGATGTGGTCGAATCTCCGCGAGAGGACGGTAAACTCCTCGAGGGGTGCTTTCGTGTGTTGCTGTACCTTGGCCCGTTGGCAGGCTAGGCAGGAGTTGGCCCAAGTACGCACATCCTTGCAAAGGCCGCGCCAGACAAAGCGGTTGGCTACCAATTTGATGGATGCGCGGGCGCCGGGGTGGGAGAGGTTGTGGAGAATGTCGAATACCCGGCGGTGCCAGGACGCTGGGACGACGGGCCAAGGTTGACATAGGGATATGTCGCACTTGACCGTGACTGCGGTCGGGCCACAGGCGACGTCGGCCAGGCGTAGCCCTGGTAGGTTGGTGGGTGCGGAGTGCAGATCAGGGTCGGTGATCTGGTCTGCTGCGAGTTGAGCGTAGTCGACTGCTAAGTGTGCGGACTTGCCTTCCTCTGGTGGGTTCTGCAGCATTGTCCAAACCTTGGAAACTGCGGCGCTACTGAGTGATGTGACGAGATAGTCGTACTTCGTCCCATCTGTGGTGATATTTCGCAGCCGGAAGCGAGATTCAGCTTGGAGAAACCAGGCTTCGGGCTGGTTTTCCCAAAACTCCGGCAGTTTCACAGAAACTGCGTTCGTGTCCGCCATTGCAGTGCTCGGAATACGTTCTGAGCGTCGGGGTCACCAATGTTGAGGCTGCCGCGAAACACGAATGGAGGCTGAATCCATATGTGGAAAACAAGAAACTTTTATTCACTGCATAGCACACAAAATGGCTGAGAAAGCTGCTCCCAGAATTCTCTGGCAAAACTCCCAGAATTCTCTGGGTAAAACCTGAGGCCCCGCCCCCTTCTGCCTTAAAGGTAATGTGCCTTAAAGGGGAAGGTGCTGGAAATTTGTCCACAGACGGAAGAGTGGATTATGCTCATTTTAGGTGGCGATCCGCCACACCAGTAACATAACTACTACACTACCGTACCCCGGGCGGCTGGCTGCACCCAAACAGGAGTCAGTCCCTATCAGGTGAGGGGGGGGGCGGGGAGGAGTGCCGGGATCGGTGACTCCTGTCACAGAACGGCAGTCAATGGGTTAAATGGCCAACAAACGGGATGGAACAAGACGCTTCACGTCAAGGCGCGCACCAGAGCGGCACATTGGAAACCCAGCGTCAGTGTAAAGCAGTCTGAGGTCAGGTGTAGACGCAGGGTAAAGCCTCAACAAAGGCTGCTAACCCATAACCTCAGAACCACTCACCAGTGTAACATATCCACCCGCCCATCTTATGGTAGTGTTGAGTGGCTCTGCCAATTTAGAGATAAATAGAATTACATGAAATTGGTAGAAGGATGTTCGTGTTGGGAATTGGAAAGGTTCCTATTCAAAGCATAGACTCTTATAGCACAGAAGGAGGCCATTCGGCCCATCGTGCCTGTGCCGGCTCTTTGAAAGAGCTCTCCAATTAGCCCCGCTCCCCCTGCTCTTTCCCCATAGCCCTGCAAATTGTTCCTTTACAAGTATTTATCCAATTCCCTTTTGAAAGTTACGATTGAATCTACTTCCACCGCCCTTTCAAGCAGCGCGTTCCAGATCACAACCACTCGCTGCATAAAATATAAATTCTCCTCATCTCCCCTCTGGTTCTTTTGCCAAATATTTTAAATATGTGTCCTCTGGTTACCGACCCTTCTGCCAGTGGAAACAGTTTCTCACTAAAAGTGAATTTAATTCTCAAACAGCCGTGGCAGGATTTGAACTCATGTCCGTTGGACCCCCTGTGACCCATCTCATTGTCTTAGCTGTACTCTGATGTGTCTTTGATGTAATGCCTCCCTAACAGATTGTATCTCTGCAGACAAATTGCTTTCTGTGTTTATATACTGTGTAATACTGTAGATTCCCTCATTGTACCTTTACCTGACGAAGGGGCAACAGCTCCGAAAGCTCGTAATTTTAAATAAAACTGTTGGACTATAACCTGGTGTTGTGCGACTTCTCATTCATGTCCTCTTAGATTAAGTAGCCGAGGCCTACTGAAGTACTGGCCCAGCAACATAACCACTACACTCCCATATCCCTTATGAGGGAGAACGTCAGGTGAGGACCATATGGCGACTGGGCCTCCACAGTCACAAAGCCTGCTCAACAGCCGCAGTCTCAGCCCACACTTGGCAAATGGCCAAACGGGCAAGATCCTCTTCGTGCTTGTCCCTAGTCCAGATGCAAGGCTGGTTGCTAGGCGATGTCACAGTTTCCCCTTTGACTTGGCTGTTGCTTCCTGTTAGCGTCTAAACCCTCACGGCGCTGGGTGAGGTCACTCGTCACCTCCTGACATTCGAAGGTTGACTGAAAACCACCTCGGCCCATTCTTCACGCAACTGTTCATCAGCATTGTGACATTCGAAAAGCAAACGGGCTTCATGAGAATCTGTGCACTTCTCAAATGTCAGACATAAATAATTTATAAAAAGCTAGCCTGTTATTTATGTTTCAAATGCCAGAAACCACATTGGGAATGTCAAGTGATGAGAATCTCAAGACATATGTTGGGAGCACTAAGATACGCAATATATGAGTCTTCAGATTCTTGAGGACGTAATCTAAGCTGACACTCCAAGTGCAGTGCTGAGGGAGCACTGCACTGTCGGAGGTGCCGTCTTTCGGATGAGACGTTAAACTGAGGCCCCGTCTCTCTCTCAGGTGGACGTAAAAGATCCCGTGGCACTATTTCGAAGAAGAGCAGGAGGAGTTATCCCCAGTGTCCTGGCCGATATTTATCCCTCAGCCAAGATGACTAAAAACAGATTATCTGGTCATTACCTCATTGCTGTTACTGGGATCTTGCTGTGTGCATATTGGCTTCCACGTTCCTTACATCACAACAGTGACTCCGCTTCAAAAGAAAGTACTTCATTGGCCGTAAAGCACTTTGGGACATCCTGCGATCAGGAAAGTTGCTACTGAAATGCAGATTCTTTCTTTTACAGTGGGAATACAAAGGGGAGGAAGCGATGTTTCTGTTGTACAGAGCCTTGGCCAGACCCCCATCTGGAGTAACTGCGTTCAGTTCTGGGCACCGCACCTCAGGAAGCCTTGGAGCGGGTGCAGCAGAGATTCGCCCGATTTATACCGGGGCTTAAAGGGTTAAATTACCAGGACAGGTTGCACAGACGTGGCCTGTATTCCCTTGAGTATAGAAGGTTGAGAGGCGATTTAATTGAGGTATTTCAATTGATAAAAGGATTCAAGAGTGAAATCAGGCAGCACTACTTTACACAAAGGGCAGTGGAAATCTGGAACTCTCTCCCTCAAAAGTCTGTGGATGCTGGGGGTCGATTGGAGCTTTCAAGACTGAGATTGACAGAGTTTTGTTAGGTAAGGGTATCAAGGAATAGGGAGCTAAGGCAGGGTAATGGAGTTGAGGTGCAGGTCAGCCATGATCTAATTCGTAGAATCATAGAATGGTTACAGCACAGAAGGAGGCCATTCGGCCAGTCAAGCCCGTGCCGGCTCTCTGCAAGAGCATTTCAGCTAGTCCCACTCCCCCGCCCTTTCCCCGTAGCCCTGCAATTTGTTTCCTTCAGGTACTTATCCAATTACCTTTGAAAGCCTCGATTGAATCTGCCTCCACCGCCCTCTCAGGCAGCGCATTCCAGATCATAATCACTCGCTGCGTAAAAAAGTTTTTCCTCATGTCGCCTTTGGTTCTTCTGCCAATCACCTTAAATCTGTGTCCTATGGTTCTCGGCCCTTCCACCAATGGGAACAGTTTCTCTCGATCTACTCTGCCCAGACCCCTCATGATTTTGAACACCTCCATCAAATCTCCTCTCAATCTTCTCTGCTCTAAGGAGAACAACCCCAGCTTCTCCAGTCTATCCACATAACTGAAGTCCCTCATCCCTGGAACCATTCTTGTAAATCTTTTCTGCACCCTCTCTAAGGCCTTCACATCCTTCCTAAAGTGCGGTGCTCAGAATTGGACACAATACTCCAGTTGTGGCCGAACCGGTGTTTTATCAAGGTTCAACGGCGGAGAAGGCTCAAGGGGCTGAATGGCCTCCTCCTGTTCCTCTGTTATCTCATAGTTGTTACACCCACCTGTTGTACTGGAGCAGGGGGCGATCGTGCAGTTCCTCGCTGGAAGTTCTCAGGTTGGATCTCGGGCCTATGTTGGGTTAGCTGGTTTCAGCTGGGTGAAAATTGACTCCCTTCGGTACACTGAGGTGAGGGAAGAGAAGAATCAGTCAGGGCTGCCGCACTTGACTGGAATCGAATGACACCTGCTGAAAGGTGTGAGTGTGAATGGGATCAGGGTGGCGGGGGGGTTGGGGGGGCTGGTGGTGGAATTCGACTGATGCCCCCCAGATAACTTGCCGTCACTTACTGCCTGAGCCCAATTGTGGAGAATGGCCGCTCGAGTAGGGTGCTGGAGCGTGGTCAGCAACTGTGGAACCGCTCCCCAGCGAGAGTCAATGGGGGAAAAATTCAGTATCGCCCCATTTGGGGCGCAATTATCGGCCAGGGCGCAAAGATTAGCGCCTGCCGCTAATTATCGCCTCCGACTGCAAACTTGGCTTTTATCGCCCCTGGAGGTGATTGGAGCGCTAAATCAGGCGCTTCACACCTGTCTTAAGGCGCAAAGGCCGAGGAGCGAGGCGCTACCTCAGAGCGCTGGCGAAGCTCATGTGATGTCAGTCAGCAATGGAACACAGACACAATGGCACCGGCCAGTTCTTAAAGGGGAGGGTTGATCTTGCTCTCCATCCACACCCTGCTCATTGCAGCCTTGAATCTCGGCCTGGAGAGACCTGTACATCAAATCTGCTGGAAAGAACAATGGAGAGACCCAGGGAAAGAGCTCAGAGTGCAGCCCCCACAGTCTCTTCTAAATAGATGCAAGGAAGGGCAAGTCAAAATGAACCTGCACAGTGCTGCTCAGTACCCAAAACTCCTTCACACAGCGTTGAATCTCTCCCGAAGTCTCTCTCTCTCTCTCTCAGAATGCGTGGTGCAAAAATGTCACCAACAAAAAAAGACAGGAAGCGTTCGCCTTTAAATAGCGCTCCCCCAGTCCCTTCCTGACTGCAAAACACTCCCCTCAACCTGTCGTTGCTAGCGGCAGGTGGAAAGGCAGGGGGCGCCACTCAATATCCACTCCGGGGCGCTACCGGAGCGTTGCACACTCGACTGACGTCACGAGCTGCTGGCGCAGGAGATCGTGGCGGTAGTGTTTAGCGCCGCCGCAAAATGTCTAGTTAATTTCGCGAGCGGCGCAAACATCGCCGCGCACGGGCGCTAGTTGCTTTGCGCCCCATTAGCGCCCTCTTAAGGCGCTAACGGGAGGCGCAACCAACTGAATTTTTCCCCCAATATCTTCCAGCAACAGTGGAGAGAAAAGCTGGAGAAGACTGATTGCAATAATGCTTTTTTAATTTGTAAGTGGGATGTGACTGACACTGGCAAGGCTGTATTGATTGCCCATTCCTAGTAGCTTGCTAATGCACTTCAGAGGGCCTTAAACATCAACCACATGGAATACGACAACTTGTATTTATATAGCATCTTTAACGTGGTAAAACATCCCAAGGCATCTCACAGGAGCGTGATCAGACTAAAATTGACACATAGCCACGTCAAGAGATATCAGGAGAGGGGACCCAAAGCTTGCTCAAAATGGTAGGTTTTAAGGAGCGTCTTAAAGGGGGAGAGAGAGGTGGAGAGGTTTAGGGAGGGAATTCCAGAGCTTAGGGCCTAGGCTGCTGAAGGTGGTGGAGCGATTAAAATCAGGGGGGTGTGCAAGAGGCCAGAATTGGAGGAACGCAGAGTTCTCGGAGGGTTGTAGGGCTGGAGAAGGTAACAGAGATAGGGATGGGGGCGAGGCCATGGAGGGATTTGAAAACATGGATGGGAATTTTTAAATCGAGGCTTTAACGGACCGGGAGCCAATGTAGGTCAGCGAGCACAGGAGGTGATGGGTGAACGGGACTTGGTGCGAGTTAGGATACGGGCAGCAGAGTTTTGGATGACCTCAAGTTTACGGAGGGTAGAGTCAGATGTGGGCCAGGCTGGGTAGGGTGGGGTTAGCAGGTCCCCTTTCTTGGAAGGCATCAGTGAGGCAATTGAGTTTCCACAACAATCAATCCCGATCGTTATTCCTGGTAGTTGACTGAATTCATAACTTGAGGTGGGGTTTGAACTCACGACCCCTGCGTGACCGGTTGAGGACGATAACCGCCACACTACCATGCCCGGGACCTCATGGGCTGGACTGCAATATGCGAGGAGCCCCAGGGCTGTCCTGATTGCCCAAACAGGCAGGATTAGGTTCCTGTGCTGTTGTTTGGGTCTCGTCAGCACGGAACAGGAAGTGTGTTTCGTCACTGGGTGGTGCTGTTGTCTCACTCAGGACTGGAAACTTTGCTTTCTTCCATTTTCTCCTGGGTTTCTCTCTGCTCCTCTCTTAAAGGCACCGACACAGTTGGGGTACGGCTGTCGGGTGCCTGTCAGACACCTTGAACCCGTGCAACTGGTCATTTTTTGACGTGTTACCAGACTATGTAACTTATTTTTTATCTGTCCTGGGATGTGGGTGTCGCTGGCAAGGCCAGCATTTATTGCCCATCCCTAGTTACCCTTGAGAAGGTGGTGGTGAGCTGTCTTCTTGGACCGTTGCAGTCCGTGTGGTGAAGGTACTCCCACAGTGCTGTTAGGGAGGGAGTTCCAGGATTTTGACCCAGCGACGATGAAGGATCGGCGATATATTTCTAAGTCAGGATGGTGTGTGACTTGGAGGGGAACTTGGAGGTGGTGGTGTTCCCATGCGCCTGCTGCCCTTGTCCTTCTAGGTGGAAGAGGTCGCGGTTTTGGGAGGTGCTGCCGAAGAAGCCTTGGCGAGTTGCTGCAGTGCATCTTGTAGATGGTGCACACTGCAGCCACGGTACGCCGGTGGTGGAGGGAGTGAATGTTTAAGGTAGTGGATGGGGTGCCAATCAAGCGGGCTGCTTTGTCCTGGATGGTGTCGAGTTTCTTGAGTGTTGTTGGAGCTGCACTCATCCAGGCAAGTGGAGAGTTTTCCATCACACTCCGGACTTGTGCCTTGTAGATGGTGGAAAGGCTTTGGGGAGTCAGGAGGTGAGACACTGAGAGATGAAGGACCCACACACGGGCCTGGCCCTGTCCTCACTCGACATCTGCACACAGAGGAGCTTTGAAGTTTGTTAAAGCCATATTGTTTTCCGGAATATAGTAAACTAACTCCACTTCTCTGGCATTTCTGTCGAAATTCCAGGTGTAGATTTTTAAAGGATCATCTGACAAGACAACGAACCATAGACGACATAAAGAGAGAGCTTACTGTACTACCTATTTATGTCTCTCAGACACGTCCCAAAGTGCTCCACATACGGTGAATTTCAGTTGGTCCTGTTCATGTAGCCAACACGACAGCCATCTTGTTCCCAGCAACTCCCACAAACAGCAATGACATGAAAAACCGGTTAACTATTCCTGCTGGTCGCGCTGGGCGAGGGAAGAATGCCGCTCAAGATGCGAGGAGAACTCACCTGCTCTTCTCCCTGTTTGTGGGATCTTGCTGTGCGCAAATCGGCTGCCGTGTTTTCCTACAATGCAACAGTGCCTACACTTCAAAAGTACTCCATTGGCTGTAAAGCGCTTTGAGACGTCCTGATGTCGTGAAAGACGCTATAGAAATGCAAGTTCATTCTTTCTTCCTTTTCACTCTCTGGGACTCCCTCCCTAAAGCCTTCCTCCTGAGCTTTCACCCGTCTCCCCTAACCCTAGGCTGGCTATTCTGCGGCGAGTGTCTGACCTCCTGACTCCCCAAAGCCTTTCCACCATCTACAAGGCACAAGTAAGGAGTGTGATGGAATACTCTCCACTTGCCTGGATGAGTGCAGCTCCAACAACACTCAAGAAGCTCGACACCATCCAGGACAAAGCAGCCCGCTTGATCAGCACCCCATTCACCACCTTAAACATTCACTCCCTCCACCACCGGCGTACCGTGGCCGCAGTGTGCACCATCTACAAGATGCACTGCAGCAACTCGCCAAGGCTTCTTCGGCAGCACCTCCCAAACCCGCGACCTCTTCCACCTAGAAGGACAAGGGCAGCAGGTGCATGGGAACACCACCACCTCCAACTTCCCCTCCAAGTCACACACCATCCTGACTTAGAAGTATATCGCCGATCCTTCATCGTCGCTGGGTCAAAATCCTGGAACTCCCTCCCTAACAGCACTGTGGGAGTACCTTCACCACACGGACTGCAACGGTCCAAGAAGGCGGCTCACCACCAGCTTCTCAAGGGTAACTAGGGATGGGCAATAAATGCTGGCCTTGCCAGCGACACCCACATCCCATAAGCAAATAAAGAAAAACTCCTGCGGTTCATCTCCGTGAGGCGGATCAGGACATTTTCTTGTCGTGATGGCGGGGGGGGGCGCTACATAAATGCAAGCATCTGTTCAAAACTCCAATTCCGGCTCTTCAAAGAGATATATCTACCCAGCACCCTGTGCAAAGCAGCAAAGTGATGACATTAATGCTGGGAACCTGCTTCACTTGCACCTCATGAAAAGGCTTAAAGGAAAAACTGATTTTGAATCTTAGTCCCCTGAACAAACAGTTTTATTTCAGCTCCTAATCCTTTCATCTTATTATTTGAAGAAACGTTTTAAGAGATGACATGGCCTTTTCCTTTGTTTCTTTATGCTGAGGCCTCCCACAGAGGCTGTCGACTGGGAATGAGAGATTTCTCCATTGCGCTCTCGGCCTACTGGGCCGATAAGAGACAGACTGCTCGCTGTGTGCCTTCTGCCTTCCCTTCAGGTGGGGCTGCCTCTAATGGGACACTGAAGCTTTTGATGTCTGGCCTGCAAGGGACTGTCTTGTCTCATTGATTTTCCCCAGTTATAGGGAGACGAAATGTTCATTGATCGGAGCTTAATTAAATGACACCTTCTTACACATGTCACCACTGATGTAATTAGGATTTAAAAAAGCGAGATTCATCACATGAATGGATTTGTGGTCGGACTGTCCTTTGCAATCCAGCAACACTTAACGTAAAACGCTGTATAAATCCCAAACTACAGGGTTAGTCGCTAAACAGGAGCGATAATAAATCTTTCTTCACAACCACCCCGAACGGACAGCGTTTAATCAGCAGAAAAGCCTCGCTGCTCGGATTCAATCTCAAGCCTCAAATCTTTTCCTCCCCAGATTTCTTCTCCTGAAAGATATTTATATGACGCTTTATCACAGCGCTTGGTCAATACTGCTCCCTCAACTAAGATTAACTGGTTGTTTGTCCCATAACTGTTTGCGTTTATACAGCACCTTTCATGACCTCAGGATGTCCTAAAGTGCTTTACAGCCAATGAAGTGCGTTTTTGAAGCGTAGTCACTGTTGTAATTTAGGAAACACGGCAGCCAATTTGCGCACAGCAAGCTCCCACAAACAGCAATGTGATAAATGGCCAGTTAAATCTGTTTTTGGTGATGTCGGTGGAGGGGTAAATATTGAGCCGGGACACCGGGGAGAACTCCTCCGCTCTCCTTCGAAATAGTGGCCGCGGGATCTTTTACGTCCACCTGAGAGAGCAGACGGGGCCTTGGTTTAAAGTCTCACCCCAAAAATGCCACTATTTAAAGACAAGCAGAGGCAGGTAGGCATTCGGGGGGCGGGGGGGGAAGGGGGAATGCGATGGTGAGATGGGGGTGAGACCAGGCTGGCAGAGGCCGGCAGTGTTTATGTGGATCCAGGAGGGGCCTTCACTCCTGGTCCTTCCAGCTCCTCAAAACAAAGCAACTGTTAAAATCTTTCTCGGCCTCGTGCATTGTTCCACGGAAGCTCAGCGTAAGCTCGAGGAACAGCACCTCATCTTTCGTTTGGGCACTTTACAGCCTTCTGGACTCAATATCGAGTTCAACAATTTCAGACCATAACCTCGGCCCCTACCACATATATATACATTTTATCCACCCTTTTGGTTCGTGCCTTTTTCCTTTTTTTTCTCTCTCTCCCCCTACGTCAGCTGTCTCTCATTCTGCCAGCATTTCACACTTCACCTTTTGTTTCTTAACCTGTCCCATTACCAACTCGTCTTGCCTTGAGCATCTCTTAATGTCTCTACTTACCATAGTTATTCCTCCCTCCAGCCTCCCCCTTTGCATTTTTATCTGTTTAATTTCCTGCTCTTTTCTCAGTTCTGACGAAAGGTCTTCGACCTGAAACGTTAACTCTGTTTCTCTCTCCACGGATGTTGCCTGGCCTGCTGAGTTTTTCCAGCGTTTTCTCTTGCTGTTAAAAATCTTTCTGGTCGTTTCCTGATCCGACACCAGTGCACAGGGGTGGAGTGTTCAAGCTGCAATCTCCGCCCATGTGTCCCTGAACATTCCTAGCGGGGTCCTAACTCCGTCATCCCGCGCGTCTGCAGGAAAGAATACGTGCCGTGCTGGTCCCAGGAGAGCGAGAGACTGTCGGCACGGTTCAATGCCACTCAAGACCCGGACACAGCAGCAGCACTTATGGATTCCCTAGACAAAAGGCAGACTAGCGCGATGGCGAGAAACCACTGAAAACTTGGATTTCTCACACTCCAATAGGAAACCGGGCTTGGCGCCCCCTCACTGCCCCCACGTGAGGTGCCAAAGATCAGTGCAGATGCCATTGCGGCCCGCCTCCGAACCAACTCAGAGGCAATGACTACCGCCGAAGAGGTGGACACAGCGCTGACAGTCACCTAGTCTGGGGAAGGCCGCCGGCATCGATTTGCATCGACCCGGAATTTCTCAAGAACCAGGGCCCAAATGGACGGATGTGGCTTGTCAAACTCGCCGCCGACATCCTTGACACTGGGATAATCCCAGAAGTTGGGCGGCATTCCAAAGTCGTTGCCACCCTAAAGCCAGGAAAACCAGCCAACCCTCCGAAAAGCTACCCCCCCCCCACCGCCCTTCTGCCTACGGTCTACAAGGTGGTCGAACGGGCGTGTGCTGAACCGGATAAAACCGGCTTTAGAAGCGGGCCCTCCCAAACAATGCAGGCGGGCTTCAGAGAGAGGGAAGAAGCTGCTCTGACCGGGTCCTTGCACTCGCTACAATCTCTGAGGCAGGGTTCCAGAAGCAGCTGAAGACTGGAGCTGCCTTCATAGGCTTGTCATGGGCTTACGACACTGTCCGGCGCGAAGGCCTGCTCCTGAAGCTTTCAATGATCATCCAGTGCCGCAAGACTCTCAGGCTTATCAACACCCTAACGGGCAACCGTAAGCTCCGCGACTATCTTGGTGACAAGACCAGCCGAACACGGACGCTCAGCCACGATCTGCCACAGGGGTGGGTGCTCGCCTTTTTCAACATCTATACGGCGGCCAAGCACTGCACCAAATCCCGGAAGTCTGCATCTGCCGCTCACATAGTTCTGCTGACGCAGGCTTCAAGGCAAGTAGGATGCTCATAAGCGACCTGGACCTGGACCTACTGGGCCTCCGCCCCAGTCCAGAGAAGACAGTTGTGTTGGCATTCCATCTGAACAACAACGCCGACAGGAAAAGAACTCAACGTTTCCTTCTGGGGAAGGCGACCTAGCCACGAACCCCACCCAAAATCCCTGGGTCATCACCCTGGACAGGACTCTCGCCCATCGGCCTCATCTCACCAACGCCGGCCAAAAGGTAAAGACCAGGGTGAACCTGGTCCGGGAAACGCGCTGGACCATCACGGGGGCAGTGCGGCCAGAACACCTCGCACCACCCCGCCGGCCCTGGTCTACCCTGCTGCAGAATGCTGCTCTGCCGCACGGTCCTGCTGACTCCACACAAAGACCGTGGACGTGCAGCGAAACGTCGCCATGACGACGGTGCCAGGGATGCTCAAGTCCACTCCAACCGAGTGGCTCCCGGTGCTGTCCCGCATCGCTCCGCCCGCCATTCGCCGCGACGCCACCGTGCTCCGTGAAATGGAAAAAACCATGAGCAACACCGGCCTTCCCATTCACGCTTAAAATCGTGCCGGCCATTCTGGGGAACAGCAGCCAATATTCATGCATTAATATTCCTCTTTCCCAAGTAATTATCTAATCCATTTTACACCAAGTGATGGACTTCGCTCCAATGACACTTGGCGGCAGAGAATGACACATTCTAATCACCCAATCTGAGAAACAGCAGCTGGTGTCGACCCACTATCCAGACGGAGGGAACCGTGGGACGCAATCAACGTAAAGAACCAACACCTCATCACTGCCCCCAACAGCAGAGGTCCCCGGCTTCGACCTCCCTCGAGGACAGTGGACGGCGCTCAACCCAATCCGCACAGGGCACGGACTGATGAGACCACCTGCTCCACAAGTGGAGGATGAGGGACGACCCGAAGTTCGACTGTGGCCACGAGTCCCAGACCATGGAACACATCGCATCAACCTGCCCACTAAGATCTGCTGCGGAAGGCAGCTCATTTCTCCACTCGGCATCTCAGGAGGACATCGAATGGACAGCCAGACTAGACATCCCATCATAAGCTTTTCCTGTCATTCAAAACAACAATTAGGACCCTGATTTGCATGGGAAAGAGGCCTAGCGCTTGCTTCACGCGGGCGTTTCGGCTGCCCATGAATAGATCCCTTTCAAAAGGGCCTCTTTGTTAGGCCCCATATTGAGGCCATTACCGCCCCGTTAACACCAGCTGATTGAAGTCATAATTGACCTCTTTGTGTGCAGAAGATCTTCCTGACAACCTCCTAAGTTTGCCTCTTACAAAGGCAAAATACTGCGGATGCGTGAAGACCTCGTTTAAATTGAAATTACAGCGCATATCTCATGTGCTGATGAAAGGGGTCACAGACCTGAAACGTTGACTCTGTTTCTCTCTCTCCACAGATGCTGCCTGACCTGCTGAGTGTTTCCAGCATTTTCTGTTTAAAATTGCCCCTTAAGCGTTTGACCCTCTGTCCTACTCTCTCAATTTGGTGTTTTCTGGGTTTTTACCAGGCCGGATTTTCCTCGTTTCCCAACCGCACGGTGCAGGGGGGACGCGGGAGACGGTGGGAAAGCCGGAAGTTTGGGTTTTAACACCACAGCATGCATGTGACGTAAAGGGCGGGTTCCCCTGATTGACAAGGAGGCCCCATGACTAGCTAGGTGCTGGGCCCAGGATGGTGGTGAGGGGTGGGGGTGTTTCCAAGCCGTTGGGGGGGTGGGAACGATCCCCGGGGGGGGTCCAATCCCGGGGGGGGGGCGGGGCTGAGTGTCCGATCCCCGACCCCGGGGAGGGCCGGGCTGATGGTGGGGGAGCCTGGGGGGGGGGCCGGGAGGAAGCACTCCTGCTCCTCACCACCCACAAAGATTGTTCCCCGATGCTGTGGCCACCTCGTTGCAGCCACCGGGAATCCCGAGCCCCGGGATCCCTGCAGTAAAACCTGCAGAGCAGGTTGAAGTAGAGGCCTCAGGCCTCATTGCCATAGTTAATTTGCCAACACGCCTCCTGGCAGCGGGTTGGCTGCCCGAACCCCCTCCGCCTGAGTGAAAATGAAAGTGGGCGGGTTGGAGGCGGGTTTGGGGTCAGGTTTTAGATTTATACAACTTTCGCTTCCCCCCCCCCCCCACCTCCAACCCACCTGTTTTTTCCTATGAAAATTCCGGCCACCATCTCCATTCCCTTATCTATCTTACACAGTGTCCACAGCACAGAAACAGGCCATTCGGCCCAACAGGTCCACACTAGCATTTATGCCCTAGTCGAGCCTCCTCCCACCCCTCACCCCTCCTCGTCTCACCCTATCAGCATATCCTTCTAATAGCCACACCAGAAGTTAGTCAGCCTTTTTGGTTACTAAGACACGGAATTTATGCAAACTAGCATTAATGTTGGAAAGTCACCAACCAGCCAAGAGGTTTATTTCCAAATAAGGAGTCATGGGGGAAAAATTCGGTATCGCCCATTTTGGGGCTCGAATATCGGCCGGGCGCAAAGTTTAGCGTCCGGCACTAATTATCGCTTCCGACTGCAAAATTCGCCTCTGTCGCCCCTGGAGGTGATTTGAGCGCTAAATCAGGCGCTACACACCTCTCTTAAGGCGCTAACATTGGGGAGCGAGGCGCTACCTCAGAACGCTACCGAAGCTCAGGCGATGTCCGTAACCATGGAAGCCAGACAGACTGGCGCCGTCCAGTTCTTAAAGGGGAGGGGCTATCTTGCTGACCAGCCCCTCCCTGCTCATTGCAGCCTTGAATCTCGGCCTGGAGAGACCTCCAAAGCAATTGTGTTGGAAGCACTAATGGATAGGCCCAGGGAAAGAGCTCGGAGCTGAGGAACCTCAAAAGTGGTGCTGAGGGCCAAAACCCCTTAGGACAGCGTTAAAACCAAAATATGTTGCCGACAAGAAAAGACAGGAAGCGCACGCCTTTAAATAGCGCTCCCCCAGCCCCTTCCCGACTTGAAAACGTTCCCCTCTACCTGTCGTTCCTAGCGGCAGGCGCTAAGGCAGGGGGGCGCGACTCAATATCCGGTCTGGGGCGCTACCGGGGCGTTGCCCGCTTGACTGACGTCACGATCTGCGGGCGCAGGAGATGGTGGCGGTAGTGTTTAGCGCCACCGCAAAACGACTGGTCAATTTCGCGAGCGGCGCTAAAATCGCCACGCTCGGGCGCTAAGTTCCTAGCGCCCCGTTAGCGCCCCCCGGAGGCGCTAAAGGGAGGCGCCAACCAACCGAACTTCCCCCCCGCAAGCATTTAGGGAATGGGGCAAATCTCTCAAGCCTTTTATAAAACTAGTCAAGAACAACGAACGGAAAGCAGAATGCAAATAATAAATCTGGCATTTTCTTTGAGATATGTGCCATAAGTTCTATTTAAATCAGGTCTTATTTCTGTCAGATGTCAAGAGCAACATTATTAACATCCAAACCGAGTAAATAAATTGATATATAATCCCTCAACTCCATACTTCAATTATTCTTCCTCTCACACAATTCAAAAATGAAACATTTTAGGCAATTAAAAATGTGAACTACTTACTTGTATACCTTAAGAAGACACCGTGGGGGTGGATCTTGTCTCTGTGCGATGGCGATAATGAGTCAGAAGCCCGCTTTCCATCTCTTCCCCACTGAAGTCAATCGAAATCAAAATGGGGAGAGATGTAATACAGGCTGCCGACTCACTATCATCTGTTTTAGACCTTCGCAGAAAGCCAGGTTCTCCCCCCATGGGTGACAGACCTGTGCCCAGTGTCCCCGCTAAGGTGTGCGCATGCGCGGCAGCGCGGGAATCTGCACCGTCCCGCGCGGGGCCGCTCGCCATCTTTGACATCGTGAATACCACGCAGGGGCAGGAATTTAAAGGGACCGCGCATTAAAAGAAACAGGCTGCGCAGAGCAAAGCGTAGTGTCAGCTGTGGCTCAGTGGGTAGCACTCTCTCTCTCGCCTCTGAGTCAGAAGGTTGTGGGTTCAAGTCCCACTCCAGAGACTTGAGCACATAAAGCTAGGCTGACACTCCAGTGCAGTGCCGAGGGAGTGCCGCACTGTCAGAGGTGCCGTCTTTCAGATGAGACGTTAAACCAAGGCCCTGTCTGCTCTCACAGGTGGATGTAAAAGATCCCATGGCACTTTTTCGAAGAAGAGCAGGGGAGTTATCCCCGGTGTCCTGGCCAATATTTATCCCTCAACCAACATAACAAAAACAGATGATCTGGTCATTATCACATTGCTGCTGCAGGAAGAATGTTCCCGATGGTCGGAGAGTCCAGAACCAGGGGTCATAATCTAAGGATAAGGGGTAAGCCATTTAGGACAGAAATGAGGAAGAATTTCTTCACCCAGAGAGTGGTGAACCTGTGGAATTCTCTACCACAGAAGGTAGTTGAGGCCAAGTCATTAAATATATTCAAGAATGAGTTAGATATATTTCTTAAAGCTAAAGGTATCAAGGGATATGGGGGGAAGGAAGGTACAGGGTACTGAATTTGGATGATCAGCCATGGCGGAGCAGGCTCGAGGGACCAAATGGCCTACTCCTGCTCCTATCTTCTATGTTTCTATGAGTTTGCTGTGTTCAAATTGGCTGCCGCGTTTCCAACATTACAACAGTGACTCCACTTCAGAAAAGAACTTCATTGGCTGTAAAGCGCTTTGAGACGTCCGGTGGTTGTGAAAGGTGCTATATAAATGCAAGTCTTTCTTTCTTACAGGCAACATGGCCTGTGTCCCATTATTCAGCCCCAGAACGCTCCCAGCTTCTGCAGATGCAGCAGACTGATTTTACATTCCTTTGGCCTGATGCAGTAATATTTTTTCGAAATTCAGACAGTTAATTGCGCACAACATCATTTATACAATAGCAAGGGGGAATCAGATATGTTCCAGCTCATTACTTATTGATCAATGATTCATTCACACAATAAATAGCTATAACTCTATATATAAAAGAGAGACTTGCATTTCTGTGGCGCCTTTCACGTCCACAGGACGTCCCAAAGCGCTTTACAGCCAATTAAGTACTTTTTGGAGTGTAGTCACTGTTGTAATGTAGGAAATGCGGCAGCCAATTTGCGCACAGCAAGCTCCCACAAACAGCAACGTGATAATGACCAGATAGTCTGTTTTTAGTGATGTTGATTGAGGGATAAATATAGGCCAGGACACTGCTGGGGGAACTCACCCTGCTCGTCTTTAGAAAGAATGGGATCTTTTACGTCCACCTGAGAGGGCAGGCGGGGGCCTCAGTTTAATGTCATGTGAAAGATGGCACCTCCGACAGTGCAATGCTCCGCTCCCTCAGCACTGCACTGGAGTGTCAGCTGAGATTTTAATGCTCGAGTCTCTGGAGTGGGACCTGAGCCCACAACCTTCTGACTCAGAGGCGAGAGAGAGTGCTACCCACTGAGTCATGTCTAAATTGCTTGTTATGCTCATATTTTTATATTGAGGAGCATACGAATTAAGCTGCCCCTCAGTTTTATGATATTATTTATTGATTTTAATCACGTTTTATGCTGTTATTTATTGATGTTAGGGACTAACTCTTAGGAACGACACACCAGAGCAAAGCAATTTACGATTTACTCCCGTCCCTTCCTGAATACCGAGCCATGGTCCCCTGCTCCTCATTGCTACCGAGTGGCTCCTGGGAAATGTTCCCCGTGCGGACATTGGGACAGGTCGGGGTGGGGCTCAACCCTGATTGGTTGAATAGCCTACCGATGCTCACAGATGGAGATTGGCTCTTCAGCTGAGCAACTGCAGATCTCCGATATCCATGGAATTGTAACCCAGCAAGAATTTTTTGAATTCCGATGGCCGAGCCTCCTTCCCGTTCCCTCCTATTGCGTTAGACCTGGACGACGTTCAGGCTTGGGCTGATAAGTGGCAGGTAACATTCGCGCCACAGAAGTGCCAGGCAATGACTATCCCCAACAAGCGAGAGTCGAACCACGTCCCCTTGACATTCAACGGCATTACCATCGCCGAATCCCCCACCATCAACATCCTGGGGGTCACCATTGACCAGAAACATAACTGGACCAGCCACATAAATACTGTGGCAACAAGAGCAGGTCAGAGGCTGGGTATTCTGCAGCGAGTGTCTCACCTCCTGACTCCCCAAAGCCTTTCCACCGTCTACAAGGCACAAGTCAGGAGTATAATGGAATACTCTCCACTTGCCTGGATGAGTGCAGCTGCAACAACACTCAAAAAGCTCAACACCATCCAGGACAAAGCAGCCCGTTTGATTGGCACCCCATCCACCACCTTAAACATTCACTCCATCCACCACCGGCGCACCGTGGCTGCAGTGTGTACCATCTACAAGATGCACTGCAGCAACTCGCCAAGGCTTCTTCAGTAGCACCTACCAAACCTGCGACCTCTTCCACCTAGAAGGACAAGGGCAGCAGATGCATGGGAACACCACCACCTCCAAGTTCCCCTCCAAGTCACACCCCATCCTAACTTCGAAGTATATCGCTGATCCTTCATCGTCGCTGGGTCAAAATCCTGGAACTCCCTCACCTTCACCACACGGACTGCAGCGGTTCAAGAAGGCAGCTCACCACCACCTTCTCAAGGATAATTAGGGATGGGCAATAAATGGTGGCTTTGCCAGTGACGCCCACATCCCATAAATGAATTAAAAAATATTCGAATTCCAATGGAAGAAACACCTTCCCATTCCCTCCTATTGTTTGTAATTCCAACGGCTGAACCCCTTCTCATCCCTCCCATTCACTTCCCATTCTCCCCCATTATATGGGATTCCAAAGGACCGAAGCCTTTTCCGATGTACTTCCCAGTCCATGTACAGAACTTCGAACTCACTCTGAACAATTAAATACACAATTCTGATGCAAGCATAAATCATGCTTATTTTTAATTTCAGCAACTAAATACAATCATCGGAGCTGACAGATTCCCCTGGGAGAGAGTATCCCATTGTTAGAAAACTAATTATTTTTTGTGCAAAAGTTGTTTTCTTTTCGTTCGGTTTGCTTTTCCATTTTGTTGAAATCGATTTGCTGAGTGGCTGATTAAATGGAGTGTGAGAACGAGATTTGCAAATTGGTTCTATTTATCTAAAGTTTATAGAAATCTTTAACTAGATGTAATGAGTCAGAAATGCCTTTTTAGTTTCTGATTTTATATTTCAGAAACAAAACAAGAAACTTCGCACAATATTAACCTGCAGCAATCTGTCTCAAGGAATCAGCCATGATCTTATTGAATAATAGCTGGAGCACCATGAGCAGGCTCGAAGGGCTGAATGGTCTACCCTTGCTCCTATTTCTTCTATTCTTCTGTTCAGTGACACTGGTGGCTGTCTGATCCAATCTGCTCGTCGCACACACCAGCAGGTATCAAAGAGACCCAACTTGATAGATCCATAAGTCTCGCTGCAAGCAAAGCAGCTGAAAATATCCTTGCTCTCTCATCTTCTTCTTCTTAGGCAGTCCCTCGGAAGCGAGGATGACTTGCTTCCACATTAAGAATGAGTTCTCAGGTGACTGATAAGTCCGATGCGGGACCTACAGTCTCTGTCACAGGTGGGGCAGACGGTGGTTGAAGGGGCGGGTGGGTGGGGTGCTTGAGTTGACGTGTGCTCCTTCCGCTGCCTGCGCTTGGCTTCCGCTTGCTCCCGGTGAAGAGACTCGAGGTGTTCGGTGCCTTCCCGGATGCTTCTCCTCCACTTTGTGCGGTCTTGGACCAGGGATTCCCAGGGATGTCGCACTTTTTCAAGGAGGCTTTGAGGGTGTCCTTGAAGCGTTTCCTCTGCCCACCTGGGGCTCTCTTGCCGTGTCGGAGCTCCGAGTAGAGCGCTTGTTTTAGGAGTCTCGTATCGGGCATGCGGACGATGCGACCCGTCCATCGGAGCTGATCGAGCGTGGTCAAAGTTTCGATGCTGGGGATGTTGGCTCTCATAGAGCCTTATCACACTGTTGAAACATCTCAAAGTGCTTATGAACATATGAAAACGATGGGCAGGAAAAGACCAGCTGGTCTATCGTGCCTTCCCCGCACTCATGATAGCTGGAGCATCATGACCAGACACTTGCCCCCACCCCCCAACCAAAAGCAGCCAACTTGCTGCCCACAGATGTATCAAACGAGTAACTGATGGTTTATTCATCAAGGCCAACATCTTCAACTCTTTTCCCACTGAACGGCAGACCAGGCTGATCAATTCCACTATCCGACCGGCTACAGAGGATGATGCAGCCATGCAGGTCTCTACAACGACAACATCTTGCATTTATATAGCGCCTTTAGCGTACTAAAACATCCCAAGGCGCTTCACAGAAGCGTTATCAAACAAAACGAAAATACATTAACGATTTAGACTTTGGAATCAAAAACACAGTTTCTAAATTTGCAGATGACACCAAATTGGGGGGGATAGTCAATACTGAGGAGGACTGCAACAAATTACAGGAGGACATTAATAAACTTACAGAATGGGCAAATAATTGGCAAATGAAGTTCAACACAGAAAAATGTGAGGTAGTACTTTTGGTAGGAAGAATAGGGAGGTAACTTATCACTTGGAAGGTGCGAGTCTAGGTGGGGTAGAGGAACGAAGGGATCTCGGAGTAGAAATACACAAATCACTAAAAGTTGCGACACAGGTTAGCAAGGCCATAAAATAGCAAACCAAGCACTCGGGTTTATTTGTAGAACCTTGGTTAGACCACACTTAGAGCACTGCATACAGTTCTGGTCGCCATATTATAAAAAGGATATAGATGCACTGGAGAGGGTGCAGAGAAGATTTACAAGGATAATACCAGAAATACGAGGGTATATATATCAGGAAAGGATGAACAGGCTGTGTCTCTTTTCTCTTGAAAAAAGAAGGCTGAGGGGTGACCTAATAGAGGTCTTTAAAATTATGAAAGGTTTTGATAGCATGGGTACAGAGAGAATGTTTCCACTTGTGGGGAAGAGCATAACTAGAGGCCATCAATATAAGATAGTCTCCAAGAAATCCAAGAGGGAATTCAGAAGAAACTTCTTTACCCAGAGAGTGGTGAGAATGTGGAACTCGCTACCACAGGGAGTGGTTGAAGCGAATAGTGTAGATGCATTTAAGGGGAGGCTGGACAAGCATATGAGGGAGAAGGGAATAGAGGGTTATGCTGATAGAGTTAGATGAGGAAAGACGGGAGGAGGCTCGAGTGGAGCATAAACGCCGGCATGGACTGGTTGGGCCGAATGGCCTGTTTCTGTGCCGTATATCCTGTGTAATCCTATGTAAATGTAAAAATTTGACACCGAGCCACATAAAGGGATATTAGGCCAGGCGACCAAGAGCTTGGTCAAAGAGATAGGTTTTAAGGAATGTCCTAAAGGAGGAAAGAGAGGTGGAGAGGTTTAGGGAGGGAATTCCAGAGGTTAGTGCCTAGGCAGCTGAAGGTGGGGGCGAAGGAAATCGGGGATGCTCAAGAGGCCAGAGTTGGAGGAGTGCAGAGATCTCGGAGGGTTGTGAGGCTGGAGGAGGTTACAGAGATAGGATGGGGGCGAGGCCATGGCGGGATTTGCTTGCCCCTAGGCACAATGCCATGGCCTACCGTGAAAGGGATTCTACTCCTGCAAGGTGCAGCTGTCAATGATCACCAGCACTGACTCATGAAGGTCAATACCCACTTCCTAGGCAGCACCCACAAAGCTTTCATTTTGCACTCATCAAATGTGCCAGGCTTATTTGAAGACAATTTGAGACTGGAAGTGTCAGCTTGGCTCAGTTGGTAGCACTCTTACTTGTGAGTCAGCAGGTTGTGGGTTCAAGCCCCACCTCAGAGTTGAGCACATCACATTTCAGTGCAGTACCAAGAGAGTGCTGCACTGTCAAAGATGCAGATTCTTGGATGAGGCTTTAAACCGAAGCCCCGTCTGCCTGTTCAGGTAAATGTAAAGAATCTCATGGAGCAATTTGAAATGCTTCAAGTTTCAAGCCTGTTGCTGACCTGGATTTGGAATGCCCCTCTTTCTTTGTCATTTGGGAGGAGAAGAGGTGTTGTGGAGGGACCTCAGCCCGATCAGGGGCCTCTCCATGCTCATCCTATCCATTACACAGCTCCTAATTCTAACTCCCAAAAGAAAACCTGCGGCCAATTTCAGGCAAAACTGAGGAATTCCTCCCTGACTCCCTGAGGCAATTATGCAAGCTTCAGGTGATCAATGCAACCAATGATGCATCACCACGCATAATTAAATGACCCCCTCCCCTCCCAGAAGTCCCAATTTCCTTAACAACTTAGAACTACACAAGACTGGTCATTCTGCACGGAGGGGTTTCCTGTACGGGCTGCTCCTGCACACTCTCCACTTTGCCATCTTCGTCTGCCGTCCGGACACGCCTTGGCATGCCATCTTGCCGTCCGGCGGAGGCGAAGGTCCCCAATGGAGGGCTCTCTACGCGGGAGTCTTCCCTTGTTCTATTGGGGACTTGGCCTGGAGGGTGTTGCACGGAGCAGTCCCGTGGAGTAGGTTATTAAATAGGTTCACGGACTCCCAGGCTGCTTGCCATTTTTGCGGCCTGGAGGAGTCCGTTTTTCACATTTATACAGAGTGTGAGAGGCTGCAGCCCCTCTTTCATTATTTGAAGGGGCTGCTCCTCAATTTCTGGTTGCACTTCAGCCCCACGCTCCTGATCTACGGTCACCCGGTGCGGAGGGGAGCGGGCAGGTCGGAGGACCTCCTCGTGGGACTGCTCCTGGGCCTGGCCAAAAAGGCCATTAACTGGTCCAGGCAGCGGGCGGTCGAGGGGGTCGTTCGGCCCGACTGCCCTGCCTCTTTTCCGCGGCCATGTTCGCGCCCGGGTGGCCCTGGAGATGGAGCACGCAGTGTCCGCCGGCACGCTCGAGGCCTTCCGCGACCGGTGGGAACCGCGGGGACTGGGGTGCATCATCACCCCGACCAATCAAATATTAATTTAAGTTGTTAAGTTTAATTTAAAGTTTTATTAGTTACAGATTATTTGTTTAACCGCCCAAAACCAGAAGAGTACACAAGACTGGTAATGACCATCTCCATCTGTTGATCACAGATCTTTTTACCCCACATTACCTCTGATAAATGCAGGCGACCAAAAGCTTGGTCAAAGCCGTGGGTTTTAAGGAATGTCTTAAAGGAGGAGGCGTCAAGGTTTAGAGAGGGAATTCCAGAGCTTAGGGCCTAGGCAGCTGAAAGCACAGCCGCCAATGGTGGAGCGAAGGAAGTCAGAGATCTCGGAAGGTTGTGAGGCTGGAGGAGGTTACAGAGATAGGATGAGGCCAGGCCATGGAGGGATTTGCTTGCCCTTAGGCACATTGTCATGGTCTACCATGAGCAGAAAGGGATTCTACCCCTGCAAGGTGCAGCTGTCAGTGATCACCAGCACTGACTCATGAAGTCCCAATTTCCTCAACAGGCCCGTCCAAAAATCCGTCCACCACCCGCTTAACTTGTACAGAATCCCCTGCCTCCTCTGATGGGCTAATCCCACATGTCAGTGTCAGGAGGGTGACTGAACAGATAGCAGGGTCTGCCTTTCTCATGGAACCATTTGGCTTATTTTGAGTACCGTTGATTAATTTAAAGGTTTGTCGAAGAAGCCAAGAGCTGAACTGACTTAAAAATACAGCAAGGGAAGATCTTTATTTCCCTGACAGGGCTTAAACCTTTCAGTCGCTAGGTTTTGTAAAGCAGATTAGCGTCAAAGTCTCACCGTATTTTTCGCCCAGCTGCGGGGGTCAGCATGCGAGGGTATTGATTGTTAGGTGAACGTCAGGGAACAAGAAAGAAAGGCTTGCATTTGTATAGCGCCTTTCACAACCTCAGGTCATGACACAGTGCTTTACAGCCAATGGAGTGGTGCAGCCGGAGTGTCAGCGAGGGACTTAAGGGGAGGGTGGTGGAGGAAAACCCCGATGAGAAACAGAGGACATTTTCTTTTAGGTCTCGGCCGAGACTGAGGCCTTGAGAGGTTTGTGGGTAGGGCCTCCGTGGGAGGAGAGAAGCCCAGACCCTCTCCCTCCACATGGTGAATTAGGCCAGGGGGAAACTTGTACCCTTCTGGGGCATGGGGTGCACACAAACGGCCAACGATAAGCAGAGAAATTGGGCAGCTCGCTGGCCTCTGAGGCCCCATTGGCATTTATGTGTGGAAGGGGAGGGGGTGGAAAGGAAATCGAAGTTGGCGTGTGAATGGGCCGACAGGGACAGTCTGACTTCGTTCCATCTCGCTAGATTTCAGACAGGGCAGCAGAGGAAATTCCAGCCCTATGTCCTTCTCACTGACTGTTCCTGTATATGGTTCTCTGTCTCTGAATCTCTTTGCATCACTCTTTCGCCGTCCATATCTTCTTCTGTGCCTCTCTTCCTTTCTGCGTCTCTCTCTCTCTCTCTCTGAATCTCCCATTCTCTTGCCGTCGATGTCTCTGTGTGCATCTTTGTCTTACGCCTCTTTCTGTGCCTCGCTTACTGCGTGTGGGGTAGAATTACCGTGGGTGTTCTCCCGACCTCCCTCCGTGACATTAGTGGAAAGTCAGCACGACTCACCGGGGTTTCCGGTAATCTCCCGGCCAAAGTTACCGTGGGAGGTCAGGAGGATCCCTGCACAATTGTTTACCCCCTCTGTCTCCATCTCTCTACCTCTAATCGCTCTGCGGCTCTCTCCATCTCTCCCTCTCTCTGCTTCCTTGCTGAGGTTCACCGATTACGCGACTTTGAGATGCGGTTGACAGAGGCACAACAATCGATCACGTTGTTGGAAATCGCTCAGCCTGTCCGATTCCATTGTTTAAAGTCATTGGGAAACTGTAGATCATGGGCAGCAGAAGCAATTCCTCGCTCTCCTGGACAAGATGGCGACTGGTGAGTGGGCCAAGATGCTCCACCATTGCTGACCTCAAAGCCTGTGGCAGGGTTAGCACCTCATCTTTCATTTAGGCACGCTACAGCCCTCTGGACTCAATATCGAGTTCAACAATTTTAGATCATAACCTCAGCCCCTATCACATTTATATTTTATTTTTTCATCCACCCTTTTGTTTGCTCCCCCCCTTTTTTTTCCCTCCTAGAAGCTGGCAGCTGTCCTTCATTCTGCCAGTCCATTTCACACTTCTTTTAGCCTCAACCTGTCACATTAACACCTCCTCTTGCCTTGAATATCTCTTAATGTCTCTTAATGTCTCTTAATCTCTCCTTTTGTTCTTTCATCCCCTCCCCCCTTTCCCAGCTTTATCCTTGCCTTAAATCTATTCCATTTCCTGCTATTTCAAGTTCTGACGAAAGGCCTTCGACCTGAAACATTAACTCTGTTTCTCTCTCTCCACGGATGCTGCCTGGCCTGCTGAGTTTTTCCAGCATTTTCTGTTGTTATTTCAGATTTCCAGCATCTGCAGTATTTTGCTATCGTATTAGCGTGACTGGAGATAGGGCCACTCGATGGCAGATGAGAGGGCTTCAGCTGAAGCCATTACACACTGAAGGTAGACCTCGCTCAGCTGGGGCTCAGTGGATAGTGCACTGGACTTAAAAAGCAGAACCTCAAAGGTAATAATCTCTGGATTGCTACCTGAGCCTCGCACAAATTGGCATAGGGTCAAGCAGATCAGAGAGTTAAATGCGTGGCTCAAAGAGTGGTGTGGGAAGAAGGGGTTTCAATTCATTGGGCACTGGCACCAGTACTGGGGAAAGAGGGAGCTGTTCCGTTGGGACGGGCTCCACTTAAACCGGGCTGGGACCAGCGTCCTGGCGAATTGAATAACTAGGGCTGCAGGTAGGGATTTAAACTTAACAAAAGGAGGGGCGGGGTCAGGTGAGGGGAAATTTAGAAATCTATAGAGAAAGGTCAAGGCAATAGAGCAGTGTAGTGATTTGGGTAAAAATAAACAGAGTGTGACAGGAAGGGACAGAGAGTTTAACGATAGCAGTGCAGCAGAGAATAAGGTCAAAGCAGGGAATAATGGTAAAAATTTAAATTAAAGGTTCTTTATCTGAATGCACGAAGCATTCGTAACAAGATAGATGAACTAATGGCACAAATAGAGATAAATGGGTTTGATCTAATAGCCATTACAGAGACGCGGTTGCAAGGTGGCCAAAGTTGGGAACTAAATGTTCCAGGGTACTTGACGTTTCGAAAAGACAGGCAGAATGGAAAAGAAGTGGGGGTAGCCCTGATAATAAAGGATGACATAAGGACAGTAGAGCGAAAGGATCTCGGCTCGGAAGATCAGGAAGTAGAATCGGTATGGGTGGAGATAAGGAATAACAAGGGGCAGAAAACATTGGTGGGAGTAATATATAGGCCCCCTAACAGTAGCTGTACCGTTGGGACAGAATATTAATCAAGAAATAGTAGGAGCTTGCAACAAAGGCAATTCAATATCTTGGGGGACTTTAATCTTCATATAGACTGGACAAATCAAATTAGCAAAGATAGTCTGGAGGACGAGTTCATAGAATGCATTCGGGACAGTTTCCTAAAACAATACATCATGGAACCAACCATAGAAAAGGCTATTTTAAATCTTGTATTGTGTAATGAGACAGGGTTAATTAGCAATCTCATAGTAAAGGATCCTCTGGGGTAGAGTGATCATAATATGATAGAATTTCACATTAAGTTTGAGAGTGACTTGCCTAAGTCCGAAACTAAAGTCTTAAACTTAAATAAAGCCAATTACATAGGTATGAGGGGCAAGTTGGCTAAGGTAGATTGGAAAAATAGATTAAAAGGTAAGGTGGTAGATAAGCAGTGGCTAGCATTTAAAGAAATATTTCTTTATTCTCAACAAAAATACATTCCATTGGGAAACAAAAACTCCACAGCAAAAGTGATCCATCCGTGGCTAACTAAAGAAGTTAAAGATAGCATTAGATTGAAAGAAGAAGCTTATAATGTTGCAAAGAATAGTAGTAAACCTAAGGGTTGGGAGAGTTTCAGAAACCAGGAAAGGATGACCAAAAAATTGATAAAAAGGGAAAAAATAGAATGAGAAAACTAGTAAGAAATATAAAACCAGATTGTAAGAGCTTCTACAAGTATGTAAAAAGGAAGAGAGTAGCAAAAGTAAACATTGGTCCCTTAGAGGCTGAGACAGGAGAAATTATTATGGGGAATAAGGAAATGGCAGAAACATTAAACAATATTTTGTATCTGTCTTCACAGTAGAAGACACAAAAAACATAACAAAAATGGTGGGGAACCAAGGGTCTAATGAGGGTGAGGAACTTAACGTAATTAATATAAGTAGAGAAAAAGTACTAGAGAAACTACTGGGAATAAAAGCCGACAAATCCCCTGGACCTGAGACCGCACCTGGAGTATTGCGCACAGTTTTGGTCTCCTTATCTAAGGAAGGATATACTTGCCTTGGAGGCGGTGCAACGAAGGTTCACTAGATTGATTCCTGGGATGAGAGGGCTGTCCTATGATGAGAGATTGTTTAGAATGGGCCTATACTCTCTGGAGTTTAGAAGTATGAGAGGTGATTTCATTGAAAGATACAAGATTCTGAAGGGGATTGACAGTCATTACGCCACAGAAGGAGGCCATTCGGCCCATCACATCCATGCCGGCTCTCTGTAGAGCAATCCAGTCAGTCCCACTCCCCCGCTCTATCCCCGTAGCCCTGCAATTTTATTTCCATCAAGTGCCTATCCAATTTCCTTTTGAAATCATTGATCGTCTCCGCTTTCACCACCCTCGTCAGCAGGTAGATGCTGAGAGGTTGTTTCCCCTGGCTGGAGTGTCTAGAACTAGGGGGCATAGTCTCAGGATAAGGGGTCGGCCATTTAAGTCCGAGATGAGGAGGAATCTTTGGAATTCTCTGCCCCAGAGGGCTGTGGATGCTGAATCGTTGAGCATATTTAAGGCTGAGATCGATAGATTTTTAGACTCTAGGGGAATCAAGGGATATGGAGATCAGGCGGGAAAGCGGAGTTGAGGTCGATTATCAGCCATGATAGTATTGAACGGCAGAGCGGGCTCGAGGGGCCGTATGGCCTTCTCCTGCTCTTATTTCTTATGGACTCTGAGTCAGAAGGTTGTGGGCTCGAGCGCCACATCACAGACTTGAAATTTAGGCTGACACTCCAGTGCAGTACTGAGGGAGTGCCGCACTGTCGGAGGTGCCGTCTTTCGGATGAGATGTTAAACCGAGGCCGCATCTGCCCTCTCGGGTGGACGTAAAACATCCTATGCCACTAATTCAAAGAAGAGCAGGGCGGAGTTCTCCCCGGTGTCCTGGCCAATATTTATCCCTCCACCAACATCACTGAAACAGATTATCTGGGTCATTATCACATTGCTGTTCGTTGGGAGCTTGCTGTGCACAAACTGGCTGCCGCGTTTCCCACATTACAACAGTGACTGCACTTCAGAAGTTCTTCATTGGCTGTAAAGCGCTTTGGGACATTTGGAGGTTATGAAAGGCGCTACAGAAACGAGCGTCTTTCTTTCTCTTTCTTGTTGACTGATCATCCACTAATTATGGAGCCTGTTAAGATAACTACAACAGGGAGGAGAGCTGGTAAGCGAAAGTAGGCCGTCTTTAAGTGGCACTAGAAGCCTCTTCAAAGCAATCAGGAGCTGCTGCAATGACCGATTATGATTCTGCTTGTTGTGAGACCAAAGGGGTCATCCAAGAAATGACGCGAGATCCCTGGGTCGTGTATATCGGCAAGGATGCCGAATTACACAAAAATAATCCGAAATCTTTCCTCTGAGGGCTGAATTGCATTATCAATCTAGTCAAACAACAGCAATTTGCAGTTCCACGGCGCATTTAATGAGGAAAATGACTCACTGTGACTCACAGAGCAGAACCGTCATTAAGTAATAGCTCGGGAAAGGTAACGAAAAACACGGTCAGAAGGATTAGTTTTAAGGAGGCTTTCATGTTCTTATTTTGGACTCTAAGGGAATCGAGGAATATGGGGATAGTGCGGGAAGGTGGAGTTGAGGTAAAGGATTAGCCAGGGTCTTATTGAATGGTGGAGCAGGCTCGAGGGGCCAAATGGCCGACTCCTGCTCCTAATTGATTCCTGGGATGGCAGGACTGTCGTGTGAGGAGAGATTGGGTCGACAAGGCCTGTATTCACTTGAGTTTAGAAGAATGAGAGGGGATCTCATTGAAATGTATAAAATTCTGACAGGGCTAGACAGACTGGATGCAGAGAGGATGTTTCCCCTGGCTGGGGGGTCTAGAACGAGGGGTCACAGTCTCAGGATACGGGGTAGGACATTTAGGACTGAGATGAGGAGAAATTTCTTCACACAGATGGTGGTGAACCTGTGGAATTCTCTACCACAGAAGGCTGTGGAGGCCAAGTCACTGAATATATTTAAGAAGGAGATAGATAGATTTCTGGACACAAAAGGCATCAAGGGGTATGGGGAGAGAGCGGGAATATGGTATTGAGATAGAGGATCAGCCATGATCATATTGAATGGTGGAGCAGGCTTGAAGGGCCGAATGGCCTACTCCTGCTCCTATTTTTCTATGTTTCCATGTTTCTAATTCTTATGTTCTTGGTTCTTAAAGGCTGGGAAAGAAGTATGAAGGGGGAAGGGGTTCGGAGGGGATTGAGGCTGAGGGCCGGATCACTGCTGGATGGGGCTAGGGAAGGAGGAGGATCGACAGGATGGGACGTAGGGCGTGAGGGGACAGCAGAAGTGGGGAGGGTGCAACAGCATGGGTACTGACATGAATCTTGTCATTCATGTATGAAGTATTACTGGGCAGCCTGCTGGTGGCGCTGTCTAGGGAGAGTATAAATACTCGGGCATGGGCCCAGCTTGCTTAGGACATTCCTCAACAGGAACTAGTGAAGGACACAACTAGATCTCCATGTTATAAAACAGTTGATTAAAGCTTTGTTTAACGCTTAGACCAGGTGCCTAGTAGTTTACTTACGTCAGGTACGATGTTTTGAATTCAATGTGCTGGGACTGAGGGGGTCAGTGGGGGGTCAACGAAGACTGGGTGAACTTGATGCCTTTTATTACTTGTGTAGAACACGGCAGAATAGCCGTGCTATATATTTTTACACAGTACCTCCCCGTTGGTCGAACCACAAGCAAGAGATTTATGTAACACATTACTTGGCAGGAGAACTAAAGATTTATCAATGTGAAGCCTCAACTAGAATTTGTCACTCTGAGATTTACACTTCATTTATTACTTGAATCACATCAGCTGTTGCTAGGTTGGTGCAACCTATTTTCTTCCTACTTCCTTGCTCTTCTCTTTCAACCCGTTAGGGAAAATATCTATAGAATTATAACCCCATGCCACATCCTCTATCATAATAAACCATTGCCCTATAACGGCCTAGCTGAAATTTGGGACTCCTGTCTTGGGTTGCCCAGCCTCCAGGATTGGCCTGGAGTTTCCAGGAATTAAAGATTAATCTCCAGGACAAGACTGAGCAACTCGGGAGAAAAATCATAGGAGGCATTAAAAGTAATGTGCTGTTGTTTATTAGTTAGAAGATTATTAGAGATGGGGACAAAAGACAGCCAAGAATCATCCAATCAGGTAACGAAGAGTCTGTTCGCTTTCCGATTGGTTGTGGGAAGGCGGGGCACCGTTTAGATGGACGTGTTGGGTGACCACTGGCGCGAGTGTGAGGGCGGGGCGATTGGAGGCGGAAGCCTCGCGTGCCGAAACCTCCAGGAGTCCGTCCACCCAGAGTTGTCAACACTCCTCCTGCCGCGAGCCCGTGAGAGCAGAAGCGAGTTCACATTCTTTTTCTCTTTCTCGCCGCCCCTACTGAAGACTTTGGGCCCCTTCTTCATCTGCGAGCCTGGGCGCTGGGTGTCGGTCGGCTATCTTGGGAAAGAGGTGATGGATCCCGATGAGGAGCAGGAACTCCAGCTGAAAATTGCGTTCTCAGCCAAGAGGCGGCGAGGTCAGTCGTAAAAGCCCATTTCACCATCCCATCAGCTAAATCCCCACAGCTCAGGCATCAAACCTGATACCTTCTGGTCTCGAATGATTCACTACTGCACTGGGGGTGACCTTCAATCCACTCGACCAGCAAGTTCCTGTTGGTGATAAGTCCCCAATAGTTACTGGAGGGGGAGGGCACAGTAGCGAGAGAATAAAGCAGGTAGCTTCACACGCCTGAGGGAACAGTGGATGACTGAGGTGGAGGTGAAAAGCTCTGGAAAAGAGACATGTACATTTTGGTAGACGATTGGAACTCTCTTCCGCAACTGGCAGTCGATGCTAGGACAATTGTTAATTTCAAATCTGAGATTGATAGATTTCTGTTAACCAAAGGTATTAAGGGGTATGGAGCAAAGGCGGGTATATGGAGTTAGGTCACCGATCAACCATGATCTCATTGAATGGTGGAACAGGCTCGAGGGGCTGAATGGCCTCCTCCTGTTCCTATATGACGCTATGTTCCAGGGGTACTTGTTTTAGTTACATCATTGTTTGAGGGAGGCTGTACACAATAAAAACCCATGAAATACAAACCGCGTAGGTACCAGAAATCCACGTGAGGGAGCGTTTCAACTGAATGAAGTTGCTGCTGATGGTCTAGTGATTACCTTATTGATTAAAGCTATTGATCGGAAGCAAGGTTGGAATTGTGCCTGGCGCTCTAGTGAGCCAGGCCTTTCCCCGCAGCCAACTCTCTATGAGCCGCACCGACAGAGCAAAGTATCTTCTTTTTCATTCTGCGTTTCAGATATGATCACCAGCCTTGTTCAGCTATAAACTCCCTTCACAATGAACACAGGGATAGGCAAGACCTCTCATGCAGCATGCTCAGTATTGACAAGGAATGTTCAACAGGACAACCCGCTCCTTGCTATGTCCAATGTAGCATAAACACAGTCTGGGCGTCAGCCAGTGGCTCAGTGGGTAGCAACCTCGACTCTCGGGCATGAAGGTCATGAGTTCAAGTCGCAGTCTAGAGACTTCAGCACATAATCCAGGCTGACACTCCAGTGCAGTAGAGAGCAAGTGCTGCACTGTTGGAGGTGCCGTCTTTCGGATGAGTTGTTAAACTGAGGCCCTGTCTGCACTGAGAGAGTCGGGATAAATGGGTCATTTTCAGGTTGGCAAACTCTAACTAGTGGGGTGCCGCAGGGATCAGTGTTGGGGCCTCAATTATTTACAATCTGCATTAATGACTTGGATGAAGGGACCGAGTACAATGTAGCCAAATTTGCTGATGATACAAAGATAGGTGGGAAAGCAAATTGTGTGGAGGACTCAAAAAATCTCCAAAGGGATATAGATAGGCTAAGTGAGAGGGCAAAAATCTGGCAGATGGAGTATAATGTGGGAAAATACGAGGTTATCCACTTTGGTAGGAAAAATAAAAAAGCAAATTATTATTTAAATGGGGAGAGATTACAAAATGCTGAGGTACAGAGGGATCTGGGGGTCCTTGTACATGAATCACAAAAAGTTAGCATGCAGGTACAGCAAGTAATTAGGAAGACAAATGGAATGTTGGCCTTTATTGCAAAGGGAATGAAGTATAAAAGTAGGGAAGTCCTGTTACAACTGTACAGGGCATTTGTAAGACCGCACTTAGAGTACAGCGTACAGTTTTGGTCTCCTTATTTAAGGAGGGATATACTTGCATTGGATGCAGTTCAGAGAAGGTTCACGAGGTTGATTCCGGAGATGAAGGGGTTGTCTTATGAAGAAAGGTTGAGCAGGTTGGGCCTATACTCATTGGAGTTTAGAAGAATGAGAGGGGACCTTATTGAAACATATAAGATTCTGAGGGGGCTTGACAAGGTAGATGCAGAGAGGATGTTTCCCCTCGTGGGGGAATCCAGAACTAGGGGGCATAGTTTCAGAATAAGGGGGCACCCATTTAAATCGGAAATGAGGAGGAATTTCTTCTCTCAGAGGGTCGTGAATCTTTGGAATTCTCTACCTCAGAGAGCTGTGGAGGCGGAGTCATTAAATATATTGAAAGTGGAGATAGACAGATTTTTGAACAATAAGGGAGTCAAGGGTTATGGGGAGTGGGCAGGGAAGTGGAGTTGAGGCCAAGATCAGATCAGCCATGATCTTTGATGTAAGAAAACTACTAGGCACTTGGTCTGAGTATTAAACAAGGCTTTAATCAACTGTTTTTCAACATGGAGATCTAGTTGTGTCCTTTACTAGTTCCTGTTAAAGAATGTCCTGAGCAAGCTGGGCCCATGCCCGAGTATTTATACTCTCCCTGGACAGCGCCACCAGCAGGCCGCCCAGTATTATTTCATAAGTCATTTCCACATGAATGACAAGATTCATGTCAATCTTATTGAATGGCGGAGCAGGCTCGAGGGGCCAAATGACCTACTCCTGCTCCTACGTCTTATATTCTTATGTATGTTCTCTCTCAGGTGCATGTAAAAGAAGAGCAGGGGAGTTCTCCCTGGTGTCCTGGCCAAGATTTATCCCTCAACTGGCTGCTGCGTTTCCTACATTACAACAATGACTACACTTCAAAATAAGTATTTCATTGGCTGCAAAGGTCTTTGGGACATCCTGAGGTCATGAAAGGCGCTGTATAAATGCAAGTTCTTTCTTTTCTTGTAGTTGTTTGACCATCTCCTGTTTTTCTTTTAAGCAACTCACAGCTCATCCCAATGAAACTTTTGTTCTGCCCCCTAACCCCTAACCTCTGATTCGATTAAAACGCATATTCATCATTTATATTTGGGATTGCGATGAAGGGCTGTATATCTGAAATGTTAACTTGTCTGTTCTGCCCACAGATGCTGATTGATTTGCTGAGTGTCTCAACGATTTTTTAATTTTGTTTCAGATTTCCAGTGGTCTTTGCTTTTGATATGCACTTGTTCGATAAGGGTATCAAAGACGGGGCTGCAGTGTGTACCATCTACAAGATGCACTGCGGCAACTCGCCAAGGCTTCTTCGGCAGCACCTCCCAAACCCGCGACCTCTTCCACCTAGAAGGACAAGGGCAGCAGGCGCATGGGAACACCACCACCTCCAAGTTCCCCTCCAAGTCACACACCATCCTGACTTGGAAATATATCGCCGTTCCTTCATCGTCGCTGGGTCAAAATCCTGGAACTCCCTCCCTAGCAGCACTGTGGGAGCGCCTTCACCACACGGACTGCAGCAGTTCAAGAAGGCGGCTCACCACCACCTTCTCAAGGGCAAATTAGGGATGGGCAATAAATGCCGGCCTTGCCCACATCCCAGGAATGAATGGAAAAAAATTGTGGAGTTCAACTCCAGATCAGCCATGATCTAATTAAATGGTGGAACAGGCTCGAGGGGCTGAATGGCCTCCTCCTGTTCCTAATGTTCCGATGTTTTATCACACTCCTCAATCAAATAGATTAACACTTGTTCAATTTTGCTGGTAAGTGGTTTAAAACTTAAATTCAGTACCATCTAAAATCCAATTTACTGTTAATTCCTCTGACTGGGAAGTAGAAGACAAAAAAAAAGAAATTAAGTACGTGCCAGACCAAAACTCTTTCAATTAATTTGTTTATTTCATATTTCTCAGGTAAACATATTTCTAAAAAAAAGGCAGTTACTGGATACATGGGAACAGGAAAAGGCCATTCAGCCCCTCGAGCCTGTTCCGTCACTCAATTAGATCGTGGCCGATCTGTATCTGAACTCCATTCACCCATCTTGGCTCCGGAACCTTTAATACCAACATCACTAAAACAGATTGTCTGATCATTATCACATTGCTGTTTGCGGGAGCTTGCTGTGCGCAAATTGGCTGCCGCGTTCCCTACATTACAACAGTGACTACACTTCCAAAGTACTTCATTGGCTGTGAAGGGCTTCGGGACGTCTTGAGGTCGTGAAAGGCGCTATAGAAATGCAAGTCTTTCTGTTTAGTACCATAGGAATATGAGGAGGCCATTCAGCACCTCAAGCCTGTTCCGGCATTCAATTAGATCGTGGCTGATCTGCATTTTAACTCCATCTACCCGCCTTGGTTCCGTATCCCTTAATACCCTTGCCGAACAAAAATCTATCAATCTCAGTTTTGAAATTCTCAATGGAGCCCCCAGCCTCAACAGCTTTTTGGGGGAGAGAGTTCCAGATTTCCACTACCCTTTGTGTGAAGAAGTGATTCCTGGCACCGCCCCTGAATGGCCTGGCTCTAATTTTAAGGTTATGCCCCCTTGTTCTGAACTCCCCCCCACCCCCCTCTACCACTCCTCACTATCATACTCCCCACACCACAGAATATTGGGCCTCAGGCCTCACTGCAATGATTTGGGTGAGCCACCTCCGCCCCCGGCCTCTGTCACGTCTCCATAGGCAGCGCGCCTGTTTCAGCAGGTGAACTGCGCACTCTGTGCCTCGCCAGCTGTGTCCCTCAGATAAGTCCCTGGGTGGAGAGGATAACGGGAGTGTGGCACTTGGCCATAGAAACATAGAAAAATAGGAGCAGGAGTCGGCCATTCGGCCCTTCGAGCCTGTTCCATCACTCAATATGATCATGGCTGATCCTCTATCTCAATACCTTATTCCCGCACTCTCCCCATACCCCTAGATGCCTTTTGTGTCTAGAAATCTATCTATCTCCTTCTTAAATATATTCAGTGACTTGGCCTCCACAGCCTTCTGTGGTAGAGAATTCCACAGGTTCACCACCCTCTGAGTGAAGACATTTCTCCTCATCTCAGTCCTAAATGTCCTACCCCGTATCCTGAGACTGTGACCCCTCGTTCTCGACCCCCTCAGCCAGGGGAAACATCCTCCCCGCATCCAGTATAGAAACATCTGACACACCAGCCAATACATGGCCTTTCTGCGTGAGATTGCTCATTTCTGCTGAATTAGGGGCAGTGTGTGCTATGGAGGAATTGGAATCCATGTTGAATTCTTGTCTCATCCTCAGTTTAGTGGTAGCACTCTCGCCTGAGTCAGAAGGTTGCGGGTTCAAATCCCACTCCAGGTACTTACGCTAGACTGGCATGTCAGTGCAGTAGTGAAGGAGTGCTGTCTTTGGGTTGAGACGTTAAACCTGCTCGCTCAGGTGGATGAGAAAGATCCCGCAGCACTATCTTGAAGAAAATCAGCAAAGTTTTCCTAATGTTCTGATCAACATTTATCCCTTAGCCTACGCCTAAAACAGGTGTGGTCATTTATTTTATTGCTGTTTGTGAGAGTTTGCTGTGCACAAATTGGCCATCACATATCCAACATTAGAAGAAAGAAAGGTCTTGCATTTTTACAGCACCATTCACAACCTCAGGACGTCCCAAAGTGCTTCACACCCAATTCAATCCAATGAAGGTTGAATGAAGTGTAGTCACTGTTGTGATGTGGGAAACGCGACAGCCAATTTGCACACAGCAAGCTCCCACAAACAGCAATGTGATAATGACCAGATAATTTGTTTTTAGTGATGTTGGTTTTGAGATAAATATTGGACAACTCCACTGCTCTTCTTCAAAGTAGTGCCGTGGGATCTTTTACATCCACCCAAGAGGGCAGACGGCGCCTCGGAAGATTGAAGTAATCTCACTTCTTGTCTCTTAATGCATCTCACAACAGTGGAGTCAGTCGATATAATGGGAGCTCTGTCCCCATGCACTGGAGTAATAAATTATATTGGATTAGTGAATGATAATTAAAAAAGAGTGCTTTGAAATGCAGGAGATATTAGGCTGTTAGAAAGATGGATGAAGACAGGGATTTTCAAGGAACTTGCAAGAATCTTCTCCCAACACTTACCAACATGATAAAAATAAATCGCTCTGAATTTTAATGTCTACTCTGCAAAGGGTTCATTATTCTGTTTTAACACATTTCCAAATTCACTGCATTGAGATCGCAGTCTATTCCTTTCACCTATGTCAGCTGTGGCTCAGTGGGTAGCAGACTCGCCTCGGAGTCAGAAGGTTGTGGGTTCATAGTCCCACTCCAGGGACTTGAGCACATAAAAGCGAGGCTGACACTCCAGTGCAGTGCTGAGGGAGTGCCGCACTGTCGGAGGTGCCGTCTTTCGGATGAGACATTAAACCGAGGGCATGTCTGTTTCTCAGGTTGGATGTAAAAGATTCCACGGCACTATTTCAAAGAAGAGCAGGGGAGTTCTCCCCGGTCGGTGTCCTGGGGCCAATATTTATTTCTCAACCAACATAACAAAAACAGATTATCTGGTCATTATCACATTGCTGTTTGTGGGAGCTTGCTGTGCACAAATTGGCAGCCGCATTTCCCACATTACAACAGTGACTACACTTCAAAAAGTACTTCATTGGCTGTAAAGCGCTTTGAGACATCCGGTGGTCGTGAAAGGCGCTATATCAATGCAAGTCTTTCTATGTGCAAGGATTGCACGGAGACCTGGCAGACAAATGATTATTGGACGTACGAACATGCGAAATTGATGGGCAGCCAAGGACCAGCTGGTTCATCAATCCTGGCCCACACCATGATGGCTGGACACTTCTTCCCTCGCCTCCTCCCGCAGCTATGTGAACTCCTGGGAAGGGCTCAAAAAAACAGAGGAAAAGACAATAAGGGAAAAAATACGCTGGAAAAATTCCTCTCGGACCTCCTCAGGCAATCAAAGCCAGTCCAGGAGATCACACGGACCAAGTATTATCTATAAAGAAAACGAAGCATCCATTTCAATTGGGAAACTAGGACAACAACAATAACAGCAGCAGCTGGTATTTATGTAGCACCATTAAGGTGCTTCACAGGAGTGTTATGAAACAAAATTTGTCACTGGGCCACATAAGGAGATATTCGGGCAGATGACCAAGAGGTTGGTCTTAAGGAGCATCTGAAAAGAGGCGGAGAGGTTTAGGGAGGGAATTCCAGAGCTCAGAGCCTCGGCAGCAGAAGGCACGGCCGCCAATGGTGGAGCGATTAAAATCGGGGGATGCGCAAGAGACCAGAATTGGAGGAGCGCAGAGATCTCGGAGGGTTGTAGGGGCTGGAGGAGGTCACAGAGATAGGGAGGGGGGGGGGGGCGAGGCCGTGGAGGGATTTGAAAACAAGGATGGAGAATTTTAAAATCGAGGACTTCAGTCTTCAGTTAGTAAGGCGGTTATGTAACAGCTTGTGCATGTGTTGCGAGCTCTCCTTATACGGCCGTCACAGTAACTATCTGTTTACTGAAGGCAGTCCCAGCATAAGTTGGTGAGGAACAACTTCATGACCTAAATAATGTATTACAGCAGTCACCAGAGGTAGCATGTTTATTAGTAATGACAAGTAATTGATTTCATGAATAATAATAAAGCCCTATAGCATTAATATTTTATAAAACGAACGAGAATAGAGGTTAGGGGTATCATTAGGCAAATAGCTTTACTGCTGCGGTTGAGCACTGCAAACAACAGAGGTCGCTATTTACTTGGGAATAGGTTGGTCTCCTGCCAGTCTAAATTTAGACGATCTATGCTTACTCTGCTGTAAGTTGGCTCAGACTATTAGACATAGAATTTGCTGCTTTAAGCCAAATTAGTTTACTTCCCTCTTTTCCAAACTCATCTGAAAGAAAAAAAGAAAGGACTTGCATTTCTCCAGCGCCTTTCACGACCTCAAGATGTCCCAAAGCGCTTCACAGCCAATGAAGTATTTTATGAAGTGGAGTCACTGATGTAATGTTGGAAACGCGGCAGCCAATTTACACACAACAAGCTCCCACAAACAGCAATGTGATAATGACCCAGATAATCTGTTTTAGCGATGTCGATTGAGGGATAAATATTGGCCCCAGGACACCGGGGAGAACTCACCTGCTCTTCTTCAAAATAGCGCCGTGGGATTCGAGATGGATCCTGCTCCCGAATCTGGGAGGGTCTTCTATCACCTCTCTAGCTCTGCTGAATAGGATACAAGAAAAAGTTTGTCATCTAATAAATAACATACCCTTCAATCATGCTCCATTGCATCGAAACACTCCAATAATGATCAATGTCACCTTTACATTCCAGTAATGATCCATCGCACTGCTCCCCTCCACCTGATCCATCTGACCTTTCCCCTCTAACCTGATCCACCTGACCTTTCCCCTCTAACCTAAGTTAAGTAAAGAAATTAAGGATAGCATCCAACTAAAAACAAGGACATATAAGGTAGCCAAACTTAGTGGGAGGATAGAAGATTGGGAAGTCTTCAAAAGACAGCAAAAAGTAACTAAAGGATTGATTAAGAAAGGGAAGATAGATTATGAAAATAAATTAGCAAAAAATATAAAAACAGATAGCAAGAGTTTCTATAGTTATATAAAAAGAAAAAGGGTGGCTAAGGCAAACGTAGGGCCCTTAGAGGATGAGACCGGGAAATTAATGGTGGGAAACATGGAGATGGCAAAAATGCTGAACAAATATTTTGTTTCAGTCTTTACAGTAGAGGACACTAAGAATATCCCAACACTGGACAAACAGGGGGCTCTAGGGGGGGAGGAGCTAAATACGATTAAAATCACTAAGGAATTGGTACTCAGTAAAATAATGGGACTCAAGGCGAATAAATCCCCTGGACCTGATGGCTTACATCCTAGGGTCTTGAGGGAAGTGGCAATAGGGATTGTGGATGCTTTGGTAATAATTTTCCAAAATTCCCTGGAATCAGCAAAGGTCCCGGCAGATTGGAAAACTGCTAATGTAACACCCTTATTTAAAAAAGGTAGTAGGCAGAAAGCTGGAAATTATAGACCAGTTAGTCTAACATCTGTGGTGGGTAAAATTTTGGAGTCTATTATTAAGGAGACAGTAACGGAACATTTAGATAAACATAATTTGATAGGACAAAGTCAGCATGGCTTTATGAAGGGGAAATCATGTCTGACAAATTTGCTTGAGTTCTTTGAGGACATAACGTACAGAGTGGATAAAGGGGAACCAATGGACGTAGTGTATTTGGACTTCCAGAAGGCATTCGACAAGGTGCCACATAAAAGATTATTGCTCAAGATAAAAAATCACTGGATTGGGGGGAATATTCTGGCATGGGTGGAGGATTGGTTATCTAACAGGAAGCAGAGAGTTGGGATAAATGGTTCATTCTCGGACTGGCAACCAGTAGCCAGTGGTGTTCCGCAGGGGTCGGTGCTGGGTCCCCAACTCTTTACAATCTATATTAACGATTTGGAGGAGGGGACCGAGTGTAAAATATCAAAGTTTGCAGATGATACAAAGATGGGAGGGAAAGTAGAAAGTGAGGAGGACATAAAAAACCTACAAGGGGATATAGACAAGCTGGGTGAGTGGGCAGAGATTTGGCAGATGCAATACAATATTGGAAAATGTGAGGTTATGCACTTTGGCAGGAAAAATCAGAGAGCATGTTATTATCTTAATGGCGAGAAACTGGAAAGTACTGCAGTACAAAGGGATCTGGGGGTCCTAGTGCAAGAAAATCAAAAAGTTAGTATGCAGGTGCAGCAGGTGATCAAGAAGGCCAACGGAATGTTGGCTTTTATTGCTAGGGGGATAGATTATAAAAACAGGGAGGTATTGCTGCAGTTATATAAGGTATTGGTGAGACCGCATCTGGAATACTGCATACAGTTTTGGTGTCCATACTTAAGAAAAGACATACTTGCTCTCGAGGCAGTACAAAGAAGGTTCACTCGGTTAATCCCCGGGATGAGGGGGTGGACATACGAGGAGAGGTTGAGTAGATTGGGACTCTACTCATTGGAATTCAGAAGAATGAGAGGCGATCTTATTGAAACATATCAGATTGTGAAGGGGCTTGATCGGGTGGATGCGGTAAGGATGTTCCCAAGGATGGGTGAAACTAGAACTAGGGGGCATAATCTTAGAATAAGGGGCTGCTCTTTCAAAACTGAGATGAGGAGAAACTTCTTCACTCAGAGAGTAGTAGGTCTGTGGAATTTGCTGCCCCAGGAAGCTGTGGAAGCTACATCATTAAATAAATTTAAAACACAAATAGACAGTTTCCTAGAAGTAAAGGGAATTAGGGGTTACGGGGAGCGGGCAGGAAATTGGACATGAGGCTGAGTTCGGATCGGTCGAGGCCCTGTGGGTGGCGGAGCGGGCCCAGGGGCTGAGTGGCCGGGTCCTGCTCCTACTTCTTGTGTTCTTTAGATTTGAGGTGAGGATCAGATCAGCCATGATCTTATTGAATGGCGGAGCAGGCTCGAAGGGCCGATTGGCCTACTCCTGCTCCTATTTCTTATGTTCTTATGTTCTTAACCTGATCCATCTGACCTTTCCCCTCTAACCTGATCCATCTGACCTTTCTCCCCTAACCTGTGATAAGGAAGGATATACTTGCCTTAGAAGGGGTGTGACGAAGTTTCACTAGATTGATTCCTGGGATGACAGAGTTGTCCTATGAGGAGGGATTGAGTAGAATGGGCCTATACGCTCTGGAGTTTAGAAGAATGAGAGGTGATTTTATTGAAACGTATAAATTCTTAGAGGGCTTAACAGGGTAGATGCTGAGAAGCGGTTTCCCCTGGCTGGAGTGTCTTGATTTAGGGGTCATAGTTTCAGGATAATTGGTTCGCCATTTAGGACTGAGATGAGGAGACATTTCTTCACTCAGAGGGTTGTGAATTTTTGGAATTCTCTTCCCCTGAGGACCGTGAATGCTGAGTCGTTGAGTATATTCAAGACTGAGGTCGATAGATTTTTGGGCACTAAGGGAGTTAAGGGATATGGGGATCAGGCGGGAAAGTGGAGTTGAGGTAGAAGATCAGCCATGATCTTATTGAATGGCGGAACAGGCTCGAGGGGCCATATGGCCTACTCCTGCTTCTATTTCTTATGTTCTCATGATATTTCCTGGTTAAGCAAGGCCACTATTATAAAATTCTCATACAATAGCAAAAATACTGCGGATGCTGGAAATCTGAAATAACAACAGAAAATGCTGGAAACATTCAGCAGGTCAGGCAGCATCGAGGAGAGAGAAACAGAGTCAACGTTTCGGGTCGAGGACCCTTCGTCAGCTCATCCTTGTTTTCAAAACCCTCAATGGCCACGTCCCTCCCGATCTCTAATCTCCTCCAGCCCCACAACCCTCAGAGATATCTGCGCCCCTCTAATTCTGGATTCTTGAGCATTCCCGATTTCAATCGCTCCACCACTGGTCCCTAAACCTCTTCCCCTCTCTACCTCTCCTTCCTCCTTTAAAGGCACTCCTTAAAACCTACCTCTTTGACCAAGCTTTCGGCCATCTGTCTTAATATCTCCTTATGTGGCTCGGTGTCAAATTTTGTTTGATAATCGCTCCCGTGAAGCGCCTTAGGACGTTTTACTACGTTACTACGTCTGGACAAACTAGATGCAGGAAGAATGTTCCCGATGGTCGGAGAGTCCAGAACCAGGGGTCACAGTCTAAGGATAAGGGGTAAGCCATTTAGGACAGAAATGAGGAGGAATTTCTTCACCCAGAGAGTGGTGAACCTGTGGAATTCTCTACCACAGAAGGTAGTTGAGGCCAATTCATTAAATATATTCAAGAATGAGTTAGATATATTTCTTAAAGCTAAAGGTATCAAGGGATATGGGGAGAAGGCAGGTACAGGGTACTGAGTTTGGATGATCAGCCATGATCGCATCGAATGGTGGAGCAGGCTCGAGGGGCCGAATGGCCTACTCCTGCTCCTATCTTCTATGTAAAGGCGCTATATAAATGCATATAGCTGATATATTTCAACACGTTTTAAACCCAACCGTAGCATGTTATCTGAAAGCGTAATACATAACCAAAGTCACCGCCTTAACCGGTCCTTCAAGTTTAATCGACAACCCAGGGCTTGGGGCTCAGATTGGCTGGGAACATTGATGGAGCTTTGCTGACGAGGAACAACAGTCTGTTTGTAGCGAACTCAGAGGTGATCATCCAAGGCAATAAAAATTACCCGTTTTCCCATCTCCCACTGATAGTTGTGATACCATTTTGTATTTCTTCTGATTTGGCTTTCGTGACTAAATATTCGGACTGAAAGAAAAAAAGAAATTCATTTCAGCTCTGCCTTTTTTTTTTTGGCTTTCAAAGCATGGCTGCCGTATCTCTCCCCAAAATTTGCTACGCAGATTGGCCGAGGTTTCTTTGCTGCACTAAAAGCATGGAGGACTGATGCCAGCAGAAACATCTTTACTTTTTAATAACAAGCCTGGGAGGATCTAATTAACATTCTGCGGTCTTGTTAAATCCCATTTATTTCCGCAGCCGGTGCATGCTGTGCCTTTATTAAGTCCTTGTCTGGAGCGACAGTATTTGCTCTGGCAGGTCAAAGCAAGGAGCGCCCCTCAGATGGGTGGACGGCGGGGACAGCAAAGCACGCTCGCAGTAAATCAGCGCAGAGACTCCTCTCGGGCAGTCCCTCGGCCCCCTCCGCGTTCCTTCCCACAGAGGCCCCCTTCTTTGTCTTTACTCTCTTTTCCTTCGTGCTTTTATTTATTTTTCCAGCGAGTGCATTTTTATTCTTTCTTCCTGCACATTTTGTGTTATTTTTTAGATCCGTCTCCGCCCCTGCCTCGGCTCATCCGCTGCTGAAACCCTCATCCATGCCTTTGTTACCTCTAGACTTGACCGTTCCAACGCACTCCTGGCTGGCCTCCCACGTTCTACCCTCCGTAATCATGAGGTCATCCAAAACTCAGCTGCCCGTGTCCTAACTCGCCCCAAGTCCCGTTCGCCCATCACCCCCTGTGCTCGCTGACCTACATTGGCTCCCGGTTAAGCAACGCCTCGATTTTAAAATTCTCATCCTTCTTTTCAAATCCCTCTATGGCCTCGCCCCCTCCCTATCTCTGTAATCTCCTCCAGCCCCACAACTCCCCGAGTTATCTGAGCTCCTCTGATTCTGGCCTCTTGAGCATCTCCGATTTTAATCGCTCCACCATTGGTGGCCGTGCCTTCAGCTACCAAGGACCTAAGCTCTGGAATTCCCTCTGTATTCTCCATCTCTCTCTCCTCCTTTAAGAAGCTCCTTAAAACCTACCTCTTTGACCAAGCTTTTGGTCACCTGCCCTAATTTCTCCTTATGTGGCTCGGTGTCAAATTTTGTTCGATAACGCTCCTCTGAAGTGCCTTGGGAAGTTTTACTACGTTAAAGGCGCTTTATAAAGTTGTTGTATATATATCGGTTTCTGAGCGCTTGGTTGTGTAGCCCGTTGACACGAGGGATGTCGCTGCTGGTTCATAGGAACGGGAGGAGACCATTCAGCCCCTCGAGCCTGCTCCACCGTTCAATTAGATCATGGCAGATCGGCACCTCAACTCCATTTACCCGGCTTTGCTCCATATCCCTTGATACCCTTACCCAACAAAAATCTATCTGTCTCGGTCTTGAAAGCTTCAATTGTCCCCCAGCATCCACAGCCTTTTGGGGCAGAGTTCCAGATTTCTACCACCCTTTGTGTGAAGAAGTGCTTCCTGATTTTGCTCCTGAACGGCCTAGCTCTAATTTTTAAGATAGTGCCTCCTTGATCTTGATTCCCCCACCAGAGGAAATAGTTTCTCTGTCTCTACCCTATCAAATCCTTTCAACTTGGAGGCCCAAGAGCATTTTTTCATGAATGAACATCAAACCCAACTAGAGGAGAGGACATTAGTTTCCTTCACAGAAATACTTGCACAAAGTACCATGGATTTCAACTCTGTCCTGATAAATCACGAGGTCGCACAACACCAGGTTATAGTCCAACAGTTTTATTTGAAATCACAAGCTTTCGGAACTATCGCTCCTTCCTCAGGTGAAGGAAGGAGCGATAGTTCCGAAAGCTTGTGATTTCAAATAAAACTGTTGGACTATAACCTGGTGTTGTGCGACCTCTCAATTTTGTCCACCCCAGTCCAACACCGGCATCTCCGCATCCTGATAAATCACCACAGACATAATGCTAAAATCACCGAATCCTAGAACGTTGCAGCTCCAAAAGGCCTATTTGGCCCATCAGGTCAGTGCCAGTGTTTCTCTCCATATAGAATCATACAGCACAGGATGAAGCCATTCGGCCCATCGTGCCTGTGCCAGCTCTTGGGAAGAGCTCTCCAATTAGTCCCACTCCCCCCTGCTCTTTCCCCATAGCCCTGCAAATTTTTCCTTTTCAAGTATTTATCCAATTTCCTTTTGAAAATTACTATTGAAACTGCTTCCACCGCCCTTTCAGGCAGTGCGTTCCAGATCACAACAACTCGCTGCGTAAATAAATATGAGCCACCTAGTCTAAACCCGCACTCTGGCTCGCTTCCCATCCCCATTAATATTCCTCTTTCCCAAGTAATTATCTAATCCATTTTACACCAAGCGATGGACTTCGCTCCAATGACACTTGGCGGCAGAGAATGACACATTCTAATCACCCAATCTGAGAAACAGCAGCTGGTGTCGACCCACTATCCAGATGGAGGGAACTGTGGGACGCAATCAACATAAAGAACCAACACCTCATCACTGCCCCCAACAGCAGAGGTCCCCGGCTTCGACCTCCCTCGGAACGGTGGACGGCGCTCGACCCAATCCACACGGGGCGCGGACGATGCGGCCGCCTGTTCCGCAAGTGGAGGATGAGGGACGACCCGAAGTGTGACTGTGGCCATGAGACCCAGACCACAGAACACATTGCATCAACCTGCCCACTGAGATCTGCTGCGGGAGGCTCCTCATTTCTCCACTCGGCCTCTCAGGAGGACATCGAATGGACAGCCAAACTAGACATCCCATCATAAGCTTTTCCCGGCATATGAAAGTAGCAGTGGTGTGTAATGAGATTTTCTCCAGCCTGCCCTTTAATTATCATTTGGGCCCGCTTGTTACTGTCTCACCGGCCAATTGATATTTGCTCTGTCAGATTGCCCCTCGGCCTTCTCAGCTCCAGCAAAATAAGCCCTGACCTCTCAAGACTCTTCCGATGACCGTAATCTTTCATGCTGTTGGACCTGCGCGGAACTTTCCTCCTGCTTTTATATCCTTCCTATGATGAGGAGCCCAAAAACAGTACACGAACACTCCGGACTGGATATTCAATGACCCGTGGAGTCGGGTTTGGAGGTGTGTGGGGGGTTAAAGTTGCAGATTCGGGGGTCCCGACCCCCATCCCGACTCCACGCAATTTTGACAAAATCGGTCGCGGGGTTCCCGACTCCGTCCCTCCTCCAAGAGGCGGGAGAGCTCTCTCTCTCTCTCTCTCTCTCTCTCTCTCTCAGATGCTGCTCATTTTGCATCCAGGTCCTCTCACAGCAAAGGCCAGGCAGTCTCTGAAAGCCTTCAATGCAGCAGCAATGATGACATCATCAGAGGCGACTTTCAGACTGAAAACACTAATTGGTTCATGGGTTCCCACATGCTGGAACTCAATTGCCCAATTAAGTGAAAATTCCATCAATCTCCCACATCCAATTGCAGGCGGGTGGATAACACGAAAAGTGGATGACACGACCCCAACTCGCCCCAGTATCAAAATCCAGCCCTCCAACTTCCACTAAGGTCACGTATTAGTTGAACATTTTTCGTTGCGAAGTTGAAACCTCTCGAATGAGGCCAAACATTCTGCCGGCAGTTTTTTAAAAAAAAATTGTGACCACGTTTTGAGAATAACTGAGTTCAGTGGGTCGCACTGTCGCCTCTGAATCAGGTAGGTCGTGGCTTCAGAGTCCCACTGCAGAGACTTCAGCGCACAATCAAAGCTGACGCTCCCAGTGCAGTGCTGAGGGAGCGCTGCACTGTCGTGGGGGGGGGTGCCGTCTTTCAGATGAGATGTTAAACTGACTCCCCCCGCCTGCCCCTCTCAGGTGGGCATAAAAGACCCCATGGCACTGTTCGAAGAAGAGCAGGGGGAGTTTCCCCCAGTTTTATTTTGTAACCAACCTCGCTAAAAACAGATTATCTGGTCATTTATCACGTTGCAGCTTGCTGTGCATAAACTGGCTGCTGCATTTCCAACATTGCAACAGTGACTGCACTTCGAAAAATACTTCATTGGCTGTAAAGCGCTTTGGGATGTCCTGGATTTGTGAAAAGCGCGATATAAATGCAAATCTTTCTTTTCTACATCCTTTGTGCTGTAAGGCTGTTGTTAAATTTGCACACTGAAAGGCAAATTGTTCATTTGGTGTCAATTAGTGCTAAAAAAAAATCTGGGAATAAAAATCAGTAAAAGTGACCAAGTGTCGGTTTACCATAAAAACCCGTCTGCTTCACTCATGTCCGTCAGGGAAGGAAATCTGCCGTCCTTACCCGGCCTGGCCGATATGTGACTCCAGCCCCACACCAACGTAGTTGACTCTTAACTGCCCTCTAAAGTGGCCCAGCTAAAGTTTCAAAGTTGTTCAAGGAGAAGTCCCACTACCAGCAGCGTCCCCATCCCGAGAAAAAAACTACAGCAGCAGAGCAAGGTGACTATCACCTTGCCAACCTCGGCTGTATTTGAAAGCAGGGCCCAGAGGTGAAAGACAATTGTCTAACCCACTGCACCACCCATGAATGCGAATTAATGCAGAATTGATTCGACATATGCCCAATGGGATCTGACTGACTGCCTCTTGAGCTGATTTGACAGAAAGCCCTTAGTAGATTGGATGGGTTAAAGACTTGGTTCTATTCCAAACAATTGAACAGAACAAAGTTCAGCAGCTGAGAGACAAATACAGAGTTTGACCTTTTACCCCATCCTGGAAACGAAAGCACATGCAACTATTAAAGTTCACTGAGACACCGACCATACTCTATAGAGTCCTCCAACTCTTGCATCTTCTACCAAATACAAATTCAGTGTAAGCCACCTACCTCTGGGGTCCAGGGTAAATATAACCAAAACTCTAGTCTCTCTAACCAGAACATTTTCATTCAAATTTGGTGGCTTACTTTTCTTTCAGGAGAATGGTGTCTCCGAGCGCCAACAGAATTAATGAGCTACGAAGGGACTTCCTCCTCGGAATCCAGAAATCCTCGCCAGAAAGCAGTTCTTTCTTGGCAATAGGATCACATTCCAAATGCCAAACTGAGACTCCAGTATCTAGCCTCACTGCTGTCTCCACGGTCCAGTGGTACAGGTGTCACTCGTTTTTTCAATTCTTCTCATTTGTGAGCGTCACTGGCAAGGCCGGCATTGATTGCCCATCCCCAGTTGTCCTGGGAAGGTGGTGGTGGGACTTCCCCTTGAACAACTTTCATCCAACTCGCTCGGCCACTCAGGAGTCATCCACGCTGGGGTGGGACTGGAGTCACATGTAGGCCCAGTGCGGGTAAGGACGGCAGGTTTCCTTCCCAAAGGGACATTAGGACCCTGTTGAAAAATCCCACAGCTTCACAGTCACTTTTATCAATACCAGCTTTTTATTTCCAGTTCTGTTTTAAACTGAATTAAAATTAAAATTCTCAAACGTTCTGGTGGCAGTTGAACTCACGTTCTCTGGATTAGTAGTCCAGTAACGTGACCACTACACGGCCAGAACCTCATGGTAGTGGGCGCCCACATCATATGGCTCATGTAGTTTACCAGTCAGTTGGACAATATCACCACAGATGCTAGATCCAAGCAGGCTTGAACTAATAAGGTTCAAGGGATCCATTCCAGGTATTGATCACACTTTGTGAAGAAGGGCTTCCTTGATATTAGTCCCGAATTTGCCTTTTACTAATTCGTACCTATGTCTCCTTGCCCTGATTGTCTCTGCGCATTCTTATCTTTTTTTTAATAAAGGAGGGAGCTTCATATACTGGGACTCCATTCTGAATATCAGGTGTGTTCCAGCTCATTATCTTCGTGGGGCCACTTACTATGGGGCCCTGAGGGTAACGTATCAAAGTGAAATCAATATTTCCCATGCTTTTAGTCTCACTGGTCTGACAGAGTGGCACCAGCCCCTAGTCTGACAGACTGGCACCAGTCTCTCACATAACAAGGAGTGGCTTCAAACAACCATCATCTCGAGAGAGTGAGACAGCAGAATGATATTCTTTCACTGTTGCAGTGAACCAGGGTACGAAATGTAGTCGATTTCTGCCCCACTGGGCCCCGATTTTAACTCCAGGTGGATTCCCCGCTCAGGCCCGAGTTAAAATTGCAATCGGGTCTTAATGATGTCATCGGGCTGCAACATGCATAGGGCTGGATTTTCAATGACCCATGGAGTCGGGTTTGGAGGCGTGTGGGGGGTTAAAGTTGCGGGGTCGGGGGTCCCGACCCCATCCCGCCTCCACGCTATTTTGACAAAATCGGTCGCGGGGTTCTCGACTCCCTCCCGCCTCCAAGAGGCGGGAGAGGCCATTAAAGCCCTTAACAAGCCCTAAATTGGCTCTGTAATGCCATTTTGAAACGTTTTAGCTAGTTTAACCCTTTTCTGACGTGAAGCACGCCTGATGTGAAACACTCCAGTGAAACCTGGCAGGAGCACAAGTGGATAGCTGACTATCAGCTGCAGGTGCACTATTACAACGGAGATGTGATGAAGGTAGTAGTAGTATTAGGTCTGAAAGTCGCCTCTGATGCTGCTGCATTGAATGTCTTCAGAGACTGCTTGAGAGGACTTGGCTGCAGAATCTCTCTCTCTCTCTCTCTCTCTCTCTCTCATTTTGCATCCAGGTCCTCTCACAGCAAAGGCCAGGCAATCTCTGAGACCAGGCAGTCTCTGACCTGCAATGATGACATCATCAGAGACGACTTTCCCACTGAAACCACTAATTGGTTCATGGGTTCCCACATGCTGGAACTCAATTGCCCAATTAAGTGAAAATTGCATCATTCATCCACATTAATCTGGAGTCGTGGGGGGAACACGACCCCAACCCGACCCCAAGACAAAATCCAGCCCATAGGTAAAGAAGGACCCCGTTGGCTCCGGGCGCCTGTCCTTGCTGCCTGCTCAGGAGAGCAGGTTAAAATTGCAGGCGTTGCGATCGTGGCGGCTTTCGGACAGGTAAGAGCCCAGGGGCGATTTTAACTGCCCAGCCCGCCAGGGTTCTGCTGAACGAGTCGGGTTAAAATTGTGTCTGTCAACAGGCAGCATTCTCTGGTTGAGGTTGGTGAGCCTCTGATGTATGTGACACGCAGCAGATGCAGTCCCTCAGCATCCAGACTTTTAAAGTCGGTGGGTTAGTGGAGCGTGCAAGCTGATGTAATTTATCACAACACTCTGCCTAAGACGCAGAATCATTCTTCCACACACCCCCAGCTTCAGACTGGATAAACTAATCTTGTATGAAATGTAAGCAGTTGATATAAACGAGGCCTTTTTGGTAACCGTTGGTGACGGAGAAGAAACACAGCATTGGGCAATGCGGAACACCCGTTTTTATGACTTTCTGGATCCAATTCATAAAGACGAAAGACTTGCATTTATATAGCGCCTTTCACGACCGCCGGACATCCCAAAGCACTTTACAGCTTACATAGGATATACGGCACAGAAACAGGCCATTCGGCCCAACCAGTCCATGCCGGCGTTTATGCTCCACTCGAGCCTCCTCCCGTCTTTCCTCATCTAACTCTATCAGCATAACTCTCTATCCCCTTCTCCCTCATATGCTTGTCTAGCCTCCCCTTAAATGCATCTACACTATTCGCCTCAACCACTCCCTGTGGTAGCGAGTTCCACATTCTCACCACTCTCTGGGTAAATAAGTTTATTGTGAATTCCCTATTGGATTTCTTGGTGACTATCTTGTATTGATGGCCTCTAGTTTTGCTCTTCCCCACAAGTGGGAACACAGGCCGCGATTTCGCCTACCTCGGCGGGGTCAGTGCGGTCGGGGTCAGTGCGGCCGGGGTCGGTGGCGGGGTGCAACCCTGCTGCTGCCTCCAGCCCGCTCTGTAGAGTGACCTTACGATGATTGGGCTTGTTAAGCCCGCCCAGCGCGTTTCCCGGCCAATTGAAGGAAGCAGGTCTGATGACGTCACTTGATGACACGGTTTCCTTAAAGGGGCCATGCGCAAATTGATTTTGACATTTGTGCTGTCAGTGTTCTACAGCATTGAGGTGCTGCAAACACTGACAAGCGCTGCACAAAGGTGGACGGTTGCACTCAGGTTCTCCCATGACTCCCTCCATATGCTTATGGAGGGAGTCACAGCACGCAGGGAGGTTCTTTTCCCTTCCAGTGGGCGGAAGAGACCTCCCCAGGAGATCAACGCAGCCTGGTTGCACATTGCAGAGGAGAGCACAAGCAGGGATGTCGTCAGGAGGACCAGGCTGCAGTGGTGCAAACCTTTCAATGATCTCAGTAGATCACGAAACGTTACTGCAAAGCCACACTCAACCTCATCCTGCTGTGCCCCACATCACATCCCCATCACTCTGCCTTCCCTACCCTACTCCTGCACAGCCTTACTCAGACCAACTTACCTTGCACCTCCACCCATCCCCCTCTATCTACATTATCACTTCCCCATCTCACTTGCCACCCCTCCCACTCACCCTCATCCTAGTCTAATCATACCAACTAACAACACACAAGGGTCGGCACTTGTGTGTTTTAGCCAATGTTCATGTGAAGTTTCTGTTAATGTGCTGTCAAGTATTGAAATCTTTATTTTCAACACTTTGCGTTCTTGGACAGATTTGTGTGCACCTTTGGAAGTGGCTTAGTGAGTTGCAGTGAATGGTGAGACATAACAGTATCCCCCCCCCCCGCCCCCCCCCCCTCCCCCCGCAATGGTCGTGAGTGTGAAAGGAATGGCTTGGGCATTGTAAGGATGCTTTATGGTGTTGGTGTGAGGTGGTGCCAACCTGGCGCATCATGTGTCAGCCAGGGTGTACAGCGTAAAGTGAAATAAATCTGGCTATGGTGAGGCCATCCCTGGCCTCCCGGGCAGCAATGTGGTCGGGTGCTGATGCCCTCTGTCCTGTGCAGCATCAGGTGATTGCGGAGAAGGTTGGTGTTGTTGTTGGTGCTGCTGGTGTGCCTGATGCTGCTGGTGTTGGGTCTGATGGTGGTGAGATTCTGAGGACCAAGGTGAGATAGTTTCAAGGCCACCGACGCAATAGATGGCAGGTGAACTTGAGATGACAGAAGCGATCTGTCAATGGTGAGAGAGGTTGTTCCAGTGAGGTGACACTGGATAGAGAGTTTGTTCCAAACACTTGCAAGATGCATAAAGCTCAATCTGTCTTCCAAATGCAGTAAACAGCAGCTTCTAACCTTGGAAAGTGAACAGCTCTGAAATGGGAGCTTTCATAGACCATTTGCAGCTGTCAAGTTAGTAAATCATCCCATGCTGACACAACACCCGACCTCCTTACCTGACGTGACCCCCGAGCAGCGGGGAACCCATGGGCGCACTCTAAAAATCAAAAGGTGAGCCTAAAATAGTTTTTAAGTGCCTGTTAACAAGCTCTTAATAATGTAAATTGCCTCCCCCGCCACTTGGTGTCGGGTCTGTTCTGCGCTGACAGACCCAACACCTAGGAGATTAGCGTGGCGGCGGGTTGGCGGCGGGTTGGCGGCGGGTGGACAGCGGGTTCCCTATCCGCTGTCAAAAAATGTTTTTTCCGGCCGAACCGCCACCAAATGCGCCCCCTGACCCCCCGAAAAATTCCCCCCACTCTCTCTGTGTCTACTCTATCAAAACCTTTCATAATTTTCAAGACCTCTATTAAGTCACCCCTCAGCCTTCTCTTTCTCTTTTGACTAAGGTAGAGGACAGGGGAATGTCTATGGATGTTATTTATATGGACTTCCAGAAGGCATTTGATAAAGTCCCACATAAGAGACTGCTTTCTAAGGTAGAAGCCCATGGAATTGAGGACAAATTATTGACCTGGTTAGGAAATTGGCTGAGCGGCAGGAGACAGAGAGTAGGGATAATGGGCGGGTACTCAAATTGGCAGGATGTGACTAGTGGTGTCCCGCAGGGATCTGTGTTGGGGCCTCAACTATTCACAATATTTAAAAAGAAAGAAAGACTTGCATTTCTATAGCGCCTTTCAGGACCACCGAACGTCTCAAAGCGCTTTACAGCCAATGAAGTCACAAGTCTCTTTGGACCTCCACTGTTTTTAGCTTTTTACCATTTAGAAAGTACCCTGTTCTACCCTTTTTAGGTTCAAAGTGGATGACCTCACATTTGTTTACATTGAAATCCATTTGCCACAGTTTTGCCCATTCACTTAATCTGTCGATATCCCTTTGTAATTTTATGCTTTCATCTACACTGCCTACAATGCCGCCTATCTTTGTGTCATCGCCAAATTTGGATATCTGACTTTCTATCCCATCATCTAAGTCATCTGCGGCTCAGTTGGAATCACCTATGAGTCAGAAGGTTGTGAGCACATGAAGCTAGGCTGACACTCCAGTGCAGTGCCGAGGGAGTGCTGCACTGTCAGAGGTGCCGTCTTTCGGATGAGACGTTAAACCGAGGCCCCGTCTGCTCTCTCAGGTGGACGTAAAAGATCCCACGGCCACAATTTCGAAGAAGAGCAGGGGGAGTTATCCTCGGTGTCCTGGTCAATATTTATCCCTCAACCAACATCCCTAAAAAAAAACCTAGGTTATCTGGTCATTATCGCATCGTTGCTTTTGCGGAAAATTGGCTGTCGCAGTACCTATGTTGCAAAACCTCAAAAGCACTTAATTGCCTGTAACAGAGCTTTGGGATGTCCTGATGTTGTGAAAGGCGCGATAGAAATGCAAGTCTTTGTTTTTAGATATTGAGACAGGAAGGGGAATGTCGAACAAGCGCATTGAATATTCTCATGTGAACTGAGCTCATTGCAAAGTTGCCGTGTGGTTGGGGTCTCAATCTGTGCTGAGGTAGCTGGGCTCAGCTCAACTGTAACCAGGGTCAGAGAGTGGAAAATCAGCCAGTGTCACCACTCTTCACTGCTACCTTACAAAGTATTTATAGCACAGAAACAGGCCATTGGGCCCAACAGGTCCAGGCCGGTGTTTATGCTCCACACGAGCCTCCTCCCACCCTTCTTCATCTCACCCCATCAACATATCCTTCTATTCCTTCCCCCCCTCATCTACTTATCTAGCATCCCCTTAAATGCATCTCTGCTATTAGCCTCAACCACTCCCTGTGGTAGCGAGTTCCACATTCTCACCACTCTCTGGGTAAAGAAGTTTCTCCTGAATTCCTGATTGGATTTATTAGTGACTATCCTATATATTAGTCCTGGCCAATATTTATCCCTCAACCAACATAACAAAAACAGATTATCTGGTCATTATCACATGGCTGTTTGTGGGACCTTGCTGTGCGCAAATTGGCTGCCGCGTTTCCCACATTACGACAGTGACTTCACTTCAAATAGTACTTCATTGGCTGTAAAGCGCTTTGAGACGTCCGGTGGTCATGAAAGATGCTATATAAATGCAAGTCTTTCTTTCTTTTATATATGGCCCTTAGTTCTAGTTTCGCCCACAAGTGGAAACATCCTCTCTACGTCTACCCGATCAAACCCTTTCATAATCTTAAAGAGCTCCATCAGGTCACCCCTCAGCCTTCTCTTTTCCTGAGAAATGAGCCCCAGCCTGTTCAATCTTTCCCGATAGGTATAACCTCTCAGTTCTGGTATCATTCTAGTAAATCCTTTTTTGCACCTTCTCCAGCGCCTCTATGTCCTTTTTACAACATGGAGATCAGAACTGTTCACAGTGCTCCCAGTGTGGTCTAAGCAAGGTTCGATACAAGTTTCACATAACTTCCCTGCTTTACAATTCTATCCCTCTAGAAATGAACCCCAGTGCTTGGTTTGCTTTTATATGGCCGTATTAACCTGTGTCGTTACTCGTAGTGATCTGTGTATCAGTACCCCCAGATCGCTCTGTTCCTCGACCCCATTTAGGCACTTATTTTCCAAGGAGTATGTGGCCTCCTTATTCTTCCTACCAAAATGTACCACCGCACACTCATCTATATTGAAATTCACTTGCCATTTACACGCCCATTCTGCAAGTTCATTAATGTCTTCCTGTATTTTGTCGTGATCCTCCTCTGTATTAACTGCCCCCCTCAATTTGGTGTCATCTGCAAATTTTGAAATTGTACTTCTGATTCCCGAGTCCAAATCGTTTATGTAAATGGTGAAGAGTGGTCCCAGCACCGATCCCTGTGGAACACCACTTCCCACCTTTTGCCGATTTGCGTAACTCTCAGTGTCAGCTGTGGCTCAGCTGGGAGCACCCGCACCTTTGAGGTTGTGGGTTCAAGTCCCACTCCAGTGCAATAAATCCAGGCTGACACTCATAGATACATAGATACATAGAAGATAGGAGCAGGAGTAGGCCATCCGGCCCTTCGAGCCTGCTCCGCCATTTAATGAGATCATGGCTGATCCTCCAATTCAGTATCCCGTCCCCGCCTTCTCTCCGTAACCCTTAACCCCTTTTGCCTGTAGAAATATATCTAATTCCCTCTTAAATATATTTAATGAGCTGGCATACACTGCCCTCTGTGGCAATGAGTTCCACAGGTTCACCACCCTCTGAGTGAAGAAATTCCCCCTCATTTCTGTCCTAAATGGTTTAGCCCTTATCCTTAAATTATGTCCTCTAGTTCTGTTCTCACCCGCCAAGGGAAACATTCCTTCTGCATCTAGTCTGTCTAGACCTGTCAGAATTTTATACACTTCTATGAGGTCCCCTCTCAATCTTCTAAACTCCCAGTGCAGTGCTGAGGGAGTGCTGCACTGTCGGAGGTGCCGTCTTTCGGATCAGATGTTAAATTGAGGCCCCGTCTGCTCTCTCAGGTGGATGTAAAAGATCCCGTGGCACTATTTCGAAGAAGAGCAGGGGGAGTTATCACCGGTGACCCGGCCAATATTTATCCCTTAACCAACATCACAAAAAACAGATTATCTGGTCATTATCACATTGCTGTCTGTGGGAGCTTGCTGTGCGCATATTGGCTGACGCGTTTCCAACATTACAACAGTGACTACACTTCAGAAGTTCTTCATTGGCTGTAAAGCGCTTTGGGACGTCCTGAGGTCGTGAAAGGGGCTATAGAAATGCAAATCTTTCTTTCTTTAATCCCTACTCTCTGTTTTCTGATTTGTAGACAGCTTGCTATCCATCTGTAGCTGCGGTACAACGTGTGTGTGTTTGTGAACATTGCGAGAGAACTCACAGTGGGAGACTCGCACTTTCAAGTATCCCTCACAAAGAATGGACACTTGGGACTTCAAGCATAACGCAGAAAGAGGACATAACAAAAGTTGAATTAACAAATCTTAGCGCAGCTTCCAGTACTGATCAGCAGGGGGCAGCAGAACCTCACCATTCAGGCGAGAAGGGGCTGAATTGGGCAATTCAACTATGTTCAATTTATTCAACATAAGTCAACGCTCCAAGCTGTAAGTTACATACCAGAAACCCCCCCGCATCAAGTTTAGAACCATTTTGTTAGCAAATTTTCTGCTATGTTTTGTTTAGTGTACTTGGGAAAATTGATACAAAAATATAATCCGCTCAGTTAATTACATCTTTATATTCAATATTACATTAATTTGTAATTGCAGGAGATTTGCATTCTTTGCCTGTTTAAGGAGTTGTGCGAGTCTTTAATGCTGTCAGTCTGATTACCGGCAGTGACAGAGCCTCTCATATTCTGACATTCTCATCCTTGTTTTCAAATCCCTCCCTGGCCTCGCCCCTCCCTATCTCTGTAACCTCCTCCAGCCCCACAACCCCCCGCGATCTCTGCGCTCCTCCAATTCTGGCCTCTTGCACGTCCACGATTTTAATCACTCCAACATGGGTGGCCGTGCCTTCAGCTGTCTGGGGCCTTGAGCACTGGAATTCCCTCCCCAAACCTCTCCGCCTCTCTACCTCTCTCTCTCCTCCTTTTGAGATCCCGTGGCACTATTTCGAAGAAGAGCAGGGGGAGTTCTCCCCGGTGTCCTGGGGCCAATATTTATCCCTCAACCAACCAACATAACAAAAACGGATTATCTGATCATTATCTCATTGCTGTTTGTGGGAGCTTGCTGTGCGCAAATTGGCTGCCGCGTTTCCCACATTACAACAGTGACTACACTTCAAAAAAAAAATACTTCATTGGCTGTAAAGCACTTTGGGACGTCCGGTGGTCGTGAAAGGCGCCATAGAAATGCAAGTCTTTCTTAAGACGCTCCTTAAAACCTACCATTTTGAACAAGCTTTTGGTCACCTGTCCTAATATCTTCTTATGTGGCTCGGTGTCAAATTCTGTTCGGTAACGCTCCTGTGAAGCGCCTTGGGGCGTTTTAATATGCTAAAGGCGCTATATCAATGCAAGTTGTTGTTGATATTTTAAAGTCCCGAACACAGTCACTGATTGAAGTTCTGAGAGTTGATGCTTCCTGCTCTCTGGCATCTCCCCCTGCCCACTTTGCCCTGCCGGCGCCATTCCTGGCACACTGAAGGGGACCTGACATTTAACTCTGAGAAGTGCTGACTAAACTACTCTCTAAGTAGATACTCTCCTCCCCCCGAGAACAATCTCCAACTCGATATCTTCCAGCGAGGAGCACTCCCACACCACCCGGCTCCACATTGAGTGAAGTATATATTGTTTGGCTGCGGCCTGCAGTGGTCCCTTTAAGAGCAGCCTGTTAGGCCGCACGCAGGCCTGGTTTTCCTGAACACTGCCGGCTTGTTGCCCGGGTAACCCAATATTGCAGTGGGGCGGGGGTGGCGGTGGGGGCGGTGGGGGCCTCAAAGAAACATTAGGGGGGAAAAATTCAGTTGGTTTGCGTCTCTCTTTAGCGCCTTAAGAGGGCGCTAATGGGGCGCAAAGCAACTGGCGCCCAGGCGCGGCGATGTCTGCGCCGCTCGTGAAATTGACCAGGCATTTTGCGGCGGCGCTAAACAATACCGCCCCGATCTCCTGCGCCCGCAGATCTTGACGTCATTCGAGCGTGCATCGCCCTTGTGGCGCCCCGGACCGGATATTGAGTGGCGCCCCCCTCCTTTCCGCCTGGCGCAAGCAACGACAGGTAGACTGGAACGTTTCCCAGTCGGTGTGGGGCTGGGGGGGGCGCTATTTAAAGGGGGCCTCTTCCTGGCTTTTTCTGTGGTAGACATTTTTGCACCACTCGTTCTGACAGAGAGAGAGATTCTGAGAGAGAGATGAAGAGACTTCTGCATTGAGTCAACGCTGTGTGAAGTAGTTTTGGCTACTGAGCATCACTTTGCAGGTACTTTTGTTTTTGACCTTCATTACTTTGATTGCCAAGAGAGTGTGGGGGCTGCACTGATTTGGGGCATCGTCCTGCGCCTGCAGATTCGGAGGCCACAGAGACGCAGAGAGAGAGTGGCAATCATGGCCAGACGGAGGAGGGCCAACAGGCCTCTGTACAGGAGACCTTACCCTCCCAGGGTATTTTGCCAACAATTCTCCTACATTAATTTGTCTGAGGAGCAGTGTTTGCGCAGGCTGCGCTTCAGCAAGGAGGTGGTCACTGAGCTCTGCCACCTGCTGCAGCCAGATCTGCAGCCTCTACTGAGGACCAGGACGTCTCTGTCGGTGGCAGTGAAGGTCACAGTGGCTCTGAACTTTTATGCCACCAGCTCCTTTCAAGCAGCTACTGGGGACATCGCCAATATCTCCCAGTTCGCGGTCCATTGCTGCATCCGTTAGGTCACAAATGCCCTCTATCAAAGGAGACGCCAGTACATCTCTTTCCCAATGACCCGGGCCAAACAGCATGAACGCACATTGGGCTTTGCGAGGATAGCGGGCTTCCCCATTGTGCAGGGCGCCATTGACTGAACGCATGTGGCATTGCGTGCACCGCATGAGAATGCAGAGGATTTCCGCAACCGCAAGGGATTCCATTCCTTAAACGTCCAGTTGGTCTCTGACCATAGACAGCTGATACTCGCTGTCAATGCCCGCTATCCTGGCAGCAGCCACGATGCATTCATCCTGCGCCAGACTGCTGTGGCAGAACTTTTCCAGGCACCGCATCACCCAAGTGGTTGGCTCCTCGGGGACAAGGGTTATCCACTGTGCACCTGGCTGATGACACCGCTCCGTAACCCCAATACCCCTGCTGAGCTGCGGCACAATGAGAGCCATCTTGCCACCAGGAACATCGTTGAGCACACAATCGGCGTGCTGAAGCAACGGTTCCGCTGTCTGGACCATTCTGGAGGAGCTCTGCAGTACTCACCTGAGCGAGTCTCCCTCTTCGTAGTTGTGTGCTGCATGCTGCATAACCTGGCAATCCTCAGGACCCAGCCAATGCCACCAGGCCTTGGAGCACCACCAGAGGAGGAGGAGGAAGAGGAGGAGGAAGAGGAGGAGGATGATCATCAGCAGCACCAAGGCAGGAGGGAGGCCCACAATGTAGAAACTGGAAGGGCCATCCGTCAACGGCTGATAGCAAGCCGCTTCTAGGCCCCTGCTGAGGAAATGGCTTCTGCCATTGAGAACAACATGAATGAAACCAACCCGCAACCCCTAAGCCGGCCAAGGCAACAACGATTCCAAAGACCAAACATGTACATTTTGAATACAAAAACGTATTTATTTTACAAACTCTGTGTGTGTCGTTTCTTCATGACAAACTAATAGAAAGAAACACAAAAAAACAGTCATTAACATAACTGGTTCTCACAACCTGGAGATAATGTTCAAAACACTAAACAAAAGTTTGACCACGAACCTTGGTCTTTAATAAAAAAATGACCAACATTTTGTCACACCTCCTACTTTTTGTCCTTCGAGGGTGATCTCCTTCCCTTGCGCACTTCCCCCCTTCTAACCCTACTGCTCCTCCGTAATGGAACCCCAGTGGCTGCAGCAAGGCTGCTGGAAGGCTGCTGATTGTCAGAACCTGAGACTGCAGATGCCCTTGAAGGACGGCCTCGACCAGCTCTGGGCCTGGAGGGCGCGGCTGCAGACTGCACCAACTCTGCATGGGCAGCAGCAGTCTGTCCTACAGGCGGTGGCAAGTGCAGTGGAGAAGTGACAGTGGTGGCAGCAGGAATGCTGTCCTCTTGAGAGAGGACAGCAACTCCCTGCTCGACCGACACACTGCCACTCCCACGGGGCAGCACTTCAGCATCCGGAGCAATCTGCTGGAGCACAGATTGCTGGCCTGCTGCGGCGCGGTGAGAGCCCCGGGGAAATGTGTCCGAACCAGCGAGGATGGCAGCAGTTGGTGCTTGCGTGGCCTCAATCTGAGTCTGCATGAGAGCAGTCAGAGATGGGATCACGGCAGCCAGTGACTGAATTGCAGCACTAAGCGTTAGTGTGGCATCCGCCTGTGCTACAGCGAAGTGCTCCACACTCCTTGCCAGTGACTCAATGCATTCGGGCACCCTTCCCACTGCACCCATGAGCTCAGTGTGCATGTCCCCCGCCTGGGTGTTCATTTCAGCGATCAGCCGATCCTCCTCTGCATCCAGTGCAGTAGGACTCGCTGACATACTCTCCCTCCGGGGAGAAGGCCCCCGAGCTTCCCTACCCCCATGGCGTTGCTGCAGCCCGCTGGATCCTGGAGCTTCACCTTCATCAGACTCTTCCCCCCTGCTCCCCTCCAGGGAAGGCGTGTTCCCAGTGTGGGCATGGGCTTCCTCGGGAGAGGGTGGCGCTGATGGTCCGCCTTCATCTTCCTCCTCGCCTGCAGTTTCACTCCCACTGGCAGCTTGAGGGCCCGTCTCCTCAGCTGGTGAATCACCATCTGAAAGCAGGGAGGTACAAGAGTGGCTTTAGTGTGAGGACAGGGGGGCAGTAAGGGAGGAATGAGTGCAGCGATTTAGTAAGTTGGATTGAAAGTGTCAAAGGCTGGTGTTGTGAGGGACAAGTGGAAGGAGAGAGGACAAAAAGGTGATGACCTTACCATTGCTGTCCAGAACGGGGTTGGCCTCTCCAATGGCGACGGGACCGATCACCCGGCTTGCCACAATCCTGTGGACACACGCCTCAAGATCGCTGAGGGGTTGCAGCTGAGGTCGCCCTCCACCCGTCCATTGCTGCTGTCTCCTATTATGAGATAGCTTGGCCTGCAAGAAAAAGGACGGCGTCTGAGTAAATATACAGCCATGGTCTTGCCTGATGTGCCTCCCATAGGTGAATAGCCCTTACTGTATGCAAAGTGTGGAATGCGCGTGTGTGTTTCATGAGAGGGCCATAGGTGTTGGATGAGTGTTGGGCATTGGGGTTTTAAGACCCTCTGGCCATTGAGTGAGGTTGAGATGGAGGGATGGAGAGGTATTGAAAAAAAGCCACTCACCCTGACGACCCGAGTGAGGTCGTTGAACTTTTTTCGACATTGAGTATGGGTCCTGGGCACCATGCTCCTGGAGGAGACGCTCTGAACCACCTCCCTCCACACTCTTCTGTACTCGCGCGGCAAAGGCCTCCTGCCACTCTCAGGGAAGAGTATAGGTTTACTGCGCTCCACCGCGCCAACCAGAGCATCCAAGGCCCGCTCGCTGAAGCACTGAGCTCGTTCTCTCACCCTCTCCATAGTCCTTGGCTGGAAGATTTAGGCACAGGTCTCTCCAGGCCGAGATTCAAGGCTTCAATGAGCAGGGTGTGGCTGGAGTGCAAGATCGACCCTCCCCTTTAAGAACTGTCCGGCGCCAGTGTGTCTGTGTTCCATCGCTAACTGACATCACCTGCGCTGCGCCCGCGCTCTGAGGTAGCGCCTTGCTCCTCGGCCTTTGCGCCTTAAGAGAGGTGTGTAGCGCCTGATTTAGTGCTCCAATCACCTCCAGGGGCGATAAAAGCCAAGTTTACAGTTGGAGGCGATAATTAGCGGCAGGCGCTAAACTTTGCGCCCGGCCGATAATCGCACCCCAAACGGAGCGATACTGAATTTTTCCCCCTCGGCCTCTTATTGGTAGATGCAGAGGTCCTAACGCCTGTTTCAGGCGCGGGCCCTGGACACCAATAGTTTGGCCTTTACCAATATGGCGGGTGGTGCACTTCCTGCTCGTGATGAGTGTGCACTCCCTGCCCGCCACATTGGAGGCTTGGGAGGCAGTTTAGCGCCCGGAAAATGGGAACCGTGCGTTCAAATGTCTAGGCTCTTGTCTCTGTATCATGGACTGTGGGAGTCACTGACCCTGGACAGGCCTGGGTGTGAGTGACCAGGCCTGCATTATGTGGGTATATAACAAGCTTTTCCCATGTGATGCTGCAGAAAGCAGCAAAATATGCTTTCTGGTTGCTGAGCTGTCAGATGGGAGGCTGGCGGACAATATCGTGTTGGAGGCTATACAAGGGGGGAAGAGAGTAACGGTGCAAAGGATTGGTCAGCCAGCACTGATGAAGCTTTACATCCTTGCGGTTAACTTTTGTGTAGATGCCAGAATCAGAAAGCCCCTTTCTTTTTTCGGGGGGGGCGAGGTGGAGCTGGGCTTGAAGTGCGGCGAGACTCCAGTCAGATACAGGCCGCTCCGACTGTCACTCAGCACTCCGTTCCTCAGGTGACACGCGTTGATAAAGGATCCCAGTCTGAACATGACGAACATCGGGATAAAGGGAGGGCCCGCGCCTGAACACTGGGAAGTGTCAAAAATTTGGCAGATGGAGTATAATGTGGGAAAATGTGAGGTTATCCACTTTGGAAGGAAGAATAATAAAGCAAATTATTATTTAAATGGAGTGAAACTACAAAATGCTGCGGTACAGAGGGATCTGGAGGTCCTAGTACATGAAACACAAAAAGTTAGCATGCAGGTGCAGCAAGTAATTAGGAAGGCAAATGGAATGTTGGCCTTTATTGCAAAGGGAATGGAGTATAAAAGTAGGGAAGTCTTGCTACAACTTTACAGGGCTTTGGTGAGACCACACCTGGAGTACTGCGTACAGTTTTGGTCTCCTTATTTAAGGAAGGATATACTTGCATTGGAGGCAGTTCAGAGAAGGTTCACGAGTTTGATTCCGGAGATGAAGGGGTTGTCTTACGAGAAAAGGTTAAGCAGGTTGAGCCGATACTCATTGGAGTTTAGAAGAATGAGAGGTGATCTTATTGAAACATATAAGTATCTGAGGGGGCTTGACAGGGTAGATGCAGGGAGGATGTTTCCCCTCGTGGGGGAATCTAGAACTAGGGGGCATAGCTTCAGAATAAGGGGTCGCCCATTTAAGATGGAAATGAGGAGTAATTTCTTCTCTCAGAGGGTCATGAATCTTTGGAATTCTCTACCCCAGAGAGCTGGGGAGGCTGGGTCATTGAATATATTCAAGGTGGAGATAGACAGATTTTTGAAAGGTAAGGGAGTCAAGGGTTATGGGGAGCGGGCGGGAAATTGGAGTTGAGGCCAAGATCAGATCAGCCATGATCTTATTGAATGGCGGAGCAGGCTCGAGGGGCTGAATGGCCTACTCCTGCTCCTATTTCTTATCTTATGTTCTTTGGATGCCAGCTTTCTTCCGCTACCCTGGCAGTCTCAGCCACAGTAAAGGCAACAAGATAAAGGCGTGTAGCAAACTCAGAGTCACAAGGTAACCCTTTCCCATCAACACTGCTGCCATATCCAAGGCTCCCCAATAGCCTTATGTAGGGTTGTCCAAGCTTTGGTCCATGGCGGGACCAAATCAGTGCATATCATGTGTGCATTGAAAAAAGTTGCTATCCCTTCAACTTAAAATATCTCAAACTGCTGATACTAACAGTGGAGAGACTGGAGGAGCTGGGGATGTTCTGCTTAGAGCAATGAAGGTTAAGGGGCAATTTAATGGAGGCGTTCGAAATCATTAAGAGTTTTGACAGAGTAAATAAGGAGAAACTGTTTCCAGTGGCAGGAGGGTCGGTAACCAGAGGTCACAGATTTAAAATAATTGGCAAAAGTACCAGGGGCGGGATGAGGAGATTTCTCTTTACGCAGCGAGTAAATTCCTTACTCTCTGGCTTGCCCCGTTTGAACGGCCTGGAGTTTTGGAAAGGGCTGTCATTTAGTGCTGTTGTCTGATCCTCAATCAGAGTGGCAAAATGATACAGCACAGAAGGAGGCCATTCAGCCCATCATGCCTGGGCCACTCTTTGAAAGAGCTATCGAGTTAGTCCTGCTCTTTCCCCGTAGCCCTGCAAAATGATCCTTTTCAAGTAATTACCCAATTCCCTTTTGAAAGTTATTATTGAATCTGCTTCCACCACCCATTCAGGCAGCGCGTTCCAGATCACAACAACTCACTGTGAAATGTTTCCTCATGTCCTTTTGCCAATTACCTTAAATCTGTGTCCTTTGGTTATCGACCCTTCTGCCACTGGAAACAGGTTCTATTTATTTACTCCATCAAATCCCTTCATGATTTTGAACACCTCGATTAAATCTCCCCTTATCCTTCTCTGCTCTAAAGAGAACAACCCCAGCTTCTCTAGTCACTCCACATCACTGAAGTCCCTCAACCCTGGTACCATTCTAGTAAATCTCCTCTGCACCCTCTCCAAGGCTCTGACATCCTTCCTAAACTGTGGTGCCCAGAATTGGACCCAATACTCCAGCTGGGGCCTAATCAGTGATTAATAAAGGTTTAGTATAACTGCTTTGCTTTTGTATGCTACGCCTCGATTAATAAAGCCAAGGATCCCACATGCTTTTTTTTAACAGCCTTCTCAACTTGTCCTGCCACCTTCAAAGACTTGTGTACGGACACCCCCAGGTCTCTCTGTTCATGCATCCCAGTTAAAATTGTACCGTTAAGTTCATATTTCCTCTCCTCATTCTTCCTACCAAAATGCACCACTTCACAGGTCTCTGCGTTCAATTTCATCTGCCATGTGTCTGCCCATTCCACCAATCTGACGTCCTCCTGAAGTCTGTTACTATCCTCCTCACTGTTTACTACATTTCCAAGTTTCATGTGTTCTGCAAACTTCAAATGATGCCCTGTATACCCAAGTCCAGGTCATTAATATATATCAAAAAGAGCCGTGGTCCTAATACCGACCCCTGGGGAACACCACTGTACACTTCCCTCCAGTCCGACAAACAACCGTTTTTCTCAGTTCTGACGAAGGGTCTTCGACCTGAAACGTTAACTCTGTTTCTCTCTCCACAGATGTTGCCTGGCCTGCTGAGTTTTTCCAGCGCTTTCTGTTGTTATAACCGTTCACTACTCTTTGCTTTCTGTCTCTTAGCCAATTTCGTATCCATGCTGCCATTGCCCCTTCAATCCCATGGCTTCAATTTTGCTAACACCTCTATTGCGTGGTACTTGATCAAAAGCCTTTTGAAAGTCCATACACACAAAATTAACCACACTACCCTCATCAACCCTCCCCATTACTTCAAAGACCTCAATCAAGTTTGTTAAACACGATTTACCTTTAACAAATCCGTGCGGGCTTTCATTTATTGACCCATATTTTTCCAAGTGACAATTAATTTTGTCTCAGGTTATTGTCTCTAAAAGTTACCCCACCACCGACGTTGGGGTGACTGGCCTGTGGTTGCCGTGTATATCCCTCTCCCCTTTTTAGAACAGGTGTGTAACATTTGCCATCCTCCAGTCTTCTAGCACCACTCCCATATCTAAGGAGGATTGGAAGATTGTGGTCGGAGCCTCCGCAATTTCCACCCTTACTTCCCTCAATAACCGAGGATGCAGCCCGTCTAGACCAGGTGACTTCTACTTTGAGAAATGCCTACCTTTTAAGTACCTCTTCTTTGTCTATTTTTATCCTATCCAAGTTCTCTCCTACCTCCACCTTTACTGTGACGTGGGCAGCAACCTCTTCTTTAGTGAAGACAGATGCAATGTATTCATTTAGTACCTCAGCCATGCCATTTGCAAGAACTCCTTTTTGGTTCCTAATTGTCCCCACCCTTTTTTTGACTATCCTTTGACAATTTATATGTTTATTTAAGAATATAAACATAAGAAATAGGAGCAGGAGTCGGCCATTCGGCCCCTCGAGCCTGCTCCGCCATTCAATAAGATCATGGCTGATCTTCTACCTCAACTCCACTTTCCTGCACTAGCCCCATATCCCTTCAACCAGACGAAATCGAAGTTCTCGCCCTAGGGCTCAAGTTCTGCCCCACCACCAAAATGGACCCCATCGGTCTCGCGGCGGACACAGAGGAATTCATCAGGAGAATGAGGATCCGGGAATACTACCACAAATCCCAAGATGTCAGCAACATTCCTAATGGGACAATCAATGATCCGGAACAGCAGACAGAGGGAACCGCAGTGCTACAACCGAGGAAGAAAGAGTCAAATTGGACCCCTCCGGAGGGTCGCAACCCTAAGCTTGACATGTATGCTCAAGCTGTCAGGAAATGCATCAACGCCAGATTCATCAGCCGTACTCACAAGACAGTCCAGAATGTCACCCGAGCACAACGCAACGCCATCCACGCACTCAAGACCAACCGCAACATCGTCATCAAACCAGCGGACAAAGGAGGAGCCATCGTCATACAGAACAGAATGGACTATTGCAAAGAAGCATACCGACAACTGGACAACCAGGAACACTACAGACAGCTACCCGCAGATCCGACCAAAGAACACACCCGCCAACTCAATAGACTGATCAAGACCTTCAATCCAGACCTTCAAAACATCCTACGCGCTCTCATCCCACGTACTCCCCGCGTAGGAGACTTTTACTGCCTCCCAAAGATACACAAAGCCAACACACCCGGACGTCCTATCATATCAGGCAACGGAACCCTGTGTGAGAACCTCTCTGGGTACGTCGAGGGCATCCTGAAACCCATCGTACAGGGAACCCCCAGCTTCTGTCGCGACACTACAGACTTCTTGCAGAAACTCAGCACCCATGGACCAGTTGAACCAGGAACACTCCTCGTCACAATGGACGTATCGGCACTCTACACCAATATCCCCCACAATGACGGCATCGCTGCGACAGCCTCAGTACTCAACACCAACAACAGCCAATCTCCGGACGCCATCCTACAACTCATCCACTTCATCCTTGACCACAATGTCTTCACCTTCGACAACCATTTTTTTACCCAAACACACGGAACAGCCATGGGGACCAAATTCGCACCCCAATACGCCAACATCTTCATGCACAAGTTCGAGCAAGACTTCTTCGCTGCACAGGACCTCCAACCAACGCTGTACACCAGATACATCGACGACATCTTCTTCCTTTGGACCCACGGCGAAGGATCACTGAAAGGACTACACGATAGCATCAACAGGTTCCATCCCACCATCAAACTCACCATGGACTACTCCTCAGAATCGGTTTCATTCTTGGACACTCGAATCTCCATCAAAGACGGACGCCTCAGCACTTCACTCTACCGCAAGCCCACGGACAACCTCACGATGCTCCACTTCTCCAGCTTCCACCCTAACCACGTTAAAGAAGCCATCCCCTATAGACAAGCCCTGCGAATACACAGGATCTGCTCAGACGAGGAGGAACGTGATGGACACCTACGGACACTGAAAGACGCCCTCGTAAGAACGGGATATGACGCTCGACTCGTCGATCGACAGTTCCGACGGGCCACAGCGAAAAACCGCATAGACCTCCTCAGAAGACGAACACGGGACACAACCAACAGAGTACCCTACGTCGTCCAGTACTTCCCCGGAGCGGAAAAACTACGCCATGTTCTTCGCAGCCTTCAACATGTCATCGATGACGACGAACACCTTGCTAAGGCCATCCCCACGCCTCCACTACTCGCCTTCAAGCAGCCGCCTAACCTCAAAAGTACCATCGTTCGCAGCAGATTACCCATCTTTCAGGAGAACAGCAACCAAGACACCACACAACCCTGCCACGGCAACCTCTGCAAGACATGCCAAATCATGGACACAGATACCATCATCACACGTGAGGACACTACCTACCAGGTACACGGTACATACTCATGTGACTCGGCCAACGTTGTCTACCTGATACGTTGCAGTAAAGGATGCTCCAGAGCATGGTACATCGGCGAGACCATGCAGACACTGAGACAACGTATGAACGGACACCGCGCAACAATCGCCAGGCAGGAGGGTTGCCTCCCAGTCGGGGAACACTTCAGCAGCCAGGGGCATTCAGCCTCGGATCTGCGGGTAAGCGTTCTCCAAGGCGGCCTTCGAGATACACGACAGCGCAAAATCATAGAGCAGAAACTGATAGCCAAGTTTCGCACTCATGAGGATGGCCTCAATCGCGATATCGGGTTCATGTCACGATACAGAACGTGACTTGACATCATGGCCGGTCTTCCCAGGTGTTTTTTTTTAAAAAGACTAACACAAGAACCTACACAAATTGACAGGATATGCAGCCAGCAGGTGGTTTGACACGTTGGACCCCCTGGGACACATCTCATTGTCTTGGCTGTGCTCTTTGATGTAGGGAAAGATGTGAATAGATTTTGTCTGTGTTTAAATTGTGAATTCTGGGAGATTCTCTCACTGCTAACTTACCTGACGAAGGAGCGAACTGCTCCGAAAGCTTGTAAAATTAAATAAATCTGTTGGACTATAACCTGGTGTTGTGCGACTTCTCATTTTTTAATATATTCAACGACTGAGCCTCCGCAGCTCTCTGTGGCAGAGAATTCCAAAGATTCACCACCCTCTGAGTGAAGAAATTTGTCCTCATCTCAGTCCTAAATGGCCGACCCCTTATTCTGAGACTGTGACTCCTGGTTCTAGACTCCCCAGCCACGGGAAACATCCTCCCTGCATCTACCCTGTCAAGCCCTGTAAGAATTTTATATGTTTCAATGAGATCACTTCTCATTCTTCTAAACTCTGGACTTTAGGGTTCCCTTTTATGTTACCCACTAATCTATTCTCCACTCTCTTTACCCCTCTTATTTCCTTTTTCAGTTCTCCTCTGCACTTTCTGTATTAAGCTTGGTGCTCTACTGTATTTTGAGCCTGATATTTACCTCCTTTTGCTGTTTCATTTTAATCTCTATATCTTTGGTCATCCATGGGGACTTGTATAGTTTCTAGGGAATTGTATCTATTGCTTATGGAGACTTTTGTCTTTTGTTTATGAGGCTCGGATTTAGTGAAGGGACTACACTGGTAGATCTCAGGGGATTGATATTTCGCTCAATTGGAAACAGTGTTTTTTTTATTATGAGTCATGGGATGTGGGCGTCGCTGGCAAGGCCAGCATTTATTGCCCATCCCTAATTGCCCTTGAGACAACTGAGTGACTCACTAGGCCATTTCAGAGGGCAGTTAAGAGTCAACCACATTGCTGTGGGTCTGGAGTCACATATAGTCCAGACTGGGTAAGGATGGCAGATTTCCTTCCCTAAAGGTCATTAGTGAACCAGATGGGTTTTTACCAACAGACACGGTCACCATTACTGATACTAGCTTTTTAATTCCAGATTTATTTAATTAACTGAAGTTAAATTCCCCAGCTACTGTGGTGGGATTTAGAACTCATGTCCCTAGATCCCCAGATCATTAGGCCAAGGTCTCTGGGTTGCTAGTCTAGTAACATAACCACTGTGCTACCGACCCTCTTGGGTGTGCGGCATTGCAGTTAGGGACAGCTTCACTAACTACGTCTGTTATCCACCAGCGATTGCTCACGTAATGGTATGCTGGCCTTCATTACAAGAGGATTTGAGTACAGGAGTAAAGAAGTCTTACTCCAATTATATAGGGCCTTGGTGAGACCACACCTGGAGTACTGTGTACAATTTTGGTCTCCTTACCTAAGGAAGGATATACTTGCCATAGAGGGAGTGCAACGAAGGTTCACGAGATTGATTCCTGGGATGGCGGGACTGTCATATGAGAAGAGATTGAGTAAACTAGGCCTGTATTCTCTTGAATTCAGAAGAATGAGAGGGGATCTCATTGATGCATACAAAATTATTACAGGGCTTGATAGGGTGGATGCTGGGAGAATATTTCCCTTAGCTGGGGAGTCTAGAACCAGGGGCCACAGCCTCAAGATAAAGGGTAGGCCATTCAGGACTGAGATGAGAAGAAATTTCTTCACACAGAGGGTGGTGAATCTTTGGAATTCTCTACCCCAGAGGGCTGTGGAGGCTCAGTAATTGGGTATATTCAAAACAGAAGTCGATAGATTTCTGACTAGTAAGGGCATCAAGGGATATGGCGATAGGGACGGTGAATGGAGTTGAGGCATGTAGGGGGTGGTGGTTTGTGTCAGCTTCACCTCTGACTTCTGAGCGGTTCGAATCGCTCCCACTCGCTTGGTTCTAGACCTTGGACTTATTTGGGGGTTGTGACAAAAGGTGCAGCAGACAACTGAGTTTGATGAAAGAACTTCAATCTTTATTGAAAAGGTAAAACACAAATAATAACACTCTTAACACTCTAAAGGTGGGGAACACTTCGGTACAAGCGAGGGAAATGACAGTAGAACAATACTTCACCCCTCCCAACCCCACTTTACTAGTTAAGTTAGGCTTTGAAGGACCAGGGATAATGCTCACCAATCCTTTGACAGTTGGGCTAAATCGCGGTTTTGGGGTTCGCTGTTTATGGCGGTTAGTGTCTGCCGTACCCGTACGCGGTAGAGGACTTCACCTGGGTATCTCGTCAGTCTTCGCGAGTCCGCTGATGCGGTAGGATGTCGTTTTGGACTTATCTGGTGAGTACCCAATTTCTTTTGGTTAGCGATAGGGTTTAGAGTCTTTGGGGAAAATCTTACCCAGGGGTAAGTCAGGAGTAGTTTGTAGTGTGGAAACTTTGCGATTCTTTGGGTTTTTCTTCCCTTGAGTTGGTCTTTGTTGGTCGCAGTGGCCTGCTATTACCCGGTCAGTTGGGGGTAATATGCGGTTGTTGGTTTCTTGAGGCCTTTGGTTTCCGCGATGGTTTTAGGCCTTGTCTAGTGTGTCGGTCAACCTCGTGGAGCCGTTGGTGACTTGTTGCTGCTTGTTGCTCCGGGTGACTGTGTTGGGGCCGTTGTTGGAGGTCCGTCGAGGTGGTATCTTCACGAGCTGGACTCAGGTGTGTCTGAGTGGTGAGCGATGCCGACTCGCTTCCAGCTCGGCTTGTCTTCTTCCTTCTTTTCTTCTTCTTCTTCTGACCTTGAACTGCTTAACGGGCCTTCAATTATACTGAATTGAAGTGGCCTTATCTACCCGCCAAATCTGCTCAGTTCATTGTCTGGTTTTCGCGGGCCTGTTACCAGTAACTGCTCTGTAAGTGTCAAATGGCCTTTGGGATGGTTTGCATCCTGTCGATCTCCTTGGTTGATCACTGGTGATTGATTTTGTGTTTGGGTTTCTAGGCTGGACTCGGTCTTTCTATAGAATGGGTCTGAGTGGGATTTATTATGCATGTTTTCTGATGGGCCCTGAAATCGGTTTTGATGGGGCCTGTATTTTGGGTGGGACTGTCTTCTCCCAGGGTCTATTGTTCAAATGTTAATGTCTGCTGGGGCTTGAGTGAGGTCATCCCGGTTCCCCAGACAATGTAATTAACTGCAATAACCAAAACTGCTTTTACAGAGGTCGAACCCACCTCCTTGTCCCTTTACAGGCCCAGACATGTTTTTAAAATGCCAAAACTTGGTTTTTGATCTTAAATTCCTTAGGTTAGGCCCAAATACATTATTATCACGCTGGGGTAGTTCCAAAGTCCTTTTTCCACAGGTTTTGGGGATCTGCAAATTTTGGAAACCTTACAGGCAGAAGATCAGCCATGATCTCATTGAATGGCGGAGCAGGTTCGAAGGGCCGAATGGCCTATTCCTGCTCCTATTTCTTATGTTCTTATGTTCTAATGTGGCTTTATCAACCCAACTATGGTCCGCGCTCCTCAGAACTTTCCTCTCTTGTTCTTGGCATGCTCCAAATATCCCGTCCTACAAGTTCCTCCTCCTCGCATTTTCACCGCGTTGAAATCAAGGCCTATCACACCGTATCCTGCGCTAACCCATTCTCTCCCTCCACCTCAAAGCTCTAGCCCCTCAGTGCCCTCATCCATCTACAACCTGCGGGCATTTAAAACACAAGTTTGTAGGCACCCGATCACGGCTTCCCGTTTCACCTCACCTCCCTCTCCTCTTTGACCTCCTCCGCGGCATCCTGCATGATGGTCCCTTCGGCCCATCGCCAAGGCTTCTCCACTAAAGATGAGTGAGCCGTCATCAATCTCCCAAACCACGCTGAGCAGAGCATCAACCGGGAGGCGGGGGTGGGTGGGTTGGGGGGGCGGGCGGTGTGAAGGGGATTTGAAAGGTACAAAAGTACAAAATGTGAAAGAAAGACTTGCATTTATATAGCACCTTTCAGAACCTCAGGATGTCCTGAGGCGTTTTACAGCCAATTAAGTACTTTTGAACTGTTGTAATGTAGGAAATGCAATGGCTAATTTGTGCACAGCAAGCTCCCACAAACAGCAACGTGATAATGATCAGATAATCTGCTTTATTGGGCTGTTGGTCGAGGGATAAATATTGGCCAGGACACCGGGGAGAACTCCCCTGCTCTTCTTCGAAATAGTGGCCATGGGAGCTTTTACGTCCGCCCGAGAGGGGCAGACGGGGCCTCGATTTATCGTCTCATCCAAAAGATGGCACCTCCGACAGTGCGGCACTCCCTCGGCACTGCACTGGGCGTATCAGCCTGGCATTTTGCGCTCCAGTCTCCGGAGTGGGGACTCTGAACCCGCAACCATCGGATCAGAAGGGAGAGTGCTGCCCACTGAGCCACGGGCTGACGCAGGGCAGATCGTGGGGACAAGCTGGGGGGGTAGTTGGGCACCTCTCGGACAACGGGCGCGCTGATCGCCTTTAGCAGGAGCTTGCTGCATCCCCATTCACTCCAATCACTGATGCAGGCATTAGCGCGAAGATTAGAGGGTCTTAATAAATAGCTCCCATCAAGGGACACCACAAGATGGACTAATAATGACTTACGTCAGCGTAATGAATTAAAACAATTAGCAGCTGGCTGTTTTGTTCATCCTGTTCCATTCTATTAAGCAGCAAGAAGCAGGAGATACGTGCACTTTCCACCGGCACAGTGGCAGTGCCATCAGCCAGGGTTTAATAGTCTGCCTTCTACGAGTTCCTCAGTGGCTGCTTTCATTACAAACTGCACGGGTCTATTCACTAATACAATTTAATACCAAGCTTCATTGGTTGCAGACTGCGTTTTAATCCCCAGCGAGGGTAAGGGATTTAAAAAAGAAAGACTAGTTTATACTTTGAGGTTTGGTTGCTCATCTGTTACACTTATACTCTGAATTATTTATGTGGTTTCAGATCGATAAAACTTTTCCCAGCACCACCTGCTGCCATCCAGCTCGTTCTCATTCCTGTGATTTCCGCCGCCGCCAAAAACATTAGACCAATTCACTTTCCAGCTCACTGTACGTCCTCTCGGCCCTCTCCTGCTTTTGAATACCTCGGATGCAAGTGTAGACCCAGCGGTTGACGGGGGCTGGAGTCGGGGAGTGGTGGGGACACACCGGGATGTGCGGAGGTTCAGGAACACGATGGCCAGGCTGTTTCAGGCACCGCATGTGTTGGCCAGGCCCCCCCTAATCTCACTGCAACTCCCAGAGTTAATCTCCTCCCTTCCAAGATTCCTTCAGCTTTCTTCATTGTTCCAGATTCTCTATATTTTTCAATAGATCAACACACAGACCCTGTTTTTAAAAAAATTCATTCTCGGGATGTGGGCGTTGCTGCCAAGGACAGCATCTATTGCCCATTCCCCCAGTGACTTGACTGAATAGCATGTGAGGTAGGTCCTTTCTTTCTTTCCTTCCTTCGTTCATTCTTTCCTTCTTTCCTTCTTTCTTTCTTTCCTTCTTTTGTTCGTTCCTTCATTCTTTCCTTCCTTCTTTCTTTCATTCCATCTTTCTCTCTTTCTTTCCTTCCTTCTTTCCTTCCTTTTTTACATAGAAACATAGAAACATAGAATCTAGGAGCAGGAGTAGGCCATTCGGCCCGTCGAGCCTGCACCACCATTCAATACGATCATGGCTGATCATTCAAATCCAGTACCCTGTCCCTGCTTTAATCCCCACAGGACACATATCCCACCCGACCCCCGTAACCCCACGTATTTAATTCCCCCTAACATATCCCATCCTATCCCCATAACCCCACATATTTAATCCCCCCCTAACACTAAGGGTCAATTTATCATAGCCAAATCAACCTAACCCACACATTTTCTTTCCATCTTTCTTTCTTTCTTTCTTTTGTTCCTTCTTTCGTTCCTTCTTTCCATCTTTCTCTCTTTCCTTCTTTCTTTCCTTCCTTCTTTCATTTTTTCTTTCCATCTTTCTTTCTTTCTTTCCATCTTTCTTTCATTCCTTCTTTCCATCTTTCTCTCTTTCCTTCTTTCTTTCCTTCCTTCTTTCATTTTTTCTTTCCATCTTTCTTTCTTTCTTTCCATCTTTCTTTCATTCCTTCTATCCATCTTTCTTTCTATCTTTCATTCTTTCCATCTTTCTTTCCTTCATTCTTTCTTTCATTCCATCTTTCTCTCTTTCCTTCTTTCTTTCCTTCCTTCATTCATTTTTTCCTTCCTCTTTCCTTCTTTTTTCTTTCCTTCTTTCTTTCTTTCCTTCCTTCTTTCTTTCTTTCCTTCTTTCTTCCTCTGAACTACAAAACTCCTCGCCTGTCTGAGCCCTCCTTTCCTCCGATGATCTACAAGCCATTAAAATCCAAACTTGGCGTCACCAAATGGCAATATCCCGACTGACCTCATCATCTCTTCGACTCTTTTCAAAACTTGGTGTTGTCATTGGTTTTAATTTTTTAAATCTCATCTGTAAGCCTTTCTCTTACTACTGTTCGGACCTCGAGAATTACAAATAAGTGTAACAATGACAGATAAGTATGTGATCAATAAAATTGGTCTTTATTCACACTATTGTTCAAAATTCAAGTGTACATAGAAGCATTCTCTCGCAATCAATATGTTTCCAATTTACCAGACATAAAAGTACCTCCCCAGCAACTTATCCCAAGTCAACTGTACATAAAAGTACCCTTTAACAATATCTAAACTCTATTTCTGACTTTTATACATATTCCTTTATCTCTGGGTGATCGGTCCAGAAAAGTCATAAGTTGCAAATATAGACTGGCCCAGCTTTCTTTGTTCGTCTGTTCTTCTTTCTGAATTTTCCACCTCTGGGTCACTTCTTTTATCGAGCCTTTCTGCAGGCCCCACTCGTATATCACCATCTGCCTCCCTCTAATAGGTCAGTTTCACTCCAAACCTTCCTTGATTGGAGTTCCTTCCGCATGACACGTTCATCTTCCTGTGAGGTGTGTGGGGGGCGGGACTTCCTCTTCACTCGGTGTCTCCTTCCTGTCCATGTGGTCTTACAAACAAAGGATCGTGCTGACCACCAGGCAAAGGACCCCCTGCTGACTTCTGCCAGTTTGTGTTTTCACAAACAAAGGACCATGCTGACCTCCTACATTTTGAACCATTTCACAATTCGTTCTGAACTTCGATCTCCACACGGTAGCAGCGGTTTTATTACAGGTATTAGAATCTTACAGATCTTCCACCCTCCAGAATCTTGAGCTCATCCGAAACTCTACTGCCCATATCCTAGCTCGCACCAGGTCCCATTCACCCTTCATATCTGTCAAAATTTAAAAGTCTTATCTCATATTCAACTCCCTCCATGGCCTCGCCCCTCCCTATCTCAGTAACCTCTTCCAGCACTACAACCCTTCGAGAACTCTGTGTTTCTTCAACTCTGATCTCCTGTGCCTCCCCCACTCCCTTCGCCCCATCATTGGCGGCCGTATTTTCAAAGCCCTAAGCATTTTTTAAAATTAGTTCACGGGATGTGGGCGTCGCTGGTAAGGCCAGCATTTATTGCCCATCCCTAATTCCCCTTGAGAAGGTGGTGGTGAGCCGCATTCTTGATCCGCTGCAGCCCGTGTGGTGAAGGTGCTCCCACAGTGCTGTTAGGGAGGGAGTTCCAGGATTTTGACCCAGCGACGATGAAGGAACGGCGATGGTGTGTGACTTGGAGGGGAACTTGGAGGTGGCGGTGTTCCCATGCGCCTGCTTCCCTTGTCCTTCCAAATGGTAGAGGTAAACCTCTCCGTTTCTCCATCTCTCTCTCATCCTTTAAGATGCTCCTTAAAGCCTACCTCTTTGACCAAGTTTTTGGACACATAATGTTGGTTCGGTGTCAATTTTGTTGTCTGATTAAGCTCCTGTGAAGCGCCTTGGGACCTTTTACTATATTAAAGACGCTATATAAATGCAAGACGTTGATTAAACAGGGGACCACATTTATTTGGTCCCTTGTAATGGAGGGAAATGCGGCAGCCAATTTGCGCACAGCAAGCTCCAACAAACAGCAATGTGATAATCACCAGCTCATCTGTTTTACAAAAGCAAAATACGGCAGACGCTGGAAATCTGAAATAAAAACAGGTCAGGCAGCATCTGTGGAGAGAGAGAGAGAAACAGAGTTAACGTTTCAGGTCGATGGATGTTGGTTGAGGGAGAAATATTGTCCAGGCCGCCGGGGAGAATTCCTCCCCTCTTCTATGAAATAGTGCCATGGGATCTTTTATGTCCACCTGAAAGGGAAGACAGCACCTCGGTTTAACGTCTCATCTGAAAGTTGGCATTTCCGCCAGCGCAGCGTGCCCTCAGTACCGCATTGAAGTGTCAGCCGGGATCGTGTGCTGAAGGCGAGCGTGCGACTCACTGAGCCACGGCTGACACTGATGGTCACATAAGAACATAAGAAATAGGAGCAGGAATAGGCCACTCAGCCCCTCGAGCCTGCTCCGCCATTCAATAAGATCATGGCTGACCTTGGGCTCAAAGCCACTTCCCTGCCCGCTCCCCATAACCCTTGACTCCCGTATCTTGCAAAAATCTGTCTATCTCCACCTTAAATGTATTTAATGACCCAGCCTCCACGGCTCTCTGGGGCAGAGAATTCCACAGATTTACGACCCTCTGAGAGAAGAAATTCCTCCTCATCTCAGTTCTAAAAGGGCGACCCTTTATTCTGAAACTGTGCCCCCGAGTTCTAGATTTCCCCACGAGGGGAAACATCCTCTCTGCATCTACCTTGTCGAGCCCCCTCAGTATCTTATATGTTTCAATGTCACACCTATTCCCAGCAACTTTCATGAGAGGAGAAGAAGTGATGCAAATTGAAATGTAAGTACCAAACATTCTTGTTCCTCAATGGACAGACTGTGAAATATTCAGACGAAGCCAATAATCAACTTAATTTCCACTAAACAATATTTCTTTCTTTCACAAAAGCAAAATACTGCGGATAAATAAAAACAGAAAATGCTGGAAATACTCAGCAGGTCAGGCAGCATCTGTGGAGAGAGAAACAGAGTTAACGTTTCAGGTCGGTTGACCCTTTGTCAGAACTGGAAAAAGTTTGAGATGGAACAGGTTTTTAATCAAGTGTAGGGGCAGGGAGAGGGGGGAGGGGAGGAAAGAACAAAAGGGAAGGTCTGTGATAGGATGGAAGGCAGGAGAGATTAAGAGAGAAAAGGGATGATGGTGCGAGGCAAAAGGAGATGGTAATGGGACAAGTTAAGAAACAAAAGATGGCTCTAGATGAAGTGTAAATGGCAGAAAGATCGACAGCTGCCATGTGAGAGAGAGAAAAAAAATGATAGGGGCCGAGATTATGGTCTGAAATTGTTGAACTCGATGTTGAGTCCAGAAGGCTGTAAAGTGTCTAATCGTAAGATGGTCAATTGGTTGAGAGCTGAGACGTACGTCAATGGGGCAGCTTTTAAGGTTGTCGGAATTCTACTTTGGGTCTGACACATTTCCGTAAGGAGGCCACGTTGTCTGAGGGAACGAGAGCAATCATTCGGAGAGCAGCCTGTCAGATCTGACGGCCAGGTTTCCCGTTCCCCCCCTCCACCCCCTGCACCTGGAAAAAACTCAACAGAAAGGGTCAGCCTGGAGGTTCTCTCATTACGATGGCAATCACATATTGCTCCGTCCTTGTTTGGACATAGTGGGGGTCTCTCGACCGTGAATCGCACGGCCAGACAGCCTAGTGGTGAGCGTTTCCCCTTCGCTGGGTTCCGTCATTCTACACAGCAGAAATCCAATCCCCCTCGCCGCGAAGGAAGGTTAGGGCAGGGCTTAAAACATTCCCCTCGCAAATAAATTCCACCAGACGTTGAATTCTACAGCTTGTCTGCACCAACTCCATCAAACAGTATATCAAAGACGCCCAGGATCTGATGTGCTGTCGGATCCTGCTGTACAAATCCCGTGTTTGACACTCATTTGCTGGGCTGCGCTGTGATGGAGAGCGAGGATTAATACTGCTCACAAACTGCCACCCGTGCAGAAGCACCGAGGAAAATGTGAGGTCACAGGCAGTGCAGCATATAAGCAGAGGCTCTGGACTCATTCCCATCAATCACTTTTCCAGCTCTTTCTCACATTATCCGCTCAGTAAAGCTCACTGCGAACCAAACCCTCGGGTGCACAAGGGAGTTGGAAAGTGAAGAAACTATGTAATGATCCTGTTGGCCCCGGGGTGGGGGGCGGAGTCTGCTCCCATTCCGAGGGAAGGCTGATACCAGGGATTAGAGGGTTAAATTATGAGGACAGGTTGCATAATCTTGGCATATTCCCTTAAAGAGCCCTAAGCTCTGGAATTCCCTCCCTAAACCTCTCCGCTTCTCTACCTCTCCCTCCTCCTTTTACAGGCTCCTTAAGACCTACTGCTTACCTGTCCTATTGGCCCGTATTTTCTGATCCCTACGGATGTGTACGAGCTGTGTACCCACCCGTAGGGACATCGCAAGTGCTGGTTTCAGGCATGCCAAGCGCATGCGCTGAAAACCGGCACTTCCGATCTGTCAAGAATCCTCTTGACAGATCGGACGCCTGCCCTGGAGAAAGGCCTCTGCGGGTGGAGAATTCCGCTTTCTGCAGAACCTCCGCCCGCTGAAAACCCTTAGAAATCTTACGCCTGGTAAAAGCAAGCGTAAGGTCTGCTTTTACCAGCATAAGAGTTTAAAATAGATTTTAAAAAAAAATTCTCACTCATTTATAATTTAAAAATACTTTAAAATGGTAAGTTTAATTTTAGTCCCGTAAAAAACGTTAATATTTTTTTCAAAAAATTACATTTTTGTTTAAAATATTTAATTTAATGTAATTTTAACTAATTTTAAAAACGTGATTTTTAAAAAATGTATTTAAAGTTTTGAAGTGTTTTTGGAGTGATCTCCATTCATACTTTTGACAGGTCTATCTGTCAAGTGTATGAAGGGAGATTCCCTTCTGCCATTGGCTCCCCATGGCCCACGTGATCCCAGGGACGCTCGCGAACCGCCTGCGCCCCTGGGATACGTGGGCCCTGCGCATTTCGTAGAGCAGAGGCCCAGGAGCGGAAATGACCGGACCTCGGGAGCCCTCAGGTAAGGGCATAGATGGATGTTTTCCAGATCGGAGGCCTCCGCACGCAGGAAGCCTCCGATCGGAAAATACGGGCCAATATCTTCTTATGTGGCTCGGAAATCAGGAAGCACTTTTTCACGCAAAGGTCAGTAGAAACCTGGGACTCTCTCAACAACAAACGACAACAACTTGCATTTATACAGCGCCTTTAACATAGTAAAACGTCCCAAGGGGCTTCACAGGAGTGATTATCAAACAACATTTGACATCGAGCCACATAAGGTGAAATTAGGGCAGAAACCCAAAAGCTTGGTCAAAGAGGTAGGTTTTAAGGAGCGTCTTAAAGGAGGAAAGAGAGGCGGAGAGGTTTAGTAGGCAGCTGAAGGCGCGGCCGCCAAAGGTGGTGCAATCAAACTGATGGGACAATTGGAGCTTTCAGCACTGAGATTGATGGACTTTTGTTTGGTAAAGGTATCAAGGGATGTGGAGAAAAGATGGGTCAATGGAGTTGAGGTGCAGATCAGCCATGATCTAATTAGGGTTCCCAACCCTCCCACTTTGGGCGGGACTCTACGGAATGGGCGCATGGCCTCTCAAGCGCAGCAGCCGACAACTGGGGAGAAACGGTTCATGTTTGCACGGTTCGCGCGCATGCAGTACCACGGCTGTCGTGGTTTGCAACCAAACCGCGAGATCTGAGCCCTGTTGCTTTTCCCACTATTCAGAAACACACTTCATTGCCGACAGTGAGGATGACGTGCGGAATTACCCCTCGCCCCATCCAACAGGTTCTAGAGTTTGGACTTGAGTCTTATGAGAAATTACACCAGACACACGGGTTCCGTCTTTAACCTTTTATTGTTCCTAAGACAGATTCAAAACCCCAACCACTATTCGAGCAGTCCACCAATAATATTACAAGAAATCATACATACAACCACCCGCTGATGATCAGTCCAGTAACCATTGATTGCAGGCCACTTCCTTCCAACTGCAGCAGTTCTTTGAGATGAGATGATAGGCTGAAGGGACAATTACTAGTCCTAGCCCCTTTAGGGCTTACCCCAGATCAGGTGTATTTCTCAAGACGTTCACTTTCAACTAAAGTTTGTGTTAGCCGAATCCTAAAGACGCTTAATTGGGTCTATCTCTCCCTAAAGGAAAGGAACAACCCGAGAATGTTACCGTCCTCCAGATAGCACTTTTAATAAGTTTAGCTAGACTATAACGTTCTGGATATTATGAGGGTCCGGAAAACTCCCTCAGAATTCTGCAACTCCTCACCAAAGAGTGTACAGAGATTGAGTTGGCGAGTTTGATACAGAAGTCTTATGTGAGACAATTCTAAAAATATATAGATTTATTAAAGAACCGACATGCAGTTTACAGTTGGTGATTCAATCGCAACATTAACAGTTCCAAAACGAGAAAACTTACAATCTTATTATCAGAGAATCTTACTTTTAAATCTTAACTTCACTACAGTATTACAGTTCTTAGGGGGAAAAATTAGGTCGCGCCCCGTTTGGGGCGCAAATATCGTCTGGACGCAAAAATTAGCGCCTGGCGCTAATTATCGCCACTGACTGGAAACTTCACTTTTACCGCCCCGGGAGGTGAGTGGAGCGCTAAATCAGGCGCTGCACACCTGTCTTAAGGCGCAAAGGCCGAGCAGTGAGGCGCGAGCGCAGCGCAGGTGCTGCCAGTTAGCGAGGGAACACAGACACACTGGCGCCAGCCAGTTCTTAAAGCGGGGGGGCCAACTTGCTCCCCAGCCACACCCTGCTCATTGCAGCCTTGAATCTCGGCCTGGAGAGACCTGTAATCCATTTTGCTGCCAAGGATGGAGAGGGTGAGAGAACGAGCTCAGCGCTTCACCGAGCGGGCCTTGGATGCTCTGGTTGGCGCGGTGGTGCGCAGAAGATGTATACTCTTCCCTGAGAGTGGCAGGAGGCCTTTGCCACGCGAGTACAGAAGAGTGTGGAGGGAGGTGGCTCAGAGCGTCTCCTCCAGGAGCATGGTGCCCAGGACCCATGTTCAATGCCGCAAAAAGTTCAACGACCTCACTCGGGTCGTCAGGGTGAGTGGCTTTTTCTCAATACCTCTCCATCCCTCCATCTCAACCTCACTCTATGGCCAGAGGGTCTTAAAACCCCAATGCACAACACTCATCCAACACCTATGGCCCTTTCATGAAACACACACACACATTCCACACTTTCCATACAGTAAGGGCTATTCACCTATGGGAGGCACATCAGGCAAGACCATGGCTGTATACAGTAAGGGCTATTCACCTATGGGAGGCACATCAGGCAAGACCATGGCTGTATACAGTAAGGGTTATTCACCTATGGGAGGCACATCAGGCAAGACCATGGGTGTATATTTACTCAGATGCTGTCCTTTTTCTTGCAGGCCAAGCTGGCGCATAATAGGAGACAGCAGCAATGGACAGGTGGAGGGCGGCCTCAGCTGCAACCCCTCAGCGATCTTGAGGAGCGCGTCCACAGGATTGTGGCAAGCCGGGTGATCGGTCCCGTCGCCACTGGAGACGCCGACCCCGTTCTGGACAGCAATGGTAAGGTCATCACCTTTTTGTCCTCTGTCCTTCCACTTGTCCCTCACAACACCAGCCTTTGACACTTTCAATCCAACTTGCTAACTCGCTGCACTTATTCCTCCCTTACTGCCACCCTGTCCTCACGCTAAAGCCACTCTTGTACCTCCCTGCTTTCAGATGGTGATTCACCAGCTGAGGAGACGGGCCCTGAAGCTGCCAGTGGGAGTGAAGCTGCAGCCGAGGAGGAAGAGGAAGCCGGAGCATCAGTGCCACCCTCTCCCGAGGAAGCCCATGCCCACACTGGGAACACGCCTTCCCTGGAGGGGAGCAGGGGGGAAGGGTCTGATGAGGGTGAAGCTCCAGGACCCAGCGGGCTGCAGCAACGCCATGGGGGTAGGGAAGAACGGGGACCTTCTCCCCAGAGGGAGAGTATGCCAGCGACTCCTACTGCAATGGACGCAGAGGAGGAGCGGCTGATCGCAGAAATGAACACCCAGGCGGTGGGCATGCACACTGAGCTCATGGGTGCAGTGGGAAGGGTGCCCGAATGCATTGAGTCACTGGCAAGGAGTGTGGAGCACTTCGCTGTAGCACAGGCGGATGCCACACTAACGCTTAGTGCTGCAATTCAGTCACTGACTGCCGTGATCCCATCTCTGACTGCTCTCATGCAGACTCAGATTGAGGCCACGTGAGCACTGACTGCTGCCAACCTCGATGGTTCGTTCACATGTCCCCGGGGCTCTCACCGCGCCGCAGCAGGCCAGCAATCTGTGCTCCAGCAGATTGCTCCGGATGCTGAAGTGCTGCCCCGTGGGAGTGCCAGTGTGTCGGTCGAGCAGGGAGTTGCTGTCCTCTCTCACGATGACAGCATTCCTGCTGCCAACACTGTCACTTCTCCACTGCACTTGCCACCGCCTGTAGGACAGACTGCTGCCACCCATGCAGAGTTGGTGCAGCCTGCAGCCGGGCCCTCCAGGCCCAGAACTGGTCGAGGCCGTCCTTCAGGGGCATCTGCAGTGTCAGGGTCTGACAATCAGCAGCCTTCCACCAGCCTTGCTGCAGCCACTGAGGTCCCATTACGGAGGAGCAGTAGGGTTAGAAGGGGGGAAGTGCGCAAGGGAAGGAGATCACCCTCGAAGGGCAAAAAGTAGGAGGTGTGACAAAATGCTGGTCATTTTTTTATTAAAGGCCGAGGTTCGTGGTCCAACTTTTGTCTAGTGTTTTGGACATTATCTCCAGGTTGTGAGAACCAGTTATGTTAATGACTGTTTTTTTGTGTTTATTTCTATGAGTTTGTCATGAGGAAATGACACACACAGAGTTTGTAAAATAAATAAGTTTTTGTATTCAAAATATACATGTTTGGTGTTTGGAATCATTGGTGCCTTGGCCGGCTTAGGGGTTGCGTGCTGGGTTCATTGATGTTGTTAGCAATGGCAGAAGCCATTTCCACAGCAGGGGCCCTAGAAGCGGCTTGCTATCAGCCGTTGACGGACGGCCCTTGCAGTTTCACCATTGTGGGCCGCCCTCCCGCCTTGGTGCTGCTGATGATCATCCTCCTCGTCCTCTTCCTCCTCTTCCTCCTCCTCCTCTGGTGGTGCTCCAAGGCCTGGTGGCATTGGCTGGGTCCTGACGATTGCCATGTTATGCAACATGCAGCACACAACTACGAAGTTGGATACTCGCTCAGGCGAGTACTGCAGGGCTCCTCCAGAATGGTCGAGACAGCGGAACCGTTGCTTCAGCACGCCGATTATGTGCTCAATGATGTTCCTGGTAGCTTGATGGCTCTCGTTGTACCACAGCTCAGCAGGGGTGTTGGGCGTACGGAGCGGTGTCATCAGCCAGGTGCTCAATGGATACCCCTTGTCCCCGAGAAGCCAACCAACTGGCTGATGCGGTGCCTCGAAAAGTTCTGCCACAGTAGTCTGGCGCAGGATGAAAGCATCGTGGCAGCTGCCAGGATAGTGGGCATTGACAGCGTTTATCAGCTGTCTGTGGTCACAGACCAACTGAACATTCAAGGAATGGAACCCCTTTCTGTTCCGGAATTCCTCGGCATTCTCATGTGGAGCACGCAAAGCCACATGCGTGCAGTCAATGGCGCCCTGCACCATGGGGAAGCCCGCTATCCTCGCAAAGCCCAGAGCGCGGTCACGCTGCTTGTCTGGGGTCATGGGGAAAGAGATGAACTCTTGTCTCCTTTTAAAGAGGGCATTTGTGACCTGCCGGATGCAGCAATGCACCGCGAACTGGGAGATATTGGCGAGGTCCCCAGCAGCAGCTTGAAATGAGCCAGTAGCATAGAAGTTGAGAGCCACTGTGACCTTCACTGCCACCGACAGAGACGTCCTGGACCTCAGTTGAGGCTGCAGATCTGGCTGCAGCAGGTGGCAGAGCTCAGTGACCACCTCCTTGCTGAATCGCAGCCTTCGCAAACACAGCTCCTCAGACATATGAATGTAGGAGAGCTGTTCACGATATACCCTGGGAGGGTAAGCTCTCCTGTACATACGCCTGTTGGCCCTCCTCCGTCTGGCCATCATTGCCACTCTCTCTCTGCGTCTCTGTGTCCTCCAGTTCAGCTGGAGCAGGACGACGCCCCCAATCAGTGCTGCCCCCATAGTCTCTTTGCAAGCAAAGTTATGAAGGACAGCAACCAAAGTACCAGCGAAGTTAGGATCAGTAGGCAAAACTACCTCACAAAGCGTTGACTCAATGCAGAAGTCTCTCTTTCTCTCTCTCCGAATCTCTCTCTCTCTCTCTCAGAACGAGTGGTGCAAAAATGTCAACCACAGAAAAAGACAGGAAGAGGCCCCCTTTAAATAGCGCCCCCCCCAGCCCCACAGCGATTGATAGCGTTCCAGCCTTCCGGTCGTTGGATGCGCCAGGCGGTAAGGCAGGGGGCGCCACTCAATTTCCGCTCCGGGGCGCCACAAGGGCGTTGCACCATGGAATGACGTCACAATCTGCGCGCGCAGGTGGTCGCGGCGGTAAAGTTTAGCGCCGCCGCACAATGTCTAGTTAAGTTCCCGAGCAGTGCAAACATCGCTGCGCCCGGGCGCTAGCGGCTTTGCGCCCCATTAGCACCCTCTTAAGGCGCTAACGGGAGGCGCAACCAACTGAATTTTTCCCCCTTAGTGTTCTACAGGATATCCACCAAAATCAAATACCTTTTGATCCCTGAGGTACAAAGAGTTGGAGACTTACAGAGCCGCCTCTGAAGCCGAGAACCGATTAAACCGAGTCTGTTATCCCATTTGAGAGTTCAATATTTATACCCTTTTCCAGTGGTATATCCTTTAAGGTTTCCTGCTGATGCAAGCTAATTATCGCTCGTCATTTTTCTGCCTATTTCTGCAACTCTTACTGCCACCTCAGCCAGACTCGTGTCTCTTCTCTAGGTGTTCTAAGTTTACCATATAAAAAACGGTGTGACGGCAGGTATTCCTTACTTTATCATCTTTACGAGCGCAGATATTCCTTATCTTATGTGCTTCTTTACGAAGTGTAAATTAGAACACCTTATCCATGGTGAACCATTGTTTTTGTTCCCAAAGGTCAGCCTGTCAGAGCCCTTCACCTTCTGTTTCAATAAGGTTATTTATTCAGGGTCAACAACTGTCTTATCTCAATAGCCAGAATGCTTTCACAGCTATTTCATAGTTAGGTTTCTAAATTTCCAAACCCAGTTTGTCATGTTTTAATAAGGCCAGAATTCTTTCATAAAAGATAGTGTATTTTTCTGAAAGGATGTTCTTGCCATGGAGGGAGTGCAGCGAAGATTCACCAGACTGATACCTGGGATGGCAGGAATGACGTGTGAAGAGAGATTGGGTCAATTGGGCTTGTATTTGCTGGAGTTTAGAAGAATGAGAGGGGATCTCATTGAAACTTATAAAATTCTAACAGCACTAGACAGACTAGATGCAGGAAGAATGTTCCCGATGGCGGGGGAGTCCAGAACCAGAGGTCACAGTCTAAGGATAAGGGGTAAGCCATTTAGAACTGAGATGAGGAGGAATTTCTTCACCCAGAGAGTGGTGAACCTGTGGAATTCTCTACCACAGAAGGCAGTTGAGGCCAATTCATTAAATATATTCAAGAAGGAGTTCGATATATTTCTTAAGGCTAAAGGGATCAAGGGATGTGGGGAGAAAGCAGGGACAGGGTGACATAAGAATGCTACTAGGCACTTGGTCTAAGCGTTAAACAAAACTTTAATCAACTGTTTTACAACATGGAGGTCTAGTTGTGTCGTTCACTAGTTCCTGTTAAGAATGTCCTGTGCAAGCTGGGCCCGTGCCCGAGTATTTATACTCTCCCTGGACAGCGCCACCTGCAGGCCACTCAGTATTATTTCATAAGTCTTTCCTTCATGAATGACAGATTCATGTCACAGGGTACTGAATTTGGATGATCAGCCATGATCGCGTTGAATGGCGGAGCAGGCTCGAGGGGCCGAATGGCCTACTCCTGCTTCTATGTTTCTATGAATAGGTTATACGGCTTATCCCTTCCTCCTGACTGCAGTGACAATACTTTTAGTCACTGGTTTTTTATACAGTTTTCCTTGCCTTTCTCAGTAAATCAATCATTCAGAGATGGTGAGATGTTCCTTTAATGTTCGACCTGAGTTGTTTGAGCTGTCAAACTTTCGCACTCACACATCTTGTGTGGTTGCCCATTAGCTGCTTTTATCAAAGACCAAAATTGTTCATTCACTCATAAAAGTTTACAGAAGTGGCAGTAAACCACTCGGTCACATTTCACGTGTTACGTTGTGTCCTGTATTTCAGAACGCCCAAGGTTTGACTCCTCCCCTTTAGCCACCGAAAGTCATTCCACAGCCCTGAGACACGAAGTCTGCAAATCTAAGGGGGTTTGTTTATCTCTATTGTCTGTGACTACCCCCTGCAGTCACAACCATTTGTTCTGTCAGTAACTGTTATCTGAAACACAGCTCTTGAAATATCTCCATCGCAAAGCAGCTCTCAAATCCAACAGTTTCTTTTGAAAGCACATTTGCTCAACAAATGTTTGCTGCCTTTTAGTAAAGCACATCAAAGCACATTCCATGTCCACTTATCAGTGGAAGACAGTCTGTTACATTCACCAACTTTATTTCACTTCGAAAAACCTTTTGGCCTGGCAAGGCTTTTTAATATATACCAAAATTAACAATTAAGGGTTTGTATATACTTACAGGGGCCAACGAAAATCGCCTGGAAACTAAATCAGCCCTGAGAACAACACAAACTGGGGGAGAGAGAGAGAGAACAACACAGACTGGGGAACGGAGAGAGAGAACAACACAAACTGGGAGAGGGAGAGAGAGAACATCACAGACTGGGGGAGGGAGAGAGAGAACAACACAAACTGGGAGAGAGAGAGCGAGAACAACACAAACTGGGGAACGGAGAGAGAGAACAACACAAACTGGGAGAGAGAGAGAACAACACAAACTGGGAGAGGGAGAGAGAGAACAACACAAACTGGGGAACGGAGAGAGAGAACAACACAAACTGGGAGAGAGAGAGAACAACACAAACTGGGGGAGAGAGAGAGAGAACAACACAGACTGGGGGAGGGAGAGAGAGAACAACACAAACTGGGGGAGAGAGAGAGAGAACAACACAAACTGGGAGAGGGAGAGAGAGAACAACACAAACTGGGAGAGGGAGAGAGAGAACAACACAAACTGGGGGAGAGAGAGAGAGAACAACACAGACTGGGGGAGGGAGAGAGAGAACAACACAGACTGGGGGAGAGAGAGAGAGAACAACACAAACTGGGGATGGGAGAGAGAGAACAACACAGACTGGGGGAGGGAGAGAGAGAACAACACAGACTGGGGGAGAGAGAGAGAGAACAACACAAACTGGGAGAGAGAGAGAACAACACAAACTGGGGAACGGAGAGAGAGAACAACACAAACTGGGAGAGAGAGAGAACAACACAGACTGGGGGAGAGAGAGAGAGAGAACAACACAAACTGGGAGAGAGAGAGAGAGAACAACACAAACTGGGAGAGAGAGAGAACAACACAAACTGGGGGAGAGAGAGAGAGAACAACACAAACTGGGAGAGGGAGAGAGAGAACAACACAAACTGGGAGAGGGAGAGAGAGAACAACACAAACTGGGGGAGAGAGAGAGAGAACAACACAGACTGGGGGAGGGAGAGAGAGAACAACACAGACTGGGGGAGAGAGAGAGAGAACAACACAAACTGGGGATGGGAGAGAGAGAACAACACAGACTGGGGGAGGGAGAGAGAGAACAACACAGACTGGGGGAGAGAGAGAGAGAACAACACAAACTGGGGATGGGAGAGAGAGAACAACACAAACTGGGGAACGGAGAGAGAGAACAACACAGACTGGGGGAGGGAGAGAGAGAACAACACAAACTGGGGGAGAGAGAGAGAGAGAGAACAACACAGACTGGGGGAGGGAGAGAGAGAACAACACAAACTGGGGGAGAGAGAGAGAGAACAACACAAACTGGGGGAGAGAGAGAGAGAGAGAACAACACAGACTGGGGGAGGGAGAGAGAGAACAACACAAACTGGGGGAGAGAGAGAGAGAGAGAACAACACAGACTGGGGGAGGGAGAGAGAGAACAACACAAACTGGGGGAGAGAGAGAGAGAGAGAACAACACAGACTGGGGGAGGGAGAGAGAGAACAACACAAACTGGGGGAGAGAGAGAGAGAGAAACACAAACTGGGGGAGAGAGAGAGAGAACAACACAGACTGGGGGAGGGAGAGAGAGAACAACACAGACTGGGGGAGAGAGAGAGAGAGAACAACACAGACTGGGGGAGAGAGAGAACAACACAAACTGGGGAACGGAGAGAGAGAACAACACAGACTGGGGGAGAGAGAGAACAACACAAACTGGGGGAGAGAGAGAGAGAGAAACACAAACTGGGGGAGAGAGAGAGAGAACAACACAGACTGGGGGAGGGAGAGAGAGAACAACACAGACTGGGGGAGAGAGAGAGAGAGAACAACACAGACTGGGGGAGAGAGAGAACAACACAAACTGGGGAACGGAGAGAGAGAACAACACAGACTGGGGGAGAGAGAGAACAACACAAACTGGGGGAGAGAGAGAACAACACAAACTGGGGAACGGAGAGAGAGAACAACACAGACTGGGGGAGAGAGAGAACAACACAAACTGGGGGAGAGAGAGAGAGAACAACACAGACTGGGGAACGGAGAGAGAGAACAACACAAACTGGGGGAGAGAGAGAGAGAAACACAAACTGGGGGAGAGAGAGAACAACACAAACTGGGGGAGAGAGAGAGAGAAACACAAACTGGGGGAGAGAGAGAGAACAACACAAACTGGGGGAGAGAGAGAGAGAACAACACAAACTGGGGGAGAGAGAGAGAGAAACACAAACTGGGGGAGAGAGAGAGAACAACACAAACTGGGGGAGAGAGAGAGAGAAACACAAACTGGGGGAGAGAGAGAGAACAACACAAACTGGGGGAGAGAGAGAGAGAACAACACAAACTGGGGAGAGAGAGAGAGAGAGAGCAACACAAACTGGAGGAGGGAGAGAGAGATCAACACAGACTGGGGGAGGGAGAGAGAGAACAACACAGACTGGGGGAGAGAGAGAGAGAACAACACAGACTGGGGGAGGGAGAGAGAGAACATCACAAACTGGGGAACGGAGAGAGAGAACAACACAGACTGGGGAACGGAGAGAGAGAACAACACAGACTGAGGGAGAGAGAGAGAGAACAACACAAACTGGGGGAGGGAGAGAGAGAACAACACAAACTGGGGGAGAGAGAGAGAGAACAACACAGACGGGGGAGGGAGAGAGAGAACAACACAAACTGGGGGAGAGAGAGAGAGAACAACACAGACTGGGAGAAGGAGAGAGAGAACAACACAAACTGGGGGAAGGAGAGAGAGAGAACAACACAAACTGGGGGAGAGAGAGAGAGAACAACACAGACGGGGGAGGGAGAGAGAGAACAACACAGACTGGGGGAGGGAGAGAGAGAACAACACAGACTGGGGGAGAGAGAGAGAGAACAACACAAACTGGGGGAAGGAGAGAGAGAACAACACAAACTGGGGGAGGGAGAGAGAGAAACACAGACTGAGGGAGAGAGAGAGATACACAGACTGGGGTAGGAAGGGAGAGTTCGTGTCGGCCTGTGATGTGCACTGTTCTGCTCCGGGAGTCAGGCAGCTTTGATGCTTCACTCTGAGGACTGAGCCTGACCTTCCTGAAGCTGGGCTGTAGGCGGTGGGAGTCAGTGAATTGAATCAGGTTTGGTTTTGGTTTTATTTATTATATTTTAATACACAAACCGGTCACTCATCTGATTAGCATTTGTATTATTCTGCTGCATTAAAATGGCTGCCGCACTTGTCCACACAACAGCTCTCACTGCACCTCAAACCCATTGGATGTGAAGAGCCACGAGATATTTGATACACACAATAAGCTTCCGTATAAATGCTGTCAGTGGATGCTAAAATGATTGGCAAAAGAACCAGAGGGGAGATGAGGAGAATTGTTCTATACGCAGCGAGTTGTTGTGATCTGGAACGCGCTGCCTGAAAGGGTGGTGGAAGCAGATTCAATCGTAACTTTCAAAAGGGTAATTGGAGAAATATTTGAAAAGGAAACATTTGCAGGGCTATGGGGAAAGAGCAGGGGGGGGAGTGGGACTAATTGGAGAGCTCTTTCAAAGAGCCAGCACAGGCACGATGGGCCGAATGGCCTCCTTCTGTGCTGTAAGATTCTAACAATAGTATCGATCTGGAGAGGGTACCAAAAGAAGCACGAATCTGCTTTGGAAGTTTACGTTAAGAAGATAAACTGAAAGAAGTTGGCTTGCTTTCTTTGATAAAGGGATGCTTTCAAGATGATGAAGAGGAACGTCACAGTTGCTTGTGACAGGCTTGGTTGTCAGGATATGGGCAAAGCCACACTTACTGGCCATCTCCAGCTGCCCCGAGAAGGTGGTGGCAGGGCAGCCCTTGTCATGGCCCTTACCACTGAGGGGCTTGCTAAGCCACTTCAGAGGTCATGAAAGCTCAACCATGTAGTGTGGGATTGGAGTCGTGTGTTGGCCAAACCAGGTAGGGGTGTCAGGTTCCCTCCTCTGAAGGACATCAGTGAACCAAATGGGTTTTTATGGCAATCAGTGTTCTCTGGGGTAAAAACAGAAAATGCTGGAGAAACTCAGCAGGTCAGGCAGCATCTGTGAAGAGAGAAACAGAGTTAACGTTTCAGGTCGATGACCTTTCGTCCCAGTTCTGACGAAAGGTCATCGACCCAGTTCTGACGAAGGGTCATCGACCTGAAACGTTAACTCTGTTTCTCTCTTCACAGATGCTGCCTGACCTGCTGAGTGTCTCCGGCATTTTCTATTTTTATTTCAGCTTTCCAGCATCTGCAGTATTTTCTTTTTGTATCAGTGTTCTCTGGGGCCTGCCCTAAAATACCAGAACGCGAGCAAAATACTGCGGATGCTGGAATGAAATAAAGACAGAAAATGCTGAAAGATTTTCTCTGGCCGCGGATGCTGCCTGACCTGCTGAGTGTTTCCAGCATTCACGGTATTTTGCCTTTGTGTTAGTGTTTAATTCACTGCCACTTCTCTTCCAGCAATGCCCACCTTGAAGAAGTTCTGCTCTTCGCTCCTACAGGATTTCCCTTTGTCTTGTTGACCTTGTTCACCTTCTTTGCTAAATCCCCAACTTCTTCCAGTTCTGGTGAAAGGTCATCGAGCTGAAACGTTAACTCTGTTTCTCTCCCCACAGATGCTGCCTGACCTGCTGAGAGTTTCCAGCATTTTCGGTTTTTATCCCTAAAATACCAGATTTATTGAAGTGAGTTATTGTCTCTGCTAAAGGGTTCACGGGACACACATTAATAAACATGAAAGCTGAGGACAATAAGGCAAGTCGGGCAAAACCTGTGAGTGAACACGTTCGAAGTTTACAGAACAGGAGGAGGCCAGCGGCCGATTGTCTCTTTGCCACCTCTTCGACAGCGCAATTGTGGAACAGGTTCCAGAGAAGACCAGTGAGGCAAAGCATGCACCGGGTTCAAGAGGCAACTAGATACATTTCAGGAGGACGAAGAGATCGGAGGACACGGTGAGAGGGTGGGAGGGTGGGTCAGTGATACAGTGAGAGGGTGGGTGGGTGGGTCAGTGATACAGTGAGAGGGTGGGTGGGTGGGTCAGTGATACGGTGAGAGGGTGGGTGGGTGGGTCAGTGATACAGTGAGAGGGTGGGTGGGGCTGTGATACGGTGAGAGGGTGGGTGGGAGGGTCAGTGATACGGTGAGAAGGTGGGGCTGTGATACGGTGAGAAGGTGGGGCTGTGATATGGTGAGAGGGTGGGTGGGTGGGTCAGTGATACAGTGAGAGGGTGGGTGGGTGGGGCTGTGATACAGTGAGAGGGTGGGTAGGTGGGGCTCTAACAGATCCTAACAGTAACTGGTTGACATTTCTGACAGTTTTTTGTCAGATAAAAGTTTGAAAGAAACTTTCTGATAATATCTCGCTGCGAATTCCTGATCCGAGTTGCTGCTATAATTTTGTGGAAAAATTGAATATTTTACTCAATAGGAACTGGCCGACAGTAATCTCCCAATTCTGAGTGGAGATGGCAAAACAGTGAAAAACATTCTGCGGTGAGTGGGCCAGTGACACAATCACCTCTGATTCCTTCCTGTGCCGTTATAGCATCTGGTTACTAAAGGGCTTGAGTAGATCAGATCTGTTCGTGCTGCAGAGTCGAGGTTGTCGTGCAGACATTATTGATTTCTGACGGAGCCTGACACCATCAACATGAAAACAGCACAACTCCCACCCTTACTGAGTAAGTCCTGCTTGTCAAGGGTGTGTTAGAAGCAAGTTGAAATGCTTATCAGCAGTTAGTTGTAGTCAGAGAAGGAACAGCTGGATCTGAGGGAATGATGAACCGGTATTCATGTTTTATTGCACTAATTTGTACGTTGCTAGAAAGAAGGAACTGGGGAGAGGCACAAAGATAGATACTTGGGGGGCTCAAGAGGTACGGTGCAGGGTCGGGAAGAGAAGCCATTGCGATAGATTCTCTGGCTATGACTGGATAGGTAAGAGTGAAAGCAGGCGACTGCAGTCCCACTCAGCTAGAACATGGAGGCGAGGCATTGGAGGAGGAAGGTGTGGACAATCATGTCAAAGGCTACAGACAGGACAAGAGGGATGAGGAGGAATAGTTTACTGTGGTCACAGTCACGTTTCAGTGGTGTGGCAGGAGCGGAAATCTGATTGGAGCAGTTTAAACGTGGAGTTGCGGGTAAGATGGGCAAGGAATGAATATGCGACAACACGCTCAAGGACTTTGGAGAGTAAAGGGAAGCGGGCGATACTACTGGTAGTGTTCAGTTTTGGACTCCAGATTACAGAAAAGATATAGAATTATTGGAGAGAGTCCAGAGGCGGGTGACAAGGCTGCCTGTTAAACTTGGAGGACGGAGTTACTGGAAAACATTGTCTACCCTGGAACTTTACTCTCTGGCGAGGAGAAGGATGAGGGACAGTTGATGGCTAAGATTTTCATGGGAAAGGAGAACTTGTATCTGAGGAAGTTCTTCATTGTCAGTGGAAAGTAAGCTACTTGGGCCCCATTTTATTAAGTGGACAGATCACCAGAGTGGGTGATGGAACAGAAAGCAATGGCGAGTTTTAAAATAGGAATGGTTGAATTCCTGTTATTAAGTAGGATTCAGGGCCATTAGTTCCAGAATCACAGTAAGGAACCTGATGGGAGGTTTGGAAGGGCAGGGTCGATGGACCAAGAGTCTTCTCCTGGCCAAAACATCACGATGTCCACATCACCCAGTATGTTAAGCAGAGGCAACACCATCTGGTCTTGGTGTGATATTATGTTGAAGCGTCAAATGAGCCTGACTCACGCGGAACAAAGTGTCCTGTGCAGTCAGCTCCAGAGGTTATATCGATGCCCTTGGCAGGGTACAGACAAAGATGCTACGAGGAAGGCTTTAATAAAGTTGGACTCTTGCTTTCGAAAAGTTGATACTTTACCTCGTTGAATTTATTACGATTCTGAAGAGATTTCACCAAAACCTAAATGCAGGCACGTTGGTGACTCTGGTGATGGGTTCAAATACCAGTTAAAAATGAGGAAATTAGGAATGAGAACGAAATTCAGGGGAATCTTTTCACAATGTAACAGAGTTTGTGCAATAAGCTAACAAGGAAGGTCTTCGAACGGATGGTCTAAATGGGCTCAGCAGAGATTAAGATGTATTTCTGCAGAGAAAAGAGTTTGAGGGATATGAGGAGAAGGTGGCAGGGGTCGTTAGGGATGCTGTCTGAGAATGGGTAAGTATTGATCTTCTAAACACAGTTTCCGAAATGGAGTCTGCCTGCCACTTTCAAACCCGGTGTGGTCGAGTATTAATTCCATACCAGACCGAAGACTGTAGTCATCCTTGGGAAATCTCCTCCTGACTAAAGTTGATCAGACATGCTCCCTAATAACTGGCTAAATTTGGTGGCTTTCGGCACTGGGCAAAACCAATTTCAACTCAAATAAATAGAAAACAGAATCGGGGGACTGGCGTGAAACCAGCCAAAAGCAAAGTGCACTTTCCCTTTGCAGAATTCAGTGAGGGAAGTTGGAGATTAATCTCCATGGGGATTAGCATTTAGGCAAAGAAGCCTGCTCATTTCTCAGAGTGCAAGTCCAACCCTCACTCTGATATAACAACAGAAAACGCTGGAAAAACTCAGCAGGCCAGGCAGCATCCGTGGAGAGAGAAAGAGAGTTAACGTTTCAGGTCGATGACCTTTCGTCAGAACTGTGAAGAGCCGGAAATCAAATAGATTTAAGGCCAGAGTAAAGCTGGGAAAAGGGGGAGGGGATAAAAGAACAAAGGGGGAGATGAAGAGACATTAAGAGACATTAAGAGATATGCAAGGCTAGAGGTGGTGTTAATGTGACAGATTAAGGCTGAAAGAAGTGTGAAATCCACTGGCAGAATGAAGGACAGCTGCCAGCTTCTAGGAGGAAAAAAAAGGTAGGGGGGCAAATAAAAGGGTGGAAAAAATAAAATATAAATGTGATTGGAGCTGAGGTTATGATCTAAAATTGTTGAACTCGATATTGAGTCCAGAGGGCTGTAGCGTGCCTAAATGAAAGATGAGGTGCTGTTCCTCGAGCTTACACTGCGCTTCCGTGGAACAGTGTAATAGGCCGAGGACGGTGAGGTCAGAGTGGGAGTGAAGCGGTGAATTAAAGTGACAGGCCACCGGGAGCTCGGGGTCCCCCTTACGGACTGAACGGAGGTGTTCCGCAAAGCGGTCACCCAATCTGCGTTTGGTCTCCCCAATGTAGAGGAGACCACATCGTGAGCAGCGAATACAGTATACTAAATTGCAGGAAGTACAAGTAAATCGCTGTTTCACCTGGAAGGGGTGTTTGGGGCCCTGGACAGTGGGAAGAGGGGAGGTGTAAGGGCATGTGTTGCATCTCCTGCGCGTGCACGGGAAGGTGCCGGGCGAAGGGGAAGGGGTGCTGGGGGTGGTAGAGGAGTGGACTAGGGTGTCGCGGAGGGAGCGGTCCCTGCGGAATGCTGAAAGGGGAGGTGAGGGGAAGATGTGTTTGGTGGTGGGATCACGCTGGAGGTGGCGGAAATGGCGGAGGATGATCCGTTGAATGTGGAGGCTGGTGGGGTGAAAGGTGAGGACAAGGGGAACCCTATCGTGGTTCCGGGAGGGAGGCGCAGGGGTGAGGGCAGAAGTGCGGGAGATAGAACGGACACGGTCGAGTGCCGTGTCGACCACGGTAGAGGGGAATCCTCGGTTGAGGAAAAAGGAAGACATGTCGGAAGCACTGGTATGGAAGGTGGCATCATCAGAGCAGATGCGGCGGAGACGGAGAAACTGGGAGAGTGGAATAGAGTCCTTACAGGAGGCGGGGTGGGAGGAAGTGTAGTCCAGGTAGCTGTGGGAGTCAGTGGGCTTGTAGTGAATGTTAGTCAATAACCTATCCCCAGAGATGGAGATGGAGAAGTCGAGGAAGGGAAGGGAAGAGTCGGAGATGGACCATGTGAAGGTGAGGGAAGGGTGGAAATTGGAAGCATAGTGAATGAAATGTTCTAGTTCAGGGCGAGAGCAGGAGACGGCACCGAAACAGTCATCAATGTACCGGAAAAAGAGGTGAGGGAGGGGACCCGAGTAGGACTGGAACAAAGAGTGTTCCACATATCCCACGAAAAGGCAGGCATAGCTAGGACCCATGCGGGTACCCATAGCAACACCTTTAATTTGGAGGAAATGGGTAGAGTCAATGGAGAAGTTGTTCAATGTGAGAACAAGTTCTCACTCTGATATATTTGGTAGTGACTTGCCACATAATACCTGGCCGCCTCTCTTTCTGGTCTGACAGGTTCTGGGTACCACCACGCAGCCTAAAGCCATGCAGGCCAGAGGAACAGACGTCTGATCCTCAGTCGATGCTGAGTTGGCTGATCGGGGCTGGGGCAGCAGTTGAAGGGGTTTGCTACAACTTGCCTCGGCCCCCTGGATGAGGGAGGGGGGAAATGGTCCAGGTTTCCTGCTTCTGCTCACTATCCAAAGACCCCGACCCCGCCCCTGACCCCCGACCCCCGCCCCCACCCACTTCTGCAAACAGAGTGTGCGAGTGTGAAGATTGGGTGAGGATAGGATCAGGCTCCATCTGCGATGGTCCAAGTCCCTGCTGGAACCCTGCTTCCAAGGCTCGTGCAGGAGGAGTGGACCATGTCGGCAGGTTGTCACCCACGGGCCAGCAAAAAGAGAGAAACTGAAAAAAGAGAAATAAATACGTTCATCTATTGCTGTTTATTGATAGGATAATTTCTATGACATTACCGGAGCCCCTCAGCCTTATAAATCACTCCCAGTCATCAGATTCTATATGCATTGAGTCCATGGAAGATGATAACAGTTTTTAAGCACATGAAGTAATTATTGAGCTGAAGATGTCTAATATTGAATCCTTTCTCTCCCTCACCCCCTCATCCACTGCCAGTTTTCTGCATTGGTGCAATTTGGAGCCAGACTGGGCTCCTTTCCTCAGGAAATCAACTTGGGCATAATGATGGAAACATCCCTGGTAAGTAGCTAACAATAAACTATTCATTAAGAAAATGTGACGTTATTGTTATAACATAATGGTGTTTCCACATTGTAGAACGTATAGAAAATTCTACTTTTGAATAGGTGTTCGTGAAGCCTGATTGCAGGCCCAACATTGCCAACTTGTTAAAGTCCATAACTGGAAAGGGTCGACAGTACACGTTTGCATTAGTCATGAGGAAAACTCATTTGAAAACCTCGGTAATCATAAAAACTAACGCCTCTGCATCGTAAGATACAGCGCAACATCTGTTTAAACATGAGACATTGATGTCCAGCGTATACCTGTAATATAGTAAAAATATTCCATCTGTGCACACTTCCTGTCTACAGAACCTTCCTCCTTGTTATAGCATCATAGAATGGTACAGCACAGAAAGAGGCCATTCGGCCCATCATGCCTGGGCCACTCTTTGAAAGAGCTCTCCAATTAGTCCCACTCCCCCTGCTCTTTCCCCACAGCCCTGCAAATTATTCCTTTTCAAATATTTGTCCGATTCCCTTTAGAAAGTTGCTGCTCAATCTGCTTCCACCACCCTTTCCCGTGGTACATTCCGGATCATAACAACTCGCTGTGTAAAGACATTTCTCCTCATCTTCCCCCTGGTTCTTTTGGCAATTGTCTTGAATCTGCGTCCTCTGGTTATCGGCCCTCCTGCCAGCGGAAACAGTTTCCTCCCTATCCACTCTATCAAAACCCTTCATGATTTTGAACACCTCTATTAAGTGTCCCCTTAACCATCTCTGCTCTAAGGAAATCAATCGCAGTTTCTCCAGTCTCTCCACATAACTGAAGTCCCTCATCCCTGGTACCATTCTGGTAAATCTCCGCTGCACCCTCTCCAAGGCCTTGACATCCTTCCTAAAGTGCGGTGCCCAGAATTGGACACAATACTCCAGCTGAAGCCTAACCAGTGATTTGTTGTCACGTTTTTTGTCACACTTCTCTGTCTGCTTTTCCCATTACAAATTCCTCAGTCCACATTTATAATGAAAGCTGCCTATGTAAACTTGTCACGGTTTAATTACACCCTCCCACCAGTGCTGGCAGTGTAGCGCATCATGTTTGCATCTCCCAGCAACTTCGCTGTACTACAGAGAAACTACTGTGCTCCAACCAATTCTTGTTTTCCTCGTCCCAACTTGTTCTTAATGTTTCCATTTAACGGTAAAATGAGGACTGATTTACGCCTGTGTGCCTTGGTCCAACTATCCCCCACCCTCTGATGACCTTTCACCTGGAGATTACACATGGTCTGAACTCACCATGAGCAATGACACAGGGGTCAATTAATCTACATGATACTCTGCTGGGTGAATCTCTGCTTGGGGAGGAAGGGCTAGAGGGGCTGTGGGCTAACTTTTGTCACTGTGATGTCCCAATAAATCAGGCACAGGTCTGCCAATAACTGCACAGTCGACAGGACTGTCACCCTGCGACATCATAATCTCCCGCCTTTCTGTCTCATGCCTGCCATTGAGGGATTGCTGCATTGTTAAAAGGCAATGAATTCAAGTCCCACTCCAGAGACTTGAGCACAAAATCTAGGCCCGCACTCCAGTGCAGTACTGATGGAGTGCAGCACTGTCGGAGGTGCCGTCTTTCGGCGGAACCTCTCAGGTGGACGTGAAAGACCTCACGGCACTATTTTGAAGAAGAGCAGGGGAGTTCTCCCCAGTGTCCTGGTCAATATTTCGCTCTCAACCAACATGATAAAAACTGATTATCTGGTCATTATCACATTGCTGTTTGTGGGAGCTTGCTCTGCGCAAATTGGTTGCTGCATTCCTTACATTACAACAGTGACTACACTTCAAAAAAGTACTTCATTGGCTGTAAAGCGCTTTGGGACGTCCTGAGGATGTGAAAGGCGCTATAGAAATGCAAGTTCTTTCTTTCCTTTCTCTTTTTTTAAAGTTGACCATCATGCAGGAGAGGCGACACCTGGGCTACATAGTGGCCTGTAAAATGTGGGGACTGTAGACTGAAGGGCACGTTTGCTCCAGGGAGGGAGTGCGAGGCAAGATCAAGGGCCTTCCCGTCATTTTCCCAGGGTTTCCCACCCCTCTTCCAGTGAAGTTACAGCAGACGAGCGGGTGAACCTCCGTAGACAATCCCACCCACCCTCCCCGCCCCCAACACTTGAAGGGGGACCCGGGAGTTCTCCCGGTATCTCAGCTTCCGTTTGGTTCCTCAGCCAGCACCATCAGTGCCACATCTACTGGTCATTCGCCTCAATGTTGTTGTTCAGGCAATACCGGTGCAAAATGGCCCCAAAATTGCCTAGATAACAACAGTCACCGCACGCCAAAAGTAATTTATTGTGTGTCGTGCTAAAACACGTTTTCACAGGATGAGATAATCGTTCTATCCCCACATGTAAAGGATTTGTATCTGTACATCCCTACCATAGATTACCGAACATCATCTCAAAATTTCTAGAAATGAAACTACTCCCTCGCAAACTTACTCAAATCATATTGCAATATGCTCACTGGCTTTCATTGTCCAAAGTTTCTCCTCCTCTCAGGGCCCTTGACCTTGCCTCCCACACCACTCCTGGTGCAAAAACCCCCTCAGCCCGGCCTTCCGCCCCCATATATTTCAAGCCTTCTTGTTGCCCAAGTGCAGCCTCTCCTGCATCGAGATCCACTTTCAATGAATAAGTTTACCATAACCCAAGGGGAGGGAATGCCCCAGCGCAGTTACATTGCTTTTCACCCTTATTTCATTTCTATTACAAGGGAAGGACGAGCACAGATCTGCAGATGGCTCCAGCACAATGAGGAGCAACTCCAACCAGACCACAGATGCGCCTGGAGGAAAGAAGAATGAGATAAAGAAGAACAAAAGAGGTTACTGACGTCGCCTAACTTGCACCAACATATTCATCCCCCAGTGCCAGAGCATCCTCTCATCACTCAAACACAGGGGGCAGCTTTCACCTTCACCCCCTTGGCAGTAACCTGGCATCGCCTGCCCGTTGTAGAACCTGCCCGATTTTCAAAGGATCATTAGGAGCAGGAGTAGGCCATCCGGCCCCTCGACCCTGCTCCGCCATTCAATCAGAGAATGGCTGATCGGCCCCTCGCCCCCATTGCTCCATATCCCTTGAGACCCTCACCTCACAAAAAATTACCAGTGTCAGTCTTGAAAGCTCCAATTGACCCCCAGCATCCACAGCCTTTTGGGTGGGAGTGAGTTTCAGATTTCTAACGCCCTCTGTGTGAAAACAGATTCCTAATTTCGCTCCTGAACGGCCTGGCTCTAATTTTAAGATGACATCCCCTCGTTCTTGATTCTCCTCCCACCAGAGGAAATAGTTTCTCCGAATCTAACCTATCGAATGCTTTAAACATTTTAAAACACCGCGATCAGACTGCCCCTCAATCTCCTAAACTCAAACGAATGCAAGCCTCGTTTATGCAACTTGTCCTCATAATTTAACCCCCTCCTCCCCCGCCGGGATCATTGATTTCAACGGGATGACACTCGGGCGGGTTCTACATCAGCCGGATGATCCGCTCTGCCAGGCTGTTGCCAAGGCGATCAAGGTGAAAGTTGCCCCCAGTAATTTCAAACAAATTCAGTCCGTTTGTTTAAAGGTTCCACAAGGCTCCTTAGCTTGTGTTTCTCAACCCCTTCTGTGTGTTGCGCCAACATATTGCACAAGCCTACAACCACCTCAGTTCTCCTTATTGCATCCAAAGCCTTTTCGTTTTGCTCTTTTGTAAAGAGTTTAAAGTCCGTGCATTGTACAATAACAGCATTTCACGGTATGACCTTCCTGTTGTGGCAAAAACAGGATGTTGCACCCTGGAGCAATGCCGCAAAAGATCTCCCTGGGTAAGAGCAACAATTTCTCCCTTCCTCCAGCTCACTTTGATCAGCGTAAACATTCACGGCAAAAAAAAAAGAGTTCAGGTAGACTTACTGCTGGCGACATCAGGGGCACAATTCCGCTGCGCCCACTCCTGGTTCCTGCGGGACCTTATAACAGGAAAGTGCAGCCTCTCAATCTGCTGGGCTCCATCCATTAAAGTTCAAGGGTGGGTAAAGGAAAGAAAGACTTACATTTATATAGCGCCTTTCACGACCACCGGACGTATCAAAGCACTTTACAGCCAATGAAGTACTTTTTGGAGTGTAGTCACTGTTGTAATGTGGGAAATGTGGCAGGCAATTTGCGCACAGCAAGGTCCCACAAACAGCAATGTGATAATGGCCAGATAATCTGTTTTTGTTATGTTGGTTGAGGGATAAATATTGGCCAGGACACCGGGGATAACTCCCCTGCTCTTCCTTGAAATAGTGCCACGGGATCTTTTACGTCCACCTGAGAGGGAAGTCGGGGCCTCGGTTTAACCTCTCATCTGAAAGAAGGCACCTCCGACAGTGCGGCACTCCCTCAGCGCTGCACTGGATTGTCAGCCTAGCTTTATGTGCTCAAGTCCCATGGAGTGGGACTGTGAACCCACAACCTTCTGACTCAGAGGCGAGAGTGCTATCAACTGGGCCACAGCTGACACTGGTAATCCCAAGGTTGGGAGTGTGTTGTTTCTCGATTTACACTTTCAACTACATAGAAACATAGAAACATAGAAGATAGGAGCAGGAGTAGGCCATTCGGCCCCTCGAGCCTGCTCCGCCATTCAATGAGATCATGGCTGATCATCCAAACTCAGTACCCTGTCCCTGCCTTCTCCCCATATCCCTTGAACTAAGAGCAGCTGTAGCGGAATATTTGCCTCATCGTCATACGAATGACCAACACACTCGAACCAGTCAAGAAGATGTTTCCACTGCTGGGGGAGACCAACACTAGAGGCCATAACTATAACATAGTCACTAATAAATCCAATAGGGAATTCAGAAGAAGCTTCTTTCCCCAGAGAGTGGTGAGAATGTGGAACCTGATACCACAGGGAGTGGTTGAGGCAAATAGCACAGATGCATTACAACAGTGACTACATTGCAAAGGTAGTTCATTGGCTGTAAAGCGCTTTTGGGACGTCCTGAGGTTGTGAAAGGCACGATATACATGCAGGTCTTTCTTTTCATGTAAGAGGAAGCTGGAAAGGTACATGAGGGAGAAAGGAATCGTAAGATATGCTGATAGGTTAATTGTAAAGGCAACATTAATTCAATCAAAGTAGTTGACGTACAGGCCAGATGAGCATCCGACTACATATCCGCGCCATCACTAAGACGGCCTATATCGATTTCTATAATATCGCCCGTCTCCGCCCTTGCCTCAGCTCGTCCGCTGCTGAAACCCTCATCCATGCTTTTGTTACCTCTAGATTTCACTATTCCAACACACTCTTGGCTGGCCTCCCATCTTCCACCCTCCATAAACATAAGGTCATCCAAAACTCAGCTGCCCGTGTCCTAACTCACACCAAGTCTTGTTCACCCATTACCCCTGTGCTCACTGACCTACATTGGCTCCTGGTTAAGCAACGACTCGATTTTAAAATTTTCATCCTTTTTTTCAAATCCCTCCATGGCCTCGCCCCTCCCAATCTCTGTAATCTCCTCCAGCCCCACAACCCACCCCCGAGATCTCTGCACTCCTCCAATTCTGGCCTCTTGAGCATCCCTGATTTTAATCGCTCCACCATTGGCGGCCGTGCCTTTAGCTGCCGAGGCCCGAAGCTCTGGAATTCCCTCCCTAAACCTCTCCGCCTCGCTACTTCTCTTTCCTCCTTTAAGATGTTCCTCTTTGACCAAGCTTTTGGTCACCTGTCCTTAATATCTCCTTATGTGGCTCGGTGTCAAATTTTATTTGATAATCGCTCCCGTGAAGCGCCTTGGGACGTTTTACTATGTTAAAGGCGCTATATAAATGCAAGTTGTTGTTGTGTGCATCAGTTGAAGCCAATTGATCACATTCAATAGCTTCTACCATCCTGGTAGTCGCACAGTACAACAATAATGGAGTTGTTGACTAATCACAGCGATCAATCTCTATCAATGAGACTACAACAGACCCAGACATGAGGCGAGGAAAACCCCCAGTGGTGGAGAGCTTTGGCAACCAGAGGTCCAAAGTCACCTGTTCCTCCCGAGCATTGCTACACTCACCACCTGTGGCAAATTTGGGAATTATATATGATTCATGTTTTCTGTTTTGTTCGGTCACAGATATTTGTCAAGTGGAAGCCGGTTTGTGTGGTGACAATGGTCGATGTCACTCAAGACCCAATGGTCATTACTGCATCTGCACTGGAGGAAACAAGCAGCCTAAGAACCCAAAACCCTGCCTAGGTAATGGATTATTTTGTACATGGTTATCAACATTGGATTGAATGGAATTGCTTCTCAGACTACAAGGAGGGAAGTGTAGAAATTTAGGACGATAAAGTGGCAAGCACAACATTTATTTTTTTAAACTCCTGGTTTGCCTTTTTGACTAACCTCCCCACCCCCTTGTATGTTAATTCCTTTAGGACCACATTTATGGAGTCTGCTTTCATTTGTTTTAAGAATGTTTTCATCCTGCATGCTCAGCATTACACCTTTAAAGGTCTTCCACGTGTCCTCTCGTGAAGTGTTGTTCGGCAACATAAACTAATCCATTTGTTTTAGCTGCTCCCTCATTTCTTTGAAAATAACCCTTTCAAAGTTGTACACCAGACACCTGGTCCTAAGCATATCTAATGCCCAGCTCATGTTGAAGTTGATCATTCTTCTTGATAAATTATTTCGATTTTCTCAACTTTTGCCCTTACGTGCCATGCAACTGGGCTGCAGTGTTTGTCTAGATTTTGTGCTCAAATCTCTGGAGTAGGACTTGAACCCACAACTTTCTGATTCAGAGGCGCGTGTGCTATCACTGAGTTACGGCTGACACCTAGTTTTGCTCAGACATTGCACTGAGTCACCCAGGCTGGGAAATGACTCAATGTTGAGATAAATCTCACAATACCCGTGTCGATGTTTGTAAAAAATTCTCATTTGCTTTTCTAACATTTTAGTTACATCTTAAATGTCTTCCTGACTTCACAGATTGGAACAGGATCGACACAGATCAATGCAGTTCGATCAATGGAGTAAAGGTGGGGCAGGCAACTTATGTATCTGTGTGTGTCTATTATCCGAATTATCTATATATCTGTGTCTATATATCGATCTTTCGGATGAGATGTTAAGCAAGGTCCTGTCTGACCTCTCAGGTGCACTTACAAGATCCCATAGCACTATTTGGAAGAAACGCAGGGGTCAATATTCATCCCCCAACCAACATCACTAAAAACAGATTATCTGGTCATTATTGCATTGCTGTTTGTGGGAGCTTGCTGTGCGCAAATTAGCGGCCGCATTTCCCACATTACAACAGTGACTACACTTCAAAAGTACTTCATTGGCTGTAAAGCGCTTTGGGACATCCTGAGGTTGTGAAAGGCGCTATAGAAATGCAAGTCTTTCTTTTTATACATGTATGATCTGTTGGCGATTATGTGTGATCTATGTATCCATGTACCGGCCTCTGAAGATTTCATGAGAGGGGTGTTTCCAAGTGAACTGAAGTTAACTCTCTTGCTCTGAAGATTTTGACGCCTTATTTCTCTTCTTCTCACAGTCTTCCATGTTCCACACATTTTGCTCAGTGATTAATTCAACCATTACCCTGATCAATGAATGGTTCGAGAATCAGAGAGGATCTCTCCCGTTCAAGGTTAGTAGTGACACATTCTCCAATGTAGCACAAGAGGTGACATTAATGGTTAAGCTCTGGGTTGGGGGTTGGTGGGGGTTAAGAGCTCTGAATGCCCATCGAGTCGCTTCAAGTCTTCCGTGACCAGTGGACACCATAGGACGTTGTCTTTCCCATTACTCATTCTAAGTTGACTGTCTTTGTTTTAGTAATTCCATTGTCCCATGAGGGGGCGAATAGGGGCAGTGGTAGTGATGTTCGGTCTGGTGGCATGAGGCTCATGCCCAATATCACCCTATGGACCCAGGTAAGAATAGAGCCAATCAGAAACCATCCATCACTATTTACCCTATTATAACCTTGAAGTCCACAATCAGGTCACCTCCTCAAACCTCTCCACTCCATTGTAAAAAGCCCTAGGAGCATCAGTCTAGATTTTGTGCTCAAGTCTCTGACGTGGGGCTTGAGCCCTCAACCTTCTGACTCAGAGGCGAGAGTGCTGCCCACTGAGCCACGGCTGCTATTCATTCGGTAAACGTGTAGAGCTACCAAAGGAACTATGACGACCTTTAAAAGTTATCCATGTTCACTGGGATGCAAGAGAAATGGTTTGTCCTCCACAGAAAATAATTTCAGCCGCAAATGATCTTCTCGGGAATGACTCCCTCTGGGACAACATGGAAAGCGAAGAGCGGCTCCTTTCAGCTTCCATATTCCTGCAGACCTTGGAAAAGGCTGCGATTGCTGTCGGTCTGGATTCTTCGGGTCACAGACCGAGAACGATATCAGCTGAAAATATCGGTGAGTTCAAAATAAGATATTTTATATGATGGATTTTCTTGAGGCAGCTGTGTGAGGAATAACATGCACTGACCTTCTACATAACACCCAGAATGTAGAATCTGTCCTAAAATATTCAGTGATTCCATAATCCCTGAGATATAATTAGATAATTTCTGTCTAGAAAACAGATACTTGCGATACTGAATCCAAAACGTTTCAAACGCAAGGCCCTTCAGGCTTATTTAACAGAAACGTTGGCTCTCCTGGTGGCTCACTGAGTGAACCAGTGAAAAGCTGAGCCATGAAGCCCAGGGGGGAAAAATTCAGTTGGTTGCGTCTCCCGTTAGCGCCTTAAGAGGGCGCTAATGGGGCGCAAAGCAACTAGCGCCCGGGCGCGGCGATGTTTGCGCCGCTTGCGAAATTAACTGGACATTTTGCGGCAGCACTAAACACTACCGCCACGATCTCCTGCGCCAGCAGATCATGACATCAGTCGAGTGCGCAACGCCCCGGTAGCGCCCCAGACTGGATATTGAGTGGCGCCCCCTGCCTTACCGCCTGCCGCTAGCAACGATAGGTTGAGGGGAGCATTTTGCAGTCAGGAAGGGACTGGGGGAGCGCTATTTAAAGGCGACCGCTTCCTGCCTTTTTTTGTTAGTGACATTTTTGAACCACGCATTCTGAGAGAGAGAGAGAGAGAGAGAGACTTCTGGAGAGATTCAACGCTGTGTGAAGGAGTTTTGGGTACTGAGCAGCACTTTGCAGGTTCATTTTGATTTGCCCTTCCTTGTATTGATTTAGAAGAGATTGTGGGGGCTGCACTCTGAGCTCTTTCCCTGGGCCTCTCCATTGTTCTTTCCAGCAGATTTGATGTGCAGGTCTCTCAAGGCTGAGATTCAAGGCTGCAATGAGCAGGGTGTGGATGGAAAGCAAGATAAACCCTCCCCTTTAAGAACTGGCCGGTGCCATTGTGTGTGTGTTCCATTGCTGACTGACATTACATGAGCTTCGCCAGCGCTCTGAGGTAGCGCCTCGCTCCTCGGTCTTTTCGCCTTAAGACAGGTGTGTAGCGCCTGATTTAGCGCTCCAATCACCTCCAGGGGCAATAAAAGTCAAGTTTGCAGTCGGAGATGATATATAGCACCAGGCGCTAATCTTTGCGCCCGGCCGATAATTGCGCCCCAAATGGGGCGATACTGAATTTCTCCACCCAGGTTTCTTGCCCGGTCTGTCCCGAGTGGGCTGTTCTCAGGTGGATTGCACCAAGGGCATTGCACACAGGACTAATGGCGGTAAAGGAGCATTGGGGAACTACAGAGGAGCCCGTTCCTGTCCTCACCAAAGATCTAAACACAGGCACTTCCAGCAGAAACCCAGTCCGGTTTCCCCTCCGTAGACTGCTGACACTTGTTGTCAAGGCCCACACACGAATAATGACCACTTCAGCAAGGTACCAGAGACTGACCAATGTCTGTATAACTCTAGAACAAGAAGGATTCTGGATTGGGACTGAATCCAGTTCCACCTGATTCCATCCCATACTTTACAGAGAGCCGTTTTCAATAGGATTTGGGCCTAAGTGAGCTCAAGCTCCTAAAAGCTTTGACCCCATGCCAAATGGCGAAGATGGGGTCATCTGCCTAGTGGCTGAGAACTGCCATGAGTCCCGTGGAGACCTTGTGAAAGGCCCCAAAAGCTCTGCAGATAATTGATCTCAGAGGAGACTGAGCAGTTCTCTTGTCCCACCAAACAACTCCGTGCCAGAGCGAAATAATCTTTTTACCCCTGTTTTCTTCGACCTCGGATGGGATTTGGGAAGGACTTATGGAGATACCACTGTGGATCACTCCATCTTACCAGGGTGGATTGGAGCAGTCATCGCTTAAGTGCCCTTACAGATGCCGGTGGCCCACCCTGACTATAAAGATGGTTATCCCCAATCCCCACCATTTGGAACCAGGTCAGAATCTTCAGGCTTGGTTGCACTTCGGTCCTTCTCTGCCTCACTGGCGGAATGGGGCCTTTGGAAATCTGGTCCAACTGTTTTCAGGAGAGAATTGGTGAAGAAAGGATGTAAGAGCTGACAAAGGGCAAGATGAGGAAGACTCACTAAGTTTAGATTCTTGTTGAACTGAAATTGCATTTGATGCTTTGGAGTCTTGTACTCGTCAATGTGCGAGTTGGTGCTGAGGAGACAACGTCAGTACCTGTTTTGTGCTGTAGCCCTGTCCCCACTGGGTTTGGATTGAGATTGCCCAAACTCTTTTTACCTCGGACACCACTCGTCAGCAGAAAGAAGAAACTTCCATTCCCTCATTGTAAGCTGGATTTGAACACAGGATCCAGAGGCCAGTGTCTGACCCAATGAACCACCCAGTCTATTTTGTTGCTTTTCATACAATCATACAATCATACAACAACAGCAACTTGTATTTATATAGTGCCTTTAACTTTAACCTTTAAGAGAGGGCTTTAAACTAAATAGTGGGGTGGGGGGGGTGGAGGATCCAGGTGAGCGGGAATTTAAAAAGTCAATGAGAAATGAGAAAGCAATAGAGCAGGATAGAGATGGGGGAAATAATAACCAGAGTGTGACAGGAAGGGACAAAATGTTTAAAAATAAGAGTGCAACAGAAAATGGGGCCAAAACAAGGAGAAATGGTAAAAAGACAAAGTTAAAAGCTCTATATCTGAATGCACGCAGCATTCGTAACAAGATAGATGAGTTGACAGGCACAAATAGATACAAATGGGTATGATCTGATCGCCATTACAGAGACATGGTTGCAAGGTGATCAGGGCTGGGAACTGAATATTCCAGGGTATTTGACAATTTGGAAGGATAGACAGAAAGGAAAGGGAGGTGGGGTGGCTTTGTTGGTAAAGGATGGGATCAGTGCAGTGGTGAGAAGTGATATTGGCTCAGAAGATCAAGATGTAGAATCGGTTTAGGTGGAGATAAAAAATAATATGGGGAAAAAGTCTCTGGTGGGCGTAGTCTACAGGACCCCGAACAGTAGCAATGCTGTTGGACAGAGTATAAATCAACAAATAATGGAGGCCTGTAAAAAAGGTACGGTACTAATCATGGGGGATTTTAATCTCCATATTGATTGGACAAATCAAATTGGCCATGGTAGCCTGGAGGAGGAGTTCATAGAGTGCATCCGGGATGTTTTCCTAGAACAGTATGTAATGTAACCAACCAGGGAGCAGGCTATCTTGGATCTGGTACTATGTAATGAGACAGAATTAATAAATGATCTCATAGTTAAGGATCCTCAGGAAAGAGTGATCATAACATGGTTGAATTTCAAATTCAGTTGGAGGGTGAGAAAGTTGTATCTCAAACCAGTGTCCTGATTTTAAATAAAGGCAATTACAGTGGCATGAGGGCAGAACTGGCTAAAATGGACTGGAAAAATAAATTAAAGGGGAAGACAGTTGAAATGCAGTGGCGGACATTTAAGGAGATATTTCATAACTCTCAACAAAAATATATTCCAGTGAGAAAGAACGATTTTAAGAGAAGGGAGCACCATCCGTGGCTATCTAAGGAAGTAAAGGATGGTATCAAATTGAAAACAAAGGCATACAATGTTGCCAAGATTGGTGGGAGACCAGAGGATTGGGAAATTTTTAAAAACCAGCAAAGGATGACTAAAAATATAATAAAGAGAGAGAAGATGAATTATGAGAGTAAACTGGCAAGAAATATTAAAACAGATAGTAAGAGCTTCTACGGGTATATAAAAAGGAAGAGAGTAGCTAAAGTAAACATTGGTCCCTTAGAGGATGAGACTGGGGAATTAATAATGGGGAACGGGGAAATGGCAGAGACTCTGAACAAATATTTTGTATCTGTCTTCATGGTAGAAGACACTAACAACATCCCAATAATGGATAATCAAGGGGCCACAGGGAGGGGGGAGCTAAAGACAATCACTATCACTAAGGAAATAGTACTCGGTAAAATAATGGGACTAAAAGACGACAAGTCCCCTGGACCAGATGGCCTGCATCCCAGGGTCTTAAAAGAAGTGGCTGCAGAGATAGTGGATGCATTGGTTGCAATATACCAAAATTCCCTGGACTCTGGAGAGGTCCCAGCGGATTGGAAAACCACAAATGTAACACCCCTATTTAAGAAAGGAGGGAGACAGAAAGCAGGAAACTATAGACCAGTTAGCCTAACATCTGCCGTTGGGAAAATGCTGGAGTCATTCATTAAGGAAGCAATAGCAGGGCATTTGGAAAATCATAATGCAGTCAAACAGAGTCAGCAAGGTTTTATGAAAGGGAAATCATGTTTAACAAATTTCCTGGAGTTCTTTGAGGATGTAACGAGCAGGGTGGACAAAGGTGAGCCAGTGGATGTGGTGTATTTGGATTTCCAGAAGGCATTCGATAAGATGCCACATAAAAGGTTACTGCATAAGATAAGAGCTCACAGAATTGGGGGTAATATATTAGCATGGATAGAGAATTGGCTAACTAACAGAAGGCAGAGAGTCGGGATAAATGGGTCATTTTCCGGTTGGCAAATGGTAACTAGTGGGGTGCCACAGGGATCAGTGCTGGGGCCTCAACTATTTACAATCTACATTAATGACTTGGATGAAGGGACCGAGTGTAATGTAGCCAAGTATGCGGATGATACAAAGATGGGTGGGAAAGCAAGTTGTGCAGAGGACTCAAAGAATCTGCAAAGGGATATAGACAGGTTAAGTGAGTGGACAAACATTTGGCAGATGGAGTATAATGTGGGAAAGTGCGAGGTTATCCACTTTGGCAGGAAAAATAAAAAAGCAAACTATTATTTAAATGGAGAGAGATTACAAAATGCTACAGTTCAGAGGGACCTGGTGGTCCTTGTGCATGAAACACAAAAAGTTAGCATGCAGGTACAGCAAGTAATCAAAAAGGCAAATGGAATGTTGGCCTCTATTTCAAGGGGGTTGGAGTATAAAAGCAGGGAAGTCCTGCTACAACTGCACAGGGTATTGGTGAGACCACACCTTGAGTAGTGCTTACAGTTTTGGTCTCCTTATTTAAGGAAGGATATACTTGCATTGGAGGCAGTTCAGAGACGATTCACTAGGTTAATTCCAGAGATGAGGGGGTTGACTTATGATGAAAGGTTGAGCAGGCTGGGCCTATACTCATTGGAATTTAGAAGAATGAGAGGTGATCTTATTGAAACATATAAGATACTGAGGGGGCTCGATAAGTTAGATGCAGAGAGGATGTTTCCCCTCGTGGGAAATCTAGAACTTGGGGGCACAGTTTCAGAATAAAGGGTCGCCCTTTTAGAACTGAGATGAGGAAGAATTTCTTCACTCAGAGAGTCGTAAATCTGTGGAATTCTCTGCCCCAGAGAGCTGTGGAGGCTGGGTCATTAAATACATTTAAGGTGGAGATAGACAGATTTTTGCAAGATAAGGGAGTGAAGGGTTATGGGGAGCGGGCGGGGAAGTGGCTTTGAGCCCAAGATCAGCCATGATCTTATTGAATGGCGGAGCAGGCTCGAGGGGCCAAGTGGCCTATTCCTGCTCCTATTTCTTATGTTCTTATGTTCTTAACGTAGTAAAATGTCCCAAGGTGCTTCACAGGAGTGTTATAAGACAAAAAAATTGACACATAAGATAAATTAGGGCAGGTGACCAAAAGCTTGGTCAAAGAGGTAGGTTTTATGGAGCGTCTTAAAGGAGGAAAAAGAGGTAGCGAGGCGGAGAGGTTTAGGCAGCGAATTCCAGAGCTCAGGGCCCAGGCAACAGAAGGCACGGCCACCAATGGTGGAGCGATTATAATCAGGGATGCTCATGATGGCAGAATTAGAGGACCGCAGATATCTCGGGGGCTTGAGGAGATTACAGAGATAGGGAGCGGCGAGGCCATGGAGGGATTTGAAAACAAGGATGAGAATTTTGCAATCGAGGCGCTGCTTAACCGGTAGGTCAGCGAGCACAGGGTTGATGGGCGAACGGGACTTGGTGCGAGTTAGGACATGGGCAGCCGAGTTTTGGATGACCTCAAGTTTACGTCGGCTGGAATGTGGGAGGCCGGCCAGGAGTGTGTTGGAATAGTCAAGTCTAGAGGTAACAAAGGCATGGATGAGGGTTTCAGCAGTGGATGAGCTGAGGCAAGGGCGGAGACGGGTGATGTTACGGAGGTGGAAGTAGGCGGTCTTTGTTATGCTGCGGATATGTGGTCGGAAGCTCATTTCAGGGTCAAATATGACACCAAGGTTGCGAGCAGTGTGGTTCAGCCTCAGACAGATGTTAGGGAGAGGGATGGAGTCAGTGGCTAGGGAACAGAGTTTGTGGCGGGGACCAAAAACAATGGCTTCGGTCTTCCCAATATTTAGCTGGAGAAAGTTTTGCTCATCCAGAACTGTATGTCGGACAAGCAGTCTGACAATTTAGAACCATGGAGGGGTTGAGAGAAGAGGTAGTGAGGTAGAGCTGGGTGTGGAAACTGACGCTGTGTTTTCGGATGATGTCGCCAAGGGGCAACATATAGATGAGAAATAGGAGACATACGGCACAGAAGGAGGCCATTTGGCCCATCGCGCCTGCTCTTTGGTAGAGCTATCCAATTAGTCCCACTCCCCTGCTCGTTCCCCATAGTCCTCCAAAATTTTCTCCTTTTCAAGTATTTATCCAATTCCCTTTTGAATGTTATTGTTGAATCTGCTTCCACCTGCCCTTTCAGGCAGCGCGTTCCAGATCACAACATCTCGCTGCGTGAAAAAAACATTCTCCTCATCTCCCCTCTGGTTCTTTTGCAAATTATCTTTTGTGCTAAGTCATCCTTTTAGCCCGGTACTGTTCACATCTGTTAAACTGACAGTTGGGCCGAAATAATATGACGGCAGAATGTGAATAAATCTCACTCCTGCACGACACATTACAGAGATTGTTCTCTTTCGCTCTTAGATCTGGAAGTAAGACTTTTTCAATGGAGGTACAGTTCGGTCAACGATAGAGTGAGTTTATGGGCGAAGGACAACGTGATGGATATTTATAGACGTACAGTCACCGGAGGAACCACGAATGGTAAATGTACTGGTTATCGCTGCTTTGCTTCAGTTGCTCTCAGCAAACACCTCTGTAGGTTTACACCTTTTTCTCAATGAAGTGAAGTGAAGCACAGACACGTCAGGACATGAGCCCTGGGCCTGCAGTGGGAAGTGGCGTTCGAGCTCCAAGAGGCGGGGCTATAGAGGGGGGCCTGTGCCCATCATTCCCCACATGGTGAGGTGTGAGGTCCACCATGACACCGTGGCCTTTGGGAACCAGTCGGAGTCAGGCCCAGAGAGGGAGGCAGAATCGGAGGGAGAGTTACCCCAGCCTCTGTCTTGCGTCTTCCAGCAGCTGTTGCAGATCGGAAATGGCAGAGGCCCAGGAACAAGTTGCTCGTCTCTCTTCCCACGCAATGAGCTGGGGGGTGGAGGGGAGAATAAGTAGAATTACCATAGAAATAAAAATGTAATTTAAGGATGAACCTACTGCCCGGAGAGAAGTAGTGACAGCGGTCTTCATATCTACTGATTGGCCTAGAGGTGCCTTATGGTCAGAATTGTGTGGCCACCTCGTTAATATTGGAGTGTCAGTCATGGCTCAGTGGGTCGCACTCACTCTCGCCTCGGAGTCAGACAGTCTTAGGTTCAAGTCCCACATCAGAGAAGATCCACGAGGCTGATTCCTAGTGTCAAAGGATTGAGTTGCCAGAATAGACTGGAGAAACTGGGACTTGAAAGGAAGAGTCTGAGAGAGGATCTTAAAGAGGTACACAAGGTATTAAATGGCTTGGGTAAGATTAACCGGGCACTGCTTCAGGGCTTGCCTGGATACTAGAATAAGGGACGTAGGTTCGAAACTGGTGAAAGGAAAGTTGAGGACAGACATCTGCAAGAACTTCTTCAGCCAGAGTAATGAACACTTGGAATGGTCTCCTGGGTGATGTAATGGAGCACAAAGTCTTAGCCTCATTAAAGAGACAGTCAGATGACCTGATGGAAGGGACAGTCTTCTGTCTGCGTGGATGAGCTAAACCAAATGGCCTCCCTAATCTGGGATCTTGCTATTCCTTACTGTCTTTATTGCACTGCCACAATCGGCTGCTCTCCAATCCTGTTTCTATGTCTTGTGAATGTCTACAAATCCCACTGGATTTAGCGGCGATCTATTCTCGGAAGCTGGCCGTGACCTGCTCTGGTGCTGCAGCAGGAGTTACATGTATGTTATAGCCATCGCTTACCCTCTGGATTTCACTCCAGCGTTAGTAACGTTTAACACTCCCTCCAGGGACAGATTTTGCTGCTGTGGCTTTGATCGCCTACAAGAAAATGGATTCCATCCTGAATGGAAGTGTTTTCAACCTCAGCTCCACCGGTGAAAAACTGAAGCCATTTCGATTGATCTCAAACGTAGTTTCAGCCGTGATAACTAACAGGGACAAGCATGGACTCGACCCGACAGTGAACTTCACTTTCAAACACACAGAGGTTTGTAACGAGTTGTGCCAGTTTGGTGTCCAGTTTGGAACAGGTTGGATCACGGATCTCATCCCGGTCTCACAATGATATTGGTGCAGTGAAACAGCAGCACCGGGTTTAAAAACTAACCAGGTATTTCTGCCAATTATGGCAATTTCGTGAAACAGCGGAAAGACCACTGGGCTGAGAATGAGTCTGTTAATCGGCCAGTGTTCTTGTTATGTCACATAACAATATGTGACATATGGACCACATAGATTCATCTGTGAGACAAAGCAGCTCATTAATGATGCAGGAAACATATATAAATGGAAATTATATATTTATTCTCATTAGAGTTTGTGAAAATTGCCCCCCCACCTCAGTTTTATCCCCTCCTCTTTGAAGATCCTGACTCTTGCTTGGGTACAGCCTCCCATTCATCACTCAATTGTCTATCCCTCCTGTGTGAAGGTAGACAGTGTCAGCAGGTTATTCGCTGGTGGAGAGGATCGCCGTTGATCCTGGACTTGCTCTCACCCATTGTCCGCACACCACGCTGAGGCTGGTTGCAGTCCACCAACTTCTGCCTCGGCTAAGATGGGCTAATTCAACACAGACCCGGAGTTGAGCCTGTGGCGTTCCCTTCTGTGTGGCTCAGTACCACACTGGGTGATGCCTTTCCCCACTGAGCGTTACACACACAATCCATTTGCCCGGTTACAGCTGGCCCCGTAACTGCGGATGGTAAAATATAATCCCTGCTCTCCACAGGAAACTATCGGTGATTGGACACGGTACTGCGTCCACTGGAATTACGCAGCTGGGAAAAGTTATTGGTCTCCCAGCGGATGCAGTGTGGGGTTTTCCAATGGAGCGGAGACACAGTGTCGATGCAATCACCTCTCCAGCCTCGCTCTGCTGATATCTCCTATCGAGCGCCAGGTATAAATGTTTATTCATCAATATTATTCACGGTTATTACTGAACTCATGACAACTGTACACAACAGCATTGATAGTTAATGTAGTCCATGAGTGTTGTAGTGAAGGTGAGGTATAACTGTCGGATGTTATGTTGCAATGAAAGTTCCTGGATTGTGCGATTTAAACTCATCCGGGTGAAGGACCAAGGCCGGTCGTGCAGGACAGTACCACGGCTGAAACTAGTGGGAGAGAAGAAGAGGTGAATCAATAAATAGTGATGAATGACACTAAGATTGGATTTTAAAAGCCTGTAGGTTGTAGGATGAAGGTGAAGACTGAAGGAGGTAGGGAGTTCCATAGTTTGTAGTTCTTGGAAATGATGACGATGTGTTGGAAAATCCTCCACAGAACTGAGAAGATGTACCTATCAGGAAAGGCTGACCAGGCTCATGGGGTTCTTTTCTCTAGAAAAGAGTAGGCTGAGGGATGACCTCATAGAGATCTTTAAAATTATGAAGGGGCTCGACAGGGTAGATGTAGAGAAGATGTTTCCACTTCTGGTGGAGATCAAAACTAGGGGCCATAAATATAAGATAGTAACTAATAAATCCAACAGGGAATTCAGTACTGAGGGAGTGCTACACTGTTGGAGTTGCTGTCTTTTATATGAGACATTATAGCAAGGCTCCATATGCCATATCAGGTGGACATAAAAGATCCTATGTGTTGGATTTTATATTGGTTTAGGGCTAGTACTCTAGCTCCAGCGTCCCTGCTTCTTATCTTTTATTTAATTAACAGATTTGAGAGTCCATGAGGTAGTGATATAGCTGACAGATGTTTATTAGTTAAAGACAGTACACTGAGTAGTACATGCAAGCAATGTGTCTATATACTTACATGTAGGATACCCATCGGGGTAATTTGAGCTTACCACTCCCAGGCGGTTTGCAGGCTTGAGTCTCACCGAGGATATGTTGCATTCCACATTCATACCGATACTATACCATACCTACTTTGGTCACCGGATATGGTGTAACACGAGCTCCGCATGCTATTCCTTTGTTTAAGACTGACCTACGTTGGTTCTGTCCAATCCCCTTATTTCCAGCCCTCTGTATCATGTTTCCCTTACATTACTTTGCTGAGAACTTTTCAACACTTTCCCATGGCAGGACATTGACCCTGACTTTATCTTAGTCCAGTGATATACGTTCCACCTAAGCTAAGCATTCTACTTAGCTACAATTACTTTTAGCAAGTACTGCAGTTAGTTACATTTACACCTGATGTTTTTAATTCTGCTTTCATGTCTACTCTTGCTCAAGCAGCTTGTTCTGTATATTCAGCACAATTCTCTCTCTCTCTCTACACTCACTGTAGCTCCCTTTCCTAACTACCCCACAATGCTCTTTATCTATTGCCAGGCTGATATCTGATTATATTGTACACTATCCTACGCACTCTGCCACTATTTGAAGAAGAACAGTGGAGGTGTCCTGGCCAACATTTACCCTTCAACCAACACCATCAAAAACAGATCATCTGATCATTTATCACATTGCTGTTTGTGGGAGCTTGCTGTGCACATATTGGCTGCCGCGTTTCCTACATTACAACGGTGACTACTTCAGCAGTATCTCATTAGCTGTGGAGCATTTTGGGATATCCTGAAAGGCACTATATAAAGGCAAGTTCTTTCTTTCTTTAGGACGGTCCCCTCGCTTTGACTGTAATTACATTCGTTGGAATTTCCGTATCGCTGGTGTGTCTTGGAATCGCTATCGTGACTTTTGTCTTCTGCCCCCATTTACAAAATGTCCTACATGCCACCCACACGCAGCTGTGCGTGAGTCTCTTCCTGGCGGAGCTTCTCTTCATCGTAGGGATCGCAGAACCGGAAACCGGGTAAGAGACCTCTCCACAGACAGCAGCGCCCGAGATTGTGTGTGTGTCTAAGCAAATTTGTCTGTGTCTGTGTGTCTACATGCGTCAATGTCTGTCAAGTGCATCTATGTGGGTGTGCCTGTGTGTGTCCATGTACACGTATGTTTGTGTGCACATTTGCGTGTACGTGTGTCTGGATCCATGTGCATCATCGTCTTTCTCTTGTGCAACCCTCACTTCCTTCGGCCCACCATTGGTTGTCAACTGCCTAGTCCCGAAGCTCTGGAATTCCCTTCCTAAACCTCTCCGCCTCTCTAACTCTCTCCTCATTCAAGACGCTCCTTAAAACCTACCTCTGTGACCAGTCACCTGTCATAATATCACCTTATGTGGCTTGGTGTCAATTTTTGTTTGATAATGCTCTTGTGAAGCGCCTTGGGACTTTTTACTGCATTAAAGGCGCTATATAAATGCAAGTTGTTATTGCTGTATTTAGCGCAGTATAGCAGACCTCCACTCTATGATCACATCCCTATTATATCCTACACATTGACGCTGATCTCCAGTACCACACTGAGTGACCATTCTTCACGCGTGAGCTTTGAAAGTGAGAGTTGGTAGGTTACCCGACTGCGCACAATTCTATCTTCATCCCAACTACCACACATGGACACTTTCCAGCATGGTTAGATGGATCAGGATCGGGAGTGGAAAACACGGTTGATTTCCGCTCACTGACCCCAAGCACTGAGACCAACTCTCAAGGCCGCCTCTCTAACTCTGTCTCCTCCTTTAAGATGCTTCTTAAAACCTACCTCTTTGACCAAGCTTATGGTCACCCGTCCTAATATCTCCTTATGTGGCTCGGTGTCTAATTTTGTCTGAAAAAGTTCCTGTGACGTGCCTTGGGATGTTTTACTGCGTCAAGTTAAAGGCGCTGTATAAGTGCAAGTTGTTGTTGATTTCCCACAGAGGGTGGGACAAGGCTCAGGAGGAATTTGAAAATAAGGTCAAGGATCTTGAAGCTAATTTGCTGGAGTGATGGGTGTGAGGAACCTTGTAGAATCATAGAATCATAGAAGATAGGAGCAGGAGTAGGCCATTCGGCCCCTCTAGCCTGCTCCGCCATTCAATGCGATCATGGCTGATCATCCAAATTCAGTACCCTGTCCTTGCTTTCTCCCCATATCCCTTGATACCTTTAGCCTTAAGAAATATATCCAACTCCTTCTTGAATCTATTTAATGAATTGGCCTCTACTGCCTTCTGTGGCAAAGAATTCCACAGGTTCACCACTCTCTGGGTGAAGAAATTCCTCCTCATTTCTGTCCTAAATGGCTTACCCCTTATCCTTAGACTGTGACCCCTGGTTCTGGACTCCCTGACCATCGGGAACATCCTTCCTGCATCTAGTTTGTCCTGTCCTGTCAGAATTTTATAAGTTTCAATGAGATCCCCTCTCATTCTTCTAAACTCCAGCGAGTATAAGCCCAATCGATCCAATCTTTCTTCATACAAGTGCAAGTCAGCAGAGATTGCTGTGAGTTTGGGTAAGTGGGAGTAGTTCTTTAATTGTTAATTCTCTTTAAATCATTCTTGATAAGAGTACTTAAGCAGTTTAAGTGAAGTGGAAAAGTTAACTATTTGGGATTCTGTTGGTTTAGAAGAGTAAAACAAGGTTACACTGCAGTAGCAGTAAATTGGCACAGCAGGCAGTGGAAACCAGTTTTCTAATCAATCAGCAGGGGTCAAAGTCAGAGGGCGGGGCCAATTCATTGGTACCTGTATATAGGTGGAGCTGTTGCTAAACCCGAGACACTATACTAGTAGTGTCTCCCACCTCCTCTAACCTTTAGGGGTAGAGGGAATTTAAAAGGTAGGTTCGATTTATATTTTGTTTTCAGGGACTTAACTTAATAAAGTAATATAAGGGTTAAGTCATGGCAGGAAATCTCGGAGCCGTGTCGTGCTCCTCCTGTGCTATGTGGGAAATCAGGGACACTTTCAGTGTCCCTGACAACTATGTGTGCAGGAAGTGTGTCTAGCTGCAGCTCCTGACGGACCGCATGGCGGCACTGGAGCTGCGGATGGACTCACTCTGGAGCATCCACGATGCCGAGAACTTTGTGGATTACTCATTTAGTGAGTTGAACACACCGCGGGTAAAGGCTAGGTCAGACAGTAAATGGGTGACCAAGAGGCAGGGCAATATCAGGAAGGTAGTGCAGGAGTCCCCTGCGGTCGTCTCCCTTCAAAACAGATATACCGTTTTGGATACTGTTGGGGGAAATGACCTACCAGGGGAAGGCACCAGCAGCCAGGTTCATGGCACTATGGCTGGCTCTGCTGCACAGCAGGGCAGGAAAAAGAGTGGTAGAGCTATAGTGATAGGGGACTCAATTGTAAGGGGAATAGACAGGAGTTTCTGTGGCCGCAACCGAGATTCCAGGATGGTATGTTGCTTCCCTGGTGCAAGGGTCAAGGATGTCTCGGAGCGGCTGCAGAACATTCTGGAAAGGGAGGTTGAAGAGCCAGCTGTCGTGGTGCATGTAGGTACCAACGATATAGGTAAAAAGCGGGAAGAGGTCCTACAAGCAGAATTTAGGGAGCTAGGAGCTAAATTGAAAAGTAGGACCTCAAAGGTAGTAATCTCTGGGTTGCTACCAGTGCCATGTGCTAATCAGAGTAGCATGAACAGGATAGTGAGATTAAATACGTGGCTTGAGCAGTGGTGCAGGAGGGAGGGATTCAAATACCTGAGGCATTGGAACCAGTTCTGGGGGAAGTGGGACCTGTACAAAAGCGACGGTCTGCACTTGGGCAGGACTGGAACCGATGTCCTCGGGGTAATATTTGCTAAGGCAGTTCGGGAGGATTTAAACTAATATGGCAGGGGAATAGGAACCTATGTAGCGAAACAGGGGGAAGTAATATGCAGTCAGAAACAAATGTTAGAAGGGTGAGAAACAATAAGGGAAATCCGAGTAGACAAAGGCAAGAAATACAAAGGGCCATACTAAATCATAAGTCTAAAAGGACAAAGGGTGTTAATAAAACAAGCCTAAAGGCTCTGTGTCTTAATGCAAGGAGTATCCGTAATAAGGTGGATGAATTGACTGTGCAAATTGATGTTAACGGATATGATGTGATTGGAATTACAGAGACGTGGCTCCAGAACAATCAAGGCTGGGAACTGAATATCCAGGGGTATTCAACATTCAGGAAGGATAGAATAAAAGGAAAAGGGGGTGGGGTAGCATTGCTGGTTAAAAAGGAGATTAATGCAATAGCTAGGAAGGACATTAGCTTGGAGGATGTGGAATCAATATGGGTTGAGCTGCAGAACACCAAAGGGCAGAAAACGTTAGTGGGGGTTGTGTACAGACCTCCAAACAGTAGTAGTGAGGTGGGGGAGGGTATGAAACAGGAAATCAGAGGTGCATGCAAAAAAGGCGCAGCAGTTATCATGGGTGACTTTAATATGCATATAGATTGGGCTACTCAAACTGGAAGCAATACGGTGGAGGATGATTTCCTGGCGTGTTTAAGGGATCGTTTCCTAAACCAATATGTTGAGGAACCAACTAGAGGGGAGGCCATCCTGGACTGGGTGTTGTGTAATGAGGAAGGACTAATCAGCAATCTTGTGGTGTGAGGCCCCTTGGGGAAGAGTGACCATAGTATGGTGGAGTTCTACATTAGGATGGAGAAGGAAACAGTTAATTCAGAGACCATGGTCCAGAACTTAAATAAGGGCAACTTTGAGGGTATGAGGCGTGAATTGGTGAGGTTAGATTGGCAAGCGATATTTAAGTGGTTATCAGTGGAAGGGCAATGGCAGACATTTAGAGATCGCATGGATGAACTACAACAATTGTACATCCCTGTCTGGCGTAAAAATAAAAAAGGGAAGGTGGCTCAACCATGGCTAACAAGGGAAATCAGGGATAGTATTAAAAGCAAGGAAGTGGCATACAAATTGGCCAGAAGTAGCAGCAAACCCGGGGACTGGGTGAACTTTAAAACTCAGCAGAGGAGGACGAAGGGTTTGATTAGGGCAGGGAAAATAAAATATGAAAGGAAGCTTGCGGATAACATTAAAACGGACTGCAAAAGCTTCTATAAATATGTAAAAAGAAAGAGGTTAGTAAAAACAAACGTAGGTCCCCTGCAGTCAGAAACAGGGGAAGTCATAATGGGGAACAAAGAAATGGCAGATCAATTGAACAAGTACTTTGGTTCGGTGTTTACTGTGGAGGACACAAACAACCTTCCGGAAATAAAAGAGATCAAAGGATCTGGTAAGAGGGAGGAGCTGAGGGAAATCCTTATCAGTCGGGAAAAGGTGTTGGGGAAATTGATGGGACTGAAGGCTGATAAATCCCCAGGGCCTGATGGTCTGCATCCCAGAGTACTTAAGGAGGTGGCCTTGGAAATAGTGGATGCATTGACGATCATTTTCCAATATTCCTTAGACTCTGGATCAGTTCCGAAGGAGTGGAGGGTGGCTAATGTAAGGGATCCTCTCCTGACCCTGCGTGTCTCGTAGCCTGTGAGGTTCACGCGGCTCTGTGCAGCCTGTATGTCAGTGCGGGTCTAGGCCTGGTCTCCAGCCAGTCTGGGAACACTAGACACCCCTGTGAGTGGTTCGAATCACTCTCCCTTACGGTTCTAGACACTGGACTTAGATGCGAGAGCAGTAATGGAGATAAAACTCATGTAGACTTGGTTTGAACGGTACGAAATGGAAAATCTTTATTGCATGATACTTAAAATTATGAAATACATGTCATATGCACAGATTAATGACAGTACAATCTTACAAACAGTTATAATCACTCTTAGGGAAACGAGGAACGACCAGCACAACGTAAATAGGGCACACATTACAAATATCCTTAAACTTTAAACCCTCCCCTATCAATAACTATCCTAAAACTAGCTTCGTAGGATCCCGAGACTCATGCTCACCACTCGTAATAACTCGGAGAAATCCCGAATAGCTGATCGGATGTTTTTCACCGCAGCACCCACGTGTTGGTCAGGAGATCTCCTGGTCCCACTTGTTTACTGCTTCTGCTGCTCGGTCAGTCGGCTGGACCGTCCGCTGTAGTGAAGACCTCTGTTGGTGGACTTTACAGTTTAGTCGAGGAGCACCGTTGTCAATATCACTGATACGATGTGTTTGCACAGTCCAGTTATCGTCGATGCAATATGTCTTGTTAAAGAAGAAAACTTCCTGTCGAGAAGACTTGGCTGATCGACCTACAGGCGCGGTCGGGATTTACTGACCGTGGCGATGGATAAGGTCTTCTTCTCTTCTCCTCTCATCTCATCTCATCTCATCCCGGGCCTTCGGTTCCGCTGCCAGCTACCAACATAGGTCTTTGCAACAGTCTTTTACCCAGGAGCAGCCACGAGGTTACGAATCGACCGGATAAAACACAGGAGCAGCCACGATGATAACAGCAGCAAGCGGCAAGAGTCAAGAGCAAAAGAGCAAGCGCAAGAGAGCGAATGGACGGTTTGGGCCTGCAATTATAGTGCACAGTTCTTCCGTTTCCCGCCCAACTACAATGTCCATTCTTTTGTTTAAGGTTTGGCGCCCAAAATGTCCTGTATGGGTGATCTCTGTCCTTAATGGGTTTCGGGGCTACTCCTGAATGTTTGAGTACCTGCTAATATTTCTCCCATTGTTAAATCGGTCGGTGTTCCCCCTGGAGGGGTTTGGGGCTTCCAAGTGTCCTGTATAACTACCTGCTAACGGCTCTCTCATCGTAGAGCCGTTGGGAGTTTACATATTAATGTCCTTTGGATGGGCCCTTGATGGCTTTCCTTTGTACCTGGGAGACCGATTCCAGTATCGATGTTTATACTGTAAACCCATAATGTCCTGTGTATTGTCTTCACTGTGCTGAATCGTTATCGATCCTGCAAAAAAAATGTTTATTGGAACGCCATCTTGTCTGCCTGCTGAAAAGTCTCGAATGTTCTGTCACGCGGTGCGGCGGCCATTTTACAGGCTGCTTGTGTCCAATTTAAACCTGACAGCATTCCGCTGAAATAAAAGCTGTTTTTGAACGAAACTTGTGTTCTCTCCTTATTAAAATGAAATCGCGATAATTGCGAATTCTACAGTCCCTCCTGTTGATGCGAATAACTCCGCTTATCGTATCAAAAATCTCAGTGGTGAGCAATCTTATCTCGATTTCACTCCGAATCCAGTAAATTAATCCCATAAAATTTTAACTTCACTAGGGTCTCTGTGTCGTCCTCATTTCCCAAGAAAAAATCACACTTTATATCACCGTAGGCATCATTTGCCCTTAAACTTACACCACTTGTTTTCCTTCCCGGCGTAACCAGGCCGATACCTCACGCATCACCTGTATATTTGTCTTTTATTCAAGGGAAGGAAAAAACAAAACCCAAAAACCAAACAATCAACACCATCACCAAAATAAACAAATCCCGACTCTTAAACATGTCGAGTTTCCAACGTATTTACACTGAGTACAAACTTCCGCGGCGCACGTGGCGAGCGGGAGTGACGCCATCTTCCCATTACACTGCGCTCTCATCGTGCACGCGCACGTAACGTTCTCGCCACTCTCCCGTGTTCTCATGCTTGGTGAGGCGCTTGTCTCTTTTACAATGTATGAACAAAAGGTATACTACAATAAACACTTGACAGACGACTAAAATGTGGGAGGCTATTCTGACCCATGAGGGCACTTCAATATTCGTGAACAGATTCCACCACGGTGGAACCACTATGTCCAAAATGTCTGTACCTATCTCGACGGTTTTCTGTTCTAATGTATAGAAATGCTTTTGTGACACCGCGACGGCTTTTAGAAGTTTGGTTAAATGCTCGGGGAGAGGGGGAATGAGGTACCCAAAATGTGCGACAAATCGCTGCAAGTCGGTAAAATTCTCTTTTACTGTGAGATGAACAGTGGATGGTTCAGGGATTGGGATAATTCGCTGTTGTGCTACTTGAACTTCAGCCCTGGGTTTAAAACAGAAACTGCTGTCACTCACCGGACACCGGCTACGGTTTCCATGCTGGTAGTGTTGCGCTGCAGTGGTAACACAATATGTTCCACCCCCGATGTATGCTACCTGCGGAGGCACATGATCTTGTGCCATTGCCTCCATGGTGCAATTCATGGACTTGGCGCCAGCCGTTCTGAACCCGCACTGTGGTGTTAAAAAGGCATTCAAGTGCTGGGGGCACAGTATTATGTGTGCTCCCCTGCCACGACAACCAGAGAGATCTGTACCTGTCATCGTTTGCTCCCAGCGGATGACGTAAGGTGGAACCGCTGCATAACGAATGTGGGCTCCCCCCTGAATGACACCAATGTTCTCTATCCGATATACCGGGGCGGGCTTTGCTGTGTTGCCCAAAACCGGCATGCGTAATACTATTCCCATAATAGTATGGTTTGAACGTCCGCAGTCCACGGGGACTGGGTAAGCTTCTGAAGCTAGCCTGAGCTGGCACGGACTTAATGCATTCTGAAAAGGGTGGAGCGCCCGCAGGTGTTTGTTACTTATCCAGGACGGGACCAAACCTTGTTTTAAATCCTCCAAATTACTGCGGCCCTCGCCCAGTAACCACGCCCCGTAAAGCACGCACACCTCGTTCTGCGCAGCTTGATCGGATGCATTCCGATCTTCCCTAATCAGGGCATTTACCGTACGCGCCTGTTTCTCCAGCTCTGCTATAATCTCTTTTAAGTGTAGTGTCATGGCTTGGTCCTCGTGCAGACCCGACCCTACCACTTTATTCTCATCTGTAAGAATATCCTTTAACTGTGTTTTTAAACCATTAATCTGGGTCTGCAGCTCCACACTGTCTAGAGCGTTGACCACAGATGTCCCTGTGTTAAAAGCAGTGAACGCATCGTTCACCAAACCCCTTCTTTGCCTCCCTACTTGGTCCAAAACTTCCTGCGGTGCGGTGTATAAACTTGTCTTATCGATTTCTGCAAAATCAAACTCGTAAAATTGCCTGAACATCTTGGTCAACAGGATCTGGTACAACTGTTCCGTCTTTTTGGGGCACCACTCTGGTAACCGTACCTCAGTGAGATTTAAAATCACCGAGGCCACCGCGTAATGTACCCCCTGAAATAGTATCTGGTCTGTGGGGACCAGTACCAAACCGTTCCCGGGTCCCTTACTAGTTTTAGGGCACCCTTCTTCCTCAGTTAGAACTACCGGAATCGTGGGCGGGGCTTTGCGTGGGCGCGTAATGAGCTCAGTGGCATTTACTGGGATCGGAGAGTATGGGGCTCCGCACCCCCTGGTGCTCGCATCCCACCTCATCCCCTGTCCGTTATCCTGCCACTGGTTAATAAAGAATATGGAGATGCCTTTGGGGCAAACGTACTTTGACCCCCACATACAAACATAAATCCCCTCATCTGGTTCCCACCATTTGTCCCAACAGACTTTCACTTGTCCATCTGTCCCCGTAATTGTCCGATGGGTATTATTACCCAGTCGCTCCCACTCAACCGAAGAGTTCCTCATAGTTTTGCTCAGCTTTCGCAGCCACCACCATCGGCTCAATGGGACATTCCCACTGCAGGTCAAACAAATCCGTTTGCCGACGGTGACGCTGATCCTGGGTGCGATGATCCGTACTTTGGGGCACATTAAAGAAGTCTCTTTGTAGGCGAACCCCGATGTGCTGGAATACTCCGTTGAGTTCGTTCCCAGCCATCCTGGCCACCTTCCCTTGTGGAAATAGGTGCTGGTCCCTTCTGCCTTCCGTCTCCCGGTCCCATCCACCGCGATGGGGGCCGTGTCCCCGGAACATCCAAACACCACGACATCCTTGGTGAGGCCCCGATAGGCCAATCCACATCCGATTGCCACGAGCAAAACTAGAAGTCGTTCCATCCTTCCTTGGTTCCTGTGATCAGATAGAATGAGGTAGCCAGCCTCGCAAAAAGTCTCTGGCTTTTGTGAAGGGTGAGCGGGTCCCCTGACCTCGCCTCACGTAAACTTCAACGTTTGCTAAATAGACTTCCTCTAAACCTAGCCTTAAAACTCCCATCATTTTATCGTTTTCTGTTACAAACACTACAAACTTAACCTTATTAAAACCACTTAAAACTTTAAACTAAAACTTAAAACCTTAAACTAATAACTTTACAATGCCGCCCGTTCTCAGGGCGGCCCCTTTAAATCCTGAGAAGGCTGCTGCGAGCTCTTCCCGACGGTGGGAGGGCACTGACCCTTCCCTCTGATCTGCCGCAGCCTGTTGCTGCGCTGACCCTTTCCTCTGATCTGCCGCAGCCTGTTGCTGCGCTGACCCTTTCCTCTGATCTGCCGCAGCCTGTTACTGCTTCGATGTGGCCTGTCTCTACCCGGGTTATCTTAACCTGAAACTTACGCCCTGGGGCAGCCTGGGGACCTGACCACATCTTCCTGGGCTGGGGTACTCTGCTTGACCTACGGGGAATTGCTATGGGCGGGGGCTCCGTGACGGACGGACCGGGTCCCGAGACCTTCAACGGGATGACCTGGGGTTCCATCACAGGCGCCAGCCCCGCCTCCGCTGACTCCGCCTCCCTAACCTCGGGGCTGGCAGTTCGGGGCCCCGCCCTGCTCGGCCCAGCAGGCGGCCCTTCACTCGCGAACTCTGCCTCCCCTGAGGACTGGACGTTCAAAGCGGGCGGCCACACCTCTGGGAACCACATAGCGGCTGGCCCGGCCTCCTCTAGCTCCTTCCTCCTGCTGTCGGGACCTGCAGCTTGTGTGTCCACCCCGTATGGATCTCTACCTAGCGGCCCCAATCCTTCCAGACCGTTCCTCTGAAACCACCCGTCATCATCACTATGCTCATCTGACCTATCCTCATCTGACCAGGGTACCCTGGGGTCCTCGTCATCTAACCCCCAACTCCAGAAAAACGCTGCATGATCGTCCGGGATGTCCCTTCCCCTGATGCAAGCTGCTATGCCTGCCTGTGTGCCTTGTGGTCCTACCTGGGGCTGTGCTTCCCCACTCGCAGGTCTGGCCCCTCCCTTAAGACAGGCCACCGCCCCTGCTTGTTTCTGTGAAATCTCACCTGCTGGAGGCTGCAGATTTCTATCCTGTTTTAAATCCTCATACTCCCTGCTCCTGGCTACCCTGTAGGCTGTTTTTATCTCTCTAAGCTGCCCTTCTAGCCTGAGCACGTCTAACTTTCCCATTTCGGGCGTTCTCTTCCCGCAGGGCCTGCTCTCTAAGCTGCCCTTCCAGCCCATCTATTTTCCCTATTAAGCGGGCGTTCTCCTCCCGCAAGGCCTGCTCTTTTAACCTGGCCTCCTCACCGCAGACCCCCTCCTGTGCGTGTCTTTTAAAAGGACACAGGTAGGCAGGCTGCGTGGGCTCTAGTCATTGGGTACTATTAGACGGTCCTGCGGCACCTACGGGGCCGGTTGCGACCGCCACCTGTCCACGCGCATTCAAAACCATCTTGCGCATGACTCCTAACACTGCTTCGAGGTCTTCGGGAGAGGTGGGTGCCTTTGCTTCCTTAGCCGGGACAGGCGCCTGGGTTCGGACCGCGGGATTTTTATCCTTGGAATCCTTCCAAGGGTTCCTGCAGTGCTTGCGCCAGTGCCCTGTCTTCCCACACCCGTAACAGGCATTACTTGCCTGTGGGGCGCGATTACCCTCCTGATGCCACTCTCTTTGAGCCGGGGCTGCGGGTCGTACCTCATGTACTCTTCCCTTAAAGGGACGTGTTGCCATACCCCTTATGTTACGGTAGCCTAACGTGAGTCGATTCAAGACCGACTCTTCCGTAAGGTTGAGGTCATTGGGATCGAACCAGGCTTTTGCCTGCTCTCTAACGGCTGGTAAACTGTTGGCTATTATGCACCTAAGCCAATGAATTAAAGCGGCGCCTTCCACATCTTCGCGCTCGGGCGCACCTAGACAGCTGCGCTCATATACTGGCCACAGCCTGTCGGCAAAAACCTTCGGGGGTTCTCCCTCCATCTGCACTGTCTGTCCCACTCTAGCAAACGGACCTCCGTCGTTCGCTCCCACTACTTCTAGGACCTCATTTTTCAATTCCTCATAACTTTTATTACCCCTCTTGCTATCGCCTGAGAGACACTGAAGGACCGAGCTATCTAAAGAGAACAGCAGCATTTTTGCTGTCTCCCCATCATCGCAGCCGTTGATGGCTGCGGCTTGCTCAACTTCCCTAAAATGTACGGAAGGGTCGTCTATCTCGGTCAGCTTCCTTACGTGGTTTATCATGGCTCTCAGCTGATGTGAACTGTGAGGCAACACCAGCTGTCCGAGGAGATCCCCCGGTTCTTCCCCACCGTTTCTGCTTGGGCCCCTTTTAATCCCCGTTACTGGATACAACGATCCCTTTTCTACTTCCTTTTCAACGGGCTCTTTTGTTTCTTCCGTTGCTTCCTCCCTAACCCAGGTTTCTGAATAGCTGGGTGGCGCGGAGGGCGCAGTGGCTACTACTTCTTCTGCTTTACTTGGTGGGGAATTTCTAAATCTCTCATTTACTAGCGGCTGGCGTGCCGACGGATTAATAAGGCACACCATGCCGTTCGCATTATTCACGGCCTTTTTGAGGCTCTCTATCTCTTTTTCGCAGGCGCTATGGTCGGCTCCCTGAAACTTATCCTCAAGGGCCAACTTATACGCCGACCTAACCCCCATTAAGCTCTCTTCTTGAGTTCTTATCTGGGCAGCTTGACGGTTACATCTTTCCTTCATCCTACTCTCGTTTAATTTTGCTTCAGTGATCTGGCACTCGAGATACTCTACCCTTGTTTTAAGGTAGCTGGAGACTTCCTGGCTTTCCTGGCGTAACTCATTTAAACTCTTAATGAGCGCCTCCCCTCCAGAAACCTTCTCCTCCATTTCCTCCTCTAGATGCTTGATTCGAGCGGTTAGCGCTGTATTGGTCTGGTTTGAAATCTGAACCTGCCTTTTGTAGCACATAAGCCAGACTGCTTTCTCAACTGCCTTTTTATGCTCCTTACTATCCGTCCACCTTTCAGCTGCCTCTAGTGGGCTCTTATCCGCTAACAGTTCGCTTATCCACTTTTTCGTTAGATTAACCTTTCCAAATACGTAATCCGCTATCTTTTCCTGCATCACATTTCGTACAGTCATTCCAAAATCTAACACACTACCCTCTCGCTGCCAGTGTCCTGCCGCGGTCGCCATTTTCTGTAAGGGATCCTCTCCTGACCCTGCGTGTCTCGTAGCCTGTGAGGTTCACGCGGCTCTGTGCAGCCTGTATGTCAGTGCGGGTCTAGGCCTGGTCTCCAGCCAGTCTGGGAACACTAGACACCCCTGTGAGTGGTTCGAATCACTCTCCCTTACGGTTCTAGACACTGGACTTAGATGCGAGAGCAGTAATGGAGATAAAACTCATGTAGACTTGGTTTGAACGGTACGAAATGGAAAATCTTTATTGCATGATACTTAAAATTATGAAATACATGTCATATGCACAGATTAATGACAGTACAATCTTACAAACAGTTATAATCACTCTTAGGGAAACGAGGAACGACCAGCACAACGTAAATAGGGCACACATTACAAATATCCTTAAACTTTAAACCCTCCCCTATCAATAACTATCCTAAAACTAGCTTCGTAGGATCCCGAGACTCATGCTCACCACTCGTAATAACTCGGAGAAATCCCGAATAGCTGATCGGATGTTTTTCACCGCAGCACCCACGTGTTGGTCAGGAGATCTCCTGGTCCCACTTGTTTACTGCTTCTGCTGCTCGGTCAGTCGGCTGGACCGTCCGCTGTAGTGAAGACCTCTGTTGGTGGACTTTACAGTTTAGTCGAGGAGCACCGTTGTCAATATCACTGATACGATGTGTTTGCACAGTCCAGTTATCGTCGATGCAATATGTCTTGTTAAAGAAGAAAACTTCCTGTCGAGAAGACTTGGCTGATCGACCTACAGGCGCGGTCGGGATTTACTGACCGTGGCGATGGATAAGGTCTTCTTCTCTTCTCCTCTCATCTCATCTCATCTCATCCCGGGCCTTCGGTTCCGCTGCCAGCTACCAACATAGGTCTTTGCAACAGTCTTTTACCCAGGAGCAGCCACGAGGTTACGAATCGACCGGATAAAACACAGGAGCAGCCACGATGATAACAGCAGCAAGCGGCAAGAGTCAAGAGCAAAAGAGCAAGCGCAAGAGAGCGAATGGACGGTTTGGGCCTGCAATTATAGTGCACAGTTCTTCCGTTTCCCGCCCAACTACAATGTCCATTCTTTTGTTTAAGGTTTGGCGCCCAAAATGTCCTGTATGGGTGATCTCTGTCCTTAATGGGTTTCGGGGCTACTCCTGAATGTTTGAGTACCTGCTAATATTTCTCCCATTGTTAAATCGGTCGGTGTTCCCCCTGGAGGGGTTTGGGGCTTCCAAGTGTCCTGTATAACTACCTGCTAACGGCTCTCTCATCGTAGAGCCGTTGGGAGTTTACATATTAATGTCCTTTGGATGGGCCCTTGATGGCTTTCCTTTGTACCTGGGAGACCGATTCCAGTATCGATGTTTATACTGTAAACCCATAATGTCCTGTGTATTGTCTTCACTGTGCTGAATCGTTATCGATCCTGCAAAAAAAATGTTTATTGGAACGCCATCTTGTCTGCCTGCTGAAAAGTCTCGAATGTTCTGTCACGCGGTGCGGCGGCCATTTTACAGGCTGCTTGTGTCCAATTTAAACCTGACAGCATTCCGCTGAAATAAAAGCTGTTTTTGAACGAAACTTGTGTTCTCTCCTTATTAAAATGAAATCGCGATAATTGCGAATTCTACACTAATGTAACCCCTCTTTTTAAAAAAGGAGGGAGGGAGAAAGCAGGGAATTATAGACCTGTCAGCCTGACATCGGTGGTGGGTAAAATGATGGAATCAAATATTAAAGATGTCATAACAGACCATTTGGAAAGTGGCGACATGATAGGTCCAAGTCAGCATGGATTTGTGATAGGGAAATCATGCTTGACAAATCTTCTGGAATTTTTTGAGGATGTTTCCAATAGGGTGGACGGGGGGCAACCAGTAGATGTGGTGTATTTGGACTTTCAGAATCCCTTTGACAAGGTCCCACACAAGAGATTGGTGTGCAAAGTTAAAGCACATGGGATTGGGGGTAATGTGTTGACGTGGATTGAGAACTGGTTGGCACACAGGAAACAAAGAGTAGGAGTAAATGGGTACTTTTCAGAATGGCAGGCAGTGACCAGCGGGGTACCGCATGGTTCAGTGCTGGGGCCCCAGCTGTTTACATTATATATTAATGATTTGGACGAAGGGATTAATTGTAATATCTCCAAATTTGCAGATGACACTAAATTGGGAGGCAGTGTGAACAATGAGGAGGATGCTAGGAGGCTACAGAGTGACTTGGACAGGTTGGGTGAATGGGCAAATGTATGGCAGATGAAGTACAATGTGGATAAATGTGAGGTTATCCACTTTGGTGGTAAAAATAGGGAGGCAGACTATTACCTGAATGGTGGCAGATTAGGGAAAGGGGAGGTGCAACGAGACCTGGGCGTCATGGTACATCAGTCACTGAAGGTGGGAAGGCAAGTGCAGCAGGCAGTCAAGAAAGCAAATGGCATGATGGCCTTCATAGCAAGGGGATTTGAGTACAGGAGTAGGGAGGTGATGCTACAGTTGTACAGGGCCTTGGTGAGGCCACACCTGGAGTATTGTGTGCAGTTTTGGTCTCCTAACTTGAGGAAGGACATTCTTGCTATTGAGGGAGTGCAACGAAGGTTCACTAGATTGATTCCTGGGATGACCAGACTGACATATCAAGAAAGACTGGATCAACTGAACTTGTATCCTCTGGAGTTCAGAAGAATGAGGGGGGATCTTATAGAGACGTTTAAAATCCTGACTGGTTTAGACAAATTAGATGCGGGCAGAATGTTTCCAATGTTAGGGGAAACTAAAACCAGGGGTCACAGTCTAAGGATAAAGGGGAAGCCATTTAAGACTGAGATGAGGAGAACTTCTTCACCCAGAGAGTGGTGAATCTGTGGAATTCTCTACCACAGAAGGTTGTTGAGGCCAGTTCGCTAAATATATTCAAAAGGGAGTTAGATATAATACTCACAACTAGGGGGATCAAGGGGTATGGCGAGAAAGCAGGAATGGGGTACTGAGGTAGCATGTTCAGCCATGAACGCATTGAATGGCGGTGCAGGCTCGAAGAACCGAATGGTCTACTCCTGCACCTATTTTCTATGTTTCTATGTTTCTATGTGAGTAGTGACCAATAGGGCAAAGTACCACATGGCAACTGCTACTTGTTTCAGGGAGTCAATGCCTTCAAGACAGAAGAGAAGGGCAGAAGAGTGAGGTGAGACAAGGAGAGAGGAGAGAAGGGGAGTGGAGGAGAGGGGAGAGCATATAAGGGGAGATGAGAGGAAGGGTGAGGAGAGGAGAGAAGGAAAGCGGAGGAGAGGGGAGATGAGCGATGAAGCATGAAGCTAAGAGAGAGGAGGGGAGGTAAGTGGAGGAGACAAGGGGAGGGGAGAGAAGGTAAGGGGAGGAAAGGAGGGGAGAAGAGGGAAAGGGGAGGGGGTGAGGAGAGGGGAAAATGAGAGGATAGATCAGAGGAACATGACCCATATTATTATTGAGAACATAAAGAAAGGTTGCAATAAAGAGAAAGAAAGTAGCAAGCCTACTGCTGTCCCGCTGAGATCAGTCAACTCAACTCAGACTGGCCATTGAACCTGGGGATGGCCTGGTCTCTGTGGCTCAGCTACTGACTGGATAGACCAGCTGAGCCACCAGGGGCGCATCAGGCTGTAGCAAAACACTGACTGTGGTTTTCAACCTATCATGTAAACCTTTGCCCCTCGGTTACAGATATACCCAAATGTGCTGAAGGTTTGGCCAATTACTGTGTGCCATTTCTGAAATCCTCGGGTCAGTCCATTTCTGGGCCAATATTTGTGTATTTTTGTATTGTTCATGCTGCGAAAGACTCTCACGGTGTTTCTTACTGTTTCAGGTTGTGTGCGGGATTATAGCGGGGTTTTTACACTACTTGTTCCTGGCAGCGTTCGTCTGGATGTTTCTGGAAGGAGTCCAGCTGTACCTCATGGTCAGAAACATCAGGAATTTGAGGGTTCCCCACTCAGAGAAAATCAGAAAGTACATGTACCCCTGTGGCTACGGGGTCCCTGCAGTAATCGTGGCCATTTCTGCTGCAGTCTATCACGATGGCTATGGGTCAGACAGTCAGTAAGTAACGTGTCCTGTTATTCCAGCCTTACAATGCAAATTGTGGCCTTACAGTTAAACTCAAATCACTGCTCTCGCCTGTGGACTCCAAACTTCTTTCTCTTTATTTCTTTTCTCAATAATAATACAATTCATGTTCCTCTGAACAATCCTCTCATTTTCTCCTCTCCTTGTCCCTCCCCTTTCCCTCCTCTCTTCTCCTCTCTCTTCCCCTCCTTTCTGCCCCTTACCTTCTCTCCCCTCTCCTTGTTTCCTTCCCTTACCTCTGTAAGCCTTTCTCTTACTACTGTTCGGACTTCGAGAATTATGAATAAGCATAACAATGACAGATAAGTATGTGATCAATAAAATTGGTCTTTATTCACACTACAGTTCAAAATTCAAGTGTACATTGCAATCAATGTGCACCCAATTTACCCGTCCATAAAATTATCTCCCCAGCAACTTATACGCTACCTCCTGGTGATTTATATCCCAAGTCAACCGTACATAAAAGTACCCTTTAACAATATCTAAGCTCTCTGTCCGACTTTTATACATACTCCTTTATCTCTGGGTGATCAGTCCAGAAAAGTCATATGCCGCAAACATAGACTGGCCAGCTTTCTTTGTTCATCTGTTCTTCTGCTCTTCTTTCTTTGTTCTGAATTTCTCACCTCTGGGTTATCTCTTTATAGAGTCTTTCTGCCGGCCTCCCTTGTATATCACCATCTGCCTCCCTCTGATAGGTCAGTTTCACTCCAAACCTTCCCTGCTTGGAGTTCCTCCCGCATGATACGTTTATGTTCCTGTGAGGTGTGTGGGGGGCGGGACTTCCTCTTCACTCGGTGTCTCCTTCCTGTCCATGTGATCTTATAAACAAAGGACCGTGCTGACCACCAGGCAAAGGACCCCCTGCTGACTTCCGCCATTTTGTGTCTTCACAAACGAAGAAACACACAAAGGACTTCTGAGAATTCCACAACCATTTCACAATTCGTTCTGAACTTCGATCTGCACCGGCTCTTTGAAAGAGGATTCTAGATCACAACAACTCGCTGTGTAAAAAACAATTCCTCATGTCACCTCTCGTTCTTTTGCCTATCACCTTAAATCTATATCCTTTGGTTACCGACCCTTCTGCCACTGGAAACAGTTTCTCCTTATTTACTCTATCAAAACTGTTCCTGATTTTGAACACCTCTATCAAATCTCCTCTTAACCTTCTCTGCTCTAAGGAGGACCCCAGCTTCTCCAATCTCTCCACAAAACTGAAATCTCTTATCCCTGGTACCATTCTAATAAATCTCTTCTGCACCCTCTCGAAGACCTTGACATCCTTCCTAAAGTGTGGTGCCCAGAATTGAACACAATACTCCAGCTAAGGCCTAACCAGTGTTTTATAAAGGTTTAGCATAACTTCCTTGCTTATTTTTTAACAGCTTTCTCAACTTGCCACGCCACCTTCAAAGATTTGTGTACATACACACCCAGGCCTCTCTGTTCCTGTATCCACTTCCTCCTCTCCTCTCTCGTCCCCTTCCCGTCTCTCCTCCCTCCTGTCCTCTCCCTTCCTCTGATTCCCCCCTCCTCCCCTCTGCTCTCTCCTCGCCTGCCCGTCTCTCCTCCACCCTCTCCTCTCCTCGCCACTCTCCCCATTGCTTGGCCTGTGCTCAGGAATGATTGCAGGCTACCTACGTGACTGTGCACAAAATCATAGCCTAGCCCAATCCTGTCACAGCCTGATGTTTACACACGAGGGATTTCCAACTGGAATCACTGGTCAGCAATCAGGAATGGGGTCCTGGCTGATTTCACCCCTTCCCCCGCCCCACCCTAACCCAGCAATTGTAGCTCCTCTCCCAGTCACATCAGCACATACCAGGGACCTCCCTGGAGTCCTGTGGCTCAGGTCCACATCAGGCAGTCCACTTACCAATGTAGCTACTGAGTGCCTGCACCGGGGGGGAGAAAGATGTATTTCATAGAATCACACAGCACAGAAGGAAGCCATTCGGCCCATCGTGCCTGTGCCGGCTCTTTGAAAGAGCCAATTAGTCCCACTCCCCTGCTCTTTGCCCATAGCCCTGCAAAATTTTCATTTTCAAGCATTTATCCAATTCCCTTTTGAAAGTCACCATTGAATCTGCTTCCACCGCCCTTTCAGGCGGCGCATTCCAGATCACAACCATTTGCGTTCATACCATTCATCCTTTAGCAAGTGGATTTCCGATATTTGTCAGCCTCAGTCAAGGTTGGGGGGAAGGGGTTGAGGTATCAGGCATGTATGAAGAGAAGGGAAACCCAGAGTGCAGGCACACAACAGATTGTGGGGGCAAGTGAAGGAGGGGTGGAGCACATGGCCTCTCGTTTGAGGGATGGCTAAATGGACAGGTAGGTCCATGAGGTGCTGAGAGGAGGGTTGCCCAATCTGACACTAAAGGCCACTCTGCCCAGAGGGTACCCGGGCACCATTCTGGGCAGCAGGCAGTCAGCCGGCTCAACACTGTGTAAACTACCTGCAAGAGCTGGGAACAAACGAAGGAGAAGACAGCACATTTAAAGGGACCTGGTCAGGAAACAGCGCCCAACATGTACCACGTCTCATAGACGGCCCAAAGATTGCTTGCTGCAACGTGTTGCCTGTTCCCTGTCTACTGCTCGCTCATGTCGAGAGAAAGAAAGAAAGACAGACAGACAGACAGACTCTGACTGACTGATTGATTGATTGATTGACTGATCGATCGATCGATACCTGCAGATATATAGGGCCTTTCATGACCTCAGAACATCCAATCAGCTTTACAGCTAATGAAGTACTTTTGAAGTGGAGTCACTGTTGTAATGTAGGAAATGTGGCAGCCAATTAGCACACAGCAAGCTCCTACAAACAGCAATATGACAATGACCGGATCATCTGTTTTAGTGATATTGGTTGAGACATAAATATTGGTCAGGATATAAGAACATAAGAATTAGGAGCTGGAGTCGGCCATACGGCCCCTCGAGCCTGCTCCGCCATTCAATAAGATCATGACTGATCTTCGACCTCAACTCCACTTTCCCGCACTATCCTCATATCCCTTGATTCCCCATGCGTTCAAAAGTCTATCGATCTCAGTGTTGAATATACTCAACGTCTGAGCATCCACAGCTGTCTGAGGTAGAGAATTCCAAAGATTCACAACACTCTGAGTGAAGAAATTCCTTCGCATCTCAGTCCTAAATAGCCTGACGACTTATCCCGAGACTGTGCCCCCTGGTTCTAGACTCTACAGCCAGGGGAAACAGCCTCTCAGCATATACCTTGTCAAGCCCTCTAAGAATTTTACACGTTTCAATGAGACCGGGGAGAATTCCCCTTCTCTATTTTGAAATAGTGCCATGGGATCTTTTACGTCCACCCGAGAGGGCAGACGGGGCTTCGGTTTAATGTCTCATCTGAAAGACGGATGAGGCCCTTGCACCACAGCACAGGCCCCGCGAATAACCAGGGGCTGCGCATTCAAAACGCAGTCTGGACCCAAGGGCCGGAATTTTCTCAAGGGAGGCGGGTTGGGGGCGGAATGGGGGGGGTGGGGGGTTGCCTCCGAGGCGGACGGGAAACCCAGGAGGCCGACTTTAACGGCAGGGCCTGATTTGAATGCGAGGCCTCGGACTCCCGCCCGCAGCCAGACAGATTGAGAGGCTGGCTGGCTGCGGCCGGGTAGGCCTCAGATGCGAGGGGTCAGTCCAGGGGGAGGGATCGCGGGATCAGCATGGTTGGGGATCGTGGGGGGTAGGGCTGGGGGGGGGCGGCAGGGGGAGATTGTGGGGGGGGGGGGAGTCGGTGATCGGCTGGGGGATTGGCTGGGGGTCGGGGATCGGGGATCAGGGATCGGGAGGAGGGTTGGGGGATTGGCAGGAAATCGGGAGGTGGGGGGATCAGCCGGGGTTCGGAGGGATCGGGGATCGGCATGGGCTAGGTCGGGGATTGGGAGGTGGGGTCGGGGATCGCGGGGGATCGACAGTGGGGGGGGTGTCGGGGATTGAGGGGGGTCGAGAAGAGGGGTTCGGCTGGAGCATCGGCAGCGGGGTAGAGAATATCAGGGCCGGCCTCATCATCATCGATGGGGTGGGCGGGGGAGGCCTCATGGTGGGGATTGGAGGCCTGGGGTGGGGATTGGAGGCCTGGGGCAGTGGGGAGGCCTCATGGTGGGGATTCAAGGCCTGGGGCAGGGGGAGGCCTCATGGTGGGGATTAGAGGCCTGGGGCAGGGGGGAGGCCCATGGTGGGGATTGGAGGCCTGGGGCAGGGGGGGAGGCCTCATGGTGGGGATTGGAGGCCTGGGGCAGGGGGGAGGCCTCATGGTGGGGATTGGAGGCCTGGGGCAGGGGGGAGGCCTCATGGTGGGGATTAGAGGCCTGGGGCAGGGGGGAGGCCTCATGGTGGGGATTGGAGGCCTGGGGCAGGGGGGAGGCCTCATGGTGGGGATTAGAGGCCTGGGGCAGGGGGGAGGCCTCATGGTGGGGATTGGAGGCCTGGGGTGGGGCCTCCGATCATGGTGGGTGGGTTAGGTGGGGAGCCTGGATCCAGGAGACAGGTATAAATCCACTTACCTCCTGGATTCAGCAGTCCCCGCCTCTGTTTAACTGCCGGATTAATGAAACCCGTCCGCAGGCAGTTAAATTCAAAATGGAGGGGAGAAAAGAGGCTGCCAGCCTCATTACAATATTTAAATTAATGTCCCGGCCCCTGGGAGCGGGTTGGTCGCCCGCCCTCCGTTAAAACCGGAAGTGGGCGGGCTGGAGGCGGGATCAAGTCGGGAATCCCATTTTTAAACCCACGCTCCAAACCCACCCGTTATTTTAGGGGAAAATTCTAGCCACGGACTCTGCCCCTGGTTTTCCTCCGCTCTCTGCGCTTGGTGCGTTCCCGTGAAACCGCCACATGGGGGTAGAATCCCCGACCCGTGACTAATGTCTGCATTTATTGAGGGTGAATGTCTCCTAAATGTCGGTCTATTACCTGCCAACGCAAGGAACGTATTATCATCCAATCAATGCGCGGGTTCTGAGAATATTTTTGCAGGATAAATCTCCTGCGATTCGCGGTTTGCGCTCTCCTGTGCGACTCATCGTTCCGACCGATTCACTTTCTTCTCTTAACTTCCAGCTGCTGGATCTCCACGAACCGCGGATTCATCTGGAGTTTCCTGGGGCCGGTGTGTCTGATAATTGGGGTAATTTTTATACCATCCATATCGAGGTTCTGGGGTTTTATTTGCGAGAGATTGCATCACATGATCATGTTTGAAACGTGCAGTAAACTCCTGCTCTGTTTATGTATCTAACTCCACCCCCATTTACATTAGAAACATAGAAAAATAGGAGCAGGAGTCGGCCATTCGGCCCTTCGAGCCTGCTCCGCCATTCAATATGATCATGGCTGATCCTCTATCTCAATACCATATTCCCACTCTCTCCCCATACCCCTTGATGCCTTTTGTGTCTAGAAATCTATCTATCTCCTTCTTAAATATATTCAGTGACTTGGCCTCCACAGCCTTCTGTGGTAGAGAATTCCACAGGTTCACCACCCTCTGAGTGAAGAAATTTCTCCTCATCTCAGTCCTAAATGTCCTACCCCGTATCCTGAGACTGTGACCCCTCGTTCTAGACCCCCCAGCCAGGGGAAACATCCTCCCTGCATCCAGTCTGTCAAGCCCTGTCAGAATTTTATACATTTCAATGATTAATTCAAAAATTAATTAGCAAGGTGCCCCTCATTGGTACCTCATAGTGTCCTCCATAACCTCTCTCCACCCCCCCATTGCCCCTCTCCCATAACAGCCTCTCTCCCCCCACAGCCTCTCCCCCCACAGCCTCTCCCCTCACAGCCTCTCTCCCCCCACAGCCTCTCCCCCCACAGCCTCTCCCCCCACAGCCTCTCTCTCCCACAGCCTCTCCCCCCACAGCCTCTCCCCCCACAGCCTCTCCCCCCGACAGCCTTTCCCCCCCACAGCCTCTCCCCCCCACAGCCTCTCTCCCCACAGCCTCTCCCCCCACAGCCTCTCTCCCCCCACAGCCTCTCTCCCCCCACAGCCTCTCCCCCCACAGCCTCTCTCCCCACAGCCTCTCCCCCCCACAGCCTCTCCCCCCACAGCCTCTCTCCCCCCACAGCCTCTCTCCCCCCACAGCCTCTCTCCCCCCACAGCCTCTCCCCCCACAGCCTCTCTCCCCCACAGCCTCTCCCCCCCCCACAGCCTCTCTCCCTCACAGCCTCTCCCCCCCACAGCCTCTCCCCCACAGCCTCTCCCCCCCCACAGAATCTTCCTCACTTTGCATCACAAACCAATGCCTTTCAAGAAGAGAAAAGGAAAAATTGTTGACTGGGAGGCCAGTTTGAAAGCCCCCCATATCTGGGTGTGAGCATCAGTTGATGAATCACATGAATTAAAGAGTTAAAAAGGGGTTGATTCCAGATACAATCCACCAGAATCTGTTGACGTTCAGTCAACACATGTCTTCAAATCTTCCAACAGATCAACACAGTTCTGTTCTTCACAATACTCTGGATATTGAGAAAAGAAGTTTCCAAGCGCGACACTCAAGTGTCCAAACTTCAGGACACGAGGTGAGTGTCACCGCGTCTCGGACTTTACAGGAAACTTGGGAACAGATAAATATTTTGAAGTTTATAGGAAGGTTTATCAAATGAAAAATTTGCCGGGCTGTGGGGAAAGAGCTGGGGAGTGGGACTAATTGGCTCTTTCAAAGAGCCGGCACAGGCACGATGGGCCGACTGGCCTCCTTCTGCTCTATATGACTCTATAAGCTTTACATCTAAAAGGTCAGCATTATTTAAAGGAAAAGATTAAAAACTTGACACACATTTGAACTCTGGTCAATAAAGTCAGCGTGCAGATCAGAAATCATGAATAAATCTATACTTAAACATCACAGTCACAGTGCTGTGAATGAGTTTGCCAATCCGGTGCCATCTTATGTGGTAGGCCACATCCGCTGGGAACTGCAGAGGTTGCCATAGCTCATTTCATGGCAGCACCTTACAGCAAGTAGTCAGAAGACTTTCCTCCAATGCCTTGGGCTCAACTTGAACCCAAGTCACAAAGGTGAAAGGTTGGTGTCCCAAGGTGAAAGGCCAGAGTTCCACAGGCCAAAGACCAAGGTTTAACTCGCCATAGCTCAGTGGTAGCACTCTTGCCTCTGAGTCAGAAGGTCATGGGTTTGAGCTTTGCTCCAAAGATTTATTCCATAATGTAGATTGATACTTCAGTTCAGCTACTTCAGACACACCCCAGTGCCTCAGTGGGAAGGCGCTCTCTTACTGGAGGTGGTCATTGCCTGGCACTTGTATGACGCAAATGTTACTTGCCACTTAATAGCCCAATCCTGGATGTTGTCCAGGCTTTGCTGCATGCCGGCACAGACTGCTTTTATTATCTGAGGAATTGGGAATGGAGTCAAACACTGCGCAATCATCAGCGAGCATCTCCACTTCTGACCTTATGATGGAGGGAAGGTCAATGATGAAGCAGCTGAAGATGGTTGAGCCTAGGGCACTGCCCTGAGGAAGACCTGCAGTGATGTTCTGGGATTCAGATGATTGACCTCCAGCAACCATAACCATCTTTCTTTGTGCTAGGTATGACTGCAGTCAGTAGACAGGTTTTCCCCTGATCCCCATTAACTTCAGTTTTACTAGGGCTCCTTGATGTCAAGGGCAGTCAATCTCACCTCAGCTCTGAATTCAGCTCTTTTGTCCATGATAGGACCAAGGCTGCAATAAGGTTTGGTGCTGAATGCTCCTGGCGGAACCCAAACTGAGCATCGGTGAGCAGGTTATTGGTGAGTAAATGCCGCTTGATAGCTCTGTTGACGATTCCTTCCATCACTTTGCTGATCGGGCAATAAATGGCTGGGTTGGATTTGTCCTGCTTATTGTGGCCAGGACATACCTGCGCAATTGTCCACATTGTTGGGTAGATGCCAGTGTTGTATCTGTACTGGAACAGCTTAGCTAGGGTGCAGCTAGTTCTGGAGCACAGATCTTTAGCAATATAGCTAGGATGTTATCAGGACCCATAGCCTGTGCAGTGTCCAGAACACTCAGCTTTTTATTTAATATGATATGGATTAAATCGAATTGGCTGAAGACTGGCATCTATGATGGTCGGGACCGCAGGAGGAGGCCAAGATGTATCATCCACTGAGCACTTCTGGCTGAAGATGGTTGCAAATGTCTTTTGCACTCACGTGCTGTGCTCCGCTATCGTTGATGATGGGGATGTTCATGGAGCCTCCTTCTCCCATTAGTTGCTTAATTGTCCACCACCATTGATGACTGGATATGGCACGGCTGCAGAGCTTTGATTTGATCCATTGGTTGTAGGATTGCTTGGTTCTGCCTAGAGCATGTTGCTTCCACTGTTTAGCATGCATGTAGTCCTGTGGTGTACCTTCACCAGGTCGGTGCTGCTCCCAGCATGCTTTTGAATAAGGGTTGGTCTCTGGCTTGATATAATGGTAGAGTGAGGAATATGTTGGGCCATGAGGTTACGGATTGTGGTGGAATATAATTATGCTGCTGCTGATGGCCCACAACGCCTCATGGATGCCCAGTTTCTAGATGCTAGATCTGTTCTCATTCTAACCCACTTAGCTCGGTGGTATTGCCACACAACATGATGGAGGGTGTCCTCAGTCTGAAGACGGCCTTGGTCTCCACAAGGACTGTGCGGTGGTCTCTCCTACAATGCTGTCATGGACAGACACGTCTGAGACAGGTAGATTGGTGAGGACAAGGTCAAATAGGTTATTCCCTCGTGTTGGTTCTCTCACCACTTGCCGTAAGCCTAGTGCTCAGGACTCGGCCAGCTCAGTCAGTGGTGGCACTACCGAGCCAGTCGTGGTGATGGACATTGAAGTCCTCCTTGCTACCCACAGTGCTGTATCTCACTGATCTCTCTTTGTTGCAGGATGCTGACGTTTAAAGCCATTGCACAGGTGTTTATCCTGGGCTGTACTTGGATTTTTGGATTGTTTCAGTTTGAGAAAGAAGCCGGGGTGATGGCCTATTTATTCACCATCGTCAACAGTTTCAGGGCACCTTCATCTTCATCCTCCTCTGTGTGTTAAATCCCAAGGTAGGGAATATTGCCTCGTTCGATCTCTAAGTGACGGTTTTAAGCTGATAGGACAGGTACCATCTTGTGGAATCGAAGTCCTTTCTCCTTTTTCCCTCTCCTGACAGAGCTGGCGAGTACTGGGGTTTGCTTCCATGAGTGCTCTCCAGGCCCTTGTCTGAGTGGCCACTCTTTAGGTGTGAGACCAGGCAGTGAATGCAGGCATGGTATTGGAGCAACAGCATCAAGCTCTGTCCTTCCGTCATCAGACACCCTCTTTCCGACGGGGAACACTGAAAAGTGCTCGGGAGCGGGAGTGCCGGCTGATTGCTTCCCCTCCCTTTCTAACCCTGGGACACTGAGGCCAACTGTAGCCCCCAAATTGTGCGCCGTCAGCGATCAGCAAGTTCAGTGCAGACCAGGGATGGAACAAAATATTACAAAGTATTTACAGCTCAGAAACAGGCCATTCAGGCCAACAGGTCCATGCCTGTGTTTATGCTCCATATGAGCCTCCTCCCAGCCCTCTTCATCTAACCCCTTCAATATATCCTTCTATTCCTTTCTCCATCATGTTCTTATCTAGCTTCCCCTTGTTATTCTCCTCAACTACTCCCACATTCTCACCACTCTCTGGATAAAGAAGTTTCTGCCTGAATTCTCTATTGGATTTATTAGTGACTATCTTGTATTCATGGCCCCCTAGTTTTGGTCTCCCCCACACAATTGGAAACATCTTCTCCACATCTCCCCTATCAAACCCCTTTCATAATCTTAACGACCTCTATCAGGTCACCGCTCAGCCTTCTCTTTTCCAGAGAAAAGGGCCCCAGCCTGTTCAACCTGGAACCTTCGGCAATAAACAGTCGCTCTGCAAGTCACAGTCTGTAGTGAATATGATGAAGATTTTATTCTTATTTCATACAAACATCTCTATAAAGTTATAAAGTGGGCATCTCGCCGAGGAGACCAGCAAAGAAAGTGTAATTCATTGCAGGAAGTATCAGTCACAGGAGTTTTGAATGTGATTTACAAAGAAAGACTTGCATTTATATAGCGCCTTTCACGACCTCAGGACGTCCCAAAATGCTTTGCAGCCTGTGTAGTACTTTCGAATAGCAGTCACTGTTGTAATGTAGGGAAAACAGCAGCCGATTTGTGCACAGCGATATGCTAATGACCAGATAATCTGTCTTCGTGATGTTGGTTGAGGAATAAACATTGGCCCAGGACAATTCCCCTGCTCTTCAAATAGTGCCATGGGATCTTTTACGTCCGCCTGAGAGGGCAGACGGGGCCTCAGTTTAACATCTCATCCTAGAAACAGCACCGCCAACAGTGCAGCACTCCCTCAGTATTGCCCTGGAGTATCAGCCTGGATTTTGTGCTCAAGTCTCTGGAGTGGGACTTGAACCCACAACCTTCTGACTCAGAGACGAGAGTGCTACCCACTGAGCCACGGCTGACACCTGAGAGTAACAACTATATTTAAATTCCACATAATTTATACCAAGAGCACGTTGACTCCGAACAATAATAATGTGGCAAGGTCCCAGATTTAGTGTGAAACTCTAATTGTTCTCATTCGGTTAACTATCGCTGGAGTAATGACTGTGTGTTGTATCTTGCCTTAAGGTGAGGGCGGAGTACCGGAAATGGTTTGCCAAGACGTGCAGAGCAAAGGCTTCACCGGAGAATACAGCCACCACAATGACAGCCATGTCGGTGAGTGGGTCTCGGCTCATATCTTAATAACTTAGAATCATAGAATCTAGATTCGGCCTCTCCTAATCGTCAGCGGTTACATCCAGAATCTCATCACTAAGGGAATCGCACTTTAACAAACAGCTGATTGAAACTGCTTGAAGGCCCAACTTTGCCTGAAAAAGGCCGAGCTTTTTAAATGGGTAAGTTCAGGGTAAGTATTTATTGACCTGCCTGAAATAGCCGGCCCGTTTAATATGTTATAAGTGTCACCCTTGTAATTGACGCGTATGGTGATGGTGAGCGGTTAGCGCCATTTGTCCGATATAGGGGGCTGCCTGTAATAAGCGTGGACAGTTTAATTGGTCGGGACTGCACCCAGATTTTCCAGTCGGTGTTATTTTAATGCTGGTATTAACTCATTTATTTAAATGGATTCACGGTGATTCAGATTTCTAAGCCTGCTACACTTGTGAACTTTGACCTACTGTGCCGTAGGCCTCAGCCCCTCACTCGGTTTCTCAATGTTCCAGTGCTCCCATCTTGTTTCTCTGTATTGGGTTCTCTTCTGACCAAATCCTGTGCCCCGAGTTTGTTTTCCAGACCGGAGTTAACTCACTGAACACGATTATAAGAATTTATTTTCCATTTTGATGCAGAGCTCGGAGCAATGATGAAGCTGCTCTCCTCTCGTCGATTGTGCGACGTAGGCCGAACGGATGGAGAAGTGAAGACCATCATCCTCTTTGCTGCGGCGATGAGAATGGACTTTACAAAGATGTTGGAACTATCCTGCCCAGAAATACAACATGGAAACAGGCCATTCGGCACAACCAGTCCGTGTCGGTGTTTAACCTTCACACGAGCAAATAGTTCTAATCACATTTACCCACTTTGACCAGATTATCTGATCATTATCACGTTGCTGTTTGTGGGATCTTGCTGTACGCAAATGGACTGCTGCGTTTCCTACATTACAACAGTGACTGCACCTGAACCCTCCCCTGGGGGGCACGGTGCCACCACCCGAACCCTCCCCCGGGGGGGCAAGGCGCCACCACCCGAACCCACCCCGGGGGGCAAGGCGTCACCACCCGAACCCTCCGCCGGGGGGCAAGGCGCCACCACCCGAACCCTCCCCCCAGCCCCATGTCTGTACCGTTGATCTGCTCGCCGAGCTGCCGGAGGGGCAGCACCTCCTGCACCACGTACTGCTTCACCCGCCCGCTCTTCAGCAGGTCCGGGCTCACCCGGGGGATGACAAAGTCAAAGGCCATCGGGGAATCTGCAACACAGGAGGGCGGTTAATGGGATTCTGCATCCTCACAAACTCTCACATCAAGACTCGCACACCAGCACCGACTGAGTCCATAGGAAGAAAATGTCGTCGATGTATCTGGTGTATAGCGTTGGTTGGAGGTCCTGTGCTGCGAAGAAGTCTTGCTCGAACTTGTGCATGAAGATGTTGGCGTATTGGGGTGCGAATTTGGACCCCATGGCTGTTCCGTGTGTTTGGGTAAAAAACTGATTTTCTTCCTCTGGACCCACGGCGAAGAATCACTGAAAAGACTACACGATAACATCAACAAGTTCCATCCCACCATCAAACTCACCATGGACTACTCCTCAGAATCGGTTTCATTCTTGGACACACGAATCTCCATCAAAGACGGACACCTCAGCACTTCACTCTACCGCAAGCCCACGGCCAACCTCACGATGCTCCACTTCTCCAGCTTCCCCCCTAACCACGTTAAAGAAGCCATCCCCTATGGACAAGCCCTGCGAATACACAGGATCTGCTCAGATGAGGAGGAACGCGATGGACACCTACAGACACTGAAAGACGCCCTTGTAAGAACGGGATATGACGCTCGACTCGTCGATCGACAGTTCCGACGGGCCACAGCGAAAAATCGCATAGACCTCTTCAGAAGACGAACACGAGACACAACCAACAGAGTACCCTACGTCGTCCAGTACTTCACCGGAACGGAGAAACGACGCCATGTTTTTCGCAGCCTTCAACATGTCATCGATGACGACGAACACCTCGCTAAAGCCATCCCCACGCCTCCACTACTCGCCTTCAAACAGTCACCTAACCTCAAACAGACCATCGTTTGCAGCAAATTACCCAGCTGTCAGGATAACAGCGACCACAACACCACACAACCCTGCCACGGCAACCTCTGCAAGACATGCCAGATCATCAACACGGATACCATCATCACACGTGAGGACACTACCCACCAGGTACATGGTACATACTCATGTGACTCGGCCAACGTTGTCAACCTCATACGTTGCAGGAAAGGATGCCCCGGAGCATGGTACATCGGCGAGACCATGCAGACACTGCGACAACGTAGGAACGGACACCGCGCAACAATCGCCATGCAGGATGGTTGCCTCCCAGTCGGGGAACACTTCAGCAGTCAAGGACATTCAGCCTCCGATCTCTAGGGTAAGCGTTCTCCAAGGCAGCCTTCGAGACACACGACAACGCAAAATCGTCGAGCAGAAACTGATAGCCAAGTTCCGCACCCATGAGGACGGCCTCAACCGGGATCTTGGGTTCATGTCACATTACATGTAACCCCACCTGACGTAGAGTCATCCAGACTCGAGTCGTCATTGGCTTGTTCTCTCTGCACAGATGCGGCCGGACCTGCTGTGAATTCCAGCAAAAAAAGTCTTTTGTTTTCCATACAGACCCCAGCATCTGCCACATTTGACCCCTTGTGACCCCACCTCATTGTCTTTGATGTAATGTTTTCCTGACTGACCTGTTTGGACACCATCCACACCTTTGATTGCCGTGACTATCTCTCTGCCGAGGTGTGATAAAGGGCAGTTAGAAAGATTAACTGTAATCATCTGGCAGTGTTCTCTGACTATATATGCTGTGCCTATATGCATCTCTTCACTTCACCTGATGAAGGAGCAGTGCTCCGAAAGCTTATGATTTCAAATAAAGCTGTTGGACTATAACCTGGTGTTGTGCGACTTCTCACATTTGTCCACCCCAGTCCAACACCGGCATCTCCACATCAATAATAAAATAGTATTTTTTCTCTTTTTAGAACTGTTAAGGTTGCGATTGACTGATTCACCAACTGTAAATTGCATGTCAGTTCTTTTTATAAATCTCTATATATTTTTAGAATTGTCTCACAGAAGTCTTTTGTATCAATAACTCGCAAACTCAATCTCTGTACACACTTTGGTGAAGAGTTACAGAATTCCGAGGGAGTTTTCCGTACCCTCATAATATCCGGGACGTTACAGTCTAGCTAAACTTATTAAAAGTGCTATCTGGAGGACGGTAACATTCTCGGGTTGTTCCTTTCCTTTAGGGAGAGATAGTCCAGACCTTTAGTCCCAATCAAGCGTCTTTAGGATTCGGCTACCTCAAACTTTAGTTGAAAGTGAACGTCTGAGGAAGGATGTTCTTGCCATGGAAGGAGTTCAGTGAAGATTCACAAGGCTGATACCTGGGATGGCAGGAATGACATATGAGGAGAGATTGGGTCGATTGGGCTTATACTCGCTGGAGTATAGAAGAATGAGAGGGGATCTCATCGAAACATAAAATTCTGACAGGTCTGGACAAACTAGATGCAGGAAGAATGTTCCCGATGGTCGGAGAGTCCAGAACCAGGGGTCATAATCTAAGGATAAGGGGTAAGCCATTTAGGACAGAAATGAGGAAGAATTTCTTCACCCAGAGAGTGGTGAACCTGTGGAATTCTCTACCACAGGGAGGTAGTTGAGGCCAAGTCATTAAATAGATTCAAGAATGAGTTAGATATATTTCTTAAAGCTAACGGTATCAAGGGATATGGGGAGAAGGCAGGTACAGGGTACTGAGTTTGGATGATCAGCCATGATCTCATCGAATGGCAGAGCAGGCTCGAGGGGTCGAATGGCCTACTCCTGCTCCTATCTTCTATGTTTCTATGTCTGAGAAATACGCCTGATCCGGGGTAGCCCTAAAGGGGCTAGGACTAGTAAACATCCCTTCACTATAATTGATCATTCCGAGTTTATCTATGACATGTACCTTTGATGTAGCCGAAATACGGTGTATAGAGGAGCATGGTTTTCAACAGCTCTTCGGAAGGCTCGAAAGATAGAACTTGAAGGTGAAAAGCCACTCTCTGATCCGGGTTGAGCTGATCCCTCATCCAAGGTATCAATAAAGTCTATTCTGTATACGACACTACAAAGTGTCTCGTGCTTACTCGAAGCGTGTTGCTGTGAACCAGAGGGGGAAAGAGGTTTAATGCTAACGAATCCCAAAGCAAAGTTGTAAAAAGAATTACATTATATGATGCAGTGTTTATGTATGTATGGATGACCTCCAAAAACTTAAGGTCATCCAAAACTCTGCTGCCCGTGTCCTAACTTGCACCAATTCCCATTTACCCATCACCCCTGTGCTCGCTGAGCTATACTGGCTCCCGGTTAAGCAAAGCCTTGATTTTAAAAATTCTCGTCCTTGCTTTCAAATCCCTCCGAGGCCTCGCCCCTCCCTATCTCTGTAATCTCCTCCAGCCCCACAACCCCCCCGAGATATCGGCGCTCCTCCAATTCTGGCCATTTGAGCATCCCCGATTTTCTTCGGCCGTGGCTTCAGCTGCCTAGACCGTAAGCTCTGGAATTCCCTGCCTAAACCTCTCCACCTCTCCACCTCTCTCTCCTCCTTTATGTCGTTCCTTAAAACCTACCTCTTTGACCGAGCTTCAGTCATCTGCCCTAATATCTCCTTATGTGGCTCGGTGTCAAATTTTGTTTTGATAATCGCTTTCTTGTGAAGCGCCCTGGGACATTTTACTACATTAAATACAAGTTGTTGTTGTTGTTATGTGTGTCTATATAGCATATAATGATCAAGATTAGAACATAAGAAATAGGAGCAGGAGTAGGCCATTCGGCCCCTCGAGCCTGCTCCGCCATTCAATAAGATCATGGCTGATCTTCTACCTCAACTCCACTTTCCTGCACTATCCCCATATCCCTTGATTCCCTAAATATTCAAAAATCTATTGATCTCTGTCTTGAATATACTCAACGACTGAGCCTCCACTGCCCTCTGGGGTAGAGAATTCCAAAGATTCACCACCCTCTAAATGAAGAAATTTCTCCTCATCTCAGTCCTAAATGGCCGACCCCTTATTCTGAGACTGTGACCCCTGGTTCTAGACTCCCCAGCCAGGGGAAACATTCTCCCTGCATCTACCCTGTCAAGCCCTGTAAGAATTTTGTATGTTTCAATGAGATCACCTCTCATTCTTCTAAACTCTAGAGAATATAGGCTTAGTCTACTCAATCTCTCCTCATAGGACAATCCCCCCCCATTAGTCTACAGTGCTGTGTGTATGGTATACTATATTGGTTAATGGCAAGTTCCCAATCCAAAAACTGTTAATCACGGTGCCATGGCCTTTCACCTCAGTCACTCTGCTTCTTGCGTGTTCAGTATTATGCACTTATCATCCTGAAAATCAACCAGCAGCAATTGAAGTCTGTCTGAGTCATGGACCATCATTCAATTCATAAACCTACTGATATTCATAAACCCCGTGACCTTTGCTCCCATGATTTATGACGGTGTCAGAGTCACAGTTTGATTGATGTGCTGCCTCCCATTAACTCACATTTATCACAGTACTTACTCCTCTTCATTGAATCACTGGGCATTCTTACATAGTCTATACATCAGAAACTGGTCCATGCCGGTGTTTATGCTCCACACGAGCCTCCTTCCAGCTCTTTGCATCTCATCCAATCCTATCTGCTTAACCTTCTGTTCTTTTCTCCCTCATGTGTTTATCTAGCTTTCCCTTCAATGCATCTAAGCAGCTATGCTATTCGCCTCAACTACAAAAGCACAATTTCTAAATTTGCGGATGACACCAAATTGGGCGGGGGGCGGGGATAGTCAATACTGAGGAGGACTGCAACAAGTTACAGGAGGACATTAATAAACTTGCAGAATGGGCATATAATTGGCAAATGAAGTTCAGCACAGATAAATGTGAGTTATTACATTTTGGTAGGAAGATTAGGGAGGTCACTTATCACTTGGAGGGTGCAGGTCTAGGTGGGGTAGAGGAACAAAGGGATCTAGGAGTACAAATACACAAATCACTAAAAGTTGTGCCACAGGTTAGCAAGGCCATAAAAAAAGCAAACCAAGCACTCGGGTTTACTTCCAGAGGGATAGAATTGAAAAGTAGGGAAGTTATGCTAAACCTGTATCGAACCTTGGTTAGACCATACTTAGAGTACTGCGTACAGTTCTGGTTGCCGTATTATAAAAAGGATATAGAGGCACTGGAGAGGGTGCAGAGAAGATTTACAAGGATGATACCAGAAATGCGAGGGTATACATATCAGGAAATGATGAACAGGCTGGGTCTCTTTTCTCCTGAAAAAAGGCTGAGGGGTGACCTAATAGAGATCTTTGAAATTATGAAAAATGTTGATAGAGTGGATACAGAGAGAGTGTTTCCACTTGTGGGGAAGAGCATAACTAAAGGTCATCAATATAAGATAGTCACCAAGAAATCCAATAGGGAATTCAGAAGAAACTTCTTTACCCAGAGAGTGGTGAGAATGTGGAACTCGCTACCACAGGGAGTGGTTGAAGCGAATAGTATAGATGCATTTAAGGGGAGGCTGGACAAGCTTATGAGGGTGAAGGGAATAGAGGGTTATGCTGATAGATTTAGATGAGGAAAGACGGGAGGAGGCTCGAGTAGAGCATAAACGCCGGCATGGACTGGTTGGGCCGAATGGCCTGTTTCTGGGCCGTATATCCTGTGTAATCCTATGTAAACCACTCCTTGTGGTGGCGAGTTCCACATTCTCCCCACTCTCTGGGTAAATGTGTTTCTGCTGAATTCCTTGTTGGATTTATTGGTGAATTCTTCTCCCTGCTTCCTGGTTTCCATTGTCCTTCCCGTTTGATACGAGGTGCAAGCTGTGAGGAGACTCTTCAATCCTCCATCTCTTGGACAAGATGCAGGAACTTAACTCACTGGAGCGATTTTTCATTGGGAAACCCACTCCAAGTTAAAATCCCCGTGAGGGATGGTTAACCCTTGGAACGCAGAGTTGCGAGCTCTGAGAGGGAGGTTCTGTAGACAGGAGAAGCAGTGCTTAAAGTTTTACTACTGGTGTCCTGCACCCGGTTTGGACACAGAGTACTGAGGTACCCCTGCAGCAGCTCTCGCGCTCCTGCCACTAACATGGAGGGCCCGACTTTGAGCTTTTCTTTTTTTTACTGTAATTCATTTTTATGGGATGTGGGCGTCGCTGGCAAGGCCAGCATTTATTGCCCATCCCTAATTGCCCTCGAGAAGGTGGTGGTGTGCCGCCTTCTTGAACCGCTGCAGTCCGTGTGGTGAAGGTGCTCCCACAGTGCTGTTAGGGAGGGAGTTCCAGGATTTTGACACAGCAACGATGAAGGATCGGCCGATATATTTCTAAGTCAGGATGGTGTGTGACTTGGAGGGGATCTTGGAGGTGGTGGTGTTCCCATGCGCCTGCTGCCCTTGTCCTTCTAGGTGGAAGAGGTCGCGGGTTTGGGAGGTGCTGCCGAAGAAGCCTTGGCGAGTTGCTGCAGTGCATCTTGTAGATGGTACACACTGCAGCCACGGTACGCCGGTGGTGGAGGGAGTGAATGTTTAAGGTGGTGGATGGGGTGCCAATCAAGTGGGCTGCTTTGTCCTGGATGGTGTCGAGCTTCTTGAGTGTTGTTGGAGCTGCACTCATCCAGGCAAGTGGAGAGTATTCCATTACACTCCTTACTTGTGCCTTGTAGATGGTGGAAAGGCTTTGGGGAGTCAGGAGGTGAGACACTCCCCGCAGAATACCTAGTCTCTGACCTGCTCTTGTTGCCACAGTATTTATGTGGCTGGTCCAGTTAAGTTTCTGGTCAATGGTGACCCCCAGGATGTTGATGGTGGGGGATTCGGTGATGGTAATGCCATTGAATGTCAAGGGGTGGTATTTAAACTCTCGCTTGTTGGAGATAGTCATTGCCTGGCACTTCTGTGGTGCGAATGTTACCTGCTCCGACATCACTTGTGGTATTGCTCCACTCGTAGCCTTATAGGGATTTCTTTCGTATGAGATGTTAAACCGTCTGCCCTCTCAGGGGGACGTCAAAGATTCCACGCCACTATTTCGACGAAGAGCAGGGGAGCTCTTCCCAGTGTCCTGGCTATGATTTATCCCTCAACCATCACCAATACAACAGATTATCTGGTTATCACATGGCTGTTTGTGGGAGCTTGCTGTGCACAAATTGGCTGCCATGTTTCCTACATTACAACAGAGACTACACTTCAAAGGTAAAGCGTCTTGGGACGTCCTGAGGTCATGAAAAGTGCTAGATAAATGCAAGTGTTTTTTTTTAAGGGACTGACACTTGACCAGTGATTGGAGCACCAGCACTATAAGGAAAGATTGAGTAGAATGAGCCTATACTCTCCGGCGTTTAGGAGAATGAGAAGTGATCTCATTGAAGCAGGTTAGATGCTCCAAGAGGCTGTTTCCCCCTGGCTGGAGAGTCTAGAACTAGGGGTCACAGTCTCAGGATAAAGGGTCAGCCATTTAGGACTGAGATGAGGAGAAATTTCTTCACTCAGTGTTGTGAATCTTTGGAATTCTCTACCAAAGAGGGCTGTGGATGCTCAGTCGTTGAGTATGTTCAAGGTTGAGATCGCTAGATTTTTGGACTCAAGGGGAATCACGGGATATGGGGATAGTGCAGGAAAGTGGAGTTGAGGTAGAAGATCAGCCATGATCTTATTGAATGGCAGAGCAGGCTCGAGGGGCCGTATGGCCGACTCCTGCTCCTAATTCTTATGTTCTTATGAGATACAAGAAGCTTTATCTCAACGTAGTCTGACCAGCGATAATGTCCTATTGCTGCTTTCTCTAGTCATTCATGTAAGCCAATTGTGTTGTCATGACATTTTTTTCTCTTTCTAGTGTGATTAAGGAGTCACTGCTGGGTATAAAGGTTGGCTCATGAAATCAGATGGAGATGATCATTTACCACAAATTCTTTGCAGAGAACTAATTTTCATGGCAACTGAGGCAGCCAAACTAGATGGTCACAAGGGTTACCAACCCTCCTGGTTTGTCCAAGAGTCTCCCGGAATGAGGCGTGAATCTCCTGGGCGCTACTGGTAGCAGCACGGGAGAACTTCACCCTTTGAATTTCTCACCACAGTAGCGGCCTTCTCCCCATCCCCTGGTTTCCGTCCCCCCCCGCTATCCCCGCTCCATGATATCACCGGCTATCGCCGCGGAGAAGCCTCCGGCTCGGTGACACCGCCCTCCCACCCCACAGCCGCAGGGGGGCCAGGACTGGCAGGAAATGGGACTGGCTGGTGAAGAAACAGCCGGGAGTCATACGAACATACGAACTAGGAGCAGGAGTAGGCCACTCGGTCATTCGAGCCTGCTCCGCCATTCAATAAGATCATGGCTGATCCGATTATTCCACATTCCCGCCTACCCCCGATAACCTTTCACCCCCCTTGCTTACCAAGAATCTATCTACCTCTGCCTTAAAAATATTCAAAGACTCTGCTTCCACCGCCCTCTGAGGAAGAGAGTTCCAAAGACTCACGACCCTCTGTGAGAAAAAATCTCTCCTCATCTCTGTCTTAAATGGGCGACCCCTTATTTTTAAACAGTGATCCCTAGTTCTAGATTCTCCCACAAGAGGAAACATCCTCTCCACATCCACCCTGTCCAGACCCCTCAGGATCTTATATGTTTCAATCAAGTCACCTCTTACTCTTCTAAACTCCAGCGGATACAAGCCTAGCCTGTCCAACCTTTCCCCATAAGACAACCCGCCCATTCCAGGTATTAGTCTAGTAAACCTTCTCTGAACTGCTTCCAACGCATTTACATCCTTCCTTAAATAAGGAGACCAATACTGTACAGTCTCGGCCAGGCTGAGAGAGGGAGATGGAGCGGGGAGAGGGCTGGGCTGAAAGAGGAACTAGGGAGCAGCAGATTGGAACTCGGGGGTGGGGGTTGCAGATTGGCGGTGGCGATTGGCAGAGGCGATCTTATTGAAACATATAAGATTGTGAAGGGGTTGGATCGGGTGGATGCGGGGAGGATGTTCCCGATGATAGGTGAAACTAGAACTAGGGGGCATAGTCTTAGAATAAGGGGCTGCTCTTTCAAAACTGAGATGAGGAGGAACTACTTCACTCAGAGGGTGGTAGGTCCATGGAATATGCTGCCCCAAAAAGCTGTAGAAGCTACATCATTACATAAATTTAAAACAGAAATAGACAGTTTCCTAGAAGTAAAGGGAATTAAGGGTTACGGGGAGCGGGCAGGAATTTGGACATGAGTCTAGGTTCGGATCGGTCATGGCCCTGTGGGTAGCGTAGCGGGCCCAGGGGCCGTGTAGCCTGATCCTGCTCCTATTTCGTGTGTCCAATTCTGTTAGGTTCAGGAGATGATTCTGTGATAGTAGATTGGCGGTTAGGATCAGATCAGCCATGATCTTATTGAATGGTGGAGCAGGCTCGAGGGGCCAATTGGCCTACTCCTGCTCCTATTTCTTATGTTCTTATGTTCTTATGTTATTGTGCGACCGGGGACTGGGGGTATTGGAGGATTGGGGATCGGGGCAGGGGAAAGGGTGGGTGATTGGGACTGGGAGCAGTGGAGGATTGGGCTTGTGGCGAGAGGGAGAGAGTAACAGCGTACTGGGAGAGAGGGAGACTGGGGTCTAGGTGTCGGGGAAGGGTGGAGGCTTTGGTGGAGAGAGGGAGACTAGGAATAGGGGTCAGATATGGGGGCTCGAGAGGAAGGGGGATACTGGGGAATCGGGGTCAGGAGATTGGGGTTTGGGTGGGTGGTTTTTGCACTGAGAGTATTTGACCATGAGATGCTTTATCACAATTGGCTATTGAAGCAGAGAGTAGAGCATAATTTAAAAGGGAATGTGATAAGTATTTGAAAAGGCGGTGAATTGGGGTTACAGAGAGAGGCCAGCACAGGCTCCGTGGGCCGAATGGCCTCCTCCTGTGCTGTAATTTCTATCATTCTATGAGAACCCTCCTTTATCGAGTCCGAGCCCCGGGAGTGGTTTACAAATGCTGGTGCTGAGCTGAGTTTAGGACGATGGGCTCTGTGCGAAGAGTCCCAACCACCGAACCCGCTGCCCTTCGTGCGATCTCTCAGTCGGTGCCGGCCAGTCTTGACGTGTGAAGTCCAAGTATGGATCGGCTCTGGACTGAGGCTCCCAGTTCAGAGTCGTCACCTTCACACGGAACCGGAGTCCAATCCAGAGTCCAAGGAGATGGGGAGAGAGATGGGGCCTGTTAGTAGTGGCTGTCTGGGGAGCCTGACCGCACCTTGAGCAGTGCAGGGGGATTCTGGCTACAGTTATGAGGTGACTATCAGCGGATGATAGGATTAGTACTAGTTACAATAGGATATTGGGGTGTTACATTATTACTACCAGTTACATATAGACTATCATTGTATTACTGTAATGCCTCAATAGGGATATCGGGATATCTGAAAGATTTTATCTCTGCAGTTTCTGTGTTTATATACTGTGTAATATTGTAGATTCCCTCATTGTACCTTTACCTGACGAAGGGGCAACAGCTCCGAAAGCTTGAAACTTTAAATAAATCTGTTGGACTATAACCTGGTGTTGTGCGACTTCTCATTTTTGTCCACCCCAGTCCAACACCGGCATCTCCGCATCATGTATTACTGTTGGTTATGATGGGAATCTGAGAATTCTTAGTGTTAGTATTAACTATTGGTGCAATTTCAGTGAGTTGCTATTAGTTACTAGTGGAATGAAAGTTCCTCCCGGCGCTGGTTTCCCCACTGTGACTCCCTCCCCACCTTCAGTTGCCCTTCTCCACCTGCTCACGGGTGGCCTCCTGCTTCTTGGACATTCTCACACAAGCTGGTGTGAAACCATGAGCAAAGATACTCAACTACCGGGGACCCAACCTGTATAAGGAAAATGCACTAACACTTGCTGATGTCATGTGATCAGATGTCACATGATCAGATGTCACGTGGTCAGGACGTCAAGTGATCAAACCTCTGGAAGTACCACCAACCAGTGGTTGGCAACCCTAATGGTCACATGTCCTCTTTACTTCCCTCCAATCTGTTCCTGCTCCTCCTCCCATCCTGAAGACACTGACAGCTGCAAGATGACGGTTCCATGGGTGATGTTTTCACTTTGCTACACCACCCAAGAGGCCATTCTTCACACGTGACCTTGGACAGTGACGCCATTAATTACCACGCGGGTTCTCCCGATCGTCTGGGACCCTGGAGGAACAGCGTGAGTGCCATCAGGGAAAGGAATGCAGCATATTTGAACTCAATCCTGCTCTCACATCAAGGGCAGGGATCCCGGCCAATTTCTTTTCCTCTCTCGTTCAGTAGTCAGTGGTGGCACGCCCTACCGCCACTCTGGGCAAGGTCAACCAACTTAGTGCAGACCATTGAATCAAGAACTTGTTGAACGATAGGCATATACAGCACAGAAAGAGGCCATTCAGCCCATCTTGCTTGTGCTGGCTCTTTGCTGGTGCAATCCAAAACTAATCCCACTGCCCTTCTCTCTCCTCATAGCCCTGTATCTTTCTTTGCTTTAAATGTTTCCCTCAAAAGATGCCTCAACTACTCTCTGTGGTAAAGCATTCCATGCTCCCCTGCATAAAGAAATTCCTCCTAACCTCCCTCCTCACTCTGTTATTGACAGTTTAAAATTGATGACCCTATGTCGATAGCTCCCCAACTAGAGGAAGTAATACTTTCCTATTTACCTGATCAAAATCCTTCTTAATTTTAAAAATTCAATTAAATCTAACAAGGCAAGGGAATACACGTTAAATGGTAGGACACTGAGAAGTGTAGAGGAACAGAGGGACCTTGGAGTGCAGGTCCACAGATCCCTGAAGGTAGCAGGACAGGTAGATAAGGTGGTTAAGAAGGCATACGGGATACTTGCCTTTATTAGCCGAGGCATAGAATAAGCAGGGAGGTTATGCTTGAACTGTGTCAAACACTAGTTAGGCCACAGCTAGCATACTGCGTGCAGTTCTGGTCACCACATTACAGGAAAGATGTGATTGCACTAGAGAGGGTGCAGAGGAGATTTACGAGGATGTTGCCAGGGCTGGAGAATTTTAGCTAGAAGTAAAGGGAATTAAGGGTTACGGGGAGCGGGCAGGAATTTGGACATGAGTCTAGGTTCGGATCGGTCATGGCCCTGTGCGTAGCGTAGCGGGCCCAGGGGCCGTGTAGCCTGATCCTGCTCCTATTTTGTGTGTCCAATTCTGTTAGCTTCAGGAGATGGTTTTGTGATAGTAGATTGGCGGTTAGGATCAGATCAGCCATGATCTTATTGAATGGCGGAGCAGGCTCGAGGGGCCAATTGGCCTACTCCTGCTCCTGTTTCTTATGTTCTTATGTTCTTATGAAAGATTGGATAGGCTGGGGTTGTTTTCTTTGGAACAGAGGAGGCTGAGGGGAGACCTTATTGAGGTGTATAAAATTATGAGGGGCCTAGATAGAGTGGATAGGAAGGACCTATTTCCCTTAGCAGAAGGGTCAACAACCAGGGGGCATAGATTTAAAGTCATTGGTAGGAGGTTTAGAGGAGATTTGAGGGGAAATGTCTTCACCCAGAGGGTAGTGGGGGTCTGGAACTCACTGCCGGAAAGGGTGGTAGAGGCAGAAACCCTCATCGTATCTAAAAAGCTCTTGGATACAGCACTTGAAGTGCCGTAACCTACAGGGCTACGGACCAAGAGCTGGAAAGTGGGATTAGGCTGGATAGCTCTTTGTCGGCCGGCGCGGACACGATGGGCCGAAATGGCCTCCTTCCGTGCTGTAAATTTCTATGATCCTATGATTATTAACCCTCGCTGCTCCAGTGGAAATAGTTTCAGTATCTCAAGCCTCTCCTCCACAGTTTTCCATCCCTGGCATCATCCTGGTGAATCGATGTTCTACGGTCTCTATGGCTTTAATGTCCTTTTTATACTGGGGCACCCAAGACTGCACACAATACTCTAACTGTCGCTGAACCATTGTCTTGTTCAGATTCTCTCTTTACCCTTGTCATCTATCCTACTATTTATAAAACCCAGAACGTTATTGATCCATTGGTTTCATCTCCCTGCAATTGCGATTTTGGAAGTTGTGTATTTGAACCCCTAAAATCCTCTGCCCTCCCACATCCTTCAGTGTGTTTCCATTGAGTGTAGACTCACACTCCTTGCTTTTCCTCTCAAAATGCATTACCATCTGTTTGCCCATTCCACTATCCAGTTTATGTCCCCCTGATGTCTTTTATAGTCCCTCCTCACTCTTTGCCAAACCCCATTCCTCTTATCTTATCACTAAATGTTGATACCGTGCTCCCTACGCCCAACTCCATATCATCTATAAACATCAAGAACAAAATGGGGCCAACAATCTGTAAGGAAGAGAAGTCCTTCTTTGTGACACAATTTTCAAGTTTGACATTGGGAAGCTGGGAACAGTGCTGATGGGGGAAAAGCTTGTTTTAAAATTAAAACCTGCTGAGCAGTGTCAAAACAGCGAAACCAGACGGTGCTATCAAGAAGGAACAAAGACATTGGGGGAGAAATTCAGTATCGCCCCATTTGGGGCGCAATTATCGGCCGGGCCCAAAGATTAGCGCCTGGCGCTAATTATCGCCACCGACTGCAAACTTGACTGTTATCGCCCCTGGAGGTGATTGGAGCGCTAAATCAGGCGCTTCACACCTGTCTTAAGGCGCAAAGGCCGAGGAGCGAGGCGCTACCTCAGAGCGCTGGCGAAGCTCATGTAATGTCAGTCAGCAATGGAACACAGACACAATGACACGGGCCAGTTCTTAAAGGGGATGGTTAATCTTGCTTTCCATCCACATCCTGCTCATTGCAGCCTTGAATCTCGGCCTGGAGAGACCTGCACATCAAATCTGCTGGAAAGATCAATGGAGAGTACCAGGCAAAGAGCTCAGAGTGCAGCCCCCACTGTCTCTTCTAAATCGATACAAGGAATGGCAAATCAAAATGAACCTGCAAAGTGCTGCTCAGTACCCAAAACTCCTTCACACAACGTTGAATCTCTCCAGAAGTCTCTCTCTCTCTCGCTCAGAATGCGTAGCTCAAAAATGGCACCAACAATAAAAGGCAGGAAGCGGTCACCTTTAAATAGCGCTCCCCCTTTCCCTTCATGACTGCAGAACGCTCCCCTCAACCTGTCGTTGCTAGCGTCAGGCGGTAAGGCAGGGGGGGCCACTCAATATCCGCTCCGGGGCGATACCGGGGCGTTGCGCACTCGACTGACGTCACGATCTGCCGGCGCAGGAGATCGTGGCGGTAGTGTTTAGCGCTGCCGCAAAATGTCTAGTTAATTTCGCGAGCGGCGCAAACATCGCCGCGCCTGGGCGCTAGATGCTTTGCGCCCCATTAGCGCCCTCTTAAGGCGTTAACGGGAGGCGCAACCAACTGAATTTTTCCCCCATTGTGTGAGGTCTGTGTAAACAATGAGGGATTAGGCCTTGACAAGATAACACAGAACTCAATGGGCCTCTTCAATAAACATTCCTTATCAGAAAGTTTGCCAGCGAGACGGTTGAGATGTGTGTGATCAATCCAGCCAACCCACTGTTACTGTGGTTTTCACATGATGGAAATTTACTGAAAAGGAGGTTTAAGATCATGTGGGCTTTAACCTTAAGTTTTAAACAAAAACCGCGATATATTATTGGTTATCATGATCTAAGGCTATCATCGATAGGTCAATGAGGCCTCGGTGATGTAACATCCTGTCCACCATTGAAAGGAAAAGATATAAAAGAAGCTGTTAAGGTAACTTCGTTACTGTAGTCAAGGGGTCGGAAGGAGAGTTGTGGTCAACAAGAAATGAACTCGACCGATCGTCGGAAGGAGAGAGCTGCAATCAACAGGAGCCGGCCACTTCGGGGTGATTGTATGACCATTTACTGAGAACATATTTGGACGTTGTATTGCTAGAGCATCTTTATTGCTAAGAGTAGAGTAAGAAGGGCATTGTATTAGCAACAGAAAACGCTGGAAAAACTCAGCAGGCCAGGCAACATCCGTGGAGAGAGAAACAGAGTTAACGTTTCAGGTCGAAGACCCTTCGTCAGAACTGAGAAAAAAGCAGGAAATGAAACAGATGAAAAAGCAAGTTGGAGGCTGGGGGAGGGAATAAAAGAACAAAAGGGGAGGTCTGTGAGACGTAGAGACATTAAGAGATACACAAGGCGAGACGAGATGGTAATAGGACAGGTTAAGAAACATTAAGGGCATTGTATTGCCAGGTAGACTAAGAAGGGCATTGTATTGCCAGGTAGACTAAGAAGGGCATTGTATTGCCAGGTAGACTAAGAAGAGCATTGTATTGCCAGGTAGACTAAGAAGAGCATTGTATTGCCAGGTAGACTAAGAAGGGCATTGTATTGCCGGGTAGACTAAGAAGGGCATTGTATTGCCGGGTAGACTAAGAAGGGCATTGTATTGCCGGGTAGACTAAGAAGAGCATTGTATTGCCAGGTAGACTAAGAAGGGCATTGTATTGCCGGGTAGACTAAGAAGGGCATTGTATTGCCGGGTAGACTAAGAAGAGCATTGTATTGCCAGGTAGACTAAGAAGGGCATTGTATTGCCAGGTAGACTAAGAAGGGCATTGTATTGCCAGGTAGACTAAGAAGAGCATTGTATTGCCAGGTAGACTAAGAAGAGCATTGTATTGTCAGGTAGACTAAGAGGGGCATTGTATTGCCAGGTAGACTAAGAAGGGCATTGTATTGCCATTTAAATCGATAAACGTTTTAATTTTCTTTTCTCTCTTCTTCTTTTCCTTTAATAAACGACCTTATTTAATTTAAGAGCTTTTGGGTGATTCATTAATTATTTCCCTTGTAATTTGCGGGTCAAAACGAACTACAAGCCTGAGAATAGGACAGCGAGGCTTACAAACGACCTCGGGTACACCACTTCCAACTCTTCGCCCATCCGAGGAACACTCATTGACACTAACTCTTTGTTTCCTGGCCGTCAGCCGACTTTCTATCCATTCTTCTATATTTGCTCTTATCTGTTGTAAATCTAATTTTATTTGTAACTGGCCTCCTATCAGACACCTTATCAAACGCCTTCTGAAAATCCACATACGGCTGATCTATGGCATACCTTTCATCTACACAATTAGTCATTTCTTCAAATAAAACTCTATTGAATTTGTCAAACACGACTTGCCTTTAACATATAAAAACAGAAAATGCTGGAAATACTCAGCAGCTCAGGCAGCATCTGTGGAGAGAAAAACAGAGTCAACATTTCAACTCGATGACCTTTCGTCAGAACTGGAAAATGTTAGAGATGTAACAGGCTTTAAGCAGGTGCAGAGGCAGGGAAAGAGGGGAGGAAAGAACAAAAGGGAAGGTCTGTGATAGGGTGGAAGGCAGGAGAGATTAAACAACAAAAGGGATGATGGTGCAAGGCAAAAGGAGATGGTAATGGGACAAGTTAAGAAACAAAAGATGGGTCTAGAAGAGGTGTAAATGGGAATGGCAGAATCATCAACAGTTGCCATCTGAATAAATAGGGGCAGAGGTTATGATCTGAAATTGTTGAACTCGATGTTGAGTCCGGAAGGCTGTAAAGTGCCTGATCGAAAGATGAGGTGCTGTTCCTCGAGCTTACGTTGAGCTTCGTTGGAACAGTGTAAGAGGCCGAGGACAGAGTGGGAGTAGAGCGGAGAATTAAAGTGACAGGCGACCGGAAGCTCGGGGTCACCCTTACGGACTGAACGGAGGTGTTCCGCAAAGGGGTCACCCAATCTGCGTTTGGTCTCTCCAATGCAGAGGAGACCGCATTGTGAGCAGCGAATACAGTATGCTACATTTAAAGAAGTACAAGTAAATCGCTGTTTTGCCTTTAACAAATGTGTGCTGGCTGTCTTTGGCTGGTCCATGCGCTTCTAAATGTCCATTAATTGAACCTTAAATTATAGATTCTAAAGGCAATAAATTGAGTAGCGCTCCCTTAGGGGCGCTAACTTCGCCGGGGTGCTACTTTTAGCGCCCCGGAAAAATTAGCGCCCCCGCGACCGATATTGTGTGGTAGCGCCTCAAGAGGGAAGCCCGGCGCTACTGGAAGCGCCCCGCCTCCCTCTTGGGGCGCTGCAAGGGAATATCGCGCCGCTACGTGCTGCAGCGCCATGCGCTGCGGCACGTCGTGCCGCGGTACTGCAGGCCTTCCTCCCCTTCTTAAAGGGGAGGGGCTTTACGCAGCACGACCCAGAGCCCAGCTGGGCCCCCGGGGATCGGAGTGCCGGCAAAAGAGCCCGGCACTCAAGAGAAGTGCCGGGCTCATGGAGCACAGCCGGCACTCCGCGGGGGGGGCGGGTCAGGAGGCCGGGGACGGCAGAGGGGGCAGGTGCTGGCAGGCGGCCAGCAACAAAAATGGCTGCCCGGCACCTCACCTTTAAATAGCGCCGCCCCGGCCGCAGGTTGGCACCCCTGACATACGTCGGACATAGCGTCCAGCGGTAAGTCAGGGGGCGCTACCGAAGATCGCGGCCGGGGCGCGAGCGGGGTGCTGCGCATGGCGATGACGTCGTCGCCGGCAGCGCAGCGCCGCAGGGCGCTAACGGTTACTGCCGCCGCTAACCTCCCGCTGAATTTCGCGGGAGGCGTTGGCGGTGCTGCGCCCGGGCGCAAGTTGCTTTGCGCCCCATTAGCGCCCTCTTAGGGTGCTAATGGGAGGCGCAAAGCAACTGAATTTTCCCCCTAAGAGCTTGGACACAACTGACATTAGACTAATGGATCTGTAGCGATGAAGTTTCCACTTCTCATCCGTCTTGAACAGAGGTGTTATGTTGGCTAATCTCCAGTCGTTCCAGGCAACAATTTGCATCTCTGAGGAGGATTGAAAATATGGTGGTCAAAGCCTCTGCTATCTCCTCGCTGACTTTGTTCAACAGCCTAAGGTGTGTGTGCTGTTGGGGTCCTTCTAGTTTGCATTCCCCAGTCACAAACTGGCCTAAACAACCGAGCCATGGGAGAACGAGCTGTCTAAGTGGTGAAATAGAAACATATCCAGCTTAATTAGTCGAGAGGATGAGTGACTATCGCACTGGAAGTGTTGACTTTGCTCCTGGGGTTTAGTTCCACTTCATGGATGAGTGTTTTAAACCAGCTCATCGAATATAGGGATGAATAAAGCTGCCTTGGCATGCATTTGGGGATTGCTTTGACCTGAGCTGATCCTACCTTATGGAGAAGATAAATCCAGTCTGAAATTGTTATGCAAAAAGGATAAGTGAGTACAGCTCACACCCAAGGGTTTTTGGCAGAGTTGAGTTCAGATATTTCTTATATTACAGGGCTGTATCGTTCTTTGAAGAAATCCTAATGCGCTGGGCCAATCGCAGAATATTTACGGACCTTTAATATTTCAGATCTCACCCATCTCACCCCAACTAATGAGATATCTTTTGTGGCTATCAGTTTCCTTAAGAACGTACACCAGCTCCCCTAGTGGCTCAACAGCAACAACAACTTGTATTTATATAGCGCCTTTAATGTAGTAAAACGTCCCAAGGCGCTTCACAGGAGCGATTATCAAACAAAATTTGACACCGAGCCACATAAGGAGATATTAGGGCAGGTGACCAAAAGCTTGGTCAAAGAGGTAGGTTTTAAGGAGCGTCTTAAAGGAGGAAAGAGAGGTAGCGAGGCGGAGAGGTTTAGGGAGGGAATTCCAGAGCTTAGGGCCCAGGCAACAGAAGGCACGGCCACCAATGGTTGAGCGATTATAATCAGGGATCCTCAAGAGGGCAGAATTAGAGGAGCGCAGATATCTCGGGGGGTTGTGGGGCTGGAGGAGATTACAGAGATAGGGAGGGGGCGAGGCCATGGAGGGATTTGAAAACAAGGATGAGAATTTTGAAGTCCAGGCGCTGCTTAACCGGGAGCCAGTGTAGGTCAGCGAGCACAGGGGTGATGGGCGAACAGGACTTGGTGCGAGTTAGGACACGGGCAGCCGAGTTTTGGATGACCTCAAGTTTAGGTAGGGTGGAATGTGGGAGGCCGGCCAGGAGTGCGTTGGAACAGTCAAGTCTAGAGGTAACAAAGGCATGGATTAGGATTTCAGCAACAGATGAGCTGAGGCAGGGGCAGTAAAAACAGAGCCACGCGTAAAAACACGCTGTATAAAACGTCCCAAGGCGCTTCACAGAAGTATCATCAGACAAAAAAAATGGACACTGAGCAAAAGAAGGAGATATTAGGCCAGGTGACCAAAAGCTTGGTCAAAGAGGTTGCTTTTTAGGAGGAGGAGAGAGGTAAGTAGATGGAGAGGTTTAGGGATGGATACCAGAGCTAAGGGCCTAGACATCTGAAGGCTCGGCATCCAGTGGTGGGGCGAAGGAAGTGGGGGATGCACATGAGGCCAGAAATAGAGGAGCGCAAAGATCTCAGAGGGTTGTAGAGTTGGAGGAGGTTACAGAGCGAGGGTGGGGGGTGGGGGGTGAGGCCATGGAGGGATTTGAACACGAGGATGAGAATTTTAAAATCATGGGGTCGGAGGACCGGAAGCCGATATATCCAATTGCTAATTACTAGGAGCAAACTGAGAGTCATGTGACACAATTTATTTTGTCCATGTCAGGACAATCAAAGGACTTCCATGTGAGGGTAGCTTCGCACGTTGGTTAAGCAGCGCCTCGATTTCAAAATTTTCATCCTTGTTTTCAAATCCGTCCATGGCCTCGCCCTTCCCTATCTCTGTAATCTCCTCCAGCCCCACAAAACCCCCCGAGATATCTGCGCTCCTCTAATTCTGCCTTCTTGAGCATCCCTGATTATAATCGCTCAACCTTTGGTGGCCGTGTGCCTTCAGCTGTCTAGGCCCTAAGCTCGGGAATTCCCTGCCTTGCAGTTGTACAAGGCCTTGGTGAGACCACACCTTGAGTATTGTGTGCAGTTTTGGTCGCCTTATCTGAGGAAGGGTGTTCTTGCCATGGAGGGAGTGCAGTGAAGATTTACCAGACTGATACCTGAGATGGCAGGAATGACGTATGAAGAGAGATTGGGTCGATTAGGCTTATATTCGCTAGAGTTTCGAAGAATGAGAGGGGATCTCATTGAAACTTATAAAATTCTAACAGGACTAGACAGACTAGATGCAGGAAGGATGTTCCCAATAGCAGGGGAGTCCAGAACCAGAGGTCACAGTCTAAGGATAAGGGGTAAGCCATTTAGGACTGAGATGAGGAGACATTTCTTCACCCAGAGAGTGGTGAACCTGTGGAATTCTCTACCACAGAAGGCGGTTGAGGCCAATTCATTAAATATATTCAAGAAGGAGTTCGATATATTTCTTAAGGCTAAAGGGATCAAGGGATATGGGGAGAAAGCAGGGACAGGGTACTGAGTTTAGATGATCAGCCATGATCTCATTAAATGGCGGAGCAGGCTCGAGGGGCCGAATGGCCTACTCCTGCTCCTATCTTCTATGCTTCTAAAGCTCTCCCCCTCGCTACCTCTCTTTCCTCCTTGAAGACGCTCCTTAAAGCCTACCTCTTTGACCAAGCTTGTGGTCACCGGCCGTACTTTATCCTTATGTGGCTCGGTGTCAAATTTGTTGTCCCGAAATACTCCTGCGCAGCGCCTCGGGACGTTTTACTGCGTTGAAGGCGCCGTATAAATGCAAGTTGTTGTTGTTGTTGTTGAGGAGCCAAGCATGTGAGGCGAGGCGACTGTGGAAGTGTTGCGCCTCAGCTGCCTTCGCATTCAGCAAGCAAACGAGAACACAGAGCAGGTCACTGCACATTATAATTCACTCGTCTCACACCCATTAACTTTGGTGTCAATAATATAACACATAATCACAGCAAATAGGATTGTGTGTCAGAGCTTGTTGCAGTAGCTGTGCCGCCGATGACTTATTCATTTCATCTGTAAGGAGCGTAGCCCAGTTGTGTTTATTACTTCTGCCACTGGATAAACTCGAGCGTCTTACAATATCGCACTCACTTAACCTCCCCACAGTAATGGATGAGGTTAATATTTAAAAATGCTTCCGGCTGACTCCATTTCATCAAAGTCTTATTTCTCATGGGGGTGGGGAGGGCGGCGGGGGGGGGGGAGGTGGTGGCGGGTGGGAGCGGAGGGAATTGGGAATTTGCACCAATGCGGCGTCAGAAATAGAAGTGCTAAATAATGCAGCATGCCCCCAAGTGTGGAAATTCGTAAGGAAGATTGAAAGGGTGTGAAGGTGCGGGGGGTGGCGGGGGGGGGCGGTGCTTTGCGTCTGAACGCCTTCGAGAAAATAATTGCAATAAAATTCGCTGCACGGTCTGTTGAGTTCAGCCGCTCACACTTTGGAAGCCTCGCTCCGTTTCAAAGCAACGCTTCGTCGAGTTGTCTATTTTTCACTAGGGGTTGCCAACCCTCCAGGATTGGCCTGGAGTCTCCAGGAATTGAAGATTAATCTCCTGGACACACGGTTGCGTGCAACACCCGGGAGAAAAAAAAATCACAGGGCAACGAAAAAATTGTGTTTTTTTTAAAAAAAAAGATTCACTGAACACTTCTTATTAGTTATAAAAAAAATATCAGACGTTGGGGAAAAAAAGGCTGTTTGAGTCACAGTCCCGAACCATCCAATCAGGTAATGAAGAATCTGTCTGCCTTCCAATTGGCCGTGGGAAGACGGGGCGCCCGAAGGATGGACCTGTCGGGCGACCAATGGCGGGAGAGCGTGGGGGCGGGGAGGTTGGAGGTCATGTGATGACACCTCCGGGAATTTGTCCATTCAGAGTTGGCGACCTTACTGTTACCCGGTTTCACAAAAAAAAATGCTTTTTTCTTTCTTAATCTTCTTACTTTTTTGGTCATGAAGCTGAAGGAAGTTTATGCCGGGGAACGGAATTCTTCCCAATTCAGGCATCAGGTTGGGTACAGCACAGTTAGAGGCAGAGTATAGCTCCTGCTACCTTGCCCCAACGACATACCTCAGCCCTAACCTCAGAAGAGTGGCCCTTTACTTCATCATTGTCACGTTCGATCCCATTTCCCATCGCAGCCAGTCTGTGGCCTCTCTGACAGCCACTAAGTGCCAGTTTTGTGATGTAGGTGCATACCCACTGGGAGCTGGATTGAGAGCCACTGGGAGCTGGATTGAGAGCCTCTGGGAACTGGATTGAGAGCCTCTGGGAGCTGGATTGAGAGCCTCTGGGAACTGGATTGAGAGCCTCTGGGAGCTGGATTGAGAGCCCCTGGGAACTGGATTGAGAGCCTCTGGGAGCTGGATTGAGAGCCACTGGGAGCTGGATTGAGAGCCTCTGGGAGCTGGATTGAGAGCCACTGGGAGCTGGATTGAGAGCCACAGAGAACGAGATTGAGAGCCTCTGGGAGCTGGATTGAGAGCCTCTGGGAGCTGGATTGAGAGCCACTGGGAGCTGGATTGAGAGCCTCTGGGAACTGGATTGAGAGCCACTGGGAGCTGGATTGAGAGCCTCTGGGAACTGGATTGAGAGCCTCTGGGAGCTGGATTGAGAGCCTCTGGGAGCTGGATTGAGAGCCACTGGGAGCTGGATTGAGAGCCTCTGGGAACTGGATTGAGAGCCTCTGGGAGCTGGATTGAAAGCCTCTGGGAGCTGGATTGAGAGCCTCTGGGAGCTGGATTGAGTCGGCCCTAAACATATTTCACATATAACCCTGACAGCCAGCTGACTCGAGTCAGGAGACTTTCGTTCCTTCAGCCTGAGGTGGAATTTGAACCCAAGACCGAGAGGTGAAAGGCCATTGTCTAACGCATTGCTCCCTTGCCCAGTACCCCTCCTTTATTCAGTATACTTTCTCCTCCTATTCTCTCTCCTCCGCTACTGAAGCCTTTGGCTCATCGCTGGAGTTGTGGTTTCCCAGATTATGGCCTTTCTTCCTCTGTTAAAAAAAAGAAAGACTTGCATTTATATAGCTCCTTTCAAGACCTCAGGATGTCCCAAAACAGCTTTACAGCCAATTAAGTACTTTTGAAGTGCACAGCAAGCTCCCACAAACAGCAATGTGATAATGAACAGATAATCAATTTTTTTTAGTGATGTTGATTGAGGGATAAATATTAGCCAGGACACCGGGGATAACTCCCCTGCTCTTCTTCAAAATAGTGCTGTGGGATCTTTTATGTTCACCTTAGAGAGCAGACATGACCTCGTTTTAACATCTCATCCGAGAGTTGGCACCTCCGACAGTGCAGCGCTCCCTCGGAACTGCACTGGAGTGTCAGACTAGACATGTACATGAGCTGACACTGAACCACACACCAAGAGTACAGTAAGTGTGTCAGCCGTGGCTCAGTGGGTAGAACCCTCGCCTCTGAGTCAGAAGGTTGTGAGTTCAAGTCCCACCCCAGAGACTCGAGCACAAAAATCTAGGCCGACACTCCAGTGCAGCGCTGAGGGAGCGCTGCACTGTCGGAGGTGCCGTCTTTCAGATGAGACATTAAACCGAGGCCCCGTCTGCTCTCTCAGGTGGACGTTAAAGATCCCGTGGCACCATTTCGAAGAAGAGCAGAGGGAGTTATCCCCGGTGTCCTGGGGCCAATATTTATCCCTCAACCAACATAACAAAAACAGATTATCTGGTCATTATCACATTGCTGTTTGTGGGATCTTGCTGTGCACAAATTGGCTGCCGCGTTTCCCACATTACAAGAGTGACTGCACTCCAAAAGTACTTCATTGGCTGTAAGCAGTTGGGGACGTCTGGTGGTCATGAAAGGCGCTATAGAAATGCAAGCCTTTCTTTATTACCAGTTGGGACTGAGTTGCTCCCTCTTACTCACTGTGCTGTACATTTGATGCTGGTGGCGGCCAATCCAGCTCCCTTAAATATGTAAATGAGGGGCCTAAGGCCTGTTTTAAGACCCCTCACAGAAACTGGGCGGCGATGAGCATCGAGCCTGCTCCGCTCAGGAATCTTCAGCAGCCGACAACCAAAGCAAAATTTATTTCAAATAAAATTTTAAAAATAAACCTTCCTGTGGAGCCAGGAAGAGCAGGAGTGTCTCCCCCCAACTCCACAGTCGTCGTGATTGCCCCCTTCCCCAAACCCCCTCCCCCCCCACCCCCCCGACGTTCGTGAGGCCTGAGGCCTAATTTCGAACAAGTCTCGGGCCTCCTATTTGGGGCGGGTGCTGCCGGCGAGTTTCCTCTCGCCGACTTCGGCTGTGATATCTTCCACAGTCAATTAGCTGTCGCATCATAGAATCATAGAAATTTACGGCACAGAAGGAGTCCATTCGGCCCTTTGTGTCCGTGCCGGCCGAAAAGGAGGCTATCCAGCCTAATCCCACTTTCCAGCTCTTGGTCCGTAGCCCTGCAGGTTACGGCACTTCAAGTGCGTATCCAAGTACTTTTTAAATGTGATGAGGGATCCTGCCTCTACCACCCTTTCAGGCAGTGAGTTCCAAAAACCCCCCACCACCCTCTGGGTGAAAAAATTTCTCCTCAACTCCCCTCTAATCCTGCTACCAATTACTTTAAATCTATGCTCCCTGGTTATTGACCTCTCTGCTCAGGGAAATAAGTCCACTCTATCTAGGTCCCTCATAATGTTATACATCTCAATTAAATCTCCCCTCAGCCACCTCTGTTCCAAAGAAAACAACCTCAGCCTATCCAATCTTTCCTCAAAGCTAAAATTCTCCAGTCCTGGCAACATCCTTGTAAATCTTTTACAGTTTCCGGTTTCCTGGCCTCAACCGCCTCCTCTTCACTATGGACGTCCAATCCCTCTACACCTCCATCCCCCACCAGGACGGCCTGAGGGCGCTCCGCTTCTTCCTTGAACAGAGGCCCAACCAGTCCCCATCCACCACCACCCTCCTCCGCTTGGCTGAACTTGTTCTCACATTGAACAACTTCTCCTTTGACTCCACTCACTTCCTCCAAATTAAAGGTGTTGCTATGGGAACCCGCATGGGTCCTAGCTATGCCTGCCTTTTCGTGGGATATGTGGAACACTCTTTGTTCCAGTCCTACTCAGGTCCCCTCCCTCACCTCTTTTTTCCGGTACATTGATGACTGTATCGGTGCCGTTTCCTGCTCTCATCCTGAACTTGATAATTTCATTCACTTTGCTTCCAATTTCCACCCTTCCCTCACCTTCACATGGTCCATCTCCGACTCTTCCCTTCCCTTCCTCGACTTTTCTGTCTCCATCTCTGGGGATAGGCTATTGACAAGCATCCACTACAAGCCCACTGACTCCCACAGCTACCTGGACCACACTTCCTCCCACTCCGCTTCCTGTAAGGACTCTATTCCATTCTCCCAGTTTCTCCGTCTCCACCGCATCTGCTCCGACGATGCCACCTTCCATACCAGTGCTTCCGACATGTCTTCCTTTTTCCTCAACCGAGGATTCCCCTCTACTGTGGTCGACACGGCCCTCGACCGTGTCCGTTCTATCTCCTGCACTTCTGCCCTCACCCCTGCCCCTCCCTCCCGGAACCACGATAGGGTTCCCCTTGTCCTCACCTTTCACCCCACCAGCCTCCACATTCAACGGATCATCCTCCGCCATTTCCGCCACCACCAGCGTGATCCCACAACCAAACGCATCTTCCCCTCCCTCCCCTTTCAGCATTCCGCAGGGACTGCTCCCTCCGCAACACCCTGGTCCACTCCTCTATCACCCCCAGCACCCCTTCCCCTTCGCCCGGCACCTTCCGTGCAAGCGCAGGAGATGCAACACATGCCCTTTTAACTCCACCCTTCCCATTGTCCAGGGCCCCAAACACTCCTTCCAGGTGAAACAGCGATCCACTTGTACTTCTTGCAATTTAGTATACTGTATTCGCTGCTCACGATGCGGTCTGCTCTACATTGAGGAGACCAAACGCAGATTGGGTGACCACTTTGCGGAACACCTGCGTTCAGTCCGTAAGGGGGACCCCGAGCATCCGGTCACCTGTCACTTTAATTCACCGCTCCACTCCCACTCAGACCTCACCGTCCTCAGCCTCTTACATTGTTCCACGGAAGCTCAACGTAAGCTCGAGGAACAGCACCTCATCTTTCGATTAGGTACTTTACAGCCTTCTGGACTCAACATCGGGTTCAACAATTTCAGACCATAACCTCTGCCCCTACCCTTTTTTTTCCATTTTTTTTTTCTCTCTCCCACATGGCAGCTGTCTTTCATTCTGCCAGTGGCATTTACACTTCATCTAGAGCCATCCTTTGTTTCTTAACTTGCCCCATTACCATCTCCTTTTGCCTTGCATCATCTCTTAATCTCTCTTAATGTCTCTTAATCTCTCCTGCCTTCCATCCTATCACAGACCTTCCCTTTTGTTCTTCCTCCCCTCCCCCCTCTCCCTGCCCCTACACTTGCTTAAAAACCTGTTCCATCTCCAGCTTTTTCCAGTTCTGACGAAGGGTCATCGACCTGAAACGTTAACTCTGTTTCTCTCTCCACAGATGCTGCCTGACCTGCTGAGTATTTCCAGCATTTTCTGTTTTTATTCCTTGTAAATCTCCTCTGTACCCTCTCGACTCCAATCACATCTTTCCTGTAAGCGAATAGTATGGATGCATTTAAGGGGAGGCTTGACAAGCATATGAGGGAGAAGGGAATAGAGGGTTACGCTGATAGATTTAGATGAGGAAAGACGGGAGGAGGCTCGAGTGGAGCATAAACGCCGGCATGGACTGGTTGGGCCGAATGGCCTGTTTCTGGGCCGTATATCCTATGTAATGTGGTGAGCAGAACTGTACGCAGCACTCTAACTGTGGCCTAACTAGTGTTTTATACTGTCGAGATTCGCATGTGGAAACGGCTACTTCGACAAGGTATCGAAGGACATTCCATGCCTGTGGAATCGTACCTCGGGGATCTTGGTGCTTTTAGGAGGGGAGACAAGGGATGGAAAGTGACCCCAATAATATAAAATATCCAACAGGACGTATTTCTGCAAAGTATTTCTCACAGACATTTTAAAATTAGTAATGGACACAGAAAGAGTATTAGAGGGCGACATTCCTCAAGCAAGGTGCTTGTGCTCTTTTTGGTTTCTCTCGGTCTCTCCCGAGATAACCAGCCCAATGCACAGCAGAGTCTGGACTTCAATGTCAAAGATAGCAGCGAGGGGATGGTCTCAGTTTCTGCTGCACTCTTTCACTTAATCATTTGGCGATTTACCAATTTGGGGTGACCACTGGGACTGGGCCCGTTCTGTCCTTTAATTAAAATGGTAAGCAGCGACCGGGTCTCTGAGGAGAAACATTTTGGATCTCATTCAACGCTTTGCTTAACAGAGCACGAACTGGCCCAGTGAAGTGGAACTCCGGGATTTGAAGGACAGCCTCGCAAGGTGACAAGAACAACACCGTAGCGTTCCAAGCAGCTGAGGGCAGCTCCCAATCCAAAGGGAAGAGTTGTCACTCAAATCCGCTGTTGGACTGAGTTCCAAATTCTAGGCCCCAAGATGCTGGCCGTGCGTTGTTCTTATATTACCAGCCAATTCTGGCCTCTTCTGCCTCCCCGATTTACTTTGCTCCACCATTGGCTGCCGTGCCTTCAGCTGCCCAGGATATAAGAACATAAGAAATAGGAGCAGGAGTAGGCCAATCGGCCCCTCGAGCCTGCTCCGCGCCATTCAATAAGATCATGGCTGATCTGATCCTCACCTCAAATCTACTATCACAGAACCATCTCCTGCATATAAGCTCTGGAATTCCCTCCCTAAACCTCTCCTCCTCTCTACCTCTCCCTCTCTCCTCCTTTAAGAAATCCTTAAATCCTACCTCTGACCAACCTGTCCTAATAACAATAGCAAAATACTGCGGATGCTGGAAATCTGAAATAACAATAGAAAATGCTGGAAATACCCAGCAGGCCAGGCAGCATCCGTGGAGAGAGAAACAGAGTCAACGTTTCAGGTCTGGGACCCTTCATCAGAACTGGAAAAAGCTGGAGATGTAACAGATATTAAGCAGGAGCAGAGACGGGGCGGGGGCGGGGGGGTTGGGGGGGGTGGGGGGGGGGTGGTGGGGGAGGAAGGAATTGATGGAACATACTGTGCTTATGTAAGAGGCCGGTAAGATAAAATGTTGCAAATGGGAATGGCAAAATCATACAGCATGAAAAATGGGGGCAGGGGTTATAGTTTGAAATTGTTGAGCTCAATGTCGAGTCCAGAAGGCTGTAAGTGCCTAATCGAAAGATGAGGTGCTGTTCCTCGAGCTTACGTTGAGCTTCATTGGAACAGTGTAAGAGGCCGAGGACAGAGAGGTCAGAGTGGGAGTGGAGCGGAGAATTAAAGTGACAGGCGACCGGAAGCTCAGGGTCACCCTTACGGACTGTACGGAGGTGTTCTGCAAAGCTGTCCTAATAGCGCTTTCTTTAGCTCGGTGTCAATATTTTTGTCTGAATATGTTCCTGTGAAGCGCCTTGGGACGTCTTACTGCGTTCAAAGGAGCTATATAGATGCAAGTTGTAGTTGACCTGCTGTGACATTGCACACGGGGAGCACAGATCAAATGTAGCCTTCAGATAAAATGGGGTTAGAGGACAGTAGCTAATTGGATCAGGGCATGGAGACGTCATTCAGTCTCTATGTTAACGTCATCCATTCTGTCCTTATTTTATATATTATTTGACTTAAGAAAGGTCTTGCGTTTATATAGCAGCTTTCATGACCTCAGGACATCCCAAATCGCTTTGCAGCCAATGAAGGGTAGTTACTGTTGTAATGTAGGAAAAGGCATCAGCCAATCTTCACACAACAAGGCCCCACAAACAGCATAGAGATAAATGACCAGATCATCCCGTTTTGGTGGTATTAGCCGAGGGATAAACGTTGGCCAGGACACTATTCATCAAATTGTGCCATGGGATCATTTGGAGGTTCTGATGGAGCTGTACAAAACACTAGTTAGGCCACAGCTGGAATACTGTGTGCAGTTCTGGTCGCCACACTGTAGGAAGGATGTGATTGCATTGGAGAGGGTGCAGAGGAGATGCACCAGGATGTTACCTGGGCTGGAGCGCTTCAGCTATGAAGAGAGGCTGGACAGGCTGGGTTTGTTTTCCTTAGAGCAGAGAAGGCTGAGGGGGGACCTGATTGAGGTGTACAAAATTATGAGGGGCATAGATAGGGTAGATAGAAAGGAGCTTTTCCCCTTAGAAGAGGGGTCAATAACCAGGGGGCATAGTTTCAAGGTAAGGGGCAGGAGGTTTAGAGGGGATTTGAGGAAAAACTTTTTCACCCAGAGGGTGGTTGGAATCTGGAACTCACTGCCTGAGAGGGTGGTAGAGGCAGGAACCCTCACAACATTCAAGCATCATTTAGATGAGCACTTGAAACGCCATAGCATTCAAGGCTATGGACCAAGTGCTGGAAAATGGGATTAGAATAGACAGGGCTTGATGGCCGGCGTGGACACGATGGGCCGAAGGGCCTCTTTCTGTGCTGTATAACTCTATGACTCTATGACTTGAGAGGGAGGAAGTGCTTCGGTTTAACACGTCCGACAGTGCAGCACTCCCTCAGGACAGGCAGCAAAACATTCTGGGCGGCACGCCCTAGGCGACTTAATGAAATAATTACGCAGGTTAAAAACATAACACACCATTCTGTGTAGCTGGTGACTGCAAAGAAAATGCTGACACATTCAAACACGAGAGTGCTTAATTAACGTGTTCAAAGATATGTAAACAGCAAAAAAAAATCAATATTTTCACATTATCCCTTCATGGTGGCAAACAACAGGTAGTTTTTCACACCGTCATCTGTGTAAATTATGCATCAACTATCACAAGACACATTCCACAATTCGCAATAGGCAACATGAAGGGGAAACTCAAGCCTTCGGAACCGCAAAAGGAAAGTGAGTCGGGTTTTTATAGCATGTGGAGGCGGGGGGGTTCATGGGAAATGTCCTTAAGTGTGCAATCGGGACATCCTCAATGAATGGTGTCAAACTAGCTCGAGGAAAGAAGAAGACTTGCATTTCTACAGTGCCTTTCACGACCACCGGGCGTCTCAAAGTGCTTTATAACCAATGAAGTACTTTTGAAGTGTGGTCACTGTTGTAAATGTAGGAAACGCGGCAGGCAGCCAATTTGCGCACAGCAAGCTCCCACAAACAGCAATGTGATAATGACCAGATAATCTGTTTTAGTGATGTTGTTTGAGGGATAAATATTGGCCCAGGACACCGGGGAGAACTCCCCCCTGCTCTTCTTCGAAATAGTGGCCGTGGGATCTTTTGCATCCACCTGACCGAGCAGACGGGGCCTCGGTTTAACGTCTCATTCGAAAGACGGCACTTCCGACAGTGCAGCACTCCACTGGAGTGCCAGCCTAGATTTTTGTGCTCAAGTCCCGGGAGTGAGACTCTGAACCCGCAACCTTCTGACTCAGAGGCGAGAGTGCTACCCACTGAGCCACCGCTGACACGGAAAGAGATCTGCGAGTGATCGTAGACTCTGACGATGTCCAGTCGCTGGGGGCAGGAATCAACAGAGCGAACACAACGATGAGCTATATTGCCAGTCAGTAGAGTGGCAGTCTGAGGCTGTTCTGCTGAAGCTGTGCAGAGCTCGAGTAGGCCGCATCTTGAATGCTGCATTAAGTTCCAGTCATCGAGACAGGATGGGCTGGATTTTCAATGACCCGTGGAGTCGGGCTTGGAGGCGTGTGGGGGGTTAAAATAGCGAAAAGTGGCGAGCGGACCTGATCCCAACTCCATTCCGCCTCCACGCAATTTTGACAAAATCGGTCGCGGGGTTCCCGACTCCGTCCCACCTCCAAGAGGCGGGAGAGGCCATTAAAGCCCTTAACAAGCCCTAAATTGGCTCTGTAATGCCATTTTGAAACGTTTTAGCTAGTTTAACCCTTTTCCGACGTGAAGCACGCCTGTGAAACCTGGCGGGAGCACAAGTGGACAGCTGTCTATCAGCTGCAGGTCCACTATTACAACGGAGATGTGATGAAGGTAGTAGTAGTATTAGGTCTGAAAGTCGCCTCTGATGCTGCTGCATTGAATGTCTTCAGAGACTGCCTGGCCTTGCTGTGAGAGGATGCAAAAAAATGTCTCTCTCTCTCTCTCTCTCTCTCTCTCTCTGATGCTGCTCATTTTGCATCCAGGTCCTCTCACAGCAAAGGTCAGGCAGTCTCTGACCTGCAATGCAGCAGCAATGATGACATCATCAGAGGCGACTTTCAGACTGAAACCACTAATTGGTTCATGGGTTCCCACATGCTGGAACTCAATTGCCCAATTAGGTGAAAATTGCATCAATCTCCCACATCCAATTCCAGTCGGGTGGATAACACGAAATGCGGATGACACGACCCCAACCCGCCCCAGTATCAAAATCCAGCCTGATGTCTCTAGTTCACACTGAAGGACATTTCCCATGTCCTCCCAAGTGCTATAAAAACCTGTCCCACCTTCCTTTTGTGGTTCCGAAGGCTTGCTACTTGCCACAATACATTCCTGCCTGTCCTCTTTTCGGTTACTGACGGGCCTAATAATGTCTTACCAATACCTTCTGCGTCCAAGCCCTGGAGGCAGGTCAAAGAAGGCCCACGAAGGCCTGATCCCTCACGTCAGAAGCCTGAGTTACGAGCAAAGGTTGCAAAGATTCAGGCTTCTGCCTTGAATGGAGATGATTGAGAGGTGTATGTAAGGTGCACAGCGGCACAGAAAAGGTTAACTGAGAACTAAGTTAAACCTTGACTTCACCATCAGGAGACACAGATACAAACTGGTAAAAGGCAAGTTCAGGACTGGAATCAGGAAGACCTTCTTCACTCACGGAGTGACCAGCACCTGGAAGGTGCTCCAGGTAGGGAGACACCCTGGAGTCATTCAACATACGGTGGAGGCAGTAATGATGGGATTGTAGGGGGCCAATTTTCATGTATGCTACACCTGAATGTGACACTTTGCGGGGAGTACTGGACCGAAGAGGTCTTTAAAATTATGAAGGGGTTCTATCGGGTAGCCGTAGAGAGGAGGTTTCCACTTGTTGGCCAGTCCAAAACTAGGGGTCATAAATATAAAATAGTCACTAATAAATCCAATCAAGAATTCAGGAGGAACTTCTTTACCCAAAGAGTGGTTAGAATGTGGAACTCGCTACCACAGGAATGGTTTATGCGAATACCACATGGGAGTAGTAGATGCCTTTAAGGGGAGGCTAGATACGTACATGAAGGAGAAGGGATTGTCCTATGAGGAGAGATTGAGTAGACTAGGCCTATGTTCTCTAGAGTTTAGAAGAATGAGAGGTGATCTCACTGAAACATACAAAATTGTTACAGGGCTTGACAGGGTAGATGCAGGGAGGATGTTTCCCCTGGCTGGGGAGTCTAGAACTAGGGGGTCACAGTCTCAGGATAAGGGGTCGGCCATTTAAGACTGAGATGAGGAGAAATTTCTTCACTCAGAGGGTGGAGAATCTTTGGAATTCTCTACCCCAGAGGGCTGTGGAGGCTCAGTCATTGAGTATACTCAAGACAGAGATCGATAGATTTTTGGATATTAAGGGAATCAAGGGATATGGGGATAGTGCAGGAAAGTGGAGTTGAGATCGAAGATCAGCCACGATCTTATTGAATGGCGGAGCAGGCTCAAGGGGCCGAATGACCTACTGTTGCTCCTATTTCTTATGTTCTTATGTTCTTAACGGAATAGAAGGATATGCTGATAAGCTTAGATCAAGAGGGGTGGGAGGAGGCTCGTGTGGAGCCTAAACACCAGCACAGAGAAGTTGGCCGAATGGCCTGTTTCTGTGCTGCAAACTCTCTGTAATTCTATGTAATAATTCATTGCATGTGAAGCATGTTGGAATGTTTCCAGGATACATGAGAAGGTGCTTATGTAAATGCAAATCTTTCTATTCGTACAACATGTTGAGCGAGGAGTGTATTACGCTTTAGGCTTTGTACCAAGTGTGTTTCATCAGATCATTATCAGTGTTTGCTTCCTTCACTGATCATTCATCGCACCAGCTTCTCAAGGTTCTTTATGTCGTTACTTTGCTTTCAACTACTTGGCATCGTTCTCCAGATGTGTGCATATTTATGGCTAGGGAGTGCTGGGATTTAGAGTCTGACATCTGATCTAATCCTTAAATTACTCACGAGGAAATGCTTAACCTTCGTATCACTGCTATCTATCAGATTTGCCCCAGTTCCGTTTGTGCGCTTCTCATCTTTCAATCTCCTAGTTATTGATGGCCAGTTTAATGGGGTTCGACCTCTCCCGATGGCTCCGTTGCTAAGGTTAGCCTGTAAGTTGAATCATACAGGATAGCACCAGCCGTGGCTCAGTGGGCACCACTCTCATCTCTGAGTCAGGAGCTTGTGGGTTCATAGTCCCGCTCCAGGGGCTCGAGTGCACAATCCATGCGGAGGGAGTGCTGTACTGTCAGCGGTGCCGTCTTTCAGATAAAATGTTAAGCCAAGGCCCCGTCTGCCCTCTAAGGTGGACGTAAAAGATCACTTGGCACACTATTTCGAAGAAGAGGAGCTCTCCCCGGTGTTGTGGCCAATATTTATCCCCCAACCAACATCACAAAAATAGATTATCTGGTCATTATCACAATGCTGCTTGTGGGAACTTGCTGTGTGCAAATTGGCTGCCGCGTTTCCAACATTACAACAGTGACTCCACTTCAAAAGTACTTCATTGACTGTAAAGCGTTTTGGGACGTCCTGAGATTATGAAATGCGCGATAGAAATGCAAGTTATTTCTTTCTTAAGAGGGTCTGACAGAAGGAGTGATTACAATAGCCTCAACAGCCCTGGACTAGGGAGGGGGGAACATTTCAGCTCGGGTTCCTGATCCAGCAAAGTGTCCGTGTGTGGTAATTGGGCTTGTCTAATGTGCTCTCCATGCTTGAGTAGCCTGGCAACAGTCAATGTTTAACATATACATGAACAATGAGCACTGACTGAATTCCTGGAATAACTAAGACCGCCTACTTCCACCTCCATAACATCGCCCGTCTCCGCCCCTGCCTCACCTCATCCGCTGCTGAAACCCTCATCCATGCCTTTGTTACCTCTAGACTTGACTATTCCAACGCACTCCTGGCCGGCCTCCCGTCTGCCGCCCTACGTAAACTTGAGGTCATCCAAAACTCGGCTGCCCGTGTCCTAACTCGCACCAAGTCCCGTTCACCCATCACCCCTGTGCTCGCTGACCTTCATTGGCTCCCAGTTAAGCAGCGCCTCGATTTCAAAATTCTCACCCTTGTTTTCAAATCCCTCCATGGCCTCACCCCTCCCTATCTCTGTAATCTCCCCCAGCCCCACTCAACCCCCCTGAGATATCTGCGCTCCTCTAATTCTGCCCTCTTGAGCATCCCTGATTATAATCGCTCAACCATTGGCGGCCGTGCCTTCTGTTGCCTGGGCCCTAAGCTCTGGAATTCTCTGCCTAAACCTCTCCGCCTCTCTACCTCTCTTTCCTCCTTTAAGACGCTCCTTAAAACCGACCTCTTTGACCAAGCTTTTGGTCATCTGCCCTAATTTATCCTTATGTGGCTCGGTGTCAAATATTTTGTCTTATAATACTCCTGTGAAGCACCTTGGGACGTTTTACTACGTTAAAGGCGCTATATAAATACAAGTTGTTGTTGTTGTAAGGAAGGAAAGATTTGCCTTTATATAGCAACTTTCACGAACTCAGAGCATCCCAAAGCGTTTTACAGCCAATTAACTACTTTTTGAAATGTAATCACTGTTGTAATGTTGGAAATGAGGCAGACAGTTTTTGCACACACAGCAAGCTCCCACAAACAGCAATGTGATTTTGACCAGATCATCTGTTTTTTAGGTGTTGGATGAGGGATAACTATTGGCCAGGACACCGGGGTGAACTCCCCTGCTCTTAGAATAGTGCCACGGGATTTTTACGTCCACCTGAGAGGGCGGACGGAGCCTCGGTTTAACGTCTCATCCAAAAGACGGCACCTCCGACAGTGCAGCACTCCCTCAGCACCGCACTGGAGCGTCGGCCTAGATTTCGCGCAGTAAGTCTCTGAAGTGGGGCTTGAACCTACAACCTTCTGACTCAGAGGCAAGAGCGCCACCATCTGAGCCACGGCTGACATGACTGACACGTTAAGAAAGAGATGTTGTGGTACTGGTTTATTCATGGAGTATTGCCACAAGGGAGCAGTGTATGTACTACAGTTATACAGGGCCTTGGTGAGACCACACCTGGAGTACTGTGTGCAGTTTTGGTCTCCTTACCTAAGAAAGGATATACTTGCCATAGAGGGTGTGCAGCGAAGGTTCACCAGACTGATCCCTGGATGGAAGGACTGTCGTATGAGGAGAGATTGGGTCGACTAGGCCTGTATTCACTAGAGTTTAGAAGAATGAGAGGGGATCTCATTGAAACATATAAAATTCTGACAGGGCTAGGCAAACTGGATGCAGGGAGAATGTTTCCCCTGGCTGGGGGGTCTAGAACAAGGGGTCACACTCTCAGGATACGGGGTAGGACATTTAGGACTGAGATGAGGAGAAATTTCTTCACTCAGAGGGTGGTGAACCTGTGGAATTCTCTACCACAGAAGGCTGTGGAGGCCAAGTCACTGAATATATTTAAGAAGGAGAGAGATAGATTTCTAGACACAAAAGGCATCATGGGGTATGGGGAGAGAGCGGGAATATGGTATTGAGATAGAGGATCAGCCATGATCATATTGAATGGCGGAGCAGGCTCGAAGGGCCGAATGGCCGACTCCTGCTCTGATTTTTCAATGTTTCTAAGCAGAAACACCTGGGAAAGCAATGGTCTTATTTGTAAATAAGTAGAGTTCATTTGAATAATAAACAAGACATCTATCTTCAGTGATTGACTGAAGCAGTATATTCAGGATCTGTGAATATACAAAGTCTGGGCACAGCCTACGCCACACTATGGGACATTTCTCACTGGCATTTTGATCTTTTTATTCACTTCAATGAGGCAACAACTTGTATTTATATTGCGCCTTTAACATAATAATAACATCCCAAGGCGCTTTACAGGAGCGATTATCAGACAAAATTTGACACCGAGCCACATAAGGAGATATTAGGGCAGATGATCAAAAGCTTGGTCAAAGAAGTAGATTTTAAGAAGCGTCTTAAAGGAGGAGAGAGAGAGATAGAGAGGTTTAGGGAGGTAATTCCAGAGCTTAGGGCCTTGGCAGCTGAAGGCATGGCAGCCAATGGTGGAGCGATGACTATCGGGCCAAGATTGGAGGAGCGCAGATACCTCAGAGGGTTGTAGGGTTGGTACAGAGATAGGGAGGGTCGAGGCCATGGCAGGATTTGAAAACCAGAAGGTGGCTTTAAAACTGACGGCAATCTCCAGTTGTTTTTATAAACTTGACAGCAGGAATGAAATAAAGTATTTTGGAATTGAAAGTTGCCCAGGGTTATTTTATGATGTAAAAGTGTTGACGTTAGACTCAAACTCAAAATCCTAGTACTTCACCCAACAGTGCTAGTATGTTACAGAATGGAAAATAATCAAAGTTACACTAGTGTCGGACTTGGTTCAGTGCTATCATTTCTTGCCTCTGAGTCAATAGGTTGTGGGGTTCAAGCCCCCCCGGTGGGCGGGAATTTCCCCCCCCCCCCCGAGATGCTCCCACTCTACTGCTGGAAGTGCGATGGGAACCTGTTTCTGTGAAGTTCTGGGAGCAGGTCTGAGGAAACGCCCGGCCATCATCTAGACCTGGCACTTCAGTGTCGCACTGGGGAGCGCTGCACTGTCAGAGTTACCATCCTTCAGATGAGGAGTCAAACTGAGGCTCTGACTGTTCAGATGTGAAAGATCCCATGGCATGATTCAAAGGAGCAGGGGAGTTCTCCCAGTGTCCTGATTAACGTTTGTCTACAACTCCTCAAAAGTGGATGATTGGCTGTGAAGTTCTTTGGGGCATCCTGAGAAAGAAAAGAAAGACTTGCGTTTATATAGCACTTTCACAACCTCAGGGCGTCCCAAAGCACTTTAAGCCACTGAAGTACTGCGTTGAAGTGTCGTCACTGTTGTAATGTACGAAACACGACAGCCAATTGCACACAGCAAGATCCCACAAACAGCAATGTGATAATGTTATGTTGATTGAGAGATAAATATTGGCACCACTGCGCACACTTGGAGGTCGAACTCCAAACCATCGTCAACACCTTCACCGAAGCGTACGAGAGCGTGGGCCTTACACTCAACATCCGTAAGACAAAGGTCCTCTACCAACCTGCCCCCGCCACACTGTACTGCCCCCCGATGATCAAAATCCATGACAAGGCCTTGGACAACGTGGACCACTTTCCATACCTCGGGAGTCTACTGTCAACAAGGGCAGACGTCGATGACGAAGTCCAACACCACCTTCAGTGTGCCAGTGCAGCCTTCGGTCGTCTGAGGAAGAGAGTGTTTGAAGACCAGGACCTCAAACCCGCCACCAAGCTGATGGTCTACAGAGCAGTAGTGATACCCGCCCTCCTGTATGCTTCAGAGACATGGACCATGTACAGCAGGCACCTCAAAGCACTGGAGAGGTACCACCAACGCTGCCTCCGCAAGATCCTGCAAATCCATTGGCAGAATAGGCACACCAACGTCAGTGTTCTCGCTCAGGCTAACATCCCCAGCATCGAAGCTTTGACCACGCTTGATCAGCTCCGATGGACGGGCCACATCGTCCGCATGCCCGATACGAGACTCCCAAAACAAGCACTCTACTCGGAGCTCCGGCACGGCAAGAGAGCCCCAGGTGGGCAGAGGAAACGCTTCAAGGACACCCTCAAAGCCTCCTTGAAAAAGTGCAACATCCCCACCGACACCTGGGAATCCCTGGCCCAAGACCGCACAAAGTGGAGGAGAAGCATTCGGGAAGGCGCCGAACACCTCGAGTCTCTTCGCCGGGAGCAAGCGGAAGCCAAGCGCAAACAGCGGAAGGAGCGCACGTCAACCCAAGCACCCCACCCACCCGCCCCCTTCAACCACCGTCTGCCCCACCTGTGACAGAGACTGTAGGTCCCGCATTGGATTCATCAGTCACCTGAGAACTCATTCCTAATGTGGAAGCAAGTCATCCTCGGTTCCGAGGGACTGCCTAAGAAATATTGGCCAGGACACCAAGGATAAGTCTGCTGCTCTCCTTCAAAATAATGCCATGGGAACTTTTACGTCCACCTGAGAGGACAGAAGGGACCATCATACAGTGCAGCGCTCCTTTCGTACCGGCACTGAAGTATCAGCCTAGATTTGTATGCTTGAGTCTCTGGGGTGGGACTTGAACCCATAACCTTGGTTGATCTACAGAGGCAAGGGTGCTACCAACTGAGCCACAGCTGACACTAGCAGTGCAATTTAAGATTGACAAATGCAAAGTTTGACATAGGGGAAGTGTTAGGGCTTTGAGTCCTTTCTAACCTTCTTACTCTCATATGTTTCCGCTCTTAGCTCTCTCGCACAGTATGTCCCAACTCCCTATTCCTCCTACAGAGTCTATCCTTGGCCTGAAATAGAAGCTTTCTCAAACAACTCTGGGAAACAAATAGTAAATGCTACCCGGTAATTGTTTTTAACAGGTGGACATCTTGTACCTTTCTAAGTTCACATTCCAATCTTCAAACAGGGTAGAGCCCTACGTCAGACCTCAAGTGTAAACTCTCTAGAGAATTTATTTTACAAAAGATGAACAAGTAAATAGCTATTTTAATATAGATTTATATTTACAATAGACATCCTTCCACCAAACTTCTCAAGTGGACAAAGCACTAACAACTCTAAATGCTAAGCTGACCCTTTGTAAATACAGACAAAATGGACAGTCCCATAATATGGACACTTATTGACAGTCCTAAGTAACTCACAATGTAACAGAAATAAACTGCACTCTGTAACCATAGACACTCGTAAATTCCAAACTAGGGACCGCCTTCAATGCACCAAGTCCGTTTATACCTTAAATCACATAGAAACATCGAATCTAGGAGCAGGAGTAGGCCATTCGGCCCGTCGAGCCTGCTCCACCATTCAATACGATCATGGCTGATCATCCAAATCCAGTACCCTGTCCCTGCTTTAATCCCCACAGTACACATATCCCACCCTACCCCCGTAACCCCACGTATTTAATTCCCCCTAACATATCCCATCCTATCCCCATAACCCCACATATTTAATCCCCCCCTAACACTAAGGGTCAATTTATCATAGCCAAATCAACCTAACCTGCACATTTTTGGACTGTGGGAGGAAACCGGAGCACCTGGAGGAAACCCACGCAGACAATGTGCAAACTCCACACAGACAGTCACCCGAGGTCAGATTCGAACCCGGGTCCCTGGCGCTGTGAGGCACCAGTGCTAACCACTATGCCACCGTGTTGCCCACGGGACACAGCCTAACTTTAAAATGACCATATCTCGAGTCTGAAGACTGTGATTCCTTTCTGTTCCTGCCCGTATCGGGGTATGAATTACCACCTACAGTCACTGTCCCTGTCGTTCCCCGCTGCAACCTTGTTGACAAAGCACGGCCGAAGATGCGTGCGCACTCGGCCCCACGCGGACCCAGAAAATACGCAGACAGCCTGACCCCACGCAGTGTGGTTGTCTGTGGTCTGAGAATGGGGTTGGGAACAGCTTCCACTGAACGGGTACAGGCACATCGGTTTTGTTGCTTCCAAACTTAAGTTCTTATAGTATTGTTGCAGCTGATCAGGTGCTGACCATAATCTCAGCTGGTTCTTCAAGATTGTTGCGAATATTTTTCCGGTACATAAAATGACCATTTTGAAAATGAATGGGGGCACCTGCAAAGAAAGGACTGCTGATGCCAGTTGTTTAGGTGTCGGAACATAGGGACAGGAGGAGGCCATTCAGCCCCTCAAACCAGTTCCACCATTCAATGAGATCATGGCTGATCTGTATCCTAACTCCATCGACCTGCCTTGGCTCCATATCCCTTAATATCCGTACCTGGGTATCTATATTAATGCCTCTTATACCAATACCAATAGCTCATATGCCACCAATACCTCACCCTGATGTACTAATACTCATACCTCCAATGCCGATACCTGGCATGTCAAAACCAATGTCTGGTGTTGGAACATAGGGGCAGGAGGAGGCCATTCAGCCTCTCGAGCCTGTTCCGCCATTCAATGAGATCATGGCTGATCTGTATCTTAACTCTATCCACCTGCCTTAGCTCCTTATCCTTTTATACCCTTAGAATCATAGAATCATAGAAATTTACAGCCCAGAAGGAGGCCACTCGGCCCATCTTGTCTGTGCCGGTTGACAAAGAGCTATCCAGCCTAATCCCACTTTCCAGTTCTTGGTCCGTAGCCCTGTAGGTCACGGCACTTCAAGTGCATATCCAAGTACTTTTTCAACGCGGTGAGGGTTTCTGCCTCTACCACCCTTTCAGGCAGTGAGTTCCAGACCCTCAGCACCCTCTGAGTGAAAAAATTTCTCCTCAAATCCCCTCTAATCCTCCGACCAATTACTTTAAATCTATGCCCCCTGGTTATTGACCCTTCTGTGAAGGGAAATTGTCTAGCAAAAATCTATCAATCTCAGATTTAAAATGATGAATTGAGCTGGCATCTACTGCTTTTTGTGGGAGAGAGTTCCACTCTTCTACCACCCTTTGTGTGAAGAAGTGTTTCCTAACTTCTCTCCTGAATGGCCTGGCTCTGATTTTAAGGTTATGTCCCCTTGTCCTCGACTGCCCCACCAGCAGAAAAAGTCTCTCTCTCTATCTACCCTTTCAATTCCTTTCAAAATCCTAAAAACCTCAATCAAATCACCCCTTAACCTTCTATAGTCCAGGGAATACAAGCCTAGTCTATGTAACCTGTCCTCATACTTTAACCCTTTTAGCCCCGGTATCATTCTGGTGAATCTGCGCCGCACCCCTTCCAAGGCCAATATATCCTTCTAAGGTGCGGTGCCCCAGAACAGTAGACAATCCCTAATTTACAGGTTTCACTGTCACATTTAAATAATAGTGTTTCTCTTCCTTGAACTTCTTGGCAGCTTAATTAATCTAAATTGTTTCTTGGAGATGCAAATTGATTTTTTTTTCTTTCTTTCTTTTTGCAAACGAGCACTGATTTTGCACAGAGCGGCTTGTGTTGTACTCTGGGAAAGAATGGCCAGACATCCTAGATTTTGAATATTCCCCCACTCAGATTTGAAAGGAGACTATTACTGCGGACTGAATCAATCGCACGGCATTGTTTAAGTTTGAATTGTTTCTCTCGCAACCTGAGCCAGTGAAACTTGTAACAGTGGGACGGATTTTGCGACCCCCCCTACGGGCGCATACGAGGTGCGTACGCGCCCGTAGGGGCCGCGCAAGTGGCGGTTTCAGGCGTGCCAAGCGCATGCGCTGAAAACCTGGCACTTGCGATCAGTCAAGAATTCTCTGCCCAATAAAAGTGCCTCTGCGGGTGGAGTGTTCCACTTTTTGCACAACTTCTACCCGTCGAATGACTGTCAAATTCTTACGCCTGGTAAAAGCAGCCGTAAGGCCTGCTTCTACCAGCTTAAGAGTTCACAAAAATAGAAAAATGAAATTTGATAACTCATTTATAAATTAAAAATACAATTCAAAAAGGTAAGTTTATTTTTAGCCCTGTAAAAACAGTTCAAAAAATTACATTTTTGTTTAAAATATTTAATTAAATGGCATTTTAATTAATTTTAAATATGTAATATAAAAAAAAAGTATTGAATGTGTTGGTGTATTTTTTTAGGTGATCCCCATTCATACTTTTGACAGTTCCGTACGTACAGAACAGTCAAAAGGTTGAAAGGGGATTCCCTTCTTCCATTGGTTGGGCCGGCCCACGTGATCCCAGGAGCGCCTACGAACCGCCTGCGCCCCTGGGATAGGCGGGGCTCTGCCCGCGCGGACCCGGAGAGGCCCAGGAGCGCAAGCCGCCATTCTTCCCGGGCCACCAGGTAAATTCGTAGACATTTTGCAGGACGTGGGGGGGTGGGGGGGTGGGGTGGGGGGGCGTCCGCCCCGCGGGAAGCCTCCGACCGCAAATGTTGGACAATGTGTTAAAAATAAGCTCGGCACAGGATCCGAACTTCGGCTGTTTTTTTAATCTGTTTACATATCGTGACTGGATTTAAAGGGATAGTCACTGAGTCAAGACGAGACCAAATGAATAAGCAACAACAACAAGTTGCATTTATATAGCGCCTTTAACATAATAAAACGTCCCAAGGCGCTTCACAGGAGTGTTATCAAACAGAATTTGACACCGAGCCACATAAGGAGATGTTAGGGCAGAGATTGGTCAAAGAGGTAAGTTTTAAGGAGCGTCTTAAAGGAAGAGAGAGAGTTAGAGGACTGGAATACAAGGGGGTAGAAGTTATGCTGCAGCTATACAAAGCCCTGGATAGACCACACCTGGAGCACTGTGAGCAGTTCTGGGCACCACACCTTAGGAAGGATATACTGGCCTTGGAGGGAGTGTAGCGTAGGTTTACCAGACTGATACCCAGACTTCAAGGTTAAGTTACGAGGAGAGATTACACAAATTAGGGTTGTATTCCCTAGAATTTAGAAGGTTAAGTGGTGATCTGATCAAAGTTTTCAAAATATTAAGGGGAACAGATAGGGTAGATAGAGATAAACTATTTCCGCTGGTTGGGGATTCTAGGACTAGGGGGCATGGTCTAAAAATTAGAGCCAGACCTTTCAGGAGTGAAATTAGGAAACACTTCTACACACAAAGGGTGGTAGAAAGTTGGAACTCTCTTCCGCAAGCGGCAATTGATGCTCGATCAATTGTTAATTTTAAATCTGAGATTGATAGCTTTATGTTAACCAAAGATATTAAGGGATATGGGCAAAGGCGGGTATATGGAGTTAGGTCGCAGATCAGCCATGATCCATTGAATGGTGGAACAGGCTCGAGGGGCTGAATAGCCTCCTCCTGTTCCTATGTCCTTGAGGTTTAGGGAGGGAATTCCAGAGCTTCGGGCCTAGGCAGCTGAAGGCACGGCCGCCAATGGCGTAGTCTGGTTCAGCCTCAGACAGTTTATATAGGATTACATCGGATATACGGCACGGAAACAGGCCATTTGGCCCAACCAGTCCATGCCGGTGCTTATGCTCCACTCGAGTCTCCTCCCGTCTTTCCTGATCTAACTCTATCAGCTTAATCCTCTATTCCCTTCTCCCTCATATGCTTGTCCAGCCTCCCCTTAAATGCATCGATACTATTCGCCTCAACTCCCTGTGGTAGCGAGTTCCACATTCTCACCACCCTCTGGGTAAAGAAGTTTCTTCTGAATTCCCCTATTTGATTTCTTGGTGACTATCTTATATTGATGGCCTCTAGTTATGCTCTTCCCCACAAGTGGAAACATTCTCTCTGTATCCACTCTATCAAAACCTTTCATCATTTTAAAGACCTCTATTAGGTCACCCCTCAGCCTTCTTTTTTCAAGAGAAAAGAGACCCAGCCTATTCATCCTTTCCTGATAGGTATACTCTTGCATTTCTGGTATCCTTGTAAATCTTCTCTGCACCCTCTCCAGTGCCTCTATATCCTTTATACAATATGGCGACCAGAACTGTACGCAGTGCTCCAAGTCTGGTCTAACCAAGGTTCGATACAGGTTTAGCATAACTTCTCTACTTTTCAATTCTAATGGCCCAAAAATTAGTGAGGGAGCCTTCGTGCGAGGGTAAGGCTTCCCCGCGATATCTCACTGCGCGCCGGCTTTTTTATTCCGAGCTCGCACGAACTTGATTTACTAGACAGCAGCTGGGCAGTGCTTGCGTATCCCACAGGCGCAGTTAATTCGTGCGAGCTGTGGGATCACGTGATTCAGTTAGAGCCAATGGCAGCACACCATCTTTCATTCATAGTTTTCACATCAACACGGTGGCATAGTGGTTAGCACTGGTGCCTCACAGCGCCAGGGACCCGGGTTTGAATCTGGCCTCGGGTGACTGTCTGTGTGGAGTTTGCACATTCTCCCCGTGTCTGCGTGGGTTTCCTCCGGGTGCTCCGGTTTCCTCCCACAGTCCAAAAATGTGTGGGTTAGGTTGATTTGGCTATGATAAATTGACCCTTAGTGTTAGGAGGGGATTAAATATGTGGGGTTACGGGTAAGGGTGGGATATGTGTCGGTGCAGGCTCGATGGGGATTCTGTGTGAGAAAGCAGGGACAGGGTACTGGGTTTGGATGATCAGCCATGATCGTATTGAATGGTGGAGCAGGCTCGAATGGCCTACTCCTGCTCCTAGTTTCTAAGTGCTGTGAAAGCTATGAATCTATACCCCCCCAAAAGAACAGCTAAACCTCAATTAAATTTAAAAAAAAAACCATCACATTAATAAAATAACTATAGTTAAATAAATTAACCACTTTAAACAAAAAATTAAATTTTTGAAAAAATTTAAAATCTTTTTAAAAGTTATAAAAATAAACTTACCTTTCTTTAAAGTCTCTAAAAAAGATATACCTGAAAAAATTCAAAATAATACTTAATTAACTACTTACCTTGTTAAAAGAGGGTCTCACGCCTCCTTTTTTTATGTGCAAAATCTTCCATGCTTACCTGCGCGTTCAAAGCACTAAGTGCACTGCGTGCGCGCAGCCTGTAGCGCGCACGCGGTTCACCTAGGAACCGCCCCCTTTTGAAATCACCAAGTGCCAGTTTTCAGCGCATGCGCAGTGCATGCAGGCAACCGGCAATTGGAGACAGAATACGCGAGAGTACACAGTGCGTACTCTCACGTAGAGGCACTAATTTTTGGGCCAATGTTGCCAGGAAGCGGGATGGAGTCGGTGACAATTATACAATGAAGTGAATAGAATTACCTTGGGAAGCGATGGGTGCGGGGTGGGGGTGGCGGTGGTTAAAGGGACCTGGGTCTGTCAGTAGATTTGTCACTTTTAATGCTGAGACAATGTGGAGAGACAAGGTGCGATACATATCCATGCATGCATTCTTCGCAGGTGGCTAACCTATTCCTCTCCATTGGTACATTTCCGTGGGTGACTGTTTCCATCTGGTGCCTCGTCCATGAGGCTGATCTTCATGTACCAGCAAACTGTTTGGCTTGAGAGGGCATCACGTCTGAACCTGTCCTCACCTGGAATCCACACACACACACACACACCTTTTTCAGTAGCAGTCATTGGACAGCGATCAAGAGCAGGAACCGTGACTGAGGCTGGAAGGGGCTGAATGGCCTCCTCCCGTTCCTATGTTCCTACACCTAAAGAACTGGCATCATCTGTCCTTTTTTTTTTGCAGGTGTCCTCATTTTCAAAATGGTCAATGTATGTACCGTAAAAATATTCCCCTCCCTCCTGGGAAACAAAGGCCAAAACATAGTTCCCTCCCCTCCCTTCCCCACCCCTCAGACCGAGATGACTGAATTCGACCTGGGGCAGAAATTGAACCTGGGGCTTTCGGGCCTGAGCTAATCACTTTCTTAACCAGCTGAGCCATCAGCAAGCTCACTTGTACCATCTAAATGGTAGCCTGTTAATGGCTTATTGCTCAGCCTGAATCTACAAGATGCAGTATCTCAAACGCAGCAAACTTTACAAGGCTTACACTTGCGCTGCTAAACTATAAAATAGCCTTTTATTTTAACTTAATGCACTCCAGTGTATTTTATACCTATTCCTATGAAGCATACACTTCAAATAAATAGCAAAACATTATGGAGAATTCACTTAAGCTCTTAAAGTGAAGGAGCTGTAATGCAGAGGGCATCTGGGAGACTGTTAGATTAGAGTGAGCTCCAAGCAGCAGATGGAAATGGAACAGAGAAGGGAAAACAGAGTGAGCAGGAGGAGGCGAAAGAGAGTGGAGAGGAGAAAAGTGTGCGGAGAGGGTGAGAAGGAAGAGGGGAAGAGCAGAGAGTAGAGAAAAGTAGTAGAAGGGGGAAAGAGAGCAGAGAGGGGAGGGAGCAGGAAGTGGGGAGGGAAGGGAAAGGGAGAAGGGAGAGCGTGGAGAGGATAAGAGAACAGGAGCAGGAAGAGGGCGGAGAAAGCAAAGAGAAGAATGAGGGATCAGGAGGAAGGAAGAGAGAGTGAAGAAGATGTGAAGAGAGCGTGGAGAAAGGGCAGGGAGGAAAGAAAGACAAAGTATACATGTACCCTGGATGGGGGACTTCAATGTCCAACACCAAGAGTGGCTCGGTAGCTCCATTACTGACCGAGCTGGCCAAGTCCTGAAGAACAGAGCTACCAGACTGGGTTTGCGGCAGGTGGTGAGAGAACCAACGCGAGGGGAAAAATCTGCCTGTCGCAGATGCATCTGTCCATGACAGTATCGGTAGGAGTGACCTCCGCACAGTCCTTGTGGAGACAAAGTCCCGTCTTCACTCTGAGGACACCCTCCATCGTGTTGGGTGGCACTACCACCGTGCTCAATAGGATAGATTCAGAACAGATCTAGCAGGTCAAAACTGGGCATCCATGAGGCGCTGTGGGCCATCAGCAGCAGCAGGGCCTTGCTATTCAAACAGGTTTTCAAATGGATGGCTCCTCTGCCAAGTTGTACTTGGACCGAGCTTGCTCTGCTGACACTCTCTGTATCTCTCTGATCACATCTTCCCTCGCCCTCTCTGTCTCGGTTTTAATACAGCTCGACCTTTCTTTTTCTGTATCAGCTTGGCTCAGTTGGTAGCACTCTTGCCTCTGTGTCAGAAGGTTGAGAGTTTAAGCCCCAACCGTGCCCTCCCCCCCCTCAGATTAAACTGACACATCTGTGCAGTGCTGAGGGAGTGCTGCACTGTCGGAGGTGCCGTCTTTCGGATGAGATGTTAATCAGCTCTGTGAAGCTGTCAAACACTGGCATTCTCTTTAGTTTGATGAGGCCTTGTGTTCAGGACTCATCAAACCTTTCAACTTCGTAAATTTCACATGGCTGTTGGTTCGGAGGTTCCAACAGCCAGTCTGTGAAATTGACAAGGAGGATGTCGGCTCTCCCGATCCAGCGCGGCTGAAGGCTGTAGAAGAAAACAAGGTAAGTGAACATTTTTTAAAACTTATCACTCACCTTGCATACTTACCACTCCACACTTGCACCCATCACTCACCTCTACACCTTACTTCCAGGTGCCTCCGACCGCCGCAGACCTCCTCCATGTCTCCTCCAACCCGACGGGGTTCTCCGAGGTCGGGAAGCCTTCACCTGTGAAGGTAAAATGGCACTAATCCTTTTTTCTGCCTGTTAACTACCTGTTAACAGGCAGTTAAAAGGACGAAATGCCTTTCCCGCCTCCAGGAGACGGGACCCGAAGCTGCACATCTTCCCGCCTCCTGGCAAAAGGGCACGGAGGCGGGATGGGGGCGGGTTTGCCATCCACCCCCACTTTCTCCGAATTTACTGGCTGTCCCGCCTCCATACCCGCCTCCTCGGGGCTTGGAAAATCCAGCCCTCAGTCTCTCTTCTTCACTCCCTCTCTCTCTTCACACTGTCATTCCCTCGTACTATAAGAGTAACGTCAGTGATCCTGGTAATGAGGTGAGAAGGGTCTTTCCTGACAATTTCATCTCAGTTTCCTTTTCAATGCAACTGGCGGGGGCCCATTTCCAGTAGTGTTCAGTCTTATGCACACATTGAGTCACATGTAGGATTTCTTCCCTAAAGGAAACCACTTGGGTTATTACGACAAGCACTTTTACTGATACCAGCTTTTTATTTCCAGAATATTTTTCTGAATTCAAATTCTCAAAGAGTCAAGATTGGATTTCAGCTCATATTCTCTGGATTATTAGTTCAGTCCAGATAAACCAGAATATTGCTTAAAATTAAACTGTGGCAGTGGGACAATGGACCACAACTTGTAAAAGGCAAATGTAATCCTGATATCAGGAAGTTCTTCTTCACAGAGCTAGATTGATCAACATGGGAATGGACTCCCAGATAGAGTGGTGGAGGCAAAAATAATGGAACTCTTTAAGAAACCAACAGATGATGCAATAGGGGGATTCAGCCTGTGTTTTTTTTTAATTTATTCATTCATGGTATGAGGGCATCGCTGGCAAGGCCAGCATTTATTGCCCATCCCTAATGGCCCTTGAGAAGGTGGTGGTGAGCCACCTTCTTGAACCGCTGCAGTCCGTGTGGTGAAGGTGCTCCCACAGCGCTGTTAGGGAGGGAGTTCCAGGATTTTGACCCAGCGACGATGGAGGATCGGCCGATATATTTCCAAGTCAGGATGGTGTGTGACTTGGAGGGGAACTTGGAGGTGGCGGTGTTCCCATGCGCCTGCTGCCCTTGTCCTTCTAGGTGGAAGAGGTCGCGGGTTTAGGAGGTGCTGCCGAAGAAGCCTTGGCGAGTTGCTGCAGTGCATCTTGTAGATGGTACACACTGCAGCCACGGTACGCCGGTGGTGGAGGGAGTGAATGTTTAAGGTGGTGGATGGGGTGCCGATCAAGCGGGCTGCTTTGTCCTGGATGGTGTCAAGCTTCTTGAGTGTTGTTGGAGCTGCACTCATCCAGGCAAGTGGAGAGTATTCCATTACACTCCTGACTTGTGCCTTGTAGATGGTGGAAAAGCTTCCGGCCTGATTCAGTAGTCAGTTCTCAGGCCTGTATTGGGAGTCAGTTCCCAGCCTGAATTGGGAGTCAGAAGGTGAGTCACTGTCCGCAGATAAAACAGTCTCTGACCTGCTCTAGTAGCCACAGTATTTATGTGGTTGATCCAGTTAAGTTTCTGGTCATCCTTTCTGAATCGATGAATAACATGGGCTGAATGGCCTTCGTAATGCGTAATTGTGATCTTGTGGATTGGGAGACCAGCTTGAATTTTCCCCTCAGCACGACTGAGGAATAAATTTCTATTTCCACTATAACCACAGCATTAGCGCAAAGCAAAACATGTAGGCCCCAGTTATCAGGATAAATTTTATCAGCCCCTGCCCTGCCAGAGGGCTTTCACATGCTGCCTGGGCAGAATTACCCCTACAGTGTAACAGCAACCTCAATCGGGAGTCAGATTCCGGGCCTGAATCGGGAGTCAGTTCCTGGTCGACGCTGGGACAAAGTGCTCTGAGCTACCCTGCAGGAGGAGCATTACTCTGCTTCACTTCGCAATCAGATGGGATCTCAACGCCCGAACCACACTCGGCACGCACACCAACACCATGGGCTCGTGGTGATTCGGGCGATGGAAGTTTCGGGGGGGGGGGGGACAGCATTCATTCTGATTTATGCCTAAAGTTCTTCCCTCCCCCATCAAAGTTCAGAAATTATAATTAATCACTGGTGAGTTAATTAGAAAAAAAATGCGTTCAACGCAGCAAAGCTAAGAAGCACTGGCGCAATGCTTCGCAAAACCCGGCCGTGCTAACTCAGTTGTCTCGATCAATGAAGCTCTCCTCCGTTATAATGTGCTCACTTGCGCTAATATCTTCACACAAAGACTGAGACAGGTGCTAGTGCACTCACTAAGCCCTGGAGAGTCTCAGCAGTCAGACTGGATTAACCCCGTCCTCCACTTGCACTCTCAGGAGTTCATTTGATGCACCAATCAACACTAAACAATTTACTCGCTGAATCGAGCAAAGACAAGCGGAAGAAGCAAATCATCCGGCTTGTCTTTTCTGACAACATTGCTGAATAATTTATGTTAAAAAAGGGGGGGATTTGTGTGTCTCCGTTGCACTCAGTGAAGTCTTGGAAGACTTTGCAGTGTTTTTCGGAGCTTGGAAATGTTAATTATTTTTTTCGGAAAATTTGGGCCATATTTTCCGCTGTTTGGGCTCACGGTTAATTCGACTGCCGTTCCTGTCTCTTTGGCAGTCTGCTGGACAGGGCATGGGGAAAGGTTTGAGGGAGCGCCGCACTGTCGGAGGTGCCGTCTTTCGGGCGAGATGTTAAACCGAGGCCCCGTCTGCTCTCTCTCAGGTGGACGTGAAAGATCCTGTGGCACTATTTCGAAGAAGAGCAGGGGAGTTCTTCCCGGTGTCCTGGGCCAATATTTATCCCCTCAACTCACATCACTAAAACAGATGATCTGGCCATTAAACCATGTAGGACAAAAATCATCCACTGCAATGTTTACTCTCTGATTTGTCCTTCACCTGAAGTTAGTCAAGCAGCTGGTGTGCTGTGTATAAAGGGCAATAGTAGGAAGAACGTGGGCTCAAAACAATTTGTCTTCTCACAGAGTTAGTTGCCAGCAGCAACCGCCCACTAACGGCAGCAGAATTGACAACCATGGGCGGGGGGATGGAAGGAGGCATTCAGTTCTGGGCACCTCACCTCAGGAAGGATATATTGGCCTTGGAAGGGGCGTGGTGCAGATTCACCAGAATGATACTGGGGTTAAAAGGGTTAAATTATGAGGACAGGTTGCATAGACTAGGCTTGTATTCCCTTGAGTATCGAAGATTAAGGGCTGATTAGTTGAGATGTTTAAGATGATCAACGTATTTGATAGAATAGATAGAGAGAAACTATTTCCTCTGGTGAGGGGAGTCCAGAACAAGGGGGCATAACCTTAAAATTAGGGCCAAGCCGTTCAGGGGTGATGTCAGGAAGCACTTCTTCACACAAAGGCTAGTGGAAATCTGCAACTCTCTCCCCCAAAAAGGCTGTAGAGGCTCGGGGTCAACCGGAATGTTCAAGGCTGAGATTACTAGGTTCTTGTTAGGCAAGGGCACTAAGGGTTACGGAACCAAGGCGGGTAGATGGAGTTAAGATACAGATCAGCCATGGTCTAATTGAATGGCGGAATAGGCTCAAGGAGCTGAATGGCCTCCTCCTATGACTAAAATGTGACCAAGGGCAGAAAAATATTGCCTCGGATTGTCTGAAATGTCTCCACCTCAATTGTCTGCGATTTTAGCCATTTTAATAGAATCATAGAGTGGTTACAGCACAGAAGGAGGCCATTCGGCCCGTCGAGCCCGTGCCGGCTCTCTGCAAGGGCACTTCAGCTAGTCCCACTCCCCCGCCCTTTCCCCGTAGCCCTGAAAATGTTTTTCCTTCAGGTACTTATCCAATTCCCTTTTGAAAGCCACGATTGAATCTGCCTCCACCACCCTCTCAGGCAGTGAATTCCAGATCCTAATCACTCGCTGCGTAAAAAAGTTTCTCCTCACGTCGCCTTTGGTTCTTTTGCCAATCACCTTAAATCTGTGTCCTCTGGTTCTCGGCCCTTCCGCCAATGGGAACAGTTTCTCTCGATCTACTCTGTCCAGACCCCTCATGATTTTGAACACCTCTATCAAATCTCCTCTCAACCTTCTCTGCTCTAAGGAGAACAACCCCAGCTTCTCCAGGCTATTCACGGAACTGAAGTCCCTCATTCCCGGAACCATTCTCGTAAACCTTCTCCCAAACTGGCCCATAACTTCTGACAACATTGCCACACGAGATCACTTGCAATTTTAGTTTGGAACCATCGAATCATGGAATCATACAGCGCAGAAGGAGGCCATTTGGCCCACCGCGCCTGTTCCGGTTATTTGAAAGAGCTTTCCAATTAGTCCCACTTCTCCGGTGTTTCCCCATTGTCCTGCAAAATTTTCTACTTCAAGTATCTATCCAATTCCGTTTGTAAAGTTACTATTGAATCAGCGTCCACCGCCCTTTCAGGCAGCGCGTTCCAGATCACGACAACCCGCTGCGTAAAACAATTTTTCCCCATCTCATCTCTGGTTCTTTTGCCAATTACCTTCAATCTGTGTCCTCTGGTTACCGACCCTTCTGCCACTGGAAACAGTTTCTTCTTATTTACTCTTATCAAAACCCTTCTTGATTTTGAACAGCTCTATCAAATCTCCCCTTCACCTTCTCGGCTCTAAGGAGAACAACCCCAGCTTCTCCAGTCTCTCCATGTAACTGAAGTCCCTCATCCCTGGTACCATTCTAGTAAATCTCCTCTGCACCCTCTCTAATTCCTTGACATCCTTCCTAAAGTGCGGTGCCCAGATTTGGACGCAATATTCCAGCTGGGGCCTAACCAGTGTTTTACCGTCCCTACCCCCGCGCCCCCACCCACTCTCTTCGACGTAGCATTGCTCAAGATTAAAATGTTAAAATCATATTTCTCCCTCTAACTTTGCCTCTACTTATCTCTCTCTATATATCTTAATTTGTTTTCCGCTCTTTCTATCTCCCTCTTTCTCTCTCTATGGTCCTCTCACAACACTTTTTGTAGTTGTTTGTTTATCTCAGCCTCTGTCTCTCGTACGAGTCTCTCCTTAAGTCTGCTCCTCCCTTCTGAATGCCTGAGGCACCACATCTCTCCACAAGTGACAGGAGGATCCTCTGGCCAATGTGGGCGGGCAGTGCTCCAGTCCAACATTTGCAATCGCTCGATGGCCATTCTGTAGCCTCTCTAGTTAGGCCACGGCTAGAGTACTGCATACAGTTCTGATCAACACATTACAGGAAGGATGTGATTGCACTAGAGGGGGTACAGAGGAGATTTACGAGGATGTTGCCTGGGCTGGGGAATTTTAGCTATGAGGAAAGATTGGATAGGCTGGGGTTGTTTTCTTTGGAACAGAGGAGGCTGAGGGGAGACTTAATTGAGGTGTATAAAATTATGAGGGGCCTAGATAGAGTGGATAGGAAGGGCCTATTTCCCTTAGCAGAAGGGTCAATAACCAGGGGGCAGAGATTTAAAGTAATTGGTGGAAGGAGCAGAGGGGAGTTCAGGAGAAATCTTTTCACCCAGAGGGTGGTGGGGGTCTGGAACTCACTGCCTGAAAGGGTGGTAGAGGCAGAAACCCTCATCACATTTAAAAAGTACTTGGATATGCACTTGAAGTGCCTGTAACCTACAGGGCTACGGACCAAGAGCTGGAAAGTGGGATTAGGCTGGATGGCTCTTTGTCGGCCGGCACAGACACGATGGGCCGAATGGCCTCCTTCTGTGCCATAAATTGCTATGATTCTATGGGCTGGATTTTGTCTTGGGGTCGGGTTGGGGTCGTGTTATCCACATTTCGTGTTGTCCCCCCGACTCCAGATTAATGTGGATGAATGATGCAATTTTCACTTAATTGGGCAATTGAGTTCCAGCATGTGGGAACCCATGAACCAATTAGTGGTTTCAGTGGGAAAGTCGCCTCTGATGATGTCATCATTGCAGGCTGCCTGGTTTCAGAGACTGCCTGGCTTTTGCTGTGAGTGGACCTGGAGAGAGAGAGAGAGAGAGAGGAGAGAGGAGAAAGAGAAAGAGAGAGAGAGAGAGGAGAGAGAGAGAGAGAGACTCTCACAGCAAGGCCAGGCAGTCTCTGAAGACATTCAATGCAGCAGCATCAGAGGCGACTTTCAGACCTAATACTACTACTACCTTCATCACATCTCCGTTGTAATAGTGGACCTGCAGCTGATAGTCAGCTATCCACTTGTGCTCCCGCCAGGTTTCACTAGAGTGTTTCACATCAGGCGTATTTCATGTCGTAAAAGGGTTAAACTAGCTAAAACGTTTCAAAATGGCATTACAGAGCCAATTTAGGGCTTGTTAAGGGTTTTAATGGCCTCTCCCGCCTCTTGCAGTCGGGACGGAGTTGGGAACCCCGCGACTGATTTTGTCAAAATTGCATGGAGGCGGGATGGGGTCGGGACCCCCGACCCCGCAACTTTAACCCCCCACACGCCTCCAAACCCGACTCCACGGGTCATTGAAAATCCAGCCCTATGATTCTGATGGGGAGGACTAATTTAGTGTTAATTAGCGCCATTTCAGTGTTAGCCTTGTGCTGTGGGTTCACGCTCACTAGACGCGGGATTGAGACTGCCCAACTCATTGCCTGTAGGACCTCTGCAGCCAGTTAATGAGATTGTAATAAGGTGGCTGGAATAAAAATGGTGGCCTCACTGTCATCGCACAGAATGACTGAGTGACTACAGACTTATTCTACATTAGAAACCTACAGATAGGACCCAAACTTATTGCTGAACCAATGTGATATTTCAATTGTAAACCAAATACAACGTTAAAAACAAAGAAGATGTTTAAGGTACTTAATAATTAATTGTACAGTCGTCAATAAACACATATCACCTTCATCATTGTCAACTCTGATTGCAAGGCTGTTTAATTCATAGAGTTTTACAATACAGAATGAGGCCATTCGGCCCATCGTGCCCATGCCGTGCTCTTTGAAAGAGCTATCCAATTAGTCCCACTCCCCTCGTTCTTTCCCTATAGTCCCGAGAAATTTTCCTTTTCATACTTTGAATGCACCTCATCGGCAGCTCTGTGTTTCACAGAGGACAATTAAAATCTAGGGGCGCGATCTTGCCAGCCCTGGGGAGGCGGGTTTGGAGGTGGGACTGCCAGGAAAATGGCAGAATCTGGGGGCGGGTGCCCTTCCCGCCCCCAACCCGCCTCCGTGCCATCTTGCCAGGAGGCGGGTAGCCGACCCACGCCGGGTCCCGTCTCCTGGAGGCGGGAAGGGGATTACAGCCACTTAACTGTCTGTTAATAGGTAGTTAACAGGCAGATAAGAGGATTATCCCCATTTTACCCACACAAGTGTGGGCTTCCCGAAGGCTGCGAACCCCGCCAGGGTCACCGAGGCGAGCAGTGGGTCTGCGGGGGCCGGAGGGGTGCAAAAAGCGCGCTGTGAAGGTAAGTGATGGGTGCAAGTGTGGAGAGGTGAGTATGTGAGGTAAGTGGAAAGTGTTAGAAAAAGTTTACTTACCTTTGTTTCTTCCTGCAGGCTTCAATCGTTGGGTATGCGGAGAGTCTCGCACCTCCGCGGCAGAGATGACAGATGGCTGCTGCATTCTCCAATGCAACAACCATCGCATTTCTGCTAAAGAAAGAGGTTTGATGAGTCTTGTATTCAAGAACTCATCAAACTACAGAGAATGTCAGTGTTTGACAGCTTCACAGAGCCGTCAAACGATGACAATTCATCTGTCAAAAATGAAACGTCATACGTTGACGTTCTCTGTAACCGGCTTCCCCTTAATTGGCCTGCTAAGCCCGCTGGGCGGGCTTAACAAGGTCAATCAAGGGAAAATAGCGTGGGTTGGTCAGAAGTCGATGGAGGCGGGGCTAAAACCCGACAAATGGGAGTCCCGCCTCCAAAAGCTCCCCATTGGCAAATTCCAGCCCATGGAGTGAGTTACAGTCTGGAATTAAACCCAGGAGCACCACTGGCACAGTTAGTGACACTCTTGTCGCAGGGTCAGAAGGGGTCAAATCACAATCCAGGAGCCACTTCACTGCTGATGCTGTCAGCTGTGGCTCAGTGGGCAGCACCCTCGCCTGAGTCAGAAGGTTGTGGGTTCAAGTCCCACTCCATGAGACTTGAGCACAAAAATCCAAGGCTGATACTTCAATTCAGTACTGAGGGAGCGCTGCACTGTCGGAGGTGCCGTCTTTCAGATGAGACGTTAAACCGAGGCCCCGTCTGCCCTCTCAGGTGGATGTAAAAAAGATCCCATGGCCACTATTTCGAATCTGAGCGGGGGAGTTACCCCCAGTGAGCTGGCAAATATTTATCCCTCGATCAAATTCACTAACAACAGATGATCTGGTCATTAACCACATTGCTGTTTGTGGGAGCTTGCTGTGCGCAAATTGGCTGCCACGTTTCCTACATTACAACAGTGACTCCACTTCAGAAGTACTTCAGTGGCTGTAAAGCACTTCAGGATGTTGTGAAAGGCGCTATATCAATCCAAGTTCTTCCTTTCTTTAACATTCAGCCATCCACAAAAAGAGTTATTCTTGCTGGCAGGGCATATTGGGAAATCACGAGCACATTGTGCTAGGAGCCTGCATTTATAAAATGAACCCGGTCGGATTTTGAAAACGGCTCAATACAATTTTTAGTGCACTGGTTCAGGCACTGTAAGGTTTCCAAAATTTGCAGATCCCCAAAACCTAAGGAAAAAGGACTTTGGAACTACCTGAGAGTGACAAAAATGCATTTGGGCCTAACCTAAGGAATTTAAGACCAAAAACCAAGTTTGGGCATTTTAAAAACATATCTGGGCCTGTAAAGGGATAAAAGGCTGTGAAGGAAGCTGGGTTCGACCTCTGTAAAAGCAGTTTGGGTATTGCAGTTAATTGCATTGTCTGGGGAACCGGGATGATCTCACTCAAAGCCCCAGCAAGCATTAACATTTTGACAATAGACCCTAGGAGAAGACAGTCCCACCCAGAACAATAGATCCCATCAAACCGATTACAGGGCCCATCAAGAAACATGCATAATACAGAGCACCCAGGACTAGGCTATAGATCAGCCTAGGAACCCAAAACACAAAACCAATCACCAGCAATCAGCCAAGAAGATCGACAGGATGCAAACCATCCCAAAACCCATTTGACACTCACAGAGCAGTTACTGGTAACAGGCCCGCCAAATTCAGACAATGAACTGAGCAGATTTGGCGGGTAGATAAGGCCATGTTCAATGGGTCAGATTGAAGGCCTGTTAAAACCCAGTTAACGTGCTAGTAGATCGTTACCGATTTACGAGCCCGCCAAAACTAGACAATGAACTGAACAGATTTGGCGGGTAGATAAGGCCACTTCAATTCTGTATAATTGAAGGCCCACCAAGCACACAAGAACTTAGCTAGAAGAGGAGAGAGGCAACACAGTTCAACGTTCGTTGGGTCGAGTAGTCAGTCGCAACCGGTGGTCATCAGAAGGAGGAGAGACCAAGAAGAAGAAGGCCCGAGCTGGAAGCGAGTCGGCGTCGCTCACCACTCAGACACACCTGAGTCCAGCTCGCGAAGATACCACCTCGACGGACCTCCAACAAGGGCCGCAACACAGTCACCCGGAGCAACAAGCAGCAACAAGTCACCGACGGCTCCACGAGGTCGACCGACACACTAAACAAGGCCTAAAGCCATCGCGGAAACCAAAGGCCTCACGAAACCAACAACCGCGCATTACCCCCAACTGACCGGGTAATCGCAGGCCACCTCGAACAACAAAGACCAACTCCAGGGAAGAAAACCCGAAGAATCGCAAAGTTTCCACACTACAAACTATTCCTGACTTACCCCTGGGTAAGATTTCCCCCAAAGACTCTAAACCCTACTGCTCAACTAAAGAAATTGGGTACTCACCAGATAAATTCATAACGACATCCTACCGCATCAGCGGACTCGCGAAGACTAACCAGAGACCCAGGTGAAGTCCTCTACCGAGTACGGGGTACGGCAGACACTAACCGCCATAAACAGCGAACCCCAAAACCGCGATTTAGCCCAACTGTCAAAGGATTGGTGAGCATTATCCCTGGTCCTTCAAAGCCTAACTTAGCTAGTAAAGTGGGGTTGGGAGGGGTGAAGTATTGTTCTACTGTCATTTCCCTCGCTTGTACCGAAGTGTTCCCCACCTTTAGAGTGATAAGAGTGTTATCATTTGTGTCTTACCTTTTAATACAGATTGAAGTTCTTTCATCAAACTCAGTTGTCTGCTGCACCTTTTGTATCACAACCTCCAAATAAGTCCAAGGTCTAGAACCAAGGGAGTGGGAGCGATTCGAACCGCTCAGAAGTCAGAGGTAAAGCTGACACAAAAACACCACCCCCTACAACACGCTAGTGTAAAATGCATTATCGTGTTGTTAAATGAGCAGTCCGTGGAATTTTATACGAACACACTGAACAGTCCGACTTGAAATAGAGCTCAGTGAAGTTGATTAAAGTGCAAAGGGAGAAATCGGCATTGTAAATTTGACCACTTCTCTCCTGCTCTTCTCTTCCAAAAGCGTCAACTTTTGTTGGGGTCTGGTTCCATTGGCATCTTTCAACCCCAGTGACCCCACCCAAAGCAGCCATTTTTATGTGCAAGCTTAGAGAGAGAGAGAGAAAACATTGGCAAACTATTCCAACTTTGGTGTCAGCCGTGGCTCAGTGGGTAGCGCTTTCGCCTCTGAGGCAGAAGCCCCACACCAGAGACTTGAGCACATTATCTGGGCTGGCACATTGGTGCAGGATGGAAGGAGTGCTGCACTGTCGGAGACGTTGAGGGTAATTTTAACCCCCCAAAAAACAGGTGGGTATGGATCAGGCGGGAGGTTAAAAACATCTTTAAATCTGAAGCAGGAACCCAACCTATCTCGAGCCGGCCCACTTCCGTTTTTAAGGGAGGTGGGAGAAGGGGAGGGTGACCAATCCGTTCGCAGGGGGCGGGTTGGTTGTTAAAACCTTTTAAGGAGGCTGCGTGCCTCCACTTTAAATGCTTCTATCTTTAACCAGTGTCGGCCGGGTTTCCCAGGGCTCGGGAAACCCGGCAGGTGAAAGGAGGAAAGAAGGGCCAGATCCATGAGGTAAGTGCCTTTACAGCACTGCTTGTGGGCCAGGAGGAGCAGGAGTGTTTCTTCCAGGTCCAACAAGCTTACCTGTGAACCCCCCACCACCCCACCTGTCTGCTCTCCCCCCCCCCACCGTGATCAGACCCCTCCCGATCACCAGCTCACCCCACCCCCCAACTGGATCTCCCAGCAGCGATCACTCCCTACCTGCTGCTCCGTTGAGCCCTGGTGCTGCAGACTTTCCCGCCCGACAGGCAGCCAGCCTGTCAAGCAGGCTGTCAATCAGCTTGTCAATCAGCCTATCAATCAGGCTGGCTGTCGGGCAGGAAACCTGGAGAAAAAAAATTAAAAGATGTTCCGCAGGTTAAAAACTGTGGGACGTTCGGGAAACCCGGGTTTCCCGCCCATAACTCCACCCACACACCCCGCCCCCCCCCCCCCCGCAACGAACACACCTCCAAGATAATACCGGGACCGTTATCTATCGAATGAGACATCAAGCTGAGGCTCTGTTCTCCCTTTCAGGTGGACGTAAAAGATCCCATGGCAGTATTCGAAGAAGAGCAGGGGAGTACTCATGGTTCAAAACGTATCCTTCAACCAACATCACGAGAACAGGTCATTATCTCGTTGCTGCTATGTGGGATCCTGCTGTGTACAAATTGGCAGCCAAGTTTTCCTATAATACAACAGTGACTACATTTCCAAATGTACTTCATTGGCTGTAAAGCGCTTTGGGACATCCTGAGGTTGTGAAAGGTGCTATAGAAATGCAAGGCTTTTCACTTTCTCATTGATTCCCTCCAACCTCCAACACATTGACTATTTTCTCATGTCTCCGTCAGAGTTTAAATTGCCAAACTGAGGTGTTCCTGGAACTCCTGCTGCCTTTCCCCTTTGTATCCTGAAGCTTTGCCAGGGCCACGTGTCTCTGATCTCCGCAGGAGTCAATCCATCTGTTACCAACACCCCTTCAGTCAGCCACCACTTCGCTCCCACGCTCAGGTGCCAGCCAACTTACTTCAGTTGGCTGAGGGCTGCGGTCGCTGGTTTTTGAACCCAAGACAGAAATAAGAACAAATCGTTGCCCAAGGTAACTGACTGGTCACTAAGAGAGTGAGCAGTGAGGTTTGGGGAAAGGCCTTTATGCTTGGGGTTGTTGGGGTTGTGGAATGCTTTTGCCACTGGGAGTAGTTGAGGCAGAGACCATTGCATCTTCGAAGAGAAAATTGGATAAATATTTGAAGCAGAGGAAGATACAGTGCTATTGGGAGAGAGCAGGTACAGACACGATGGGCTGAATGGCCTCCTTCTGCTCTGTAAACCTCTATGATTCTATTTCTAACCTTATATTTTCTCTATTTCTTTTTAATCGACATTTTTCTCTTCCTTCAGTCAATTTTCTCCCTTCCTTCCCTGCAGACACTGGCTCTTCGCTGGGCTGCGGATCTTCGCTCCCAATAGCTCACCAGGTGACCATTGTTTATTGTCAGCCTCGACAACAAAGACAACCTACAATTATATAGCACCTTTAACAAGGCAGGTACTCGGTAACCAGCTCCTATTACCTGGCTAATGGCCTTCTTCCTTCTCACTCTGTGCGATAGCGCTTGCTGTCTATTTGGTCATGTTGAAGCTCCAGGTCACATCAGGGACTTGCTGTGTGGGGGATTTTGGTTGTTATCTCCATGTCCTGGTGGTGGATGGTGAAGCCGGAGCAGCACCTGGCATCCCATAATGCCACTTCATGAACAGAATTTTTATCAATCAAAAAAACCAAAAGTAGGCCCAACATTTGATCCATTCCATCCCATCCATCTCAATCCCTTCGACCTCCATCCAATTCTCTCTTAAACCCGTCTATGCTGTCTACTTCAGTGACCTTCCTGGTAATTTAATCTCTTATCCTTTGAGTGAAAGAAGTTCCACCTGATTCCTCTTTTTAACTCCTAATGATATCTTTTTTTAGCTTGTGTCCTCTGAGATTTGAATCCTTCACCACAGTGAACATTTTGCCTAAATCAACTTTGTTAATTCGCCTCATAATCTTGAAAACTTCAATGATTTCACCTTTACAAGGCGATAAAGGTGAACTCCTTGCTTGGTGGGAATAACTATCTCCTGGAAGCTGAAGTGTTGGCTTTTTTTTATGTGTTGCAAGAGGACTCACTGCTAAGTTGGCCCTGTCCATCTGTCTCTATAGCACTGTGTCTGAAACAAGCCTGGAGAAGCTCCTGCACGCTCGATAAACTTCAACCCAACTTTGGTGAAGCAAAAAAAGGAAATCAACCTGAAGCTTCCTCTGATTATCTTACCGTCTTCAGAGTTTCTTTGCTCTCTTGCTCCATCTGATGCTTTGTCCCCAAGTACAGTGCCTTCCTCTCTACCAGTTCTACACTAGCACAAGTTCCATCCTATCGATCATCTCCACCCTGCCGACCAAGTTTACCCTATTGGCCAAGGTTACCCTACCAACCAGCTACACCATATCTACCAACCAGCTCCATCTTAACAAAGACATGGATTGGTTGCCATGGAGGAAGAAGTGAAGGACACCAAGAGGTACTTGATGAAAGGGTTAGGGACTCTCCGAATGCTGATGAGACTCCTAGTTCCCTAGCACCGATATCTGGGCCTAGAACCAAAACTGTTCAACAGACCTTAATAACTTGGTTGTTACACCAAACTCCTCACTGGATCCCGGTTGCAGAAAATTAACCAACTCTGATCTCAAATGGACTTGGAAGTATATCACCGTTCCTTCATCGTCGCTGAGTCAAAATCTTGGAACTCCCTCCCTAACAGCACTGCGGGGAGTACCTTCACCAGCAGGATTGCAGCAGTTCAAGAAGGTGGCTCACCACCACCTTTTCGAGGGCAATTAGGGATGGGCAATAAATGCGGGCCTTCCCAGCGATGCCCACATCCCGTGAATGAATAAAAAAGATGATCATTGGGAGTTTCTGGAAGATCTTTAATCAGAAAGAAACCAAAGAACTAGATTGGGGCTACAATCTCACCCAACCGCCCTGGAAATAATATTGTGTTACGAGGGTTAAGTTTCTGAGTTCCAGCTGGCAGCAGGGATTCTTGCCCACTCGGAGCAGAGAATCGGGAAATTACCCCACACCACATCAGGGAAGAAGATCTTCAGGGGAATGGGTGGTGCAGTGGGTTAAACACTGGTCTTTCTCTTCTGGTACGGAGACTCAATAACAGCCCAGTCTACTGGGATGAAAAGCCTCCATCTGCTGGCTGCAAGTGTGCAAGGAGACGTGGCAGTTTCAATCATTAGTTCTCAGTGGGCATGACCACAGGGCACAAACCTACCCCTTAATTTGTCACTAACTGCCACTGTGTTGGCAATCTCACTCAGAAAGGTCAAAGACGGTCCAGAATGGGAAAGGAAAAAATGTAACGTGGGGTGCTGTTCTGAGGTTGATACTGAAGCACATCATTGGCGCAGAACATGGGAGACTTTACTATGTATCTAACCCATTCTATTGCTGTCCCGGGAGTGTTTGATAGCACAATGTAGAGGGAGCTTTACGCTATATATAACAGTGTCAGCTGTTGCTCAGTTGGTAGCACAATCTCCTCTTGAATCTTCAAGACACACTCCATGGAACTTGAGCACAAAAATCGAGGTTGGCACTCCCAGGGGAGTGCTGCACTGTCAGAGGTGCCGTCTTTCGGATGAGACGTTAAACTGAGGTCCCGTCTGCTCTCTCACATCGGTGTAAAAGATCCCATGGCACTATTTGGAAGAAGAGCAGGGGAGTTATCCCCGGTGTCCTGGCCAATATTTATACCTCCATCAACATCACTAAAACAGATTATCTGGTCATTATCGCATTGCTGTTTGTGGGAGCTTTCTGTGCGCAAGTTGGCTGCTGCGTTTCCGACATTACAACAGTGACCACATTTCAAATAAGTACTTCATTGGCTGTAAATCGATTTGGGATGTTGCAAAAGGTGCTATATAAATGCAAGTCTTTCTTTTTATATGCTGTACCTGCCCTGGGAGTGTTTGATGGGACAGTGTAGAGGGAGCTTTACTCTGTATCTAACCCGTGCTGTACCTGCCCTGGGAGTGTTTGATGGGACAGTGTAGATCGAGCTTTACTCTGTATCTAACCCGTGCTGTACCTGCCCTGGGAGTGTTTGATGGGACAGTGTAGAGGGAGCTTTACTCTGTATCTAACCCGTGCTGTACCTGCCCTGGGAGTGTTTGATGGGACAGTGTAGAGGGTGCTTTACTCTGTGTCTAACCCGTGCTGTACCTGCCCTGGGAGTGTTTGATGGGACAGTGTAGAGGGAGCTTTACTCTGTATCTAACCCGTGCTGTACCTGCCCTGGGAGTTTTTGATGGGAAAGTGTAGAGGGAGCTTTACTCTGTATCTAACCCGTGCTGTACCTGCCCCGGGAGTGTTTGATGGGACAGTGTAGAGGGAGCTTTACTCTGTATCTAACCCGTGCTGTACCTGCCCTGGGAGTGTTTGATGGGGAGAGTGTAGAGGGAGCTTTACTCTGTATCTAACCCGTGCTGTACCTGCCCTGGGAGTGTTTGATGGGACAGTGTAGAGGGTGCTTTACTCTGTGTCTAACCCGTGCTGTACCTGCCCTGGGAGTGTTTGATGGGACAGTGTAGAGGGAGCTTTACTCTGTATCTAACCCGTGCTGTACCTGCCCTGGGAGTTTTTGATGGGAAAGTGTAGAGGGAGCTTTACTCTGTATCTAACCCGTGCTGTACCTGCCCCGGGAGTGTTTGATGGGACAGTGTAGAGGGAGCTTTACTCTGTATCTAACCCGTGCTGTACCTGCCCTGGGAGTGTTTGATGGGGAGAGTGTAGAGGGAGCTTTACTCTGTATCTAACCCGTGCTGTACCTGCCCTGGGAATGTTTGATGGGACAGTGTAGAGGAAGCTTTACTCTGTATCTAACCCGTGCTGTACCTGCCCTGGGAGTGTTTGATGGGACAGTGTAGAGGGAGCTTTACTCTGTATCTAACCCATGCTGTATCTGCCCTGGGAGTGTTTGATTGGACAGTGTAGAGGGAGCTTTACTCTGTATCTAACCAATGCTGTACCTGCCCTGGAAGAGTTTGATTGGACAGTGTAGAGGGAGCTTTTCACTGCAAATAACCCATGTTAAGTGCCAGCTTTGGCTCAGTTTTAGCACTCCTGCTGCTGAATCAGAAGATTATGGCTTCAAGCTCTTCAAGTGACTTGAACACACAATCTAGGCTGACACTTTAGTACAGTTCTGAGCAGAGCTACACTGTTGGAGGTGCCATCATTTGGATGAGATGTTAAACCGAAGTCTGACATGCCTGCTTAGGTGGATGTATAAAGGCCCAGAGCACGAGTTGAAGCAGAACAGGGGTACCAGTGATGTCCTGGCCAACATCACCAAAAGTAGATGATCTGGTCATTCATGTCATTGCTGTTTGTGGAATCTCGCTGGGATACTTGGGATGTGGGGTTGCTGGTAAGATTGGCATTTATTGCCCATCCTTGACAAGGTGGCCCTTCTTCTTGAACCGCTGCAGTCCGTGTGGTGAAGGTACTCCCACAGTGCTGTTAGGGAGGGAGTTCAAGGAGTTGGCTCCAGTGACGATGAGGGAACGGCCAATATATGTCCAAGTCGGAATGGATGCGACTTGGAGGGCAACTTGGAGATAGTGGTGTTCCCAAGCGCCTGCTGCCCTTGTCCTTGTTGATTCTGCATAACAAGTTACTACATTTCAAAAATACTTCATTGGCTGCAATTCACTATGGGATGCCCTGAAGATATAAACGGTGCTATATAAATGCACATTCTTGATTTTTTTCATGCTGTACCTGCCCTGGGAGTGTTTGATGGGACAGTGTAGAGGGAACTTTACTCTGTATCTAACCCGTACAGTATCTGCCCATAGAGTTTGATGGGACAGTGTAGAGGGAGCTTTACTCTGTTTCTAACCTGTGCTGTACCTGCCCTGGGAGTGTTTGATGGGACAGTGTAGAGGGAGCTTTACTCTATTTCTAACCTGTTCTGTACCTGCCCTGGGAGTGTTTGATGGGACGGCGTAGAGGGAGCTTTACTCTGTATCTAACCCGTGCTGTACCTGCCCTAGGAGTGTTTGATGGGACAGTGTAGAGGGAGCTTTACCTTGTATCTAACTCATGCTGTACCTGCCCTGGGAGTGTTTGATGGGCCAGTGTAGAGGGAGCTTTACTCTGTATCTAACCCGTGCTGTACCTGCTCTGGGAGTTTGATGGTACAGTGTAGAGGGAGCTTTACTCTGTATCTAACCCGTGCTGTATCTGCCCCGGGAGTGTTTGATGGGACAGTGTAGAGGGAGCTTTACTCTGTGTCTAACCCGTGCTGTACCTGCCCTGGGAGTGTTTGATGGGTCAGTGTAGAGGGAGCTTTACTCTGTATCTAACCCGTGCTGTACCTGCTGTGGGAGTGTTTGATGGGCCAGTGTAGAGGGAGCTTTACTCTGTATCTAACCCGTGCTGTATCTGCCCCGGGAGTGTTTGATGGGACAGTGTAGAGGGAGCTTTACTCTGTGTCTAACCCGTGCTGTACCTGCCCTGGGAGTGTTTGATGGGCCAGTGTAGAGGGAGCTTTACTCTGTATCTAACTCATGCTGTACCTGCCCTGGGAGTGTTTGATGGGACAGTGTAGAGGGAGCTTTACTCTGTATCTAACTCATGCTGTACCTGCCCTGGGAGTGTTTGATGGGACAGTGTAGAGGGAGCTTTACTCTGTATCTAACCCCGTGCTGTACCTGCCCTGGGAGTGTTTGATGGGACAGTGTAGAGAGAGCTTTACTCTGTATCTAACACGTGCTGTACCTGCTCTGGGAGTTTGATGGGACAGTGTAGAGGGAGCTTTACTCTGTATCTAACCCGTGCTGTACCTGCCCTGGGAGTGTTTGAGGGGACAGTGTAGAGGGAGCTTTACTCTGTATCTAACCCGTGCTGTACCTGCCCTGGGAGTGTTTGATGGGACAGTGTAGAGGGAGCTTTACTCTCTGTCTATGTGACATGGAAGTGCTTGGTGCAGAGACACTTTCCGAGAATGGAAGATGTTGCATTCCTCAATCTTAATCTCGCTATAAAATTCACTTTAATTCTTAAACAAAAGAAAAACTTTCTTCAATGCAGGTACTGCAAACTATGAGCCCTTCTCTTATCTGTCCTATCTAAAATATAAAATATCTTTACAAAAATAGTACAGTTATTGCTGTGGGAGTCAGCAGCCCCAGGAGTTGATGTGACGTCAGCACAGCAGCAGTGAGAGATTAATTAATTTGTTCGAGATCTGACTGAGTGCGAGGCAGACGGTTCATTTTCAACATGCAGCATGGCAAAGCCAATAAGATGTCCTATAGTTACATGCCCAAGGAAGGGAGAGAAGGAAACTGTAGTGTTAGGATTCGAATTAAGACACAAACTGAGTGAGAGAGAGGGAGAGAAAGGACACCTAGCTGGGACATCCAGCAGGAGTCTTCACTATGGGTTGTCATTACCTCTACAGAGAGATAATGATAGTCAGAAGGTTGTGGGTTCAAGGCCCACTCCAGAGGCTTGAGCATAATATCTTGGCTGACCCTCTTGTACAGTACTGTGGTAGGGCTGCACTGTCTTCCGGGTGAGACGTTAAACTGAGGCCCCGTCTGCCCTCTCAGATGAACATAAAAGATCCCGTGGCTCTACTTCGAAGAAGAGCAGGGGAGTTGTCCCCGGTGTCCTGGCCAGTATTTATCCCTCACCCAACATCATTAAAAAACAGATGATCTGGTCATTATCACATTGCTGTTTGTGGGAGCTTGCTGTGCACAAATTGGCTGCCGCGTTTCCCACACTACAACAGTGACTACACTTCAAAAATACTTCATTGGCAGTAAAGTGCTTTGGGACGTCCTGAGGTTGTGAAACACGCGATATAAATGCGAGTCTTTCTTTATCATTGGAATTCCTGGAGTTTTGCATTGCATATATGTCAGCATGATACTTTCTCAATTATTGGTAACAGAGGTCATGGCCTTGAGTCTTGGATTCCAACTCCAGTGTCAAATCACCACACAACACAAATTTAGCCTTGAGGTTAATCCCTCATGTCAAAGGTCAGAGTTATATGAAAAGTCTGAAGAAACTTGGGTCTTTCAGCTTGGAAAGTATCTAAGGTGATCTTATAAGAACATAAGAAATAGGAGCAGGATTGTGAAGGGGCTTGATCGGGTGGATGCAGTAAGGATGTTCCCAAGGATGGGTGAAACTAGAACTAGGGGGCATAATCTTAGAATAAGGGGCTGCTCTTTCAAAACTGAGATGAGGAGAAACTTCTTCACTCAGAGGGTAGTAGGTCTGTGGAATTTGCTGCCCCAGGAAGCTGTGGAAGCTACATCATTAAATAAATTTAAAACAGAAATAGACAGTTTCCTAGAAGTAAAGGGAATTAGGGGTTACGGGGAGCGAGCAGGAAATTGGACATGAGGCTGAGTTCGGATCGGTCAAGGCCCTGTGGGTGGCGGAGCGGGCCCAGGGGCTGAGTGGCCAGGTCCTGCTCCTACTTCTTGTGTTCTTTAGATTTGAGGTTAGGATCAGATCAGCCATGATCTTATTGAATGGTGGAGCAGGCTCGAGGGGCTGATTGGCCTACTCTTATAAAGCTCTATAAGGTTGTGAAGGGTATAGGAATGGTGAATCTGGAATATTATTTTAAATTGCAGAGTAGAACAAGGGAGACACAGATTCAAAAAAGTTAAAGGCAATTTTAGGACTGATCAGAAACTTCTTCTTCACACACAGAGTGCTCAACACACAGAGAATGGTCACACAGAGAATGGTCTCACCGACACGAGAGACCTGGAGTCATTTAAGAACCAATTGGATGCTAGAATGGCAGGGGGACAGATGGATGAATTAAGAGGGGCCAATTGACCTTCCTCACCCATAATTATCCTGTGACCTCCTTTCTTTTCTAGGACCTCAATACTGTGGGTTTCCTCAGCTCCCTCAGTCTTTCCTTCTTCCTACAACATATAGGCTTTTAAACTCTAAGCTTGGTATCACTTGATCACTGTTTCCTGATTGTAATGTGTTATCACATGGGTTGTCAACGTTCCGTAGACAGCTGGCACGATCTCCGTTAGAAAAATTCCTTTCTTCCGTTCACAAATTACTTTATTTTGAGCTTGAACATTCTCATCTGCACCTTCGGTCTCAATAATGTTACTGGCTTTAAAAAACATCTCCATCCGCTCAATGTAAGAACTGAATGGTTCGCGAGCTCGGTCATACATGCCGAGGCTTCCGATGAACCCCGTAGGCGCGGCCATGATTGTCCCAATCCTGTCGAACAGTGACTCAGCCGCTACCCGTGTACCTGTGAGAATCAACACTGCTGTTGCTGTGTATACATACACACAAAGGCGAAGCACAGACGATTCTGCATCGGCATTAAGAGTAAAACATCGCAAAAATTCACCTTAAACTTGTCCACTCGAAGGTTGAACACTGTGTCCTTCCATGATCCCTAAAAATGGCTTTGGGATCCCATCCTCATCGCCAAAATGTAGTATACTTGGGTAGAACAAATGAAGGACAGAGAAAGGATGAGTTGCTGGTCCATGTGCTTGTTTACTAGGCCAGAGTGAACTGAGCATGCTCATACTAAACCATGTGACAAACCATGTGATAATACCTTACATTGATTCACCTCACCCTTTCTCCCACTCTTCACCCTTGGTGCTGTCCTGCAGTATGGGCCTTAGCCCTTCACATAGAAACATAGAAACATAGAATCTAGGAGCAGGAGTAGGCCATTCGGCCCGTCAAGCCTGCTCCACCATTCAATACGATCATGGCTGATCATCCAAATCCAGTACCCTGTCCCTGCTTTAATCCCCACAGTACACATATCCCACCCTACCCCCGTAACCCCACGTATTTAATTCCCCCTAACATATCCCATCCTATCCCCATATTTAATCCCCCCCTAACACTAAGGGTCAATTTATCATAGCCAAATCAACCTAACCCGCACATTTTTGGACTGTGGGAGGAAACCGGAGCACCCGGAGGAAACCCACGCAGACACGGGGAGAATGTGCAAACTCCACACAGACAGTCACCCGAGGTCAGATTCGAACCCGGGTCTCTGGCGCTGTGAGGCACCAGTGCTAACCACTATGCCACCGTGTTGCCCGTGTTCACCTTAGCTCTCCATAAAAAAAAAGTGACTCTGGTAAGTATCTTCCCTTCTACTTAATAAATCTACCCTTGTGACCTCATAAATCTACTCTTGTGTTCCCTCAGCAGATGATCCTCAACTATCTAGACTACAGAGCACAGACGTATCTTGCACTAAATGTCTTGACACTAACAGGTCACTACTGACCTGGGCACCAGATCAGAGACTAAGTCACCTGCACCTCCACAAGGAAGTGAAGCGAGAGTACTCAATTAGTGCAGTGCATATACCCTATTCACATGCTTAAGGTGTTTTCGAAAAGCCATTGTGAAGTTGGCCCGAGACCCACAAGGAAAGTAGATCAGAGGACCCACATTCAAACTGAGGATTGTAGAGAACCAACATCGTATGGACAATGCTATGACCACCATGGACACTGTGGTGGAAGAGAAACTTGCCAAGCTGGAGGCATCCATCTCCCAGATGATTATCGCCAGCTCTCAAATTCATAATGGCTGAGCAATTAGTAACCTGTAGTGTAAACTTTGTTGACCCAGGACTGAATAACACACTGCTCCATGATACTGCTCTATATAACATTGAGTCTTCCAACCAAGATGACCTCTTGACAGGGGTTGCTTACCTAGTACATGTCCTCAGGTTACTATGATGAAATACTCACCACCCTTGGCCCAAGTAGAACACTGCAGAGGCAGGGTACTGGACCTCCGTATGCTGTCCCAGATATCACACAGTGTCCCTACATTTCTTTCTGGCACCTTACTCGAAAGTGGGCATCTCTCCACAGGCTGTGCTTAAGACATTCCTCGCCGTGCTATCTCATCCCCAGCCAATTCCCATAACCACTTCCTATGAACAAGCTGGAGGTCTATATTCAGAAGGCCACTGTCCACCAGTGCTACTGGTACCAGAAGGGGACCATAGAGGGCACCATCACAGACACATATCACAGTGAGGAGACAAAGCTCATTTCAGAAGACTGTGTAGTTAGAGCAAGAAGCCATTTATTCAAATGTTCTTTCAACCAACTATGGGGGCAACAGGGGGCTCAGGTATTGGGAATGATTGCAGCAGGATGTCCTGTCCACAAAAAGCAGGACAAATCCAATCCGGCCAATTACCGCCGCATCAGTCTACTCTCAATCATCAGCAAAGTGATGGAAGGTGTCATCGACAGTGCTATCAAGCGGCACTTACTCGCCAATAACCTGCTCACTGATGCCCAGTTTGGGTTCCGCAAAGACCACTCGGCTCCCAACCTCATTACATCCTTGGTCCAAACATGGACAAAGGAACTGAATTCCAGAGGTGAGGTGAGAGTGACTGCCCTTGACATCAAGGCAGCATTTGACCGAGTGTGGCATCAAGGAGCCCTAGTAAAACTGAAGTCAATGGGAATCGGGGGGGAAAACGCTCCACTGGCTGGTGTCAGAACTAGCACAAAGGAAGATGGTTGTGGTGGTTGAAGGTCAATCATCACAGCCCCAGAACATCGCTGCAGGAGTTCCTCAGGGCAGTGTCCTCGGCCCAACCATCTTCAGCTGCTTCATCAATGACCTTCCCTCCAACATAAGGTCAGAAATCGGGATGTTCGCTGATTATTGCACAGTGTTCAGCGCCATTCACAACTCCTCAGATAATGAAGCAGTCCATGCCCGCATGCAACAAGACCTGGATGACATTCAGGCTTGGGCTGATAAGTGGCAGGTAACATTCGCACCACAGAAGTGCCAGGCAATGACTATCTCCAACAAGCGAGAGTCTAACCACCGCCCCTTGACACTCAACGGCATTACCATCACCGAATCCCCCACCATCAACATCTTGAGGGTCACCATTGACCAGAAACTTAACTGGACCAGCCACATAAATACTGTGGCAACAAGAGCAGGTCAGAGGCTGGGTATTCTGCGGCGAGTGTCTCACCTCCTGACTCCCCAAAGCCTTTCTAGCATCTACAAGGCACAAGTCAGGAGTGCGATGGAATACTCTCCACTTGCCAGGATGAGTGCAGCTGCAACAACACTCAAGAAGCTCAACACCATCCAGGACAAAGCAGCCCACTTGATTGGCACCCCATCCACCACCTTAAACATTCACTCCCTCCACCACCGGCGCACCGTGGCTGCAGTGTGCACCATCTACAAGACACACTGCAGCAACTCGCCAAGGCTTCTTCGGCAGCATCTCCCAAACCCACGACCTCTACCACCTAGAAAGACAAGGGCAGCAGGCGCATGGGAACACCACCACCTCCAAGTTCCCCTCCAAGTCACACACCATCCTGACTTAGAAGTATATCGCCGATCTTTCATCGTCGCTGGGTCAAAATCCTGGAACTCCCTCCCTAACAGCACTGTGGGAGTACCTTCACCACACGGACTGCAGCGGTTCGAGAAGGCGGCTCACCACCACCTTCTCAAGGGCAACTAGGGATGGGCAATAAATGCTGGCCTTGCCAGCGACGCCCACATCCCATGAATGAATAAACGAAGAGCAGTAATTTGTGTCAGCTGTGGCTCAGTGGGTAGCACTCCTTGCCTTTAGAGTCAGAAGGTTGTGGGTTCGGAGTCCCACCCCAGGAGACTTGGACACAAAAATCTAAGCTGACACTTCAGTGCAGTACTGAGGGAATGCTGCTTTGTCAGAGGTGCTGTCTTTTAGATGAGATGTTAAACACAGGTCCCGTCTTCCCTTTCAGGTGAACATAAAAGATCCTATAGCACTATTTCAAAGAAGAGCAGGGGAGCTATCCCCAGTGTCCTACCCAATATTTACCCCTCAATAAAAAATTCACTAAAGCATATTATCTGGTCATTATCACATTGCTGTTTGTGGGAGCTTGCTGTGCGCATTTCCTGCAATACCACAGTGGCTACACTTTATTGGCTGTAAAACGCTTTGGGTCGTGGTCGTGAAAAGCGCTATATAAATGCAAGTCTTTCTTTCTTTTTTTTAAGAATAAGATAAGCAGTAATGTAGCCAAGACACCAGAGTCACTGTTTCAAGACCTCAATTGTTTGACTTGCATCATTTGTGTGTGCTTGCTTGATCCTCTGTGGGTTAAGGAATGGAATCGAAAGATAGGTTCATAAGGAAGGCTCCATTTCATCTCATCCCATCATCTTCCCATCACAGCTTTTAACATCCAACTGAACGGAGGTCAGGATCTATGTTTAACATCTCATCCAAAGGCCGGCATGTCTAACAGTGCAGTACTCCCTTAGTACTGCCTGGAGAATCAGCCGAGATTATGCATTAAAGTCCTGCATTGGGGCTTCAATCCACAATCCTGGGACCAATAGGCAAGAGGGTTACCAATAAATCAAAGTTTAAGACCATAGTCCAAACCCAACATTGTCATTCAAATGCTGTGACCAGACATGATTGGCTAAGGATGAAAGAGTCATTGCAGGAATTCAGTATCAAAGGATCCACTTTTGTGCAACACCAATGAACCTGCACACTGACAAAATGGAAGTCTTTGGCGCTGATGCAAACCATGGAATTGAAAATGGATCTCCTAATGTGTGTGTGTGTGTGTAGCCAATCGCAGCCAATACCTTGGGCAAGATAGCAATGGTGCAGCTTTGTTGCTGTGCTTGCTGCTGGTACTCTCCGACTCCATCGGAATCAATCACCTTCCTGCCTCGATGTGCCTCAGTCTCGTCCTCTGTTCCCAAAGAGGACGGCCCCAAGACGCAAGACTGCCCGTAACTCAACATTAAGTAGCAATATCACTCAGGGAGGCCGCAGGATGCCCAGTGTGGGAAATGGAAAAAAGGTCACACTGGCACCATTCAGGAAGTTGGAGCTAAGGAGCATTGTTGTGAAGGTGTAGATGGAGCTTTACCCTGCCTGACCTTGGAATGCTTGATGCTAATTCCTACATTACAACAGTGACTACACTTCAAAAAGTACATCAAATTGGCTGTAAAGTGCTTTGGGACGTCCTGAGGTTGTGAAAGGTGCTACAGAAATGCAAGTCTTTCTTTAACACTCTCCTGAAGTGGAAAGTGTTCCATTCCCAACACTAACATTCCTGGGGCAACAGGAAGTTCAGGTTTTGAGAATGGTTGCAGAGGTAACTTTAAGAATAAGATAAGCAGTAGTGTAGCCAAGACACCAGAGTCGCTGTTTCAAGACCTCAATTGTTTGGCTTGCATCATTTGTGTGTGCCTGCTTGATTCACTGTGGGTTAAGGAATGGAATCGAAAGATAGCTTCACAAGGAAGGCTTCCTTTCATCTAATCCTATCATCATGATGATCATTAAAAAAGAAAGTCATTAGGAAAGAGAGAGTATCATGAAAATATCACACACAAAAAAAAAATTCTTCAGTGGCTAATAATGCAGCTTGGTCCAAGATATGAGTTGACCTTGGTACTGGGGAGTCTACATAGAGGCGGCTGCATTCAATAACTTCAAATACCTTTCTAAAACACTGGTTCGGCCACAACTGGAGTACTGTGTCCAATTCTGGGCACCGCACTTTAGGAAGGATGTGAAGGCTTTAGAGAAGGTGCAGAAAAGATTTACAAGAATGGTTTCAGGGATGAGGGACTTCAGTTACGTGGATAGACTGGAGAAGCTGGGATTGTTCTCCTTAGAGCTGTGAAGATTGAGAGGAGATTTGATAGCGGTGTTCAAAATCATGAGGGGGTCCAGACAGAATAGATAGAGAGAAACTGTGCCCATTGGCGGAAGGGTCGAGAACCAGAGGACACAGATTTAAGGTGATTGGCAGAAGATCCAAAGGCGACATGAGGAAAAACATTTTTTACGCAGCGAGTGGTTATGATCTGAAATGCACTGCCTGAGAGGGTGGTGGAGGCAGATTCAATCGAGGCTTTCAAAAGGGAATTGGAGAAGTACCTGAAGGAAAAACATTTTGCAGGGCTACGGGGAAAGGGCGGGGGAGTGGGACTAGCTGAAGAGCTCTTGCAGAGAGCCGGCACGGACTCAACGGGCCGAATGGCCTCCTTCCGTGCTGTAACCGTTCTATGATTCTGTACTGGTTGAGACAACTACAACACATGACCCTAAACAGAAGAGATTATATGCTGAGGGTAATATACCACACGGGACTATTTGAGCTGATCAACGTTGATGGGCAGAAATGCAAGTACCGTGAAGCTGCTTGTGTTATTTTGGCCTACCCTATATCAGTTGTGTTTTGGATGCGGCAGTTACTATCAAACAGTTTCAGAAATGCTGAAATTTGATATCCTTCTCATTGGGGAATTTCCATTCTGGGAGAGAATGTTAATCAGGCGCCTGTCAGGGCTTGATGAGACATGCTATTGGATGTGACTAAACCTGAATTAATGATATATAACATATATAGTAAATGAGATGTTTTCAAAGTAACTCCCCAAGCACACAACATAGATTTTAAATTCTGACAGTCAGTGGACTCACTTACAAACCAAGTGTTCAGAATCCTGAATCTGAGGCGTTAAATTGCATACCAAAAAAAACACCCCATCTTGCGCCAGATGATGCCAGGGGTTGGTCGGCTACCGTCAAGGAGGATGGGGGGGGGGGGGGGGCTGTGACACAACAGACATCGGCAGCCATCATTGCGAGCTGGGAGGAAAGCAGATACAAGTTAGCTCCCTCTAATGGCCTCATGGGAAAAAGGTGACTGGCCGACACAGTAAAAAAACGAAAGGCTTGCTTTTCTACAGCGCCTTTCGCCGACCTCAGAACATCCCAAAGTGCTTTACAGCCAATGAGGCACTTTGACGTGCAGTCGCTGTTGTAATGTGGGAAACGCGGCAGCCAATCTGCGCACAGCAAGGACCCTCAAACAGCAATGTGATAATGACCAGATCATCTGTTTTTGGTGATATTAAACGGGCCAGAAATTCGGGTCTCCACGGGTGAGTACGCGCGCTGTGCACTCACCCGTAGGCCCAACGGAAGTGCTGGTTTTGCGCATGCACTGCGCATGCGCTGGAAACCGGAACTTCCGTTCCCTTGAAGGAAGGGGTTCACAGGTCAAACGCGTGCGCCGGAGAGGCAGCGCGTATGCATCGGACATCGGCTTTTTTTACAGGTTTCTCCGTGCGGGTAAGTCCCTAGCAGCTGCGCGGGGAAAAAGCAGGCGAGAGGCCTGCTTTTAACAAGGTAAGTGGTGAATTAAGTAAAATTAAAACATTTTTTCCACAGGTTTATTATTTTTAAATACTTTCAAGAAAAGTAAGTTTATTTTTATGCCCTGTTAAAAACTGTAATTAATTTTTTCAAAAATTTAAATTATTGTTTAAAATAGTTATTTTATGTAATTTATAGTTATTTAAAAAATGTGATGTTGTTTTTTATTTATTTGAAGTTTTAGTGAGGTTTTGGGGCCGATCTCTATTCATAGATTTGACAGGTCTTCCTGTCAAATCTATGAATGGAGATTCCCTGCTCCGATTGGCTCTCCATGGCCCATGTGATCCCAGGGGACGCTTCAAACTAGTTGCGCCCCTGGGATACGCGAGCACTGCGCGCCGGCAGCTGGAGGAGGCCCAGGATCGGAATCCCACGCGGGCCCACAGCACAACGCCAGGCGCGACAGGTAAGTGCCAGTCGGGGGCTTGCGCCCGCGGGAAGCCTCCGACCCGAATTTCTGGGCCAATGATTGAGGGATAAATATTGGCTATAACTCCCCGGCTCTTCTTCAAAATATCGTCATGGGTTGTTTTACATCCACCTGAGAGAGCAGGCAGGGCCTCTGTTTAACATCTTATCCGAAAGGCAGCACCTCCAACAGTGCAGCACTCCAGCCTAGATTGTTGCATTTAAGTCTTTGGAGGGAGACTTGAACCCAGAACCTTCTGACTCAGAGGCGAGAGTGCTACCCACTGAGCCACAGCTGACACAGACTCAGGCTCCACTGGGGCAGCAGTTTGGATGCTACCTTTAGCATCTGTGTCCCCTGCAATCAGAAGAGAAAAAATCAGCCGATACTGGAAGGTGAATACAATTCGATTTACCTACCCGCCTGCCCACACATCCATCCTATTTCTCTGCCTGTTATCTATCTATTTTCTACTATCTATCTGACCATCTATTGTTCCATCTGTCTTGGGTATAGCACATGTCCATCACACTTCAAAGAATCAAAAAGTATATGACAAAAAAAGAAAGCCAACCATTTCATGCTGGTTTCTTCTGACTGGGACTGGAAATTTGAAGTAATTTGCTCACTTCCCTCACAACAGCAATAAGCCTTTAATTAGCTTCAGTGTGCACCTATTTAGAGGAATTGCAAACTACGGTGCTAAAGGGACAGGTTGCTTAAAACACTGCTTCATTTCTGCGATGGAATAATACATGGTATAATGCCCCATGTTGTTGTAAAATATTCCATTGTTGGCAATTTACAGAGAAACAATGGCCGGGATTTTGCAGTAGAAGTAAGGGTGAGGTCATTAGCGCTCACCGTTATTGAGGAGTAAATCGGACAGCCAACTTCCAGCATCCGCACACGTGCAGTCACACGAGGAAATCAGAAAGTTTCTCTCCGATTTGCCCTGCTCATCCAGAAGCTTCGTTATAACAGTACCTCGCCGAGAGGCTCGTCATTCAAACACATGGAACGGCGTGAAGTTGCGGTACTTACGTGACAGATACCCACTAAACACGCCAGAAAAAGTTAGGCCTCGTCCATTCAAGCTTAAGTGAATTTTTAACGGCGTGCTAAATCTTAATTACTGCCAAACAACCTCTCTGGCACTGAAAATTAACTTTTACAAGTGTGGAATCTCATTCCTTCAGAATTTAATTATTGTTGGAGATTTTAAAAAATTATTTTTTTTTTTTTACTTTTTCTTTCTGTCTCTCTCTTAATCCCATCTTTCTTGCCCTCTCTTTATTTCACTTTCTGTACATGATTTGGAATTGAATTAAATATTCTAACTTACACTTCCTGATTTGGACTCTGCGTGCCTCAGTAAGGATTCTTCAATCTGATTGGTTAAGGAGACACACCGTTGCTTGCCCTGTTCCAGATCCCCTGTAGAGGGCGCCGCGCTGTTTATGCTATGTAATAACTGCAATTTCCAGGGCAAAAGGCCACAAAAAGTATATGGCCGAGTGTAAGTGTAATGAACGGCGAGCACCGTGCGTTCACTGCTGACCGCAGAATCCAGGCCATTCACTCTCCAAGTGACCCGAGGAATTGGCCTTGAATTGACCTCAGGAGATGTTAGACCACGTCACAAACACTTCTCACAACACCAGCAGAGCAATCGCTATTATAATGATCCTGTCAATGTTTCGGGGCGAGGCCAGGTCTGAAGAAAGGCCGGGCCCCAAAACATTGACATGTCCGTACTCTCCACGTGCGTCGACTGACTTGCCGTGCCTTCTGAGCACTTCCTCTTTCCTGTAAGCTGTTTTGCCACAGTCTGAGGCATAAGAACGTTTAGGCACTAGAATAGATCATCGGGTCCAACAGGCCCTTTCTCAACATCCTAATCCTACTTAGCTGCCTCTCACCTGATGCCTCAATCCCTTCTCTCCGAGGAGACCCATTGAGGCAGACCCATTTATACTGTCACACTGTTTTAGAACAGATCACACAAAACTGTCAGCCAGTTAAGTCAACAAGGAAGATGTTCGGCTGTTGTACTAGCTTGAAGCCTGCTCAGGGTGCTGTTGCACTGTACAGTTGCTGTACTGCCAGGTTGAAAATACAACTGGGGCCAACGGCAACTAAAACATTTAAAAATTAACGCATTACTTTCACACATTCAAGAGAAATGTTTGTCTGCATGACAAAGCAATAGAAGATCATTGATAATTACCCATCATACATTATATTGATAATTACCCATCCCACATTACATTGATAATTACCCAATCTTACACTGTCATCAATAACTAGCTCTGTTCCACATTTTCATTGATAATGACGCCAGTCCCACATTCTCATCGACAATTACCATTATCCTACTTTCTAATTGATAAGTGACCCTATTATAGAATCTCTTAATAATTGGACGCTGCCAACGTTCGCACTGGTAATGAGTTCAATCCCACATTCTCAACGCTAACGGCCTACCTTCCATTTAACAACCACACTTTCTGCTGACTGAAAAAGTCCGACACGAAATGAGTTTGGGCTGTCTGAATGCATTTCCTTGTGAGGCCACAGCACGAACTACACTTAATTCGGCACTAATTGGCACTAAAACCTCAGGATGGCTAGAGTGGGAAATGGAAACATGTCACATTGATGCAGCACAGAGATGAGGAGCATCGGTAGGGGAGAACGAACAAGCTTGTGTTTATTTATAATGTGCCAACCTCGGCTGAGTGCTTCACTCTTGCCTCTGAGGCAGTAGTTTGTGGGTTTCAAGCCCCTTCCCAGAGACTTGAGCACATAATCTAGGTTGGACACTCCAGTGCAGTACTGAGGGAGCACTGCACTGTCAGAGGTGCTGTCTTTTAGATGAGACTTTAAACCGAGGCCCCGACTGCTCTCTCAGGTGAACATAAAAGATCCCACGGCATTACTTAAAAGAAGAGCAGGGGGGAGTTATCCCCGATGTCCTGGCCAATATTTACCCCTCAACCAACATCACTAACTCTAAGCTGACACAGCACTGCAGTGCTGAGGGAGTGTGGAACTGTTGGAGGTACTGTCGTTTGGGTGAGGATTGCTCAGTTTGATATCAAGGATGCCATGGCATTATTCTAAGAAGAGTAGGGGAGTTCTCCTGGCCAACATTTATTCCTTCACCCGACATCGTTAAAACAAATGATCTAGGTCATTTATCACATCGCTGTTCGTGGGAGCTTGCTGTGTTCAGATTGCCTGCCGCGTTTCCTACATTACGACAGTGACTACACTTCAAAAGTACTTCATTGGCTGTAAAGCGCTTTGAGACGTCCTGAGGACTTGAAAGGAACTGTAGAAATGCAAGTTCTTTCTCATACAGCACCATATCACAATCTCAGGATGTCACAAGAAGCACTTTACCATCAAGGGATTGTTTTTGAAGCACGGTTACCATTGCAAACATAGCAACCATTTTTAAAAATTTATTCCTGGGATGCGGTTAACACTGCCGAGGCCTCAATTATTGCGCATATCCTGCGCATTGCCCTGAGAAGGTGGTGGTGGGTCTTATTCTAGTGATGATATATTTTTTTTACAACTTGAGGTTTGCGCTAGGCTACTTAAAAGGGCATTAAAAGTCATCCACATAGTGTGAGACTGGAGTCACGTGTAGGCCAGACCAGGTAGGGGTGGTAGGTCCCTTTCCCTGAAGGACATAATGAACCATACGTGTTGTTGCGGCAAGCTGGCATCTTTTGTGGTCGTTTTTTTTCTCTTCTGGTTCCAGTCCACAGATTACCAGATTTATGAAATTCAATTTCACAAACTGCCCTGGTGGGATTATATCTCCTAACCTCTTGTTGTTCGGCCAACGCCGTGAGGACTACACTACCTGACCTACGTTTGAGGGACCTCGCACCTACGCTCTAGTCTGAAGCCACAGCGTTACGGCTCAGAGGTGACAATGCTACAGGCCGAGCCAAGCAGACACGACGACAGAATGGAAAGAGCTTTATTTTTGCATCTAACCGTGCTGGGCCTGACCTGGGAGTGCACGGTGCCTGAAATGGAAAGTATTTCATTCACTGGCGCTTTAATGAGCACAGATAATTCACAGAGGAGTGAGTCATTAAGAATAATAGCTGCACTTACTCAACAACGTCATTAGTAAAGTTATTTAAAATTAATGGCAAATTAGTTGGGTTGAATAGAAGTTGGATTGGCAATAGATAGCAGATGGTGCTGATCAAAAGAAAGGCTTGATGGGGCACAAATGTCCAAGGGATCTGTTTTGAGGCTCTTGCTACTCACTGCGTCCACCGTGGCTCAGTTTACAGCACTCTTGCCTCCGAGTCAGAAGGTTTTGGGTTACAAAATCTAGGCTGACGCTCCCAGTGTAGTACTGAGGGAGTGCTGCACTGTCGGTGGTGCCGTCTTTCGGATGAAATGTTAAACCGAGGCCCCGTCTGCTCTCCCGGGTGCATGTAATAGATCCCATGGCCACTATTTGAAGAAGAGCAGGGGAGTTCTTCTGGGTCGGCTGGCCAATATTTTTCCCTTAACCAACATCCCCTCGTGGGGGAATCTAGAACTAGGGGGGCATAATTTCAGAATAAGGGGGCACCCTTTTAAATCGGAAATGAGGAGGAATTTCTTCTCTCAGAGGGTCGTGAATCTTTGGAATTCTCTTCCCCAGAGAGCTGTGGAGGCTGGGTCATTGAATATATTTAAGGTGGAGATAGACAGATTTTTGAAAGGTAAGGGAGTCAAGGGTTATGGGGAGTGGGCAGGGAAGTGGAGTTGAGGCCAAGATCAGATCAGCCATGATCTTATTGAATGGCGGAGCAGGCTTGAGGGGCCGAATGACCTACTCCTGCTCCTACATTCTTATGTTCTTATCACGATAACGGATTTTTTGGTCATTATCACATTGCTGTTTGTGGGAGCTTGCTGTGCGCAGATTGGCTGCCGCGTTTCCCACATTACAACAGTGACTACACTTCAAAAGTACTTCATTGGCTGTAAAGCGCTTTGGAACTTCCTGAGGTCGTGAAAGGCGCTATATAAATTATTCAAAATAGTGCTATTAATATGATCAGAGTTTCAATGTTACAAAGTAAAGTAGCTGGTGAAAATTGCAGGGAAGCGAACAAAAATCCAACACCTCATAGAACTGCCTTAAACACACCATTTAAAGTACAGTGACAGTTTTATGTAGACAAATGCGGCAGCCATTTTGCACACAGCAAGATCCCACGAACAGCAATGCGATGACGGACCAGTTAATCTGCGTGCGTTTTTTTCAAAAGGTGGTTGTAGCTGATGGAAAAATTTTGGGAAGGACATCACAAGAACTCCCTGCTCGTCTACCTTGGGTTATTAGACATCCACATGAAATGGCAGATGGAGTCTCCATTCAGATAAATGAAGTTGATAAGTGAGAGCGTGTCAAACACACTTTAATGTAGAATACATAATACAGTGCACATTGCTACAGGAAACACTTGAACCTGGAAAGTGGAGATCCATTAGAAAAACTAGAAAACAGGAAGATGCCAGAGTAGTTTATCAACCATTCACTGAAGGTATTCAATTAGTACAAGGCCCTTCCCAACAAGACACATCAAGTGTTGGGATGAGTTCAACTACATTTGATTATAAGTCCAAACAGGTTGCTTTAACTCTATATTCATCTCATTGGGAAGGTCTTATGTTCAACTTTGAGCGCTTCAAATTCAAATGGTCACCAGGGCGCTGGGTTCAGAGAAGAACAACATTAGTGTAAACTTTACGTGACGTCCTGGAACTCCCTCCCTACCAGCACTGTGGGAGCACCTTCACCACACGGACTGCAGCGGTTCAAGAAGGCGGCTCACCACCACCTTCTCAAGGGCGATTAGGGACGGGCAATAAATGACGGCCTTGCCAACGCCGCCCACATCCCATGAATGAATTTTTTTTTTAAAGTCGGGAAGAGCAGGCGTGCCCCTCCAGGCTCTCAGGCACTACTACAGCCCACGCTTGTATCCCACCCCCCTCTGTTCTCCTCCACTTCCCCTCCCAGGATCTACCGGAGGTCCACTGCTCGGCAAGATGCCCAACTGGCGTCTGCAGCTCACTGGAACTATGCCAATGAGGCCCAAGGCCCAATTCGGGATGAACCACAGGTTTCTGGCTAGTGCTCGGTGGGCGCCGCTTGTTTTAGGCTCTAAGACGGGCCTAAACAAATTTCCAGCCCGATTGTTTTAGACTCAGTAGCCTACATTCTTATTAAATAAAAACAGAAAATGCTGGAAACACTCAGCAGGTCAGACAGCATCGGTGGAGAGAGAGAAACAGAGTCAACGTTTCAGGTCGATGACCCTTCGTCAGAACTGGAAAAAGTTGGAGGTGTAACAGGTTTTTAAGCAAGTGTCGGGGCAGGGAGAGGGGGGAGGGGAGGAAAGAACAAAAGGGAAGGTCTGCGATAGGGTGGAAGGCAGGAGAGATTAAGAGACAAAAGGAGATGGTAATGGGACAAGTTAAGAAACAAAAGATGACTCTAGATGAAGTGTAAATGGCAGAATGATCGACAACTGCCATGCGAGAGAGAGAAAAACAAGATAGGGGCAGAGGTTATGGTCTGAAATTGTTGAACTCAATGTTGAGTCCAGAAGGCTGTAAAGTGCCTAATTGAAAGATGAGGTGCTGTTCCTCAAGCTTACGTTGAGCTTCATTGGAACAGTGTAGGAGGCCGAGGACTGAGAGGTCAGAGTGGGAGTGGAGCGGTGAATTAAAGTGACAGGCGACCGGAAGCTCGGGGTCATCCTTACGGACTGAACGGAGGTGTTCCGCAAAGCAGTCACCCAATCTGCGTTTGGTCTCCCCAGTGTAGAGGAGACCGCATCGTGAGCAGCGAATACAGTATACTAAATTGCAAGAAGTACAAGTAAATCGCTGTTTCACCTGGAAGGGGTGTTTGGGGCCCTGGACAGTGGGAAGGGAGGAGGTAAAAGGACATTCTTATTGACAGTTTCAAGCTGGCAGGAAACACGCTCAGTTGCTTGTTGTGTGTCATTTTCACACGCAGTGCTATTTTCTATACGCGTCCATTTTTTCAGTGCCCCCGTTCAATGGGAATTTTCCCTAATTGTGGAGGGTTGAGGGCCCACTCAAACTTCACAGGACACGTGGACTTTACTGCACGAGGCTGAACAGACAAGGAGTCGTGATGAGAAAAAAGGCTCATCCCTCCCGTTGTGGCATCTCATTATATTCTGGATGCGGTTAAGACAATTGTGCCCATACTGCAGGTGCACCAATTACTAGTGAAAATCCCTCAGCATAATTTCATGCCTCTAATTGCTTGGCAAGGGATGCGTTCCAAAGATAATTCTCATCCCATTACTGTGAAAATTTAGTTGCGCTGCTTTCCTGTGTTGACAAGTTTCGGAGCATTCCTTAAATGCGAGTCCCAGTTCCAACCTGTACAGGTGCAGTCATTATCTTTTTAGCCAAGGGTACGAAGGGTTACGGAACCAAGGCGGGTCGAGGGAGTTAAGATACAGCACAGGCATGATCTAATTGAATTGGGGGGGAACAGGCTCAAGGGGCTGAATGGCCTCCTCCTGTTCCGAATTAGGCCCCAATTTTATCCACTCCAGCCTGAATGAAATGGGACGGTTGAGAGGCTAAAACCTCAGGAGTCCACTTCCTGCCCCGTACCCGCCGCAAACTCCCCGATCGCGATTTGAACGCTGCCGAGGACTGAGGTCGGAAACGCACCCGCTGGAAACGTGACCCGAAGTTAAAATCAGAGTCTTGTTTCAGCCAAGGTTCGGGAATGGGACCTGGGTAGTGCAGTTGGGGTTCGAAACCAGCCCAGACTGATCTGGTAGCGCCGTGGCTATGTTACTGAACTAGTAATACTAGTTAAGCCCGGACTAATAACTACAGTACTAGGACAAAAGTTCAAATCCCACCATGGCAGTTCGAGAATTTCAATTCATTTCATCACAAAAAAGTGACCGTGAATTTATCGGATTGTTGTAAAAACCCATCTGGTTCACTAATGTCCTTTAGGGAAGGAAACCTGCCGTCCTTATCCGGTCTGGCCTATGTGTGACTCCAGACCCACACCAACGTGGTCGACTCTTAGCCACCCACTGAAATGGCCTAGCAAGCTACTCAAGGACTCAAGGGCAACTAGGGATGGGCAATAAATGCCGGCCGTGCCAGTGATGTTCACATCCCGAGAATGAATAAAAATAAAGTTTGGGTAGTCTCAGTTCACTTCCGCGTGGGCGTGGGCGTGGGCTTACAACATAAACCGGTCCCTACTTTGGGAAGGATGATTGATGATGGGGCAAAGTTAGGCTGGCGCTGTAGGGGGCAGAGTGGAGGGAGCTTTACCCTGCATCGAACAGGGCTGTAGCTGGAAGTGGCGGATGGTTTGGGTAAAGGTTTGCTGGCAAACGTTTGGAGACAGTGCCCCTACTGGACGAGCCGGTAATGGCAGCGTGCCATTGAACTATGCAGACGGGAAAGGACCACGTTCAATTCTGCTCTGTGCTGAGTCATCTGCTCTCAGTTGGGTTCATCCTTCGATGTCCTTCAGCTAAGGAGGGGGGGAATGAGCCAGAGTTCCAGCTCCTAAACTCTATCCGGAGATCCCGCTGGAAGTGTGTCTGGGAGGGAGTTGGATGAGGAGATCAGGCTCTTCAGGGATGCCCCCTTGCGGTTGAAGAGCCGGCTAAAACTCACTGCGAATTCTGGCCAGCTTGGACAAGAAAGCTGGTCAAAAACCGCCAAACAACCCAGGCAACAGTCAGTGTCTTTGGGGGGGGTAGGGAGGGGAAGATCGAAGGAAAAAAGTGATCGCACTCAGGGCTGTCAACACCCGGGGAAATGTGAGAACATAAAAACCTAAGAATTCAGAGCAGGAGTAGGCCATAATGCCCCTTGAGCCTGCTCCGCCATTCAATAAGATCATGGCTGATCTTTTACCTCAACTTCACTTTCCCGCCCCATGTCCATTTCCCTTGATTCCCCGAGAGTCCAAAAATCTATCAATCTCAGCCTTGAATATACTCAAAGACTCAGCATCCACAGCCCTCTGGGGCAGAGAATTCCAAAGAAAATCACAACCCTCTGAGTGAAGAAATTCCTCCTCATCTCAGTCTTAAATGGCCGACCCCTTATCCTGAGACTGTGACCCCTAGTTCTAGACTCACCAGCCAGGGGAAAAAATCTCTCAGAATCTATCCTGTCAACCTCCCTCAGAATCGTATATACCTATGCAGCTTAGGACTGAGATTTATAACGAAACAACGTGCGATGGGTCACCAACCCAACACGGCTGGGGTTATTTTATTTAAAAGAGTGAAATACATCGGAAGGGATAACAGTTTTAAACAAAAGTAGTGTAGCTTGTCAGGCCCACTTACACGACAGTGCGAAAACAGCCCGACTGTTTAAACAAGATGGCTTTCTACTGCGTCGAGGCAGCGATGTACAGTAAATGATTAGATCACAGTGCTGCAGCAGCGATCATTGCCCAATTACTTGGGCTCTGTCTTGATTTTCAAGGTCTTCTTGGTTAGAATCACGGGTTACCGTGAAGCATCAGTTAATGTGACGTTTGCACAAAGCCCGAATATTCTCTGAATATATTTGCTTGAAGTGTGATGTATGCATCAACAGTGTTTGTTGCTCACTGCTGCCGTTGACTTGCAGCAACACTAAAAATACCTTGTCTGAAGAAATTATAATAAATGAAAGTGCAATGGTTGACACTATCACTATGCAATAAAAACTACATCTCCTCCTGATGAGGGTGCTGTCTGTCACAGCAGCAGAGAGTTTCTGCGGAAAGATTTTGCCCTTCTGTTACAGCGAGGTGCCTGCCAGATTGGATCCACAGATGACCATCACTTCTCTAGGGAGCCACGGCGCCCTGGAAGCTCGGTCAATTAGAGGGGAATGAGGCAAGCAATAAAGAAGTCCCTGGGTACCTGGACTTTAAGTGGTGAGGAAGTTGGACTTTCTCTCTTTGGAAAAAAAATAAAAGGAGACTTCAAGGTGACCTAATTGAAGATTTTTTTCCCCGAAATTATGAAGCAAATTGACAAGGGATGAGGGGCTTCAGCTATGTTTTTTTTTAATTCGTTTATGGGATGTGGGCGTCGCTGGCAAGGCCAGCATTTATTGCCCATCCCTAATCGCCCTCGAGAAGGTGGTGGTGAGCCACCTTCTTGAACCGCTGCAGTCCGTGTGGTGAAGGTACTCCCACAGGGCTGTTAGAGAGGGAGCTCCAGGATTTTGACCCAGCGACGATGAAGGATCGGCGATATAATTCCAAGTCAGGATGGTGTGTGACTTGGAGGGGAACTTGGAGGTGGTGGTGTTCCCATGCGCCTGCTGCCCTTGTCCTTCTAGGTGGTAAGAGGTCACGGGTTTGGGAGGTGTTGTCGAAGGAGCCTTGGCGAGTTGCTGCAGTGCATCTTGTAGATGGTACACACTGCAGCCATGGTACGCCGGTGGTGGAGGGAGTGAATGTTTAAGGTGGTGGATGGGGTGCCGATCAAGCGGGCTGCTTTGTCCTGGATGGTGTCGAGCTTCTTGAGTGTTGTTGGAGTTGCACTCATCCAGGCAAGGGGAACGTATTCCATCACACTCCTGACTTGTGCCTTGTAGATGGTGGAAAGGCTTTGTGGAGGGAGTAGATTGAGCAGAAAATGTTACAGGAAGATTTGATAGTGTTCAGAGTTATATGAGGCTTTAATCGGGTAGATAGGGTGAAACGTTTTCAACTGGCAGGAGGGTCGGTAACCACAGGACACAGATTTAAAATAATTGGCAAAAGAACCAGAGGGGAGATGAGGAGAATTTGTTTTTTACGCAGCGAGTTGTTGTGATCTGGAACGCGCTGCCTGAAAGGGCGGTGGAAGCAGATTCAATAGTAACTTTCAAAAGAGAATTGGATAAATACTTGAAAAGGAAAAGAGGAGTGGGACTAATTGGATAGTTTATTCAAACAGCCGGCACAGGCACGATGGGCCGAATGGCCTCCTTCTGTGCTGTATCATTCTATGAAGTTGATCAGTAGCCAAATGTTCTCACTCTGGAGAAGGGTTCAAATAACGGGGAAGATAAGATAGAAATCAGGATGTTAGGAGGAAGGAGTCAGTTGGAACTAATCACCCAAAGGGTAATGGAATTGCCAGGGAAAGCCAGTGAAGGGATCAATATAAATGGGGTCAACAGACAATTTGATGCATTCCATGCTTTGACAACTCCTCCAGCCTCGCAGACTCGACCACTCGGAAGCGCAAGAGCAGCAAGATCATGGGAGCACCATCACCTCCAAGTTCTTCTCCAAGTCACACAGCGTCCTGACTTGGACATTTAGGGATCGAGTTTCCATACCATTTCCACCCACGTAACAGCGGAATCTGGGAGGAATGAAACGAAATAGCGCAAAAGACCGCGGAAATTTAAGCGTCAGTCGCACCCATAAGCGCTTTAAGCCCGAGTATTTGCGATCTATCACGCTGGTTCAAAATTCAATTACCCCGAAACAGTCTCTGCCCACAAAACTGGCCATGCCCCCCGCCTCCCCCACCCCCCCCCAGGTTGGCATGGCGAGTTTCTGCCCATTGCGGCCATTCAGGGCTGTTCCTCACATTGCGCCCAGAATCTCGGCAGGGTTCTCTCTCAACATTGCGGCCAGATTTTCAGGCACGGCAGGGAAAAAAAGTCACTTTTCTGCCCTATAAATGGCAATTTTCTGAGCGTTTTTTTTTTTAAAACCATTATCCCCGCTCTGTATGATCTGTTTTATGGCAAAGCATAAATCGCGTTAAAAATTGAAAACCTACCCCGATTGCAGGTTCTTAAACACGCTGTACGTGTATGACTACTGCTCCAAAACTGTGAGACACGTTTCTCTTTGTTCGCAACTCTGCTGCCATATCCTAACACTCACCATTCACCCATCACCCCTCCCCTCGCCGATCTACATTGGCTCCCGGTCCGGCAACGCCTCGATTTTTATAAAATTCTCATCCTTGTGTTCAAATCCCTCCACGGCCTCGCCCCTCCCTATCTCGGTAGCTTCCTCCAGCTCCACAATCCGTCGAGATCTTTGCGCTCCTCCAATTCTGGCCTCCCGCGGAGCACCGATCTTCATCGCCCCACCATTGGCGGACCTAATTCCCTCCCTAAACCTCTCCGCCTCACCAACCTCTATCTCCTCCTTTAAGACCCTCCTCAAAACTTACCTCTTTGACCAAGCTTTTGGTCTTGATATCACCTGCAGGGCTCGGTATCAAATCTTGTCCGATAGCGCTCCTGTGAAGCGCCTTGGGACATTTTATGAGGTTAAAGGCGCTATATAAACGCAGGCTGTTGTACAATCGGTGAATAATTCATCGCAACATCGACTAGAATTGTCGTCACTAATGAATTTCTTGGTCGATCTTTCCTTTAGTGCTCCCCTAATTATTCCAGGTTGATTTTACACAGAGAGCGAGGCCCATATTTCTCCTCTGCCTTTATTTGATGGGTAGAAGATTAAGCCCATCTTATGCTTTCACTCAATCACCTCTCTCTGCATTTACAAAGCTATTAAGTTTCCACACAATGTGCTGCAAAGCCATGTGTTTTCCTTCAAACCTATATTCACTTCTGATTTAATAACGGATCAGTTGAAATAGCTCATCAAGCTAGGCTGCCACTTCTTCATTATCTCTCTGTTGCGAACACCATTTACACTCTACAGTAATAAAGACAGAATCTTTTCTCCCCCCCTTCGTAAAGATCTATTGCATTTTTTTATATATATATATATACGGCGCTCAGAAATGTTCACTCTCGGTTCCCGAGAGGCAAACAGTTTATGAAGTTTTGATGGGTCTTGAGCAGCGACATTGTCTCAGTGCTAATATCACAAGTCTGAGAGGAGAGGAGAAGAGGCAATTACTTGGTACAGAGGCGGCTGAATGGGAATGGTTACCAGCGCACAGAGACAATGACACAAGAGTGCTTTCAGGAATGGCTATTACTGTTCTCCCGGGGCTTTGAATGGTATTTTTTTTTTTCCCTTTTGCTATTCTGAAAATTTCAGCCTCTTTGCTATCATTTCATGTGTGTCTTTCTTTTTATGGTTGTTGATTGATTGACATCTTTATCGAGCTTTGGAACCGGGGACACTGCACTGTCTCCCAGATAGCAGGCAGTTGGGAGGCTGTGTAAATCCTGGTGCTTGTGACATGCTTTTAGAAAGACGAGGCATGCCATCAGCTTGTGGGAACGGTGACGAATTAAACACGAAAGGGGCGCACTGTCGGAGCAGCTAGCATATTACTTACTACAGGCCTTAAGATAATCTCCAACTGCCCCCGCCCCCCCGGGCGCTTTAAGAACATAAGAACATAAGAAATAGGAGCAGGAGTAGGCCATTCGGCCCTTCGAGCCTGCTCCGCCATTCAATAAGATCATGGCTGATCTTCTGCCTCAACTCCATTCACCGGCCCTATCGCCATATCCCTTGATGCCTTTACTAGTCAGAAATTTATCGACTTCTGTTTTGAATATACCCAATGACTGAGCCTCCACAGCCCTCTGGGGTAGAGAATTCCAAAGATTCACCACCCTCTGTGTGAAGAAATTTCTTCTCATCTCAGTCCTGAATGGCCTACCCTTTATCCTGAGGCTGTGGCCCCTGGTTCTAGACTCCCCAGCTAAGGGAAACATTCTCCCAGCATCCACCCTATCAAGCCCTGTAATAATTTTGTATGCTTCAATGAGAGCCCCTCTCATTCTTCTGAATTCAAGAGAATACAGGCCTAGTTTACTCAATCTCTTCTCATGCGACAGTCCCGCCATCCCAGGAATCAATCTCGTGAACCTTCGTTGCACTCCCTCTGTGGCAAGTATATCCTTCCTTAGGTAAGGAGACCAAAATTGTACACAGTACTCCAGTTATCTGACAATTATCTGATGTGGTTCAGGAGCAGCGTCCTGTCTGGGGTTCACTGTAGAGTAGGGCACTGTCAAACCATTGCCAAGCGCCAACGAGGGAGATCTCGCCCAGCATTGACACTGAATCCGAATCCGTGCATCTCCTTTGCACCGTAAGTAGACCCGTGTACGTTCTGCAGATAGGCCACTAATAGACAAAATAGCAAAGTGTCGTGAGTTTTCTTTTGCCAAATCTCCACCACTGCCCTCCATCTCCTGAAGGCACTGACCAAGCTTTTGGTCACCTGTCCCTAACATCTCCTCATGTCAAATGTGTGTCTGATAATGCTCCTGTGAAGTGCCCTGGGGCCGATATACTACGTTAAAGGTGCTAATCAAAATGCAAACTGTTCTTTGTTGTACAACTGGTGAATGTTTCACTGCAACATTGAATGGAATTGCTGTCATTAATGAATTACTTGATCCATCTTTCCTTTAGGCTCCCCAAGTCCCCCATTTATTCAGGTTGATTGTGCTTGTGCACCCTCTGATATCCAGCCAAGCGTCCATTATTCTAAGCTGTGAGTGTCCACAGGGCAGTCAACCATTGAGCCTTATCCTGCCCTCGCCTGATGTCCACACACCTCCTCTAGCCGGTAAGGAGTTCACTGCACACCAATCATGAGTGGCAACTCTGGCTGATTGTCCTCTTCCTGTTCCAGTGGGCATTGGGACCAACTATGGTGCCCCTACTGTTGCCCAGGCAGAGACCACTTATCTCAACCAAGAATTCAACCTTGGACCTTTGTGGTCTGTATGGTTCAGCTACATGACCAACTACCAACAAAAACATTAGAGGAACGTGAATCTCATCCAAGGTTAATTAGACAACATGATCCTTACTTACATGGCTCTGAAGCTGGGCACAAGCAATGCCACATGATCTTTGCCCTTGGTAAAGTTATAGAGGGTACATTGCTAGTTCTATAGAAGAGCACAAGCTTGCTTCATTTCATTCCCCACTCACAGAATCCCCACAGTGCAGATAGAGGCCATTTCGGCCCATCGAGCCTGCACTGACACATATCCCACCCTATCCCCGTAACCCCACATATTTAATTCCCCCTAACACAATGGGTCAATTTATCATAGCCAAATCAACCTATCCCGCACATCTTTGGACTGTGGGAGAAAACCGGAGCACCCGGAGGAAACCCACGCAGACATGGGGAGAATGTGCAAACTCCACACAGACAGTCACGCGAGGCCGGATTCGAACCCGGGTCCCTGGCGCTGTGAGGCAACAGTGCTAACCACTATGCCACCGTGTTGCACTCGTAAGGGGATAGATCAAAGATGACTTCCAGGGACTTGAGCACAATATCTAGGCTGACGCTCCAATGCAGTACTGAGGAAGTACTGCACTGTCGGAGGTGCTGTCTTTCGGATGAGATGTTAAACTGAAGTCCCGTCTGCTCTCTCAGGTGGACGTAAAAGATCCCAGGGCACTATTTTGAAGAAGAGCAAGGGAGTTCTCCCCGGTGTCCTGGGGCCAATATTTATCCCTTAACCTACATCACTAAAACAGATTATCTGCCCATTATCACAGCGCTGTTTGTGGGATCTTGCTGTGCGCAAATTGGCTGCCGCAATTCCTACATTATATCACTTCAAAAGTACTTCATTGGCGGTAAAGCACTTTGGCACGTCCGGTGCTCATGAAAGGCGCTATATAAATGCGAGTCTTTCTTTCTATAAAATTGGAGCGTGCGGTTGCCTTGCACATCTGTATTAATGTTTTCCAAATCCTGTCATGAGTTTCCAGCCATCATGATGGATGAGGAGAAAACAGCTCCCATCTGCATCTGAAGCCATGGCAATAAAGGAGCCAGCTGTTTTAAAGGAAATGTGTTTTAGATTTTTTGTTATTTTTAACTCTGGCAGTCCAGTGAGAGGAGAAACATCCAATCCCTGGTAGTCTACATTCCCTGTAGCCCAATGGGGGAAGGGAGATGCATCGACATCTCCTGGTAGCCATGAGAGACTCGCGCGGCCTTTATCTGCCTCTGCGTCCCATAGAGCTTTGCAAGATGGTGACACTGAGTCATGGACACCATGGCACAGAAGGAGGGCATTTGGACCATCGAACATGTGTCACATCACGTCACTCATCACAATCTTAGTTGCAAACCATGACGATAACTGGCACTGCCCTGGGTACACGCAAGATAACTGGTACCGTAAAGAAAAAGAAAGAAAGAACTTACATTCATATCGCACCTTACACAACCTGAGGATGGCTCATAGCTCTTAACAGTGAAGTACTTTTGAAGTGTAGTCACTGTTGAAATGGAGAGAGGCGCGACAGGTAATTTGCGCACCGCAAGATCTCACAAACAGCAATGAGGTAAATGACCAATTAAGCTGTTTTAGTGATGTTACTTTTTTAAAAAACATTTTTATTCATTTTATGGGATGTGGGCGTCGCTGGCAAGGCCAGCATTTATTGCCCATCCTTAATTGCCCTCGAGAAGGTGAGGGTGAGCCGCCTTCTTGAACCGCTGCAGTCCATGTGGTGAAGGTGCTCCCACAGTGCTGTTAGGGAGGGAGTTCCAGGATTTTGACCCAGCAACGATGAAGGATCGGCGATATACTTCTAAGTCAGGATGGTGTGTGACCTGGAGGGGAACTTGGAGGTGGTGGTGTTCCCCAGTGCCTGCTGTCCTTGTCCTTCTAGGTGGTAGAGGTCGGGGGTTTGGGAGGTGCTGTCGAAGAAGCCTTGGCGAGTTGCTGCAGTGCATCTTGTAGATGGCACACACTGCAGCCATGGTACGCCGGTGGTGGAGGGAGTGAATGTTCAAGGTGGTGGATGGGGTGCCAATCAAGTGGGCTGCTTTGTCCTGGATGGTGTCGAGCTTCTTGAGTGTTGTTGGAGCTGCACTCATCCAGGCAAGTGGAGAGTATTCCATCACACTCCTTACTTGTACCTTGTAGATGGTGGAAAGGCTTTGGGGAGTCAGGAGGTGAGACACTCGCCGCAGAATACCCAGCCTCTGACCTGCTCTTGTTGCCACAGTATTTATTTGGCTGGTCCAGTTAAGTTTCTGGTCAATGGTGACTCCCCAAGATGTTGATGGTGGGGGATTCGGCGATGGTAATGCCATTGAATGTCAAGGAGCGGTGGTTAGACTCTCGCTTGTTGGAGATAGTCATTGCCTGGCACTTGTGCGGTTGAGGGATAAATATTATCCAGGATACCGGGGAGAACTCCCCTGCTCTTTCTGGAGTAGTGCCATGGGATTTTTTACGTCCACCTGAGAGGGGAGACAGGGCCAAGGTTTAACGTCTCATCCAAAAGGCAGCACCTCCAACAGTGCAGCTCTCCAGCATGAGCTTAAATTTATGTGCTCAAGTCTCTTGGAGTGGGCGTTTGAACCGACAACCTTCTGACTCAGGCAAGAGTGCCACCCACTGAGCCACAGCTGCCACCTTAAATAGATTGGTGCCACTTAAGGTGACCAGCACAGTAGTGAGTCAGCTCAAGAGACCTAATAATGCATTGGATTAATTGAGCATAGCATTCGCTTGTATTCGGCCTACTGAAGATAATTAGCATTGTACTGAAAATAACTGGTTTGCTACAGAGCCTCCAGAGATAACTAGCACTGTAGAAGTTAACTAATACTGTACCAAAGAGAACAACTTTTAAATTGTTACCAGCAACTGTGACAAGTCATACACAGCTCCAATGTGTGCAAATCTGAGGAAGGATGTTCTTGCCATGGAAGGAGTTCAGCGAAGATTCACAAGGCTGATACCTGGGATGGCAGGAATGACAAATGAGGAGAGATTGGGTCGATTGGGCTTATACTCGCTGGAGTATAGAAGAATGAGAGGGGATCTCATCGAAACATATAAAATTCTGACAGGTCTGGACAAACTAGATGCAGGAAGAATGTTCCCGATGGTCGGAGAGTCCAGAACCAGGGGCCATAATCTAAGGATAAGGGGTAAGCCATTTAGGACAGAAATGAGGAAGAATTTCTTCACCCAGAGAGTGGTGAACCTGTGGAATTCTCTACCACAGAAGGTAGTTGAGGCCAAGTCATTAAATATATTCAAGAATGAGTTAGATATATTTCTTAAAGCTAAAGGTATCAAGGGATATGGGGAGAAGGCAGGTACAGGGTACTGAGTTTGGATGATCAGCCATGATCTCATCGAATGGCGGAGCAGGCTCGAGGGGCTGAATGGCCTACTCCTGCTCCTATCTTCTATGTTTCTATGTTAAAATACGGGGGGTGGGGCGGAGAGGTGAAATTCAACTTTGGCAATAGCACAAAATGGCGATAGTGAATCAAGATGAGCGACCCACCTGAACCACCTCTCATGAATAAGTCCCCCTTGAATAAAACCCATGGGAATGACCCCACATAGAAGATCCCTCCCGGAGTCGGGGGAATGCATCCGGAATGACCCCTCATGAATGAGTCACCTTCAAATTCTGGACACAAAGCAACACAAGTAAAGTCATTTCAAATTCTTTTTTTTTAGTCAGGCATGGCTAATTTCAGGACAGTACAAATATCTCTCCAATTCCCGGATGACCCAAGTGTTGTCCCAATGAAGTCCTGCGAGGTGATGTCATTTCTTTCAGAATTTTGGGCCGTCCTCTATTTTGTGAGCCGAATAATTCCCCAAATATCCTCGCCTCCGATTTGTCTTCATGACCCCCCAACTTTCATCAGAGGGCTGATATTCCAATTAATTGTTACACAAAGTATGAATGGGCATCAAACTGGGCATGTGTGCGGTTGGGACGACCTCCGATGGTACAGATGATAGGGCAGGGTGTAAAATGGGCTTTGCAACCCCCCTTTTTCTGCTACCGCCCAAGGCCAATTTCTCCCCCGACATGTGCAGCTTCCCCCCCGCCCCCATATTTTGAAAGAAGATAAAAGGCCACAGTTATGAAATCTTCCAAAACTGGCAGCCCACTGAATCTGTTGCATGTGGTTTTCAATATTGTTTTCAAAGAATCCCAATGAAGAAACGATTGATGCAGTTGTGATGTCCTTGCCCTAATTGTACTGAACAAGCTTGGCAAAAGAATCAGAGGGGAGGGGAGATTTTTTTTCTAATGCAGCGAGTTATTGTGATCTGGAATGCGCTGCCTGAAAGGGCAGTGGAATCAGGTTCAATAGTAACTTTCAAAAGGGAATTGAATAAATACTTGAAAAGGAAAAATTTGCAGGGCTATGGGGAAACTGTACAGGGTATTGGTGAGACCACACCTTGAGTACTGCGTACAGTTTTGGTCTCCTTATTTAAGGAAGGATATACTTGCATTGGAGGCAGTTCAGAGACGATTCACTCGGTTAATTCCAGAGATGAGGGGGTTGACTTATGAAGAAAGGTTGAGCAGGTTGGGACTATACTCATTGGAATTTAGAAGAATGAGAAGTTATCTTATTGAAACATATAAGACACTGAGGGGACTTGACAAGGTAGATGTAGAGAGGATGTTTCCCCTCGTGGGGGAATCTAGAACTCGGTGGCATAGTTTCAGAATAAAGGGTCGCCCGTTTAGAACTGAGATGAGGAGGAATTTCTTCTCTCAGAGGGTTGTAAATCTATGGAATTCTTTGTCCCAGAGAGCCGTGGAGGCTGGGTCATTAAATACATTTAAGGTGGAGACAGACAGATTTTTGCAAGATAAGGGAGTGAAGGGTTATGGGGAGCGAGCAGGGAAGTGGCTTTGAGCCCAAGATCAGCCATGATCTTATTGAATGGTGGAGCAGGCTCGAGGGGCCAAGTGGCCTATTCCTGCTCCTATTTCTTATGTTCTTATATTCTTAAAGAGTAGGAGAGTAGGACTAATTGGATAACTCTTTCTAAGAGTGGCCGAGGCACGATGGGCTGATAGGCCTCTTTCTGTGCTGTATAAGTCTATGATAATGGCATTTACTAAAAGGGTACCGACATCTAGTGACAGATCGACCCAACTGCACACATGCCCAGCTCGATGCCCCTTCATACTTTGTATAATAATTCATCGGAATACCAGCCCTCTGCTGTAGGTTGGGAGACATGAAGACCAATCGGACGCTAGGTAGATTGGAGAATTATTTGGGTAACAAAATGGATGCTGGCCCAAAATTCCGAAAGAAATGACATCACCTCGCAGGACGTCATTGGTACAACTCTTAGATCATCCAGGAATTGGAGAGATTACTGTCCTGAAATCAATAACGTCCCTGACAACAAAAAAAATTAATTGAAATGACTTTTCTTGCATTACTTTGTGTCCACAGTGTGAAGGTCTCCAAATGCTTCAGATGACTCATTCATGAGGGGTCATTCAAGAAGTGTCAGCCCATGAGGGGAGATCTGTGTGGGCTCATTCCCATGGGTTTTATTCAAGAGGGTTTATTCATGAGGGGTCGCTCAAGTGGGTCATTCATGTGGAGTCATTTAAGAAGGGGTCATTCGACGGGGGTCATCCATGTGGATGTTTCCTGCGCTATAGATGGGAGGTCAGCAATGTGTTGATTTTTTACACTCTATCTACATATCTCCAACGCAATGTCATTCCTGATACACTACCCTGTGTTTTGTTAATCCTTTGTAAAAGGCACTCTGTTATAATGGGCCTGGTTCACCTGGTCTGTGAAATGCGAGCCAACAATTACTCTCAGTCTACTAAACACGTAAAAATATTTATTGTAATCGAGATAATTCCTTTTACCGTTTTGTGAGCTCTGCTTTGGTTCCAATCCCATGCTGGTGTTTCACTGATAATTTGAATTCAGATATCCTAACGCTAAATGACTAAGGGTGTTGCTGATTTAGCTGTGAGAGAGGCGATTTCTTTGCTGCACCGTACTTTGTATTCGGGCCTGGGTTAAAAATGACAAGCAACTTTTGTCGTGGCAAAGAATCGACATCTGAGCCTGAGAAACAGAACATTTTAAGACAAGTCAGCAATGTTGGAACATAAGAACATAAGAAATAGGAGCAGGAGTAGGCCACTCGGCCATTCGAGCCTGCTCCGCCATTTAATAAGATCATGGCTGATCTCCTACCTCAACTCCACCGCCACATCCCCATATCCCGTGATTCCCTTAGTATCCAAAAATCTATCGAACTCTGTCTTGAACATACTCAACGACTGAGCATCCACAGCCCTCTGGGGTAGAGAATTCCAAAGATTCACAACCCTTTGAGTGAAGGAATTTCTCCTCATCTCAGTCCTAAATGGCCGACCCCTTATTCTGAGACTCTGACCCCTAGTTCTAGACTCCCCAGCCAGGGGAAACATCCTGCCAGCATCTACCCTGTCAAGCCCTGTAAGAATTTTCTATGTTTCAATGAGATCGCCTCTCATTCTTCTAAATTGTCAATGCAGTGAAAAGGAACACCTTCCATTTCAATACCTGAAATCCCAGGCTGCATTAAGTGTCCAGTATTGCAAGTGCAGCATTGTATAGCATTCAACCATTTTATACTTGACTTGAGTCTCTGATGGCAGACATTCTGAAACTTAAAGCTCCATCTGCTCTGCCCCAACAAGGTGCCTCAGTCCCAATCGCTGAAGAATGTCCCTTATTGTACCATCTCCCACACCAGCCATCCTAGGCTCTCGCTGAGTGAGATTGCTAACATACTGCCTGTTAGTGCTGCATTAGGGGCAACTTCGTGCTGTGAGCCTCATACTCACTACAATCTGGAATGACCTTCCCCAAAGGTCACCCACACCTTCCTCCTCCAACGCCCTTCTCCATAGTCTAGCTCAGTGGGCCTTCCCTCACTTGGTTCCACTCTTACCTACCCAATCGTAGCCAGAGTATCTCTAGCAATGGCTTCTCTCCCCGTCCCCAGACCGTTATCTCTGGAGTGCCTCAAGGAGCTATCCTGGGACCCCTCCTCTTCCTCGTCTGCATGCTGTCCCTTAGTGACATCATCTGCAACCTCTACCTTTATGTTGTCAGAATGCTTGTGTGACATTCAGTGTTAGATGAATTGCAATTTCCTCCAGTTTAACATTGGGAAAACCAAAGCCATTGTCTTCGGCCCCGACCACAAAATCTGTTCCTCACCACCGATTCCATTCCCCTCCCTAGCCACTGTCTCAGGCTGAACCAGATTGTTGGCAACCTTGGTATCCTATTCAACTCTGAGCTGAGATTACAACCCCTATCCTCTCCATCACAAAGAACCCCTACTTCCACCTCCATAACATTGCGCATCTCTGCTCCTGCCTCAGCCCATCTTCTGCTGAAACCTAGTCCATGCCTGCGTCAACTTCAGACTCAAATATTCCAACGCTCTCCTGAACAGCCTCCCATCCTCCTGCCCTCAGTAAACTACAGCTCATCCAAAACTCTGCCGCCCTCAACCTATCCCACACCAAGTCCCCTTCACCCATCACCCCTGACCTCACTGACCTACATTGGCTCCCAGTCCCGAAACACCTCAAATTGTAGAATTTATCTGAAAGCGTAAAATTACAAAGGGATGTTGATAGATTAAGTGAACGGGCAAAACTGTGGAAAATGAATTTCAATGTAGTCAAATGTGAGGTCATCCATTTTGGACCTTAAAAGGATAGAACAGGGGACTTTCTAAATGGTGAAAAGCTAAAAACAGTGGAGGTCCAAAGAGATTTGGGGGTCCAGGTACATAGATCATTAAAATGTCATGAACAGGTACAGAAATTAATTAAAAAGGCTAATGGAATGCTGGCCTTTATATCTAGAGGACTAGAATACAAGGGGGGTAGAAGTTATGCTGCAGCTATACAAAACCCTGGTTAGACCACACCTGAAGCACTGTGAGCAGTTCTGGGCACCACACCTTAGGAAGGATATATTGGCCTTGGAGGGAGTGCAGCGTAGGTTTACCAGAATGATACCCAGACTTCAAGGGTTAAGTTACGAGGAGAGATTACACAAATTAGGATTGTATTCCCTAGAATTTAGAAGGTTAAGCGGTGATTTGATCGAAGTTTTCAAGATATTAAAGGGGAACAGATAGGGTAGATAGAGAGAAACTATTTCCGCTGGTTGGGGATTCTAGGACTAGGGGGCATAGTCTGAAAATTAGAGCCTGACCTTTCAGGAGTGAAATTAGGAAACACTTCTACACACAAAGGATGGTAGAAAGTTGGAACTTTCTTCCGTAAACGGCAATTGATGCTAGGTCAATTATTAATTTTAAATCTGAGATTGATACCTTTCTGTTAACCAAAGGTAGTGAGGGATATGGGGCAAAGGCGGGTATATGGAGTTAGGTCGCAGATCAGCCATGATCTTATTGAACGGCGGAACAGGCTCGAGGCACCAAGTGGCCTATTCCTGCTTCTATTTCTTATGTTCTTATAAAAGCAAGTTATTGTTGGCCAATGATAGAACTTTGTCAAAAATAGATGTTGCACTTAATCAGTATTTCTACCAATTGCTCGATCCTTGTTCCATGTCTCAGTTACGACTGATTCATCAACTCCAGATAATCAGAAACAGAAAACACGCAACAAAAACAGAGGGGAACGTTCTGCTCTAATTATTGCTTTTTGCGGAAAAGGGAAATGTGCTTTGTATTCACTCCAACTTTTCCACAAACATTTGGGAATGAAGGAGAATACACCCCAAACTCCATGCAAAGTTGAGTGTGTTTTTTAATGATTTCTTTTTACGGAGTATCCTTCCCCCGTTGTCTTCCCTCCTCCTCTTCTCCAGTACTGATTCCTTGCGGATGTCCTCTTTCATGCGGCAGTAGCAGCTCAATAAAATGCTCGTTCTTCCGGGCAGCAGAATGGGACTGAGTGGATTGCTCCTTCAGAGAGCTGGCACAGGTGCAATGGACTGAATGGCTTCATTCTGTGCGGTAAGATTCTACAAATCATATTGAAATATCATAAACTGGGACGGAATAGAATGAGGCTGGTGCATTGAAACTCATTGGACCGTATATCCCAATCCCTACGGGTGTGTACGCACTGTGTACACACCCGTAGGGACATCGGAAATGCCGGTTTCAGGCGTAAGGCCTGCTTTAACCAGGATAAGAGTTGAAAAAAGTAAAAAATAAATTTAAAAAATTCACTCATTCATCATTTAAAAATACTTTTAAAAAAAAGTAAGTTTATTTTTAGCCCCATAAAAAACTTTCATTATTTTTTTCAAAAAATTAAATTTTTGTTTAAAATATTTAATTTATTGTAATTTCAACTCATTTTAAAAATGTGATTTAAAAAAAAAAATATTTAATGTTTTACAGTGTTTTTGGGGTGATCTCCATTCATATATTTGACAAAAATGAGAAGTCGCACAACACCAGGTTATAGTCCAAGGGCTAAAAATTCGGCTGCTTGCGCCTCCCGTTAGCGCCTTAAGAGGGCGCTAATGGGGCGCAAAGCAGCTAACGCCCGGGCGCAGCGCCGCCCACGCCTCCCGCAAAATTCAGCGGGAGGTTAGCGGCGGCGCCAGCCGGTAGCGCCCTGTGGTGCTGCGCCGCCGGCGATGACGTTATTGCCATGCGCAGCGCCCCGCTCGCGCTCCAGCCGCGATCTTTAGTCGCGCCCCCTGATTTACCGCCAGACGCTATGTGCGACGGGTTCAGGGGGGCGTACGTGCGGCCGGGGCGGCGATATTTAAAGGGGAGGTGGCAGGCGGCCATTTTTGTTGCTGGCCGCCTGCCAGCACCTGCCCCCGTTGCTGTCCCCGGCCCCCGTGAAGCCCCCCCACCGTGAAGTGCCGGCTGCGCTCCAAGAGCCCGGCACTTCTCTTGAGTGCCGGGCTCTTTTGCCGGCACTCCCGATCCCTGGGGGCCCAGCTGGGCCCCGGTTCGCGCTGCGCAGGGCCCCTCCCCTTTAAGAAGGGGAGGAAGGCCTGCAATACCGCGGCACGTAGCGCCAGGATATTCCCTCGCAGCGCCCCAAGAGGGATGCGGGGTGCTTCCAGTGGCGCCCCGCTTCCCTCTTGGGGCGCAACCACTGAAGTTCCGGCGTGGGGGCGCTAATATTTTCGGGGCGCTAAACGTAGCGCCCCGGCGAGGTTAGCGCCCCAAATGGGGCAATACTGAATTTTTAGCCCCAACAGTTTTATTTGAAATTCCGAGCTTTCGGAGCTGCTGCTCCTTCGTCAGGTAAAGTGAAGAAGGAGCAGCAGCTCCGAAAGCTCATAATTTCAAATAAAACTGTTGGACTATAACCTGGTGTTGTGCGACTTCTCATTTTTGTCCACCCCAGTCCAACACCGGCATCTCCACATCATATATTTGACAGGTCTATCTGTCAAATGTATGAAGGGAGATTCCCTTCTCCTATTGGCTCCCCATGGCCCACGTGATCCCAGGGACGCTTGCGAACTGCCTGCGCCCCTGGGATACGTGGGCCCTGCGCATTTCGAGTTGGAAAGGCCCAGGATCGGAATTATACGCACCTCGGGATCCCTCAGGTAAGTCCATAGGTTTTTTCCAGATCGGAGGCCTCCGCACGCAGGAAGCCTCTGATCGGAAAATACGAGCCTTTCTGTCTTGCTTATTTGGTATCAATGGCATCTCTATATATAGAATTACATTGAATTTACAGTATAGAAACAGGCCGTTCAGCCCAACTGGTCCATGCTGGCGTTTATGCTCCACACAAGCCTCCTCCCACCTTTACTTTATCTCAGTCTATCAACATATTCTTCTATCTCTTTCTCCCTCATGGACTTTTCTCTTTCTTCTTAGGCAGTCCCTCGGAACCGAGGATGACTTGCTTCCACGCTAAAAATTAGTTCTCAGGTGACTGATGAGTCCAATGCGGGACCTACAGTCTCTGTCACAGGTGGGGCAGACGGTGGTTGAAGGGGCGGGTGGGTGGGGTGCTTGGGTTGACGTGCGCTCCTTCCACTGTTTGCGCTTGGCTTCCGCTTGCTCCTGGCGAAGAGACTCGAGGTGTTCGGCGCCTTCCCGGATGCTTCTCCTCCACTTTGAGCGGTCTTGGGCCAGGGATTCCCAGGTGTCGGTGGGGATGTTGCACTTTTTCAAGGAGGCTTTGAGGGTGTCCTTGAAGCGTTTCCTCTGCCCACCTGGGGCTCATGTACTTATCTAGCATCTCCTTAACTGCATCTATGCTCGTCACCTCAACTACTCTATGTGCTAGCGAGTTCCACATTCGCACCACTCTCTGGGTAAAGAAGTTTCTCCTGAATTCCTTACTGGATTTATTTGTGACTATATATAGCCATTCCTATTTTTTATCTAAAGACCAGAGTGAAGAGTCAAGGCCCATAGTGCAGGACCCCACCAAGGCTGAAAAGCGTAAGAGAAGGTGCAGTAAATCTGGAAGCAATAGTTAGGTGATGACAAGCTTGGGGTTTGAAGGCCTGAAGATTGTAGGAAGAACGGAGGACTGAGGAAGATATGGAGCCCCACAGTTCTGAGGTCCTGGGAAAGGTTGGAGTAGGAAATAGTGTGAAGAGCTTTGATTTTAGCCCAATGAGGATGTAGAGAGGAGGAAGAAGAGTACAGAACGGCATTCTGAAGCTGATGAGAGATAAAGGGCTGGATTTTGATACTGGGGCGGATTGGGGTCGTGTCATCCGCATTTCGTGTTATCCACCCGTCTGCAATTTTCACTTAATTGGGCAATTGAGTTCCAGCATGTGGGAACCCATGAACCAATCAGTGGTTCAGTCTGAAAGTCACCTCTGATGATGTCATCATTGCAGGTCAGAGACTGCCTGGTCTCAGAGATTGCCTGGCCTTTGCTGTGAGAGGACCTGGATGCAAAATGAGCAGCATCTCAGAGAGAGAGAGAGAGAGAGAGAGAATGAGAGAGAGAGAGAGAGAGAGAATTTTTTTTGCATCCAGGTCCTCTCACAGCAAAGGCCAGGCAGTCTCTGAAGACATTCAATGCAGCAGCATCAGAGGCGACTTTCAGACCTAATACTACTACTACCTTCATCACATCTCCGTTGTAATAGTGGACCTGCAGCTGATAGTCAGCTATCCACTTGTGCTCCCACCAGGTTTCACTGGCGTGTTTCACATCAGGCGTGCTTCACGTCGGAAAAGGGTTAAACTAGCTAAAACGTTTCAAAATGGCATTACAGAGCCAATTTAGGGCTTGTTAAGGGCTTTAATGGCCTCTCGCGCCTCTTGGAGGCGGGACGGAGTCGGGAACACCGCACACGATTTTATCAAAATTGCGCGGAGGCGGGTTGGAGGCGGGATGGGGTCGGGACCCCCGAATCTGCAACTTTAACCCCCCACACGCCTCCAAACCCGACTCCACGGGTCACTGAAAATCCAGCCCAGAAGTTTTGAGGAGCATTGGTTACATAACTGAATGAGTCATTATATTTTTACAGGTTGTTCCTTGGCATGGGATATCAGAGAATGTATTAGTAGAACGTGATTCTAGAGGACGTAGTGAAGATTGATTTTATTTTCACAGTCCTTCAAGGGGTGATAGATGGACTTCTGGAAAAAAGAGCTGATCACAGCATATGGAAAGGAAGAGTAAATCATTCTGAGTAATAATTAATGAGACAGGAGCCTTCTGGGGCATGCCCGATCACACATGAAGGGGAGGAGAGGAATCTTTGTCTGAAGACTCCTGAATTGGCTGCTGGTCTCCTTTTCTTTTGGCACCTACCAGAAGCTTTTGGAGGAGGGAGGACTGGTAGATGGAAACAAAGTTAGCCGAGGCAGGGGGATGGAGCACATATGAGCCTGAAGGTCTTTACTCATCCTCGATGCAGAAGCAGAAACAGATTCAGGATTTTGTTCAATTTTTGCCAGCTCTTGTATTTCCATAGCACTGCGCCTGGAGGCCTGTTCTCACACATTCCACCGATCCAAATTTAAGATTAACAACTCGAACCCAAGTGTCCCTGTTGCTGCCATTCAACGGTGCAAGAGTAAAGAAAAAACTTGCAATTGTGGAGCAACTTATCGCATCCTCAGGACAGCCTAAAGTGCATCACCGCCAATGAATTACTTTTGAAGTGCAGTTGTTGTGTGGGCCAATTTGCACACATCAAAGAAAGAAAGAAAGATTTTTTTTTATTCGCTTATTGGATGTGGGCCGTCGCTGACAAGGCCAGCATTTATTGCCCATCCCTAATCGCTCTTGCGAAGGTGGTGGTGAGCTGCCTTCTTGAACCGCTGCAGTCCGTGTGGTGAAGGTACTCCCACCGTGCTGTTAGGGAGGGAGTTCCACTTTTTTGACCCAGCGACGATGAAGGATCGGCTGATATACTTCCAAGTCAGGATGGTGTGTGACTTGGAGGGGAACTTGGAGGTGGTGGTGTTCCCATGCGCCTGCTGCCCTTGTCCTAAGTGGTGGAGGTCGCGGGTTTGGGAGGTGCTGCTGAAGAAGCCTTGGTGAGTTGCTGCAGTGCATCTTGTAGATGGTACACACTGCAGCCAACGGTGCGCCAGTGGTGGAGGGAGTGAATGATTAAGGTGGTGGATGGGACGCCAATCAAGCGGGCTGCTTTGTCCTGGATGGTGTCGAGCTTCTTGAGTGTTGTTGGAGCTGCACTCATCCAGGCAAGTGGAGAGTACTCCATCACACTCCTGACTTGTGCCTTCGATTGTGCCTTACTTCGATTTACACAATGCATTTCGCGACCACCGGACGTCCCAAACTGCTTTACAGCCAATGAAGTACTTCTGAAATGTAGTCACTGTTGTAATGTAGGAAACGTGGCAACCTATTTGTGCACAGCAAGCTCCCACTAACAGCAATGAACAGATAATCTGTTTTAGTGATGTTGGTTGAGGGATAACTATTGGCCAGGACACCGGGGAGAACTCCCCTGCTCTTCTTCAAAATAGTACCATGGGATCTTTCATGCCCACCTGAGAGGGCAGACAAGGCCTTGGTTTAATGGCCCAGAAATTAAAGACTGAGTGTTGACGCGGGGGTAAGGCTTCCCCGCGATATCTCACTCCGCGCCTTCCTTTTTCCTCCGGGCCCACACGAACTTTAGTTTCAAGGCTGCAGCTGTGCAGTGCTTGCGTGACCCAGAGACGGAGTTAGTTCGTGCGAGCTCTGGGATCACGTGATTCAGTTAGAGCCAATGGCAGCACACCATCTTTCATTCATAGTTTTGACAGCAAGGGCTGTCAAAGCTATGAATATATACCCCCCCAAAAGAACAGCTAAACCTCAATTAAATTTAAAAAAAAAGCCATCACATTAATAAAATAACTATAGTTAAATAAATTAACCACCTTAAACAAAAAATTAAATTTTTGAAAAAATTTAAAATCTTTTTAAAAGTTATAAAAATAAACTTACCTTTCTTTAAAGTCTCTAAGAAAGATAAACCTGTTGAAATTTTTTTAAATAATACTTAATTAACTACTTACCTTGTTAAAAGAGGGTCTTACGCCTCCTTTCTTTATGTGTAAAATCTTCCATGCTTACCTGCGCGTTCAAAGCACTAAGTGCACTGCGTGCGCGCAGCCTGTAGCGCGCACGCGGTTCACCTAGGAACCGCCCCCTTTTGAATTCACGAAGTGCCGGTTTCCCGCGCATGCGCAGTGCATGCTGGAAACCGGCAATTGGAGACCTAAAACGCGAGAGTACACAGTGCGTACTCTCGCGTATTAGGTCTAATTTTCGGGCCAATGTCTCATCTGAAAGTGCAGCACCCTCACGACTTCCACAGAGTGTCAGCCTAGTTTTGTGCTCAAGTCACTGGATTGGGACTTAAGAGCATCTGAACATAAGAAATAGTCGGCCACTCGGCCCCTTGAGCCTGCTCCGCCATTCAATAAGATCGTGGCTGATCCGATTTTGTCCTCAACTCCACTTTCCTGCCCGCTCCCCATAACCCTTGACTCCCCTGTTGCTGAAAAATCTGTCTAGCTCAGCCTTGAATATATTCACTGACCCAGCCTCCACAGCTCTCTGGGGTAAAGAATTCCAAAAATTCACGACCCTCTGAGAGAAGAAATTCCTCCTCATCTCCATCTGAAATGGGCGACCCCTTATTCTGAGACTATGCCCCCTAGTTCTAGATTCCCCCACTAGGGGAAACATCCTCTCAGCATCTACCCTGTCCAACCCCCTCAGAATCTTATATGTTTCAATAAGATCACCTCTCATTCTTCTGAACTCCAATGAGTATAGGCCCAACCTGCTCAACCTTTCCTCATAAGACAACCCTTCCATCCTTGGAATCAACCTAGTGAACCTGCTCTGAACTGCCTCCAATGCAAGTATATCCCTCCTTAAATAAGGGGACCTAAAGTGTATGCAGTACTCCAGGTGTGGTCTGACCAGCGCCCTGTACAGTTGTAGCAAGACTTCTCTACTTTTATACTCTATCCCCCTTGAAATAAAGGCCAACATTCTATTTGCCATCCTAATTACTTGCTGTACCTGCATGTTAACTTTTTGTGTTTCATGTACAAAGACACCCAAATCCCTCTGTACCGCCGCATTCTGTAGTCTTTCTCCATTTAAATAATATTTTTCTTTTCTATTCTTCCTACCAAAGTGGATAACTTTACATTTTCCCACATAATACTCCATCTGCCAAATTCTTGCCCACTCACTTAACCTATCTATATCCCTTTACAGACTCTTTGGGCTGGATTTTGTCAGCTCCGAGGAGGTGGGTATGGAGGCGGGACTGCCCGTAAAGTTGTAGAATTCGGGGGCGGGTGGCAAACCCGCCCCCATCCCGCCTCCGTGCCCTCTTGCCAGGAAGCACGTAGTTAACAGGCAGAAAATAGGATTATCCATATTTTTCGTTCCGAAGTGCAGGCTTCCCGACCTCGTGGAACCCCACCAGGGTGTAGGAGACGAGTAGAAGGTCTGCGGGGGTTGGAGGGGTCTTAAAGTGTGATGTAGAGATGAGTGATGGGTGCAAGTGTGGAGTGGTAAGTATGTGAGGTGAATGTAAAGTGTTAGAAAATGTTCACTTACCTTTGTTTCTGCCTACAGCCTTCAGCCGCTGTGGAGCCGTAGTCCCCGACATCTCCATTGTAGATTTCACAGACTGGCTGTTGGATCCTCCGCACCAACAGCCAGGTGATTTCTGCAAAGCTGAAAGGTTTGATGAGTCCTGAACACAAAGTCTCATGAAACTACACAGAATGTCAGTGTTTGACGGCTTCACAGAGCTGTCAAACGATGACATTTCTTCTTTCAAAAGTTCTTGACAGATGACACGTCAGACGTTGACGTGCTCTGTCAGTGACTTCCCCCTAATTGGCCTGCTGAGCCTGCTGGGCGGGCTTAACAAGGTCAATCAGGGGAAAATCCCTCTGGTTGGCCAGAACCTGATGGAGGCGGGATTGAAAGCTGGCAAGCAGCAGTCCCGCCTCCAAAAGCTTCCCATTGAGAAAATCCAGCCCTTTATGTCCTCCTCATAACTTGCTTTCCCACCTATCTTTGTATCGTCCGCAAATTTGGCTACAATACACTCGCTTCCTTCATCCAAGTCATTAATATAGTCTGAAAATAGTTGAGGCCCCAGCACTGATCCCTGTGGCACCCCACTAGTTACAGATTGCCATCCTGAAAATGACCCATTTATCCCGACTCTCTGTTTTCTGTCAGTTAACCAATCCTCTATCCAATCTAATATATTACCCCCAAAACCATGAGCTCTTATCTTATGCAGTAACCTTTTATGTGGCACCTAGTCGAATGCCTTTTGGAAATCCAAATGCACTGCATCTACTGGTTCCCCTTTATCCACCCTGCTCGTTACCTCCTCAAAGAACTCTAATAGATTTGTCAAACACGATTTCCCTTTCATAAAACCATGTTGACTCTGTTTGATTGTATTATGATTTTCTAAATGCCCTGCTACTACTTCCTTAATAATGGATTTGAGCATTTTGCCAATGACAGATGTTAGGCTAACTGGCCTATAGTTTCTTGCTTTCTGTCTCCCTCCTTTTTTGAATAAGAATGTTACATTTGCAATTTTCCAATCCGCTGGGACTTTTCCAGAGTCCAGGGAATTTTGGAAGATTACAACCAATGCATCCACTATCTCTGTAGCCACTTCTTTTAAGACCCTAGGATGCAGGCCATCAGGTCCAGAGGACTTGTCAGCCTTTAGACCCATAAGTTTGTCTAGCACTTTTTCTCTAGTGATAGTGATTGTTCTAAATTTCTCCTTCCCTTTTACCACTTGATTTTCTACTATTACTGGGATATTTTTAGTGTCCTCTACTGTGAAGACAGATACAAAATATTTGTTCAATGCCTCTGCCATTTCCTTGTTTCCCATTATTATTTTCCCAGTCTCGTCCTCTAAGGGACCAACATTTACTTTAGCTACTCTCTTCCTTTTTATATACTTGTAGAAGCTCTTACTGTCAGTTTTTATACTTCTTGCTAGTTTACTCTCATAAGCTATTTTCTCCCTCTTAATTTTTTTTTAGTCATCCTTTGCTGGTTTCTAAAATTTTCCTAATCTTCTGGCCTACCACTAAACCTTGCAACATTGTATGCCTTTTATTTCAATTTGACACCATCCTTAACTTCCTTGGTTAGCCATGGTTGGTTCATCCTTCTCTTCGAGTCTTTCTTTCTCACTGAAATATATCTTTGTTGAGAGTCATGAAATATCATTAAATGTCTACCACTGTTTTTCTACCGTCTTACCTTCTAATCTATTTTCCCAGTGCACTTTAGCCAACTCTCTCCTCATACCTTTGTAATTGCCTTTATTTAAGTTGATTACTCTAGTTTCAGACCCAATTTTCTCACCTTCAAACTGAATGTGGAATTCTATCATGTTATGATCACTCTTCCCTACAGGTTCCTTTACTATGAGATCATTAATTAATCCTGTTTCGTTACACATTACCAGATCTAAAATAGCCTGTTCCCTGGTCGGCTCCACAATGCATTGTTCCAAGAAACTGTCCCGATTACACTCTATGAACTCGTACTCAAGGCTGCTTTTGCCAATTTGATTTGTCCAATCTATATGAAGATTAAGATCGCCCATGATTATTGCAGTACCTTTCTTACAAGCCCCCATCATTTCTTGATTTATACTCTGTCCTATAGTGCAGCTACTTGAACCCATGACCTTCGTGCCTCGGAAGCAAGCGGGCTACCAACTGATTCACGGCTAACACATCAAGGTCCACAGCAAATGAGATGAACAATAAATTCATCCATCTTTGGCGGTGCTGATAGAGAGGGGTGCGCTGGTCAGGACACCAGGAGCACTCCCCTGCTCTTCCGCGACCTCCATGAAAGCTTTCACGTCCACCCGAGAGGGCAGACGGGGCCGTGGGTTAACGTCTCATCTGAAAGACAGCACCTCCAACAGTGTAGCACTCCCTCAGTACTACACTGGAGGGGGAGCCTAGACCATACCACTAGCCTATATTAGCCGAGGAAGATAGAATACAAGAGCAGGGTGGTTATGCTTGAACTGTACAAAACACTAGTTAGGCCGCAGCTAGAATATTGCGTGCTGTTCTGGTCACCCCATTACAGGAAGGATGTGATTGCACTCGAGGGGGTGCAGAGGAGATTTACGAGGATGTTGCCTGGGCTGGGGAATTTTAGCTATGAGGAAAGATTGGATCATCTGGAGTTGTTTTCTTCGGAGCAGAGGAGGCTGAGGGAAGACCTAATTGAGGTGTATAAAATTATGAGGGACCTAGATAGAGTGGATAGGAAGGACCTATTTCCCTTAGCAGAAGGGGCAATAACCACGGGGCATAGATTTAAAGTAATTGGTAGAAGGAGCAGAGGGGAGTTGAGGAGAAGATTTTTCACCCAGAGGGTGGCGGGGGTCTGGAACTCACTGCCTGAAAGGGTGGTAGAGGCAGAAACCCTCATTGCATTTAAAAAGTGCTTGGATATGCACTTGAAGTGCCGTAACCTACAGGGCTACGGACCAAGTGCTGGAAAGTGGGATTAGAGTGGATAGCCTTTTGTCGGCCATTGCGGACAAGATGGGCCGAATGGCCTCCTTCTGTGCCGTAAATTTCTCTTTGATTCTATGATTCCAGTGATATTTCAGAATCCAATAGTTACCTTCACATTCGGACTGCACCAGGTTAACAGCGAGTGAGAAAAAACATTCTTCTCAAGTGTAAGTTTGCTCGAGAGTATGGCGGGCTGCCCATCTTCCTTAGTGAATTCAACGGCGCTGAATTGCTGCTCTGATAACCAGGGGCGCTCCTGTAACTGCAGTGCACTCGGATGACCTCAAGTGACCTTGGAGCCCCGTCTCCAGTGTGCGGCCTTGTCAGCATTCAGATGAGCCCTGACTCGACCTCTGAAGTTTCCCCACAGTGTGAAGACCTTCACAGACTAATCTTCGAGGAACTCAGCGACCTACAGTCCACTCTTCTGCTGCTGGGACCGGCGTTCATTTTTAAATTTCCCTCCCCACCCCCCACAAAAACAATCACAAAACTGCATTTGAGAAATAAAAATCTTTGTTTCGTGTTTCAGGCGCATTCTGTACAATCCTCCACAAGCTGTGAAGAAAAAATTATTCCCGACAAAATTATAAATGACCAACTGAGCCTTTTTGTGCTAAAGTGTGTGTCTGTTTTATTAATTGCGTCTGTTCATGTGTAACATTCCACTGATATTAATCTGGCTGGGGATTCAGGGGGAAAATAGACTCATTTGTAATTAATCGTCTGCTATTAATATGTTCATAAAATTGGGAGGAAACAGTGTGCTGAGTTTTACCTTCTGTAGTGCTGCCTGTTTGGGTCTCCCTTGGTTCGGTCCCAATGATAGCATCGATTTGTTTTAGTGATTTTTTAATGCTAATATGTTAAATTACATCAGCACTGGAGAATCAAAGTAAGTTTACTTTTTAGCTCCCAAGTCAGGTACAGTATGGGTGAGAGGCAAAGTAAAATTCCTTCTACACTGACCCATCAAACACTCCCAGGGCAGGTACAGCATGGGTTAGATACAGAGTAAAGCTCCCTCTACATTGTTCCATCAAACACTCCCAGGGCAGGTACAGCACGGGTTAGATACAGAGTAAAGCTCCCTCTACACTGTCCCATCAAACACTCCCAGGGCAGGTACAGCACGGGTTAGATACAGAGTAAAGCTCCCTCTACACTGTCCCATCAAACACTCCCAGGGCAGGTACAGCACGGGTTAGATACAGAGTAAAGCTCCCTCTACACTGTCCCATCAAACACTCCCAGGGCAGGTACAGCACGGGTTAGATACAGAGTAAAGCTCCCTCTACATTGTTCCATCAAACACTCCCAGGGCAGGTACAGCACGGGTTAGATACAGAGTAAAGCTCCCTCTACATTGTTCCATCAAACACTCCCAGGGCAGGTACAGCACGGGTTAGATACAGAGTAAAGCTCCCTCTACATTGTTCCATCAAACACTCCTAGGGCAGGTACAGCCTTTATTTAACCCACGTTGTATCTTGCTCTGCATCGAAACTGGGCTTTTTACTGTGCCCAGTTCAAAAGTTGTTTATATAAGCTGGCCCTTACTTCCAATGAATCAAGATGCGGAGATGCCGGTGTTGGACGGGGTGGACAAAAATGAGAAGTCGCACAACACCAGGTTATAGTCTAACAGTTTTATTTGAAATTACGAGCTTTCGGAGCGCTGCTCCTTCGTCAGGTAAAGTGAGGGAATACAAATCGATTACAAAGTATATATAGACAGAGAACAATGTGTCTGCAGAGATACAGAGATATTGTATCTCTGCAGACACATTGTTCTCTGTCTATATATACTTTGTAATCGATTTGTATTCCCTCACTTTACCTGACGAAGGAGCAGAGCTCCGAAAGCTCGTAATTTCAAATAAAACTGTTGGACTATAACCTGGTGTTGTGCCAATGAATCAAAGCATCACTTTCTGTGCAAAGTACATGTTAATAAAGTATGTTAGTGATGAACAATAAGCCCCTTTCTTGCTGTTAAGCTGATTGGAAACAGTATGAGATGCCTTGTCCCTTTCCCTCTCTGATTGACACTCTGACGGACTATATGGGACCCAGTTTTCTCTATAGGTGCCCAGTGGGATGCCTGACAGAAACATTTCACCTCAAGTACACTGCAGCTAACAGGAAGCACCGGCCCCTATTCTTCATCCCCAGGCCATTGTTCAACCCTCTGGCTGGGCTGTGCACCTGTAAAACCGGGAAGAAACGCGAATACGGACGCAAGCCTGAGAGGACTTCAGCCAAGCACTTGGCTGTTGCGATCAGGCCCTTCTGGGAACAGCAGCCAAAAGGCCCCAAGGCCCTCCAATCGTTCTGGGCGCAGAATGGGGGCAGTGGGGTGGGGGGATTAAAAGATATTCCGACCTGCCTGTAGGTTGCATCTTATGGGGCGGCCTACTGGGATGCAATGGGATCGGGGACCTGATGTAGTGGCTTTCCACCCTTTTCACCACTGCCCCTCTATCTGGGCAACGCTGGTTTGCCTAGGTGCAGGGCAGATGAAAATCCGACCTTAAATCTTAGACTACAAACTATAAGTCAGGTCACAGGCAGGTAAAGATAAACAGAAACAAAAGCAAACAGATTTTACTCGATTCCAGCAATTAATCGGTTGATTTCTCACCAGTAGAGTAAAGCAGTTTCAAAAATAATAAATGTCTCGGAACTTTGCCAATTGTTGCTACTTGGAACACATGTCTGTGAGGAATGGTTTTTTGAAATATTACATTTGTGTTATGCTTCCACTAGCTCCAGCTCATCAACTACATGGTCTGGTAGGAATTCACTAGAGAATTAAGCTACGAACTTGGGTTATATACTTCTGAATCCTTTGAAATCCAAGTTTATGACAAAAGATACTAGGCAGATATCACTCACAATGAATCAAAGCGCACTCACTGTAAAACATTCCTTCCAGTGACAGACCCGTCAATCAAATTAGTTCTTGCAGGTGTCAAGGAGGCTGCTCAGGAAACGGTTTCCAGACCATGCACCCACCTTCACGACAAAGCATAGCTGAGCATCTGATAAAGAGCCATGATGTGGAGATGCCGGTGTTGGACTGGGGTGGACAAATGTGAGAAGTCGCACAACACCAGGTTATAGTCCAACAGTTTTATTTGAAATCACAAGCTTTCGGAGCGGCTGCTCCTTCGTCAGGTGAAGTGAAAAGATGTCACTTCTCTTCACTTCACCTGACGAAGGAGCAGCGCTCCGAAAGCTTGTGATTTCAAATAAAACTGTTGGACTATAACCTGGTGTTGTGCGACTTCTCACATCTGATAAAGAGGACCAGCCTGTTAATCCCAATTAATGGCTCTTTCTCGCAGCAGCCCAACTGCCAAGTGTGTCTGCTGTGTGTGTAGGCCTGATGAGGGACTGCGTGAGAGTGAGAACGCGAAAGCGAGAAAGAAAAGAACTTCAACGTGTAGTCTCTGTAGTAATGTAGGAAACACGGCAGCCAATTTGCACACAGCAAGCTCCCACAAACAACAATGACCACATAATTTGTTTTTAGCGATGTTGGATGAGGAATAAATATTGGCTAGGATTGAGGAGAACTCCCTGATCTTCTATTGAAATAGTGCCATGAGATCTTTCACATTCACCTGAGAGGGCAGATGGGGCATCAGTTTGCGGGGGTAAGGATCGTGCGCGCTCTTACCTACCGCGCCTGCCGTTGTGTTTTGGGCCCACGGGAACTCGGGTCCTGGGCCTCTCCCAACTGCCGGCGAGCAGTGCGTGTGTGTTCCAGGGGCGCAGTTAGTGCGATGCGACCCCTGGGATCACGTGGGCCACAGAGAGCCAATGGCTGCAGACCATCTTTCATTCATAGATTTGACAGGAGACCTGTCAAATCTGTGAATTGAAATCGGCCCCAAAAGAACAGCTAAACCTCAAATAAATTTTTTTAAAAACCATCACATTTATAAAATAACTGTAGTTAAATAAATTAACCACTTTAAACAAAAATTAAAATTTTTGAAATAATTAAAATACTTTTTAAAAGTTATAAAAATAAACTTACCTTTCTTTAAAGTATCTAAAAAAGATAAATCTGTTGAAAATATTTTTAAATGATACTTAATTAACCACTTACCTTGTTCAAAACGGGTCTTGCGCTTCCTTTTCATTAGCGTAGTATCTTCCATACTTAACCTCGCGTAGAAACCTGAAAAGAAATCTAAGTGTGCTGCGTGCGCGCAGCCTCTAGCGCGCATGCGGTTCACCTAGGAACCGCCCCCTTCACCATACCGGAAGTTCCGGTTTCCCGCACATGCGGAGTGCATGCAGGAAACCGGCACTTCGGGAAGCAATACGGGTGAGTACACAGTCCGTACTCACCCGGGAAGGGCCGAATTTTTGGGCCATTATCTTTTCTGAAGGACAGCACCTCTGACAGTGCCGCACTCCCTCAGTACTGCACTGGATTATCAGCCTAGATTTTGGGCTCCTGGGGTGGGATTTGAACCCATAACTTTCTGATCTTAAATCCACTGAGCCACAGCTGACACATACCTGAACATCTGCCTATTTCCACAGTTTTAGCATTGCAAGCCTTTCTAAATCGGTTTCAGATTTCATTCTCAGTTTCTTTCCCACTATCTGGTGATCTATAATGCATTTCCAATACAGTGAGCCACCCACTATTATTTCTCAACTCAATGCAGCCTCTGTCTGAGCATTACCGTCAGTAGGACCTTTCCTTCTTCAGGCTGTAATCATATTCTTAATTAACAAGGTCTCCCCGTCCCCCCCTTCGTTTCCTTTGCCATCTCTCCTGAAAATTTTATAGCGAGGAATATTTAGCTCCCAGTCCTATTACAGCTGAAGACAAGTTCATGTCAAGGCTACAACAGAATGTCCTCCATTTTAATTAGTGCCTCTATTTTCCTGACTTTATGCCTAATGCTTTGCATATTTGCATATATTCACTGCAACTCTGCTCATTCATACGCCTGAATACCTTGACCCCTTTCGAGTTTCTTATTCTTATTTTTTCCTTCACAATCCTTCTAATACTTTCTCGTATCTGCGCCAAGCTACACCTCAAGGTCAGCTGTGGCTCAGTGGGTAGCGCACTCGACTCTGAGTCAGAAGGTTGTGTGTTCAAGTCCTACTCCACGGACTTGAGCGCATAAAACTAGGCTGATGCTCCCAGTGCAGTACTGAAGGTGCCGTCTTTCGGGTGAGATGTTAAACTGAGGCCCTGTCTACTCTCACAGGTGGATGTAAAAGATCCCATGCCATTATTTCGAAGAAGAGCAGGGGAGTTTTCCCTGGTGTCCTGGCCGAAATTTATCCCTCAATCAACATCACTAAAACAGATTATCTGGTCATCATCACATTGCTGTTTGTGGGAGCTTGCTGTGTGAAAATTGGCTGCCACATTTCCCACATTACAACAGTGAATGTACTTCATTGGCTGTAAAGTGCTTTGAGATGTCCGGTGGTTGTGAAAGGCGCTATATAAATGCAAGTCTTTCATTTTCTTTTCTCTCCATAGGCCCACTTAGTTTATTATTTGAGAAAGCTTTCTCCCTCCATGCTACTAACGCATGTACTTCCCCACTTCGCTGTAATTCCTTTTTGCCAGTATGATGGTATCAGTTATGCCATTTTAAATCCTTCCATCTGAACTGCTTCCGCCGACTCCAGACTGCCCACAGACTCTGAACCCTCATTCTAAACCACCTTTCAAATGATTCACACAGGTCAGTAGAACATCAGTGACCCTACCTCACCCAGCCCGTGTCCCTCATTCACACTGCACAAGCCAGTACAACATCACTGTATCTAACCTTGTGGTGTACCTGACCTGAGAGCCTTTGACGGGAAAAATGTAGATGGAACTTTACTCTGTACCAAACCTGTGCTGTACCCGCCCTGAGAGTGTTTGATGGGATATTGCAGAGGGAGATTTACTTTGGGCTGGATTTTTGTGAATGGAGACATGCTGGAGGCGGGACTGCTGCTTGTCGGGTCTCAGTCCCGCCTCCATCATGTTCTGACCAACCGGAGGGATTTTCCCCTGATTGCCCTGTGGGCTCAGCAGGCCAATTAGGGGGAAGTCACTGACAGAGCACGTCAATGTCTGACGTGCCATCTTGTCAAGACTTCTTGAAAGAAGAAATGTCAGCGTTTGACAGCTCTGTGAAGCTGTCAAACACTGACATTCTGTGTCGTTTGATGAGACTTTGTGTTCAGGACTCATCAAACCTTTCAACCTTGTAGATTTCAGATGACTGTTGGTTTGGAGGATCCAACAGCCAGTCTGTGAAATCTACAACGAAGATGTCAGGGACTCCCGATCCAGAGCGGATGAAGGCTGTAGGCAGAAACCAAGGTAAGTGAACATTTTCTAACACTTAAGACTCACCTCACATATTTACCACTCCACACTTGCACCCATCACTCACCTCTACATCTTATGTTCAGGCCCCTCCGACCCCCGCAGACCTCCCACTCAACTCCTCCAACCCGGTGGGGTTCTCCGAGGTCGGGAAGCCTTCACCTGAAAAGGTAAAATGGCACTAATCCTTTTTTCTGCCTGTTGACTACATGTTAACAGGCAGTTAAAAGGATTAAATCCCTTTCCCGCCTCCAGGAGATGGGACCCAAAGCAGCACATCTTCCCGCCTCCTGGCAAAAGGGCACGGAGGCGGGATGGGGGCGGGTTTGCCATCCGCCCCCACTTTCTGCAACTTTACCGGCCGTCCCGCCTCCATACCCGCCTCCTCGGGGCTGAGAAAATCCAGCCCATGGTATCTAACCCGTGCTGTACCTGCCCTGGGAGTGTTTGATGGGACAGTGTAGTGGGAGCTTTACTCTGTATCTAACCCGTGCTGTACCTGCCCTGGGAGTGTTTGATGGGACAGTGTAGAGGGAGCTTTACTCTGTATCTAACCTGTGCTGTATCTGCCCTGGGAGTGTTTGATGGGACAGTGTAGAGGGAGCTTTACTCTGTATCTAACCCGTGATGTACCTGCCCTGGGAGTGTTTGATGGGACAGTGTCGAGGGAGCTTTACTCTGTATCTAACCCGTGATGTACCTGCCCTGGGAGTGTTTGATGGGACAGTGTAGAGGGAGCTTTACTCTGTATCTAACCCGTGCTGTACCTGCCCTGGGAGTGTTTGATGGGACAGTGTAGAGGGAGCTTTACTCTGTGTCTAACCCGTGCTGTACCTGCCCTGGGAGTGTTTGATGGGACAGTGCAGAGGGAGCTTTACTCTGTATCTAACCCGTGCTGTACCTGCCCTGGGAGTGTTTGATGGGACAGTGCAGAGGGAGCTTTACGCTTTATCTAACCCGTGCTGTACCTGCCCTGGGAGTGTTTGATGGGACAGTGTAGAGGGAGCTTTACTCTGTATCTAACCCGTGCTGTACCTGCCCTGGGAGTGTTTGATGGGACAGTGTAGAGGGAGCTTTACTCTGTATCTAACCCGTGCCGTACCTGCCCTGGGAGTGTTTGATGGGACGGTGTAGAGGGAGCTTTACTCTGTATCTAACCCGTGCTGTACCTGCCCTGGGAGTGTTTGATGGGACAGTGTAGAGGGAGCTTTACTCTGTATCTAACCTGTGCTGCACCTGCCCTGGGAGTGTTTGATGGGACAGTGTAGAGGGAGCTTTACTCTGTATCTAACCCGTGCTATACCTGCCCTTGGAGTGTTTGATGGGACAGAGTAGAGGGAGCTTTACTCTGTATCTAACCCGTGCTGTACCTGCCCTGGGAGTGTTTGATGGGACAGTGTAGATGCTGATACTGGGTATCCCAGCACAAACATTTCTCCTGGCCCACCACCACCTTCTTGGGGCAACTAGGGATGGACAATAAATGTCGGCATTGCCAGCAACGCTCACATCCTGAGGACAAATATTTAAAAACTTTAAAATTCAAGCAAAAGAATTCTCTGACCGCTTTCTAAAGCCATTTTATCGGCCTAATACCCGACGGTAAATTATAGATCAAGCTGCTTACCCATGGGAAGGTTGTGTTCTTACAGTTAAAATTGTGATCGATGAAGTTCACTCTGAACAAATTAACACCTGTGAAGAAATGGCACAGACAGGAATCTGGTACGAGCATGTTATGCATTCATATGTGAAATTTGCAGATCGGAATTGGTGCCCTCTTATTTTGAACTAGTTCAGTAAAATTTAACCTTAAATGATAAATGAATCCCAACCATTTTAAAATAACACACACACACATTCAACAACAACAACTTGCATTTATACAGCGCCTTTAACGTCGTTTTTTAAAAATTCGTTTATGGGATGTGGTCGTCATTTATTGCCCGTCCCTATCTGCCCTCGAGAAGGTGGTGGTGAACTGCCTTCTTGAACCGCTACAGTCCGTGTGGTGAAGGTACTCCCACAGTGCTGTTAGGGAGGGAGTTCTAGGATTTTGACCCGGCGACGATGAAGGATCGGCGATATACTTCCAAGTCAGGATGGTGTGTGTTGGTGGGGAACTTGGAGGTGGTAAAACATCCCACGGAGCATCACAGGAGCGATTATCAAACAAAATTTGACACCGAGCCACATAAGGAGATATTAGGGCAGGTGACCAAAAGCTTGCTCAAAATGGTTGGTTTTAAGGAGCGTCTTAAGGGGGAGAGAGAGATAGAGAGGCGAAGAGGTTTAGGCAGGGAATTCCAGAGCTTAGGGCCTTGGCAGCTGAAGGCACGGCCGTCATTGGTGGAGCGATGAAAATTGGGGATGCGCAAGAGGCCAGAATTGGAGGAGCGCAGAGATCTCGGAGGGTTGTAGGGCTGGAGGAGATTACAGAGGTAGGGAAGGGCTGGTTATTGCTGGCTTGCAAACTCCATCTTATGGACTGGTGCTCCTGACTGGCCCTGTCTGGCTCCCTAATGGCTACATTGTCTAGGGAGCGACTCTAAATTTTCATACCACAACTGATATGAATTAAGGGATTGTCTATAAATAGTCATGCTGTAGATGTACACAAGGCATCACATCCAAACCTGGACCTGTTCAACATCTAAAGATATGTGCAGGGCCATGGAGAAAGTGCGGGGGAGTGGGACTAATTGGATAGCCTTTACAAAGAGCCGGCACAGGCATGATGGGCTGAATGGTCTCCTTCTGTGCTGTATGATTCTACGAGATGCACATTTTGCAGCTGGACAGTGATCAGGAGTGGGGCGGCTCTCTTATTTTTCCCCCCTTCTTTCGCCCAACAGCGCTGAGGTCAAATGTTGCATCGCAGGCAGCTAATGCCCCAGCTTTATTCAGCTCAGGATTGGAAGCTGAGAGGTCCTGGTCAGTATGGCTGAGGTACACGCTGGCTTTAACGACTGGAGTATTGGGGAAGTCTCCACTGCCCGTGTCCCAACTCGCACCAAGTCCCGTTCGCCCATCACCCCTGTGCTCGCTGACCTACATTGGCTCCGACGCCTCAATTTTTAAATTCTCATCCTCCCGTTCAAATCCCTCCATGGCCTCACCCCCTTCCCCATCTCTCTAACCTTCTCCAGCCCTACAACCCTCTGAGGAACTCTACATTCCTCAACTCAGGCCTCTTGTGTATCCCCGATTTTCTTCACTCCACCATTGGTGGCCGTGCCTTCAGCTGCCTAAACCCTAAACTCTAGAACTCCCTCCCTCAACCTCTCCGCCTCTCCACCTCTTTCTCCTCCTTTAAGACGCTCCTTAAAACTTACCTCTTTGACCCAGCGTTTGGTCGCCTGTCCTAATATCTCCTTCGTTGGATCGGTGTCGAATTGTGTCTGATTACGCTCCTGTGAAGCACCTTGGGATGTTTTACTATGTTAGAGGCACTATACAAATGCACATTGTTGTTGTTGGTGTTGCTCCTCCACATGAGCAGTAGTCCTATCTCATGTGTCCATCCTAGGTCCATATCCCCATATCTCACATTTCTTTCAACCACTTATCTAACCTGTTCTTCAAAGTTGAGATGGTCTCTGCATCAATCACTAAGGACGTTATTGCCCTTGAGAGGTAGAGAGGGGAGACAAAAGGGATGATTTCCAGGTATCAGGAATTTAATTACGAGGAAAAGGTGTAGAGGTTGGGCTTGATATCCTCAGAACAGAGGAGACTTTGAGGTGACATAATTGAAGATTTCAAAGGTATGAAAAGAACTGACAACATTAATTCAATTAAATTGATCGCGATGGTGAAAGGCTCGAATCCTAGGGGGACACGAGTTACAAATGAGGAAGTTAGGAGTAAGAAGGGAAGTCAAAGGGAAACTTTTTCACCTACCAGGGTAACAGGGTTGTGAAAAAAGTTATCAGAGAAAGGACATTTCAGCAGACAATATAGATGGGCCGCAGAAACAATTGGATGTATTTATAGAGCAAGAAGGGATTGAGGGATATGGTGGGGAGGATGATAGGACAAATTTATCAAAAAGGGACAGGCTTTAAGGTTTTAATGGTTTTAACAGTCTATTCCTGTTCATAAAAATTCTATACCTTCCAGACATGTGCAATGCAGTTTCAGAGTGGAGGCTTAATCCAGGTGTCAGTGTCAATTGCATATTGGCAGCGCCGGCCAATGATTGCAATGACACATGGGTGAAATATCAAGACAGATTGCGGGTAATAGACAGCAGCTCCATCAGCATTTGAAAAGAGAAAAGTCAGGTTGGTGCATCGGGTGGGGGTCCCTATTGCTGGAAGGATGGGTCTCCCACCCGAGATGCCAACCTGTGTTTTACAGCACAGAAGGAGGCCACTCAGCCCATCCTGCCTGTGCCGGCTCTTTGAAAGAGCTCTCCAATCAGTCGCACTCCCCTCGCTCACTCCCCACAGCCCTGCAAATGTTTCCGTTCAAGTATTTATCCAATTTTGTTTTATTCGTTTATGGGATGCGGGCGTCGCTGGCAAGGCCAGCATTTATTGCCCATCCCTCATTGCCCTTGAGAAGGTGGTGGTGAGCCGCCTTCTTGAACCGCTGCAGTCCGCGTGGTGAAGGTACTCCCACAGCGCTGTTAGGGAGGGAGTTCCAGGATTTTGACCCAGCGACGATGAAGGAACGGCCGATATACTTCTAAGTCAGGGATGGTGTGTGACTTGGAGGGGAACTTGAAGGTAGTGGTCTTCCTTTGCGCCTGTTGCCCTTGTCCTTCTAGGTGGTAGAGGTCGCGGGTTTGGGAGGTGCTTCCCTCAGAACGATGGCAGAGGAACTAAGAGTGGCTCCCAGCATTGATACCTGGGATGGCAGGAATGACGTACGAGGAGAGATTGGGTCGATTGGGCTTATACTCGCTGGAGTTTAGAAGAATGAGAGGAGATCTCATTGAAACTTATAAAATTCTAACTGGGCTAGACAGACTAGATGCAGGAAGGATGTTCCCGATGACAGGTGAGTCCAGAACAAGAGGTCACAGTCTAACGATAATGGGTAAGCCATTTAGGACAGAGATGAGGAGGAATTTCTTCACCCAGAGAGTGGTGAACCTGTGGAATTCTCTACCACAGAAGGCAGTTGAGGCCAAGTCAGTAAATATATTCAAGAAGGGGTTAGATATATTTCTTAAGGCTAAAGGTATCAAGGGATATGGGGAGAAGGCAGGGACAGGGTACTGAGTTTGGATGATCAGCCATGATCTCATCGAATGGCGGAGCAGGCTCGAGGGGCCGAATGGCCTACTCCTGCTCCTATCTTCTATGTTTCTATGTTTCACTGAGTTTCATATCGAGGCTTTCCCTGAAGGTCCAGTTTGGACAATCTTGGATAAGTCATCAGCAGCAGTGAAGGAATGCCAGGCTTCAGTAGGCCCTTCACACAGTCCCTGCTTTACACTTTACCATCTCTTATACGGCAGACATCGCGAGGTCCTTTTAACCTTGATCATCAAATGCCAATACGCAATCGCAACCCAGAGGTCAAGAGACAATTGGATGTATTTATAGTCTGGCATATATGTGACTCCAGTCCTTCACTATGTGGTTATTTCTTAGGGGGTCAAAGTGTTCTTGGGATGGTAGCGAAAAATGGGTGATAGCGAATTGGCAGCCCACATTATATCACGCCTGATTTTCCTTCTGGACTTTGGCTTCAGGGATGTAAATTGGGCTGCTGATTCGCTATCACACATTTTGCGCTCCTGCCCAATTTCATTCCCTACTGCCCTTTGAAATGGCCTCTCAATCGTAAAAACAATTGCCCACGAGGAAGGCCCACCACCTCCGTGTCATGGCAACGAGGGATGGCCAATAAATGCTGGCTTGCTCCTGCCCTGAAAACCACATTTTTTAAAAAACGCTCAAATTTTCAGTATCATTTCAAATGTTTAAATTTGGAGCCTAATTTCTTATGGATTATACCACTTGAGCTGGATAATGATACACTGTCAAGGCATTAAGAAAGAAAGAGATTGCATTTATATAGACCTCAGGAGGTCCCAAAGCACTTTACAGTCAATGAATTACAGCAATGTAAAAATTGCAGCAGCCAATTTGTGCACAGCAAGGTCCCACAAATAGCAACGTGCGAGTGACCTGATAAACAGTTTTAGATGTTGGTTGAGACATAAATATTGGACAGGACGCTGGGGAGCACGCCGCGACATTTCTTCAAAATAGTACCGTGGGATCTTTTATCCTGTGGGAGGGCAGATGGGGCCTTGGTTTAATGCCTCATCGGCAAGATGGCTCCTCTGACAGTGCTGCACTCCCTCAGTACTGCCCTGGATTGTCAGCCTAGTGGGGCCTGAAGCCATGATCTCCTGACCCAGAGGCACCAGCGCTGCCCAGTGAACCATGGCTGACGGCTGGACACAAGACCAAGCTAAAATGCCCTTCTTTATAAGCAAAGGAAGCGGTGAATTTTGCCTGAGTTTTATTGAAAGGCTGCAGAAGCATTCATTTCCCCCACAACCAATTTTGCTGAAAAACAATTCAGCGAATTGGAAGAAACGGATAAACACAATAAAGGTTCCACAGCAATTACAAAAATGAGATGCTTTTTGCGGCACCTGCTGTTCTTTTATTCCACCGATTAGCTGGATTCCTGCGGCTTTAACCACAGTAAATCCCGATAAATTCGGATCACAATGGAATCCCATTAACATGAATTTCCTGCCTTTGTTGCAGCCAACTCATTGACACGATCAATGCTGTCTAACCATTCAGCTATGGCACATTCGATTGAAAGCTCAGCCGACTAAAATGGCTGGTAGTGAAACGCACATATGTTTTGATGAGCTTGAGGCATCTCATTGGATTCGTCATCGGAAAGATGTTCCGAGCAATATCATTATGATGGGAAATGTCACTTGAAAACAACGGGAGAATGTGAGTAAGTCTCGACTGCTGGTGAGCGGTTGACGTGCGCCTGGCCACACTGCTGATGGTGTGACCGTGCAAAGTCCCCCTGGCCGTTATCTTGTCTTAGTTGGTGGCACACTGGTCCCCAATCAGAAGCCATGATGTGGAGATGCCGGTGTTGGACTGGGGTGGACAAAAGTGAGAAGTCGCACAACACCAGGTTATAGTCCAACAGTTTTATTTGAAATCACAAGCTTTCGGAGCGCTGCTCCTTTGTCAGGTGAAGTGAAGAGATGCATATAGTCACAGCATATATAGTCAGAGAACACTGCCAGGCGACTACAGTTAATCTTTCTAACTGCCCTTTATCACACCTCGGCAGAGAGATAATCACGGCAATCAAAGGTGTGGATGGTGTCCAACCAGGTCAGTCAGGAAAACATTACATCAAAGACAATGAGGTGGGGTCACAAGGGGTCAAATGTGGCAGATGCTGACTCTGTTGGACTATAACCTGGTGTTGTGCGACTTCCCAATCAGAAGGTCACTGTGAGCTCAGGCCCCACTCTACACATTGCACAGAAAGAGCAACACGGAAGCAGGCTGCTCAGCCGGTCACGTCCCTGTTGGTGTTTATTCTCCACACAAGCAGTCATCCAAATCCCAAGCACCCACGCATTTCGCACATGCCTTTATTTCCTCTTGCCTTCAACCACCTATCTGACCAATTTTTAAATGTTGACATAGCCATTCCACAGCCTCACAATATCCTATGCTTTTTTCAAATTAATTCTTCGGATATGGGCGTCGCTGGCAAAGGCCGGCATTTATTGCCCATCCCCAATTGCCCATTGAGAAGGTGGTGGTGGGCCGCCTTCTTGAACCGCTGCAGTCCGTGTGGCGAAGGTGCTCCCACAGTGCGGTTAGGGAGGGAGTTCCGGGATTTTGACCCAGCGACGATGAAAGAATGGCCGACATATGCCCAAGTCAGGTTGGTGTGTGTGGCTTGCAGGGGAAGCTGGAAGTGATGATGTTCCTATGCGCATGCTGCCCTTGTCCTTCTCGGTGGTGGAGGTCACGGGTTTGTGAGGTGCTGTCGAAGAAGCCTTGGTGAGTTGCTGCAGAGGACCCTGTGGATAGCACGCACTGCAGCCACGGTGCGCCGATGGTGGAGGGAATGGGAAAATGTTTCTACAGCTCTCTGTGCTCAACCTTTTGCATTTGACCTTGTATCTACATTCCTTCATTCTAGACCCTTCAACCACTAAAAGCATTCTGTTCCTATCTACTCTGCCTCGTCCCTTCATAATTTTAAATACTTTTATCAAATCACTCAAGAATCTCCACGATTCGAACAAAAACAGTCCCAATTTTCCCCAAGAACCCTCCAGTGCTGCAGTGAGGGAGTGCTGCACTGTTGGCGGTTCTGTTTTTCAGATGAGATGTTAAACCGAGGTCCCATCTGCCTGTTCCATCAATGAAGAGCAGGGTGTCCTGGCCAACAGAATTCGCTTGACCCAAACGCAACCAAAAACTGGACATTCATCTCATTTCTGTTTGTGGTAGCTTGCTGTGCTCGGATTGCTGCTATTTTTGACTACAGAACAACAGCGACTGTATCTCAGTGTAACAAAATGACACATGAAGGGTTTTGAAATGTTTTGGAGAGACCTGAACAAGATACATGTCTTTCTTCACTTGTATCATTCTTAAACGTCTTCTGGGTATTTAGAGGTAGCAAAATAGACAAAATAGAATAGAATACAAGTCAGACTCAGTTCTGATCAAACTGTACAGTGCTCTGGTCACACTGCACCTTGAGTCCAGTTCCTGTCCCCAAGAAACAAAGAGAGAGGTGGAGGAAGTGCAAAAACAAGCCATGAGGCAGATCCCCACTGTCAGGGGTCTGAGTTATCAGGAAAGACAGAAAGAAAGAAAAAAATACAGAAAGAAAGAAAGAAAGTCTTGCATTTATATAGCGGCTTTCACGACCTCAGAACGTCTCAAAGCGCTTTACAACCACTGAATTACTTTTGAAGCGTAGTCACTGCTGTAATGTAGGAAATTCAGAAGCCAATTCGTACACAGCACGATCCCACAAGCAGCAATAAGATAAATGACCAGATGATCTGGTTTAATGATGTTAGTTGAGGGATAAATATTGGCCAGGACAAATGTTTGAGAGACATTGGCCGCGATATTCATTAGGTTGGTGCCTCCCGTTAGCGCCTGGCGGGGGCGCTAACAGTGCGCTAAGGGGTTAGCGCCCCCAGCCGCGGCAAATCCAACGCCGCACCCGACCTTCAGTGGTGAGTTAGTGCTGGCGCTAACTGTTGCCGTCTAGGCCTCTAGCGCCTCTCACATGGTGACATCAATGCGTGTGCAACATCCCGTTAACGGCCCCCGATGCAAAATTGCCTTTCGCCCCCAGCTTTGGGCGCCTCGCGCCGACAACGCCAGGAAGAGGCGTGATAATTAAAGGGAATGCTTCCGTGTCGCTTGAACATCGCGAACAAGGCACTTTCAGTGATCGCACCGTTTATTACTTGTAGTGATCTGCTGCCTGCGCAAAATTATTTACACCTTTTCCTCAAACATCTCCAAATGCTGCACTTGCTGAAAGTGATGGGGGCCGCACTGGCAGTCGCCCAGGTCACGTTGGAAAGCACCACTGATGACTGAGGTTATACAGCGTGATTGGCCCTTCCCTTTAAGAGCTGGAAGCAGCCGGTGTGATTAACGAGGGCCGCTTGGACTGCGCCATGACCTTGTTTATCACTCTGCCGGTAGCGCCCTGCTCTCAAAGGTTAGCGCCCTAAGTTAGGAGTGCAGCACTTGATTGAGCGCTCCACTTCCCTCTTGGAGCGCTGACAATGAATTTCGCGGGTGTCGACAATGATTAGCGCCTGGCGCTAATTCTTTAATTTTTAGGGGGAGAAATTCAGTGTCGTCCCGTTTGGAGCAGCAACTTTTGAAATCTGGGAGACTTCGCGCCAGGCGTTCATGATTCCCAGCTTTTTCAAAATTGGGTGTTTGCGCTCTAGGAAGGTAGTGGAGTGCTAAATCAAGCACTCCACTTCCTTCCTGCAGCGCTAAAGGACGCAGGCGTGGCGGTGGGCGTGCAGCGCCGCACAATGTGGCAAATGGAATTTAACTCTGAAAAGTGTGAGGTGATGCATTTTGGGAGGACTAACAAGGCAAGGGAATACACATTGAATGGTAGGACCCTAGGAAGGACAGAGGATCAGAGGGACCTTGGTGTGCATGTACATAGATCCCTGAAGGCAGCAGGACAGGTAGATAAGGTGGTTAAAAAGGCATATGGGATACTTGCCTTCATTAGCCGAGGCATAGAATATAAGAGCAGGGAGGTTATGATGGAGCTGTACAAAACGCTAGTTAGGCCACAGCTGGAATACTGTGTGCAGTTCTGGTCACCACACTATAGGAAGGATGTGATTGCATTGGAGAGGGTGCAGAGGAGATTCACCAGGATGTTACCTGGGCTGGAGCGCTTCAGCTATGAAGAGAGACTGGACAGGCTGGGGTTGTTTTCCTTCGAGCAGAGAAGGCTGAGGGGGGACCTGATTGAGGTGTACAAAATTATGAGGGGCATAGATAGGGTAGGTAGAAAGGAACTTTTTACCCTTAGTAGAGGTGTCAATAGCCAGGGGGCATAGTTTCAAGGTAAGTGGCAGGAAGTTTAGAGGGGATTTGAGGAAAAACTTTTTCACCCAGAGGGTGGTTGGAATCTGGAACTCACTGCCTGAAAGGATAGTAGTGTAAGGATTTTTTGTCTCAGGGTCTTATTTGTAGGTCAGCCAGTTATGTTTTCCTGAGCTGTCCTGCCCGCTGTGCGGTTGCGAATCGCTATCCCCTTCCTAGTTCTGAGCCCAGGACTTATCGAGCGGCGATAAGGACAAACGAACAGACCCGTGGATTGGTGCGAGGAAAACCAATGTTTATTTACAGAAGTAAAACTACAGAGAAACAGTATTATATGAAGAAAATGAAATCACTATGCAGTACGGTTTTACACTTAACAGGGGAGGAGAACGGACACATCGAGGGAAAATCCTAAAACTTACAATTTTAGCAATATCCCCATTAATTCCCACCCTTACGCCTAACTAAAATTGTCTTGCGACAGCCAGAAGAAGATAATACTCACCGGTGAAATGGATGAAAAACCTGGCCCTGTACCCTGTCTCTGCCGTCGAAACGTGCCTACGAAGTTTCTTCCTTCTTGGCTGCTAGCAGACAGACAGAGTACCCGGGACCGAGGCAGAGAGAGAGAGAGAGAGTGGCTGGGTCTTCCCAGTTATACCCTCCCGGTCGTCCTAATCTCCCACCAGATCAGCTCATTTCTATTGTCTGATCTGGGCATAATGAATTTTAACCAAAGGTTCCGATCTTGGCCCATCATGTTAGAATGCCGGTAATTGTAGCATGCCAGTTCTTCAACTGCTCCCTTTGTCCGACACGTTCGATGATGGGGGCCAGCCCAGTCTCAATGTCCCCGCTGATTATTTGAGCAAACATCTTGAAAGCCTTATGCGTAGACCTGATTGTAATTGGGTTTGTCCCCAATGCATAAGGAAATCGGAATACACAAGCTGATAGTTTGCCAGAGTCTGAAATGAAACTGCCAGGCTCTTGGTCACGAGATCTGACCGCAGCCATTTTGATATGCCCTGGATTTTAAAACTCAGTCTGACCAGGGTTCCTTTTAATAAGTCCAATAAAATCTTCGGGGGGGGTGGTGGGGGGGGGACACATGAAATTTTGCGAATCCTTTCAGTAGAGGCAGGAACCCTCACAACATTCAAGAAGCATTTAGATGAGCACTTGAAACGCCATAGCATACAAGGCTACGGACCAAGTGCTGGAAAATGGGATTAGAATAGACAGGGCTTGATGGCCGGCGCGGACACGATGGGCCGAAGGGCCTCTTTCTGTGCTGTATAACTGTATGTCTCTAATGTCCCGTGCAGCGCTGCCGCGATCCGAGGCTCCTTCCCTCCCTTAAAGGGAAGGGCCGTCGCTGCAGGCTCTGCATTGGGACCAGTCACCTGGTCCCCGACGGCGGCTGCGATCCGGCCCGATCAGCCCCGTGCAACTCCAGCAGAGCGCCGGGCCGATCGATCGCGGCCCAGGAGCAATCGCAAAAAAACCACTTACAACGCTGGAACAATTTTTCTCCGTCCCGCGCCAACATCCCCTTTTGTTTGCGCCCCCGAAGCACCCGGCCTCCCGATGAGCGCCTCCCGCAGCTGTCGGTGTTTTCGCCCGGCGATGCTGCAGGGGGCGGAACCAAAGTTCGGGCCCGGGGCGATGCGCACGCCAATGACGTCACGATCTCCGGGCGCAGGAGATCGTGGCTTTCGCGGTTACCGCCGCCGCAAACCTCCACGTCAATTTCGCGGGCGTCGGTACTATCGCCCGGTCGCAAAGCTGGTGGCGCACCATTAGCGCCCCCTGGAGGCGGTATCGGGAGGCGCTAAGGAACCGAACTTCTCCCCCTTAAAGCTTTAGCGCCCCAAACTGGGCTATACCGAATTTCTCCCCCTTCGTGTCTTCAGCCTGCAAAGGAGGCATCTCAGAGGTGACCTTATAGAGGGAGAAAAGAAAACAAATGGTGTGGAAAACGTCAATCTGGAACACTACTTTAAAATTAACACCGGGAATCGTACATGGGGAAGTAGGTTCAAACTGGTAAAAGTTGTCTTTTGGATATGAGGAGGTTCTTCTTCATTGACAGGGAGTGATCAACATGTGGAATAGACCCTGGGCAGAATGATGGAGGCAAAAACCCTGGAATCATATCAGAAACAATTCGATAGTGCAGTGACGGAAGATGAAGTTGTTCTGGACGGATGGATTAAGATGGCCCGAGTGACCTTCCATGTCCATGAGTATCTTGAGAACTTGGACCCTTGAATTTGTTGCTTAGGAGCAGGCAATCCTTCCTATACAATCCATTCAGCGACGAGCATTATACCCCAATGTGACCACCTTCACTCGATGGCCAACCTTCACATGTAGCCTGAGCTTGCCAGGTGGTCACAAAAAGCTTCTGGCAACATTTGAAGGCTGCGTCCCTTCCATCCCAGGAGCGCACTGAATGTGACAACTCTTTGGAGCCAAAAGTCAGATTCGAAAAATCAGTGCAAGACAAGTTGAAGGGAAATTTGGTGTGAATCCAATTTAATTAAACGAGAAACCAATTGTGAAACAAAAAGTATGTTGCGGACATCTGGTTGCTTAATCAAAGGGTGCAGTTGGGCAGCAATCACTGTGTTTAGATGTGATGAAACATGGACCTTTGAGCATTGATGGTGCCAATATTACACGGTGCTGAGGGTAATTAATTCGAAATTCATTTGTAAATTCCCTCTTTGATCATAAATCAATTACTTAGTTAATTCATCAATACATAGACTAATTCCAAATGATATCAGATTAGATTCTGAAAGTGAGGAATTGGAGTCACCTCTTGCAGCTCGAGGCTGGAGATGTCTTGGAGGCAGCCTGTCAGAGGGACAACTGAGGCTCTGGAAATGGTAGAACTGCCTACAATGGAACTGGTTCAATATCACTATCAGGATGAGTACCATAGCCGATCTTGTACAGATATACCTGAACTTTTTTTTAATTCATTTATGGGATGTGAGCGACGCTGGCAAGGACAGCATTTATTGCCCATCCCTAGTTGCCCTTGAGAAGGTGCTGGTGAGCCGCCTTCTTGAACCGCTGCAGTCCGTGTGGTGAAGGTACTCCCACAGTGCTGTTAGGGAGGGAGTTCCAGGATTTTGACCCAGTGACGATGAAGGAACGACGACATATTTCCAAGTCAGGGTGGTGTGTGACTTGGAGGGGAACTTGGAGGTGGTGGTGTTCCCTTGTGCCTGCTGCCCTTGTCCTTCTAGGTGGAAGAGGTCACTGGTTTGGGAAGAAGCCTTGGCGAGTTGCTGCAGTGCATCTTGTAGCTGGTACACACTGCAGCCACGGTACGCCGGTGGTGGAGGGAGTGAATGTTTAAGGTGGTGGATGGGGTGCCAATCAAGCGGGCTGATTTGTCCTGGATGGTGTCGAGCTTCTTGAGTGTGGTTGGAGCTGCACTCATCCAGGCAAGTGGAGAGTATTCCATCACACTCCTGACTTGTGCCTTGTAGATGGTGGAAAGGCTTTGGGGAGTCAGGAGGTGAGACACTCGCCGCAGAATACCTAGCCTCTGACCTGCTCTACCACAGTATTTATGGGGCTGATCCAGTTAAGTTTCTGGTCAATGGTGACCCCCAGGATGTTGATGGTGGGGGATTCGGCGATGGTAATGCCGTTGAATGTCAAGGGGCGGTGGTTAGACTCTCGCTTGTTGGAGATAGTCATTGCCTGGGTTTCCGGTTATGGACTATTTCTGTGCTGTAATTCCACATAATTTGATGTGAAAGAATCCTAGATCTCCTTTTCCCTAGTATGAATAAAAGCCAAGAGCCGTGTTGACTATTTTAAATTTACATCTTTTCAAACTAAATCTCCACATGTAATTTTGGCAGATTGCATTCTTCGATAATCTCATTAGAATAACTCTAGCACCCAGAAACTGGACTGAGAGGTCGCGACCTTACCTGAGGAGGCGCGTTGGGGGCGGGACTGATTGTTTCCGGGTTCTAGTCCCGCCCCCAGTGACGTCTGATGACCTGACGCTATTTTCCCTTGATTGGCCTTGTTAAGCCCGCCCTGTGGGCTTGCTGGCCAATTAAGGAAAAGCCGGTGTCAGATGATGTCAGTGCATGACGCTTCATCTGGCGGTTTTGTTAAAGGGACAGGCCTCATAATTTTTTGACAGGTGATTTGACAGTGTTTGACAGCATTGAGGTGTCCAAAGCTGAGCCCTTGCCCCCAGGCTCACCAATGACTCTCTCCTTAGGAGAAAACAGATGGCAGCTGCATGTGAGATTGCAGAAGCCATCTCTCAATTCTCCCGATCAGATGAGGCTTCACAGAAACATCAAATCTTGTCACCTGCAGATACATATAAACAGAATAAAAATATTTCTCACTACATTCTCTCACCTGCCATACTTACCTGTGCACCATTGCACCCATCACACTACCTCTGCAGCTGTCATTTGCACACTTAAACTGCAGCAGACCCACGGCTCGCCTCGCTGACCCTGGCGGGGTTCCCCGCCGTCAGGAAGCCTGCATTAGCAGGCGGAAAATGGTGAAAAGCTTCTTAACTGCTTGTTAACTACCTGTTAACAGGCAGTTAATTGGCTCTAATCCCCTTCCCGCCACTAGGAGATGGGTCCCTGCGCGAGTCAGGGACCCGCCTCCAGGGAAGATGGTTTGCAGGCGGGTTGGGAGCGGGATTGGGACCCGCTCCCAATTTTTCCCATTTTCCCAGCAGTCCCGCCTCCAAACCTGCCTCCTCAGGGCTGGTAAAATCCAACCCAGAGTGTCCCAACTCAATACACTGATTTTACAATGGTGGTGTTTTCATTCTATACTCTGGAGTTCAGAAGAATGAGAGGTGACCTCGTTGACACATACAAGATTCTGAGGGGGATCGACAGGGTAGATGCTGAGAGGCTGTTTCCCCTGGTTGGAGAGTCCAGAACTAGGGGGCATAGTCTCAGGATAAGGGGTCGGCCATTTAAGACTGAGATGAGGAGGAATTTCAGCACTCAGAGGGTTGTGAATCTTTGGAGGGCTGTGGATGCTCAGTCGTTGAGTATGTTCAAGACTGAGATCGATAGATTTTTGGACTCAAGGGGAATCAAGGGATATGGAGATTGGGCGGGAAAGTGGAGTTGAGGTAGAAGTTCAGCCATGATCTTATTGAATGGCTGAGCAGGCTCGAGGGGCCATATAGTCTTCTCCTGCTCCTAATTCTTACATTCTTGTGTCAGCTGTGGCTCAGTGGGCAGCACACTCGCCTCTGAGTCAGAAGGTTGTGGGTTCAAGTCCCACTCCAGGGACTTGAGCACATAAAGCTAGGCTGACCCTGCTAGTGCTGAGGGAGCGCTGCACTGTCGGAGGTGCCGTCTTTCGGATGAGATGTTAAACCGAGGCCCCGTCTGCTCTCATCAGGTGGACGAGAAAGATCCCATGGCACTATTTTGAAAAAGAGCAGGGGGAGTTATCCCCGGTGTCCTGACCAATATTTATCCCTCGACCCACATAACAAAAACAGATGATCTGGTCATTATCACATTGCTGTTTGTGGGATCTTGCTGTGTGCAAATTGGCTGCCGCGTTTCCCACTTTACAACAGTGACTCCACTTCAAAAAGTACCTCATTGGCTGTAAAATGCTGTGAGACACCCGGTGGCCGTGAAAGGCGCTATAGAAATGCAAAGTCTTTCTTTCTTATTCTGAGCCAGTGGGGTAGATTTTGACCTTTGGGAGACCGGCCGGTGGCGAAGGGGCCTTGCCATTTTGAGGCTCCGGACTCGATTACACTCGCCGGGCGAGCTGCAGGGCTCCAAGCGGGCCTCCCGACACAGTTCGCCTGGCTGAAGACTGGAAACCAGGCCACAACTGCCGCCAGTGAGTTGAGTCATGGTGGCTTGAGTGGGGGTGAGGGTAGGGAAGAACGTCGATCGTGGAGGGTGGGGGTCCCGAGGCGGCAGTGGCCTAGATTATATTCGTGGGCCCTGGATGTGGACTCCTGCTTTGAACGTTTAATTTTTGAGGGCCCCAATACTAAAAACTGGTAATTTTACGCTCTGTTTACGTTGTAGGACTCTGGTTTCCATATTAAAAAGGGCCTATCTCCTGAAACAGGCGGGTGCTTGAGACACCCCTTTTAAAATGGAGGTGGCCATATTGCCGGTGGTAACAGGTTGGTAAGGCCACCGACCCCATTTTGGGGCCTTTACCGGCCCGTTTACACCAGGCGAGGGCCACTCAAAATCGACCGCAGTGAGTGTGGTTTCAGGCATTTACAGGCTTAATTGAGCTCCCTTATTTTGACAGCAGACTCGAAGGGCTGGATTTAGCCAATGGGGAGCTTTTTGGAGTCGGGACTCCCACTTGTCGGGTTTCAGTCCCGCCTCCATCAACTTCTGGCCAACCCACGCTATTTTCCCTTGACTGACCTTGTTAAGCCCGCCCAGTGGACTAAGCAGGCCAATTAAGGGGAAGCCGGTTACAGAGAACGTCAACGTATGACGTTTCATCTGTCAAAAGTTTTGAAATCTATGGTGGGGTGTGTCAGCTTCACCTCTGACTTCTGAGCGGTTCGAATCGCTCCCACTCCCTTGGTTCTAGACCTTGGACTTATTTGGGGGTTGTGATAAAAAGTGCAGCAGACAATTGGTTTTGATGCAAAAACTTTGATCTTTATTTAAGAAAGTAAAACACAACACAGACACTCTTAACACTCTAAAAGTGGGGAACACTTCAGTACAAGCGAGGAAAATAACATTAGAAGAATACTTCACCCCTTCCAATCCCACTTCACTGGCTAGGTTGGACTCCAGAGGACCAGGGATGATACTCACCAGAATCCTTGACAGTTGGACTAGTTCACGGTTTTGGGGTTCACTCTATATGTCAGTTGGTGACTGCCGTACCCCGTACGCAGTAGAGGACTTCAACTGCGTATCTGGTCAGTCTTTGCGAGTCCGCTGATGCGGTAGGGTGCGGATTGGATTTATCAGGTGAGTACCCACTTTCTTTAGTTTAGAAGTAGGGTTTAGAGTTTTTTAAGGGAAAATCTTACCCAGGGGTAAGTCAGGAGTAGATTGTAGAGTGGAAACTTTGCGATTCTTCGGGTTTTCTTCGAGTTGGTTTTCTTTGGTCGCGGTGGCCCAGTATTGGTACTTGGTGTTCGGTTGGTTGTTTCGTGAGGGCCTTGTTGCCGCGAGGTGTCCGGTGGTCACTGAGGCGGTCGTTCTGGGTTCTTCTCATGTCAGTCTACTTTGTTGGATGGTCTGGCCTTCGAGCTGTCGACCTCCTGGCTGGACACGGAACGCTGAACGGTGTTGGTTTTAGAACTGTGTTGCGGAGAATGCCTCCGTTGATGTCTTCTTGTTCTTCCTCCCTCTTCTTTTTTCAGGTTGAGAACGGGCCTTCAATTATACCCATTGAAGGTTCCTTATCTGCACACCAAATCAGGTCCCGGTCTTTGTTAGTTTTGGCGGGCTCGTTAACGATAACGATTTTAGTAATATGTTAACTAGTTTAAAACAGGCCTTCAATCTCACCCATTGAGCATGGCCTTATCTGCGCGTCAAATCTTGTCCTGCTCTTTGTGAGGTTTTGGCGGGCTTGTTACCAGTAACTGTTCTGTAAGTGTCAAATGGCTTTTGGGATGGCTTGCATCCTGTCGATCTCCTCGGTTGATTACAGGTGATTGGTTTTGTGTTTGTTTTTTTTGGCTGGGCCTATGATTTCTATAGGGTAAGCCGAAGTAATTTGTTTTATGCATATCTTAATGGGCTCTGTAACTTGGGGTGGAGACTGGTTTTCCTCGGGTTTATTGTTAGGATGCTAATGTCTGATAGGGGCCGATTTACACTCCCGGCGAGATCATGTGGTTCCCCAGACAGTTCCCATTAGCTCCAATACCCAAACTTAATTTTACAGAGGTTGAACCCACCTCCCTTCACAGCCTTTTCTCCCCTACAAGCACAGACATGTTTTAAAATCCCAAATCTTGGTTTTTGCTCGAAAGGTCCTTCAGTTTAGGCCCAATGCACTTCACCACCCTGTAATAGCTAGGAAAGAGTCCAAAAGGCTTTTTCCTTAGGGTTTTCTTAGAGTTAGAGGGATCTATGAATTTTGAGAATCTTACAGTTGTCAAACACTGACATTCTCTGTAGTTTGATGAGTTCTTGAATTCAAGACCTCATCAAACCTCTTTCTTTTGTAGAAATTAGATGGTTGCTGCATTGGAGAATGCAACGGCCATCTGTCATCTCTGCCGCGGAGGTGCGAGACTCTCCGCATCCCCATTATTGAAGCCTGCAGGAAGAAACAAAGGTAAGTAAACTTTTTCTAACACTTTGGACTTACCTCAGATACTCACCTCTCCACACTTGCACCCATCACTCACCTCCACAGCACACTTTTGCACCGCTTCGACCCCCGCAGACCCAGTACTCGCCTCGGTGACCCAGGCGGGTTTCGGAGCCTTCGGGAAGCCCGCACTTGTGAGGGCAAAAAGGGGATAATCCTATTTTCTGCCTGTTAACTACCTGTTAACAGGCAGTTAAGTGGCTGTATTCCCTTCCCGCCTCCAAGGAGACGGGACCCGGCGCGGGTCGGCTACCCGCCTCCTGGCAAGATGGCACGGAGGCGGGTTTGGGGCGGGTTGGGCACCCGCCCCCAGATTCTGCCATTTTCCTGGCAGACCCGCCTCCAAACCCGCCTCCCCAGGGCTGGCGAGATCCAGCCCGAAGACCCTACTGCTGGGGCAAGGGATTGGGCAACGTACGCTCTGCTCATGGACTCGAGTCTCCCAGAATTCAAACAAAGGCTTGCGCCAGTATAAAACAGCTTCGCAGAATGAGCGGAACACAGTACCAGCCACTAACAGAAAGGAAAGAAAGAATTTACATTTATAAAGTCCCTTTCACCAGCTCAGGATGTCCCAAAGTCGCTTTACAGCCAATGGCATACTTTTGAAGTGTAGACACTGTTGTAATGTAGGAATTATGGCAGCCAAGATGTGCACAGCAAGCTCCCACAAACAGCAATGAGATAATGACCAGATAATCTGTTTTTTAGTGATAAACAACAACAATAACAAAAACCTGCATTTATATAGCGCCTTTAATGTAGTAAAATGTCCCCAGGCGCTTCACAGGAGCGATTATCAAACAAAATTTGACACCGAGCCACATAAGGCGATGTTAGGGCAGATGACTAAAAGCTTGGTCAAAGAGGCAGGTTTTGAAGAGCGTCTTAAAGGAGGAAAGAGAGGTAATGAGGCGGAGAGGTTTAGGGAGGGAGTTCCAGAGCCACCAATGGTGGAGCAATTAAAGTCGGGGATGCGCAAGAGGCCAGAATTGGAGGAGCGCAGAGATCTCAGAAGGTTGTATGGCTGCAGGAGGTTACAGAGATAGGGAAGGGGCGAGGCCATGGAGGGGTTTGAAAACAAGGATGAGAATTTTAAAATCGTAGCGTAGCTTAACCGGGAACCAATGTAGGTCAGTGAGCACAGGGGTGATGGCTGAACGGGACTTGGTGCGAGTTAGGACACGGGCAGTGGAATTTTGGATGACCTCAAGTTTATGTTGATTGAGGGATAAATATTGGCCAGGATGCCGGGGAGAACTCCCCTGCTCTTCTTCGAAACAGTGCCATGGGATCTTTTACATCCACCTGAGAGAGCAGATGGGACCTCGGGTTAACGCCTCATCCGAAAGACGGCACCTTCGACAGTGCAGCACTACACTGTGCTCAAGGCTCTAGAGTCCTGTTTAGCTGTATTGACATCTCGAGAATGGTAGGTATTGACAGGAAGGATGCACTCATCCATTCCTCTCCCAGAGAAGCTGAAGACAACAATTGGTCCAAGTAGATGCAATTATTAAGGATGTGTATGTACTTCTGGCTTCAGGCAGTTTTGACTGGTTCTTACTTAACTATTTTTCCTTATCCAATGCCTGGGGATAAAATTGAAAATCGATACAAATCAGAAGTGCTTGCATTCGACTTGGTGTGAATTTATTTTCTCTTGGAAAGATGAGAGAGGTAGAAGAGGGACATCAGGCATTTATTCTCCACTTTCGAACTTTGTTTACTTTAGCACGAATCCTTTGTCCAGATAGAGTTTTTCAGAAATGAAAGGCACCATTACATCCTTGGGGAGGTTTTTTTATATAAGGATGTGGGCGTCGCTGGCAAGGCCAGCAGTTATTGCCCATCCCTAGTTGCCCTTGAGAAGGTGGTGGTGAGCCGCCTTCTTGAACCGCTGCAGTGCGTGTGGTGAAGGCGCTCACACAGTGCTGTTAGGGAGGGAATGCCAAGATTTTGACCCAGCGACGATGAAGGAGCGGCCGATATATTTCCAAGTCAGGATGGTGTGTGACTCGGAGGGGAACTTGGAGGGGATGGTCCACCCACGCGCCTGCAAATGTGAGTCAGCTTCTATGACGTGATTGGAACTGGGCCCAGATCGGTCCCAAGGAACGAGAGCTCCGAACAAATAGGCAAATGCCCTCACCTCTGCGCTCTGACACACTCAACCTAGCTCTCATCTCCAGCGTCACTAAAATCATCGGCTCCTGTTGGAATGTAGAAAGGTCAACAGTGGAAGGGACCATGGCCCCAAACATCCGTTATGTTTCTGATAGATCTAGCGGGTAAACGGGGCGGGCAGGGGTTGGCTTTTGGGGCCAGGCTACTACTCCGGGTCTCCACCCCAGATGATGTCAGGCGGTCGATCACCCACTGAATTCCTGCCCTTTTCCCTTCTGTTCCTACCCCAGCCTGGCACAATTGTTCCTTGCTAAATTTTGCATCATTGCCCAATCTCCTCCTCCACCCTACACCAGCTTGACCGGCCCCCCCACCAACCTCAGCTGTGCCACTACTGGCGCGGGTGCCAGAGCATGTTATGGAAATGCCCTTGACCCCACAAATGACACATGAGACCAGCAAACGGAAGTCCTGCTCCACCATGGTTGTTGAAGGACAACAAGCCTCATAGTCCACCTTCTAGCTGTCCTCGCAGTTGTATCCAATAATATCTTTCGCTTCAAGATATTAGTCCAATTTTCCATTGAAGCGACCTAAACCCCTTTGACTCTACCACCTCCCACGGTAAGGTGTTCCAACATGCAACTTCCCTCTCAGTAACGTAGGGCGCGATCTTGCCAGCCCTGGGGAGGCGGGTATGGAGGCGGGACTGCTGGGAAAATGGCAGAATCTGGGGTGGGTGCCCATCCCACCCCCAACCCGCCTCCGTTCCATCTTGCCAGGAGGTGGGTAGCCGACCCGCGCCGGGTCCCGTCTCCTTGGAGGGGCGAAGGGGATTACAGCCACTTAACTGCATGTTAACAGGTAGTTAACAGGCAGATAAGAGGATTATCTCCATTTTGCCCTCACAAGTGCGGGCTACCCGAAGGCTGCGAACCCCGCCAGGGTCACCGAGGCGAGCAGTGAGTCTGCGGGGGTCGGAGGGTGCAAAAGTGCGCTGTGAAGGTAAGTGATGGGTGCAAGTGTGGAGAGGTGAGTATGTGAGGTAAGTGCAAAGTGTTAAAACAAGTTTATTTACCTTTGTTTCTTCCTGCAGGCTTCAAACGTTGGGGATGCGGAGAGTCTCGAACCTCCGCGGCAGAGATGACAGATGGCTGCTGCATTCTCCAATGCAACAGCCATCTAATTTCAGCAAAAGGAAGAGTTTTGATGAGTCTTGAATACAAGAACTCATCAAACTACAGAGAATGTCAGTGTTTGACAGCTTCACAGAGCTGTCAAACGATGACAATTCATCTGTCAAAATTTTTTGACAGATGAAACGTCATACGCTGACGTTCTCTGTAACCGGCTTCCCCTTAATTGGCCTACTAAGCCCACTGGGCGGGCTTAACAAGGTCAATCAAGGGAAAATAGCGTGGGTTGGCCAGAAGTTGATGGAGGCAGGACTGAAACCCGACAAGTAGGAGCCCCGCCTCCAAAAGCTCCCCATTGGCAAAATCCAACCCATAATGTTTCCTTATAGTACTTGGCCCAAATGGCCATTTGCGATGTGCGAAGCTGGACATTGAGTGACGGCAAGCAAATCAACCAAGGAGGGCATCGCAGCAAAGCTGAACTTGTCCTCACCTGAGCTCAGTACCCTATGTTAGAGTCACTGGATAGTGATGAGGAGTGGGAGGCCTGGATAATTGTTCCCCTTCATAACCCAGAGCCACCGAGGGCAACTGTGCTGGCCTCTATTGACACCCTGACATGAATCTTGTCATTCATGAAAGAAAGACTTATGAAATAATATTGAGTGGCCTGTGGGTGGCGCTGTCCAGGGAGAGTATAAATACTCGGGCACGGGCCCAGCTTGCGCAGGACATTCTTAACAGGAACTAGTGAAGGACACAACTTGACCTCCATGTTGTAAAACAGTTGATTAAAGCTTTGTTTAACGCTTAGACCAAGTGCCTAGTAGTTTTCTTACGTCACACCCCACCCCAGCTGATATCAGCTAACTCAACACATGCCCTGAAGTTAAACCTTCTGGTCTGGGGAAGGCCTGGGGTGGCAGCTTCCTAGCACATTGAAGACTTCATGCGGGCAAACTGCACCGGTTCGTTATTTAGCGATTAAAGCGGAGTAGCAAAATGCTCGAAGGAAATCATTGAACGAGAATGACGTTTGAACGAGCTGGCAGTGCAGAGGTTAACCGAGTGAGTTGCGTGAAGACTTGCAGACTGAAACAGAGATGTCACCTTGCTCTGCACGGCGAAGCTGTGATGACTTCATGATTGATGTCATCTGAAGAGCATGACGAGCTTTGAATGGATTTGCCTGTGCAATCGGAACTCTCATCACTCAATCATTTTGCCTGAGTCTGGGAGAAGCAGAGCACTGTCGATAAAGGAAGGGGGTGGGGGGATACTAAGTACATTCAGATCATGTACCACCGTCTCAACTGATGTCTGCCGAAAACGACAGGAGGACTTCTCCTCGGGCCCCATTCCATGGGATGGCAGATCCCTTATGTGCCTCGTACTTAGCTACATAGGAACAGGAGGAGGCCACTCAGCCCCTCGAGCCTGTTCCACCATTCAATTAGATCATGGCTGATCTGTACTTAACTCCATCTACCCGTCTTCGCTCCAAATCCCTTGATGTCCTTACCTAACAAAAATCTATCAGCCTCAGTTTCGAAATTTTCAATTGACCCCCAGCCTCAACAGCTTTTTGGGGATGATGCGGAGATGCCGGTGTTGGACTGGGGTGGACAAAAGTGAGAAGTCGCACAACACCAGGTTATAGTCCAACAGCTTTATTTGAAATCACAAGCTTTCGGAGCGCTGCTCCTTCGTCAGGTGAAGTGAAGAGATGTATCAAGATGAATCATCTCTTCACTTCACCTGACGAAGGAGCAGCCGCTCCGAAAGCTTGTGATTTCAACTAAAGCTGTTGGACTATAACCTGGTGTTGTGCGACTTCTAGCTTTTTGGGGGAAAGAGTTCCAGATTTCCACTACCCTTTGTGTGAAGAATTGCTTCCTGACATCACCCCTGAACGGCCTAGCTCTAATTTTAAGGTTAGGCCCCCTTGTTCTGGACTCCCCCCACCAGAGGGAATTGTTTCTCTCTATCTACCCTATCAACTCCCTCAATCACCTTAAACACCTTCATCAGATCACGCCTTAATCTTGTATATTGGCCAAGCCTCTCAGTGAAGCGCCCAGTCCTGCCTTGCTGTGAAATCATTTTTCAACAGCATCCATTTAGGTAATAAAAAAAGTCAGGGGTGAGAATGGAAATTCGACCAAGGGAGCTCATCAAAAGCACTTCCATCACGATACTACATTGTACTTTTGAACAATCCCTGTTATCCTGTTGGCAAAATATCTCAAATCTCTGTTAGAAGCAAAGAAATTCTTCCTGCTCACTGCTTTAATTCATTGTCGTTAATTTAATTTAACTTTATATCCTCTGACCCTATTTTTTTCTGGCTAATTTTGAAAGTATACTCTGGGTTTAACTTACCTTTTTCACTTTATAATGTCCTAATAAATTGCTCATTGCCCTGCCCACTGTCAGTCGATGAATCTAAGTTTTATTAAGATAGAAAGAATCTTGCATTTCTATCGCACCTTTCCTTACCTCAGGGCATCCTAAAGCACTTTACAGCCAATGAAGTACTCTCCTGCTCTTCTTCAAGTAGTACTATGGGATCTTTCCCATTCACGTGAGAGGGCAGACAGGGCCTTGGTTTAAAGTCTCATCTGAAAGACGGCACCTCCAACAGTGCAGCGCTCCCTCAGCACTGCACTGGAGTGTCAACCTAGAGTTTTGTGCTCAAGTCTCTGGAGTGGGACACTTGCATGGTCAGGTATTTTTTTTCTGCTCATTCAGGGAATGCTGGCTTCACTGGCAAGGCCAGCATTTATTGCCCATCCCTAATTGCCCCTGAGAAGGTGGTGGTGAGTCGCCTTCTTGAACCGCTGCAGTCCATGTGGTGAAGGTACTCCCACAGTGCTGTTAGGGAGGGAGTTCCAGGATTTTGACCCAGCGACGATGAAGGAACAACGCTATATTTCCAAGTCAGGATGGTGTGTGACTTGGAGGGGAACTTGGAGGTGGCGGTGTTCCCATGCGCCTGTTGCCCTTGCCCTTCGAGGAGGAAGAGTTGTCGGGTTTTGGAGGTGCTGTCGAAGAAGCCTTGGCGAGTTGCTGCAGTGCATCTTGCAGATGGTACACACTGCAGCCACGGTGCATCGGTGGTGGAGGGAGTGGAGGTTTAAGGTGGTGGATGGGGTGCCAATCAAGCGGGCTGCTTTGTCCTGGATGATGTGGTCTGAATGTCTGATGAACCAATCCTGAAGAAGATCTTTTATGGCGCATTGACAACCGGGAAGCGATTTCATGTTGATCCGTAAAAAAGATATGAAGACTGCTTAATAGGAACTCTGAAACAATGCAAAATAGATGCCCATAAATGGGAACAACTGGCTCAAGATAAGAAAGCATGGAGAGGAACCATCCGTGAAAGCATCTCCTACGATGAGGCCCATCACATCGCTGATGCTAAATGTAAATACCAGATGAGGAAGTCTCGCTTGTAAAATCAAGATTCACAACCTGATATATCCGGGATCATCTGCTCAATCTGTGGACGTTCATTCTGAGCAAAAAATTGGTCTTGTCAGTCAACAAAGAACCCACCAAAATATGAGATGATATTCCGGCTGTCTTCGACTCATAGAATCATAGAAATTTGCAGCACAGAAGGAGGCCATTTGGCCCATCTTGTCCTTGCCGGCCGACAAAGAGCTATCCACCCTAATCCCACTTTCCAGCACTTGGTCCGTAGCCTTGTAGGTTACGGCACTTCAAGAGCATATCCAAGTACTTTTTAAATGTGATGAGAGTCTCTGCATCTACCACCCTTTCAGGCAGTGAGTTCCAGACCCCCACCACCCTCTGGGTGAAAAGATTTCTCCTCAAATCCCCTCTAAAATTCCGACCAATTAATTTAAATCTATGCCCTTGGGTTATTGACCCTTCTGCTAAGGGAAATAGGTCCTTCCTATTCACTCTATCTTGGCCCCTCATAATTTTATACACCTCAATTAGGTCTCCCCTCAGCCTCCTCTGTTCCAAAGGAAACAACCCCAGCCTATCCAATCTTTCCTCATAGCTAAAATTCTCCAGCCCTGGCAACATCATCGTAAATCTCCTCTGTAACCTCTCTAGTGCGATCACATCTTTCCTGTAATGTGGTGACCAGAACTGCATGCAGTATTCTAGCTGCGGCCTAACTAGTGTTTTATACAATTCAAGCATAACCTCCCTGCTCTTATATTCTATGCCTCGGCTAATAAAGGCAAGTATCCCGTATGCCTTCTTAACCACCTTATCTACCTGTCCTGCTACATTCAGGGATCTGTGGACACGCACTCCAAGGTCCCTCTGATCCTTTGCACTTCTCAGTGTCCGACTCTTTATTGTGTATTCTCAGCCAATCCAATCCTTCCTCATAGCGAAAATTCCCCAGCCCAGGCAACATCATCGTAAATCTCCTCTGCACCCCCTCGAGTGCAATCACATCCTTCCTGTAGTGTGGTGACCAGAACTGCACGCAGTACTCTAGCTGTGACCTTCGTCTTCTTCACTATGGAAGGACAAACGACAAAGCTTCTGGCGGAAGTTTTACCCCTCTACAAAGCAAATTGGACGGCCCCGGAAACAGCGGAGAGCTGGCACAACCGAGTGTCCACCGTGTTGATCACTGGCACTCAGGTACCACAACAATGGCAGCCAACAGGTTAAAGCGCCTGGAATAAATTCGGAGAATAGATCGTGTATCTCAGATAGATTGTTTTATTTGACATGGAGAGGATTCATCTGTTTAGACGTGAAGTGATGAGGTTTATTAATTGACTGTCCCTGAACTGGAGATGTTTTTATAAGATGATTTTTTCCGAAGATGGAGAATCAATAATTCATTCGTTTACCTCATGCAGAGCCACTGATTGTGGATACCGAACATTAGACTTTGTCGCTTTGTTTTGCATCTGTGAATTTTTATGCTCATCAAAGTGAGGGATGATAACACTGATTAATGGAGCCCTTTCCATTTCAGGCATCCATTGTCAGCATAGAATACTCCCAGAGCAGGTACAGCACGGGTTAGATACAGAGTAAAGCTCCCTCAACACTGACCCATCAAACACTCCCAGGGCAGGTACAGCACGGGTTAGATACAGAGTAAAGCTCCCTCTACACTGACCCATCAAACACTCCCAATGCAGGTACAGCACGGGTTAGATACAGAGTAAAGCTCCCTCTACACTGACCCATCAAACACTCCCAGAGCAGATACAGCACAGGTTAGATACAGAGTAAAGCTACTTCTACACTGACCCATCAAACACTCCCAATGCAGGTACAGCACGGGTTAGATACAGAGTAAAGCTCCCTCTACACTGACCCATCAAACACTCCCAGGGCAGTGACAGCACAGGTTAGATACAGAGTAAAGCTACCTCTACACTGTCCCATCAAACACTCCCAGGGCAGGTACAGCACGGGGTTAGATACAGAGTAAAGCTCCCTCTACACTGTCCCATCAAACACTCCCAGGGCAGGTACAGCACGGGTTAGATACAGAGTAAAGCTCCCTCTACACTGACCCATCAAACACTCCCAGGGCAGGTACAGCACGGCTTAGATACAGAGTAAAGCTCCCTCTACACCGTCCCATCAAACACTCCCAGGGCAGGTACAGCACGGGTTAGGTACAGCACGGGTTAGATACAGAGTAAAGCTCCCTCTACACTGTCCCATCAATCACTTCCAGGGCAGGTACAGCACAGGTTAGATACAGAGTAAAGATCCCTCTACACTGTCCCATCAAACACTCCCAGGGCAGGTACATCCCTGGTTAGATACAGAGTAAAGCTCCCTCCACACTGTCCCATCAAACACTCCCAGGGCAGGTACAGCACGGCTTAGATACAGAGTAAAGCTCCCTCTGCACTGTCCCATCAAACACTCCCAGGGCAGGTACAGCATGGGTTAGATACAGAGTAAAGCTCCCTCTACACTGGCCCATCAAACACTCCCAGGGCAGGTACAGCACGGGTTAGATACAGAGTAAAGCTCCCTCTACACTGTCCCATCAAACACTCCCAGGGCAGGTACAGCACGGGGTAGATACAGAGTAAAGCTCCCTCTACACTGCCCCAAAACCTGCCCTGGCCTCAATGCTCCTGTGTAACATTTTCCCATTTCCCACACCAGCCATCCTGTGACCTCCTGTGAGTGAGCTTGATGGTTTAGTTGCAGACCGGGGAAGCTGCGAGCTGCGGCCCCATGGTTACTAGGAATGAACCGTTTCACATAATTAAATATAGGCCATTCAGCTCATCAAGTATGTGCCATTGTTTTTCCCACGTGAGCGCCCAAGTCAAATCTCACTCTCTCGCCCACTCCATACCCTTTCATAGCCCTCTTTTTCAAGCAGCTATTTACTTTCCCTTTGCAAAGAATTGATGGATTTTATTTCAACAGCAGCTTGAGGCAGAGAATTGCTCATTATTAGCAATCTCCGTGTCAAGAAATTCTTTTCTGATCTTCCCTGTTAATTCTTGTTTTGCGGTTCTCTTAACTTTGAGCCCTTTCATTACCATGTCACTGCCCAGTGGAAACAACCCATCACTCTTTACTCTATCATAAGCCTTCGTAAACCTGGGGATCTTCATCAGGTCCCCTCTCAACTTCAGTTTAATAAAGAAAACTCTTGGCATCTTGTATTGACTGATTTCTAAGCTCGGTCAGACCTTGCGAGGAATCTGCTGAGCGTAGCGATTCAGTCAGAACTGGGCTAAGAGAAATCGGGATAATACTGCGCAGTGATAGGGAGGGTAGCAATAACGAAGGAACTTGCATTTCTATAGCACCTTTCACGATCTCAGGACGTCCCAAAGTACAGCCAATGAAGTATTTTTTCAAGTGTCGTCACTGTTGTAATGTAGGAAACGCGGCAGCTAATTTGCGCACAGCAAGATCCCATGGACAGCAATGTGATCATGATCAGATAATCTGTTTTAGTGATGTTGGCTGAGGGATAAATGTTGACCAGTACACCCGGGGAGAACTCACCTGCTTTTCTTTGACCTCTGACGGTGTAGCACTCCACGGGTGTGTCACCCTAGATTGCAAGAGGATTTGAGTATAAGAGTAAAGACGTCTTATTGCAATCATACAGGGCCCTGGTGAGACCACACCTGGAGTATTGTGTACAGTTTTGCTCTCCTTACCTAAGGAAGGATATACTTGCCATAGAGGGAGTGCAACGAAGGTTCACCAGACTGGTTCCTGGGATGGCGGGACTGTCCTAAGAGGAGAGATTGATTCGACTAGGTTTAGAAGAATGAGAGGTGATCTCATTGAAACATACAAAATTCTTACAGGGCTTGACGTTTCCCCTGGCTGGGGAATCTAGAACCAGGGGTCACAGTCTCAGAATAAGGGGTCAGCCATTTAGGACTGAGATGAGGAGAAATTTCTTCACTCAGAGGGTGGTGAATCTTTGGAATTCTCCACCCCAGAGGGCTGTGGAGGATCAGTCATTGAGTATATTCAAGACGGAGATTGATAGATTTTTGAATATTAAGGGAATCGGGGATAGTGCAGGAAAGTGGAGTTGAGGTAGAAGATCAGTCATGATCTTATTGAATGGCAGAGCAGGCTCGAGGGGCCAAATGGCCTACTCCTGCTTCTTATGGTCTTATTTTCTGCGAAATAATGCGATGGGATCTTTCCCGTCCACCTGAGAGGGCAGACATCGGTTTAACATCTCATCCGAAAGATGGCGCCTCTGACAGGGCAGCACTCCACTGGGTGAGTCAACCTAGATTTTTGCATTCAAATCCCTGCAGTGGGACTTGAACCCACGAGCTCCTGACCCCGAGGTGAGAGCACTACCCACTGAGCCATGGCTGACACCTGTAGGTGCTGTTCCTATACTTGGGATTGCCTCTTGTCAGGTACATTCAGCAGTGATGATTTAGCTGTAGCAGTTTCTGATTTGCCAATATTGCTGAACCACAAAATGCTCCGCACAAGCCCTGTGACATTTGAGTAAGTTCTGTCTCCCTGAAGAGTTGATTTAGCCGATCGATCTGTTTATTCTCTCACTCTGCCGTTTATCTGGTTGCAAGTGTGTAGTCTGATGTATTCTAAATCTGTTTACGGTCCATCATTTCACGCTTCCTTGGGTCTGTGAGGTTGGGTGCATTGGGCGCCCTGGTGTTCGAGGGGTGGGGAGGGCTGGTGGTGGGTGGGGCAATCACATTCACACTTCACGCCGAAAAAGATTCTGCGGGGAATTTTAACCCCAAAAAACAGGTGGGTTGGTGGTCGGGTGGGAGGTTAAAGTGTTAAAAAAACTGAATCCCAACCCCCCAACCCGCCCACTTCCGGTTTTAACTGAGGCCGGACTGGGGGGCGGGTCGCCCATTTAAATATTATAATGAGGCTGGCGTGCCTCAGGTTTAACCAGTATTGCAAATTTACCTGGCGGCTCAGGATTCGCAGGCCTTGGGGAACCTGCCAGCTAAAGTAAGGCGAGGACTGCTGGATCCAGGAGGTAAGTACCTTTACACTTACCTCCAGGATCCAGCGTCCTTGTATCACCCACCACCCATGGTCAGACACCCCCCAATGAGGCCTCTGATGGCCTTCCGAAACTCGCCCCTCCCTCGATGCTCCCCTCTCCCCCCCGATCCTCAGATAATTCCCTCCTCCCTGACCCTCCGATGCTCCGATGTTTCCCTCTCCCCGATGCTCCGGCCCCAATGCTTCCCTCCCCCGTCCCGCCCCCCCCCCTCTCCCCCCCCCCTCTCCCCCCCCCCCCTCTCCCCCCCCCCCCCCCGATCATCCTCCGGCCCCCAACCACCGCCCCCCCCCAGCCCCCACCCGATCCCTCCTCTCTGCGGCCTAGTCCCGCAGGCCTACCTGCCCACTGCCAGCCAGCCTCTCCATCTGGCTGGCTGCCCGCGGGAAACAGACCTCCGAAATGCTAATCAGGCCCTGCCGTTAAATTCAGCAGGGCCTGTGGGAAATCCGTTCTCCTGGGTTTCCCAACCGCTCCCTAGCAACCCCTCCCATCACCCGCTCCCGACCCGCCTCCCAATTAAAATTCCAGCCTCTGTTTCAGTGATTCACAACCCAAGCTCTCCTGAGCAACGTTTCGGTATTTGCCCAGCATGCCACCAGGTAACGTTCACGTAATCATTTCTTTTGAGCATTATGTGTGTGTCACTCAGACATATTTGACGTAGGATCCTATTTGCCAGTGCTGGGAGCGCTGGTTCACCCCATAGTGAAATAAGGCAGGCTGAAGTTTCTCCGTCGAGTGTCGAGGGCTGGATTTTGTCTTGGGGTCGGGTTGGGGTCATGTCATCCGCATTTCGTGTTCCCCCCCGACTCCAGATTAATGTGGATGAATGATGCAATTTTCACTTAATTGGGCAATTGAGTTCCAGCATGTGGGAACCCATGAACTAATTAGTGGTTTCAGTCTGAAAGTCGCCTCTGATGATGTCATCATTGCTGACTGCCTGGTCTCAGAGACTGTCTGGCTGTTGGTGACAGAGGACCTGCCTGGCTTATGATGTGAGTGGACCTGGATGCAAAATGGGGAGAGAGAGAGAGAGAGAGAGAATTAATTTTTTGCTTCCAAGTCCTCTCACAGCAAAGGCCATGCAGTCTCTGAAGACATTCAATGCAGCAGCATCAGAGGCGACTTTCACACCTAATACTACTACTGCCTTCATCACATCTCCGTTGTAATAGTGGACCTGCAGCTGATAGTCAGCTATCCACTTGTGCTCCCGCCAGGTTTCACTGGCGTGTTTCACATCAGGCGTACTTCACGTCGGAAAAGGGTTAAATTAGCTAAAATGTTTCAAAATCGCATTACAGAGCCAATTTAGGACTTGTTAAGGGCTTAAATGGCCTCTCCCGCCTCTTGGAGGCGGGAGGAAGTCGGAAACCCCGCGACTGATTTTGTCAAAATTGCGTGGAGTCGGGATGGAGTCGGGGTGGGGTCGGGACCCCCGACCCCGCAAATTTAACCCCCCACACGCCTCCAAACCCGACTCCATGGGTCATTCGAAATCCAGCCCGTATCTGATGCTCGCTGAAGAAAGAAAGAATTGCATTTATATAGTGCCTTTCATGACCACCAGACGTCTCAAAGCGCTTTACAGCCAATGAAGTACATTTGGAGTGTAGTCACTGTTGCAATGTGGGAAACGTGGCAGCTAATTTGCGCAGAGCAAGCTCCCACAAACAGCAATGTGTTAATGACCAGATAATCTGCTTTTTTGTTATGTGGATTGAGGGATAAATATTGGCCAGAACACCGGGGATAACACCCCCTGCTCTTCTTCAAAATAGTTCCATGGGATCTTTCACCTCCACCTGGGAGAGCAGACGGGGCCTCAATTTAACATCTCACACGAAAGACGGCACCTCTGACAGTGCAGCACTCCCTCAGCGCTGCACTGGAGTGTCCAACCTAGATTTATGTACTAACAAGTCCCTGGAGTGGGACTTGAACCCACAACCTTCTAACTCAGAAGGTGAGGGTGCTACCCACTGAGCCACAGCTGACAACAGCTGAGTTTCATCACCAATATTATTGAGAGTCTCCGTCCGAGCTAATGAACGGTCCACCTGGGCCGGGTGTTCTGTTGTCCTGCTGTGGACTCCCTCTTCATTAGGAGGCGTCCCACTTACCGAAAACCCAGAGAGCTTAGGTACTGGATGGCAGAGCCGAGGCTTAGCAATCCCCCCCAAAGTGCGTGCCGGGATACTGCTGGCCGAAGGTTGCACAGTTGATCAGTACAGAGCACTGGGAGGTATCTTGTCACTTGTCCAGTCATGAACACCCTACCCAGTCAGGCCCTCCTTACAGGGTGACCTGGAGCAGTGTGGGAAGAATTCCAGCTTCTGGTGACCGGCCTACCTCTCTAGGCTCTTTGAATGAGTTGATCAATCAGCAAAAGTGTGCTGGAGCACTATGGCAGTGCCTGTCTGCCATACAGGGTTGAGTGGGTTCCAAGCTTCTACCTCCAGCCACATCACCTTGGAGCCACGTTAGACCCCAGTGAGGCCCTCTTCCTCTCCACCCAAAGGTGATAGTAACTGGTTGGTCTGTATAGCATGACCAGGCTTCAAGACACCAGGGCAGTGGCTCTTGACCTTTTACTATTACTGAACCATTTTAGTAATCGGAGTGACTGCTGCCAACGACCGGGAGCTACACAGAAGCGTACTGCGCATAAATCTGGAACCGGAAGCATGCTGTTTCTGGGTTATTTTTCCCCAGAGCCCGCTCCCTCCCCGGCATTTCTAAAAAAAAATTTAACGAGCCCGCCCCCATAACGAGCTGAAAGCGCGCATGCGCGGAACGCTTCTACACAGCTTCCGGCTCGTTGGCAGCAGTCGTGTCCTTCAGTAATATCTGCTTGTGCTGAATCTGCCCTGATTATACTGGAAGGCCAAAGCAACAACAGGGCAAAGAGCCTGGGCTGAGTTGCACATGCGCAGGTTGCTGGAAGTTGCAAATGTGGCATCGGAGCCACTCTGCACGCACTACTCCTGCACACATCCAGTTAGTACAAAGCTACAATCTCGGCTTCACCGGCCCATCGTCTTCCCAATCTCACATTGCCGGTCTGCCTGGATGAGCTCGGAGATTCTGGTACTAAAAAGGGTCATTTCGGACGTCAAGCTCCTGGTGAGGAGCCTCACCAACCAACAACTTTCTGGACATTTCCCGAGGAGAACCTCACGCAGCACGTGCCAAACTCTCGAACGTGCCCTCCCGGCTTCCTCCAGAGTGGGACGTTGAAACACGAGCCCCCCCCCCCAAGGGCCAACAGCGGGTAGGGTTTTATCTTCGAGTCGGAGGCCCTTGTTTAAAACTCCCAGGAGAAGAGGGTTCTGATTCCTCCAGCCATCTTGTTCGCGCCCTCAGGTAGTCAGAGAGGGCGAGGGAATGTCTTGACTGTATAGAACATAAGAACATAAGACGTAGGAGCAGGAGTAGGTCATTTGGCCCCTCGAGCCTGCTCCGCCATTCAATAAGATCATGGCTGATCTGATCTTGACCTCAACTCCACTTCCCTGCCCGCTCCCCATAACCCTTGACTCCCTTATTGTTCAAAAATCTGTCTATCGCCACCTTAAATATATTCAATGACTCCGCCTCCACAGCTCTCTGGGGAAGAGAATTCCAAAGATTCGTGACCCTCTGAGAGAAGAAATTCCTCCTCATTTCCGATTTAAAAGGGCGACCCCTTATTCTGAAATTACGTCCCCTAGTTCTAGATTCCCCCACATCCTCTCTGCATCTACCCTGTCGAGCCCCTTCAGAATCTTACATGTTTCAATAAGATCCCCTCTCATTCTTCTAAACTCCAATGAGTACAGGCCCAACCTGCTCAACCTTTCTTCAGAAGATAACCCCTTCATCTCCGGAATCAACCTCGTGAACCTTCTCTGAACTGCCTCCAATGCACCCTTACTTGCTGCCCGGAGGAGTGAGACATTCCCCGGGAGGGGGTTGCGTGCTACAGCTCGTGAGATCGGAACCATGGGGCAGTGAACATCAAATAGCCCTGGTGCGCCAATAAATCACCCCTGATGTTTGGTTAGTTAACACCTGGGAGCAATTTAATACCTTGTAAAACTCAGTCATTCTTAATTTTACCACTTAATTGACTAATTATCCTGTAACCTTGAAAATGCATTCTGAGTACAGTCAGATATGGCAGCATATAAGTACTTCACCCCTCCAGGGAATGCATCTAAGAGTTCTTTAGCACTGGAAATAAATAACACTGATGGTATCCTGTATGACAGAATTTCTGTCCCATTCACTTTTTAACTAGGAGCTGTCTTCCTGGAGACCATCATTGATAACAGCGTGACTGCACTCCACTTAGCCAGCCATCAACCTGCTAGCCACTGGGAGCTGAATCGGAGATACAGAAATTGGCCGTGTGGGATGGGCAGGGTTAAGATTTTGGGGAGCGAGAGGAACTCGGTGCTGATATCTTAATCGGAAATCCTGGGCCAGGGACAAGCGGGGGGGGGGAAGAAAGACACTTGCAAGCAGTGTTGTTGTATCGGACAATTGATTCGATGGTGAGGTAGAATATTGCCGTAGATTAATATTGATGAACACAATGTTCCTGGGCTCTGAATGGAACTTACTCAATCATACATTTCAGTCATTAGTAGATGGTTTGGTCTGAACCATTTTGAGAAGCTGTTCTTGTAGTTTTAATCTTTGGATCCTTGATAGAATGACGTAAAGTCAATGCTCTGGGACTGTGCGAGTCAGAGACTGACTGGGCAGTCAATCACAATTTTATTTTGAACTCCAACGTGCACTGATCAGTAATAAAACCCTTTCTAATGAGGTTCATTCACTTCACTGCAGCTCATTCAGCTCTCATTCATCAGGAGAGTGACAGGAGGCCCTCCGCACTACCTTGCACAGTGCCGGCCTGATCAATGCTGCTGCTCGGGCTGACAGAGGGGCCGATCAATAGGCTGCCAAAGAACTTCATTTACAATTAAAATCAGGAGACAGCAATGGTAACGGCCAAGCATCATTTTCTCAGTATCACAAACTATGGGGGGGAGGTTTAGAGAATCGCACAGCACAGAAGGAGGCCATTTGGCCCATCGTGCCTGTGCCGGCTCTTTGAAAGAGCTCTCCAATTAGTCCCACTCCCCCCTGCTGTCCCCACAGCCCTGCAAATTTTCCCTTTTCAGGTATATATCCAATTCCCTTTTGAAAGTTACTATCGAGTCTGCTTCCATCACCCTTTCAGGCAGCGCGTTCCAGATCACAACAACTCGCTGCGTAAAATAAATTTCTCCTCATGTCGCCTCTGGTTCTTTTGCCAATTAACTTAAATCTGTGGCCTTTGGTTACCGACCCTCCTGCCACTGGAAGCAGTTTCTCCTTATACTCCTATAAAAACCCTTCATAATTTTGAACACCTCTATTAAATCTTAACCTATGCACCCCTCCCCCCGCTTTCCCCGCCCCTCACAGCCACCACCCCCAGCACATACAGCCTGACCAATGTCAGATGCCCACTACAACATAAATCATCCTTAGAGTCATTTTTTTTCACATTTCCCTTCAAGATCTTTCCCCCGTGTCTCCTGAGCGTACATGCCTAGGTTTTCCCACTGAAATCCATTCATGTTACATGGGTCGCTGTCGGTGTTACTGAAGGAAGACCCTTTTTAATACGAAGTGAGTATTGACAGCACTGTGCCTGCCCATGATTTGGAGGTGGGACGGGATTTATGGCAGGACTTACAGCAAACAGAGTCTATTTAAACAGAGTCTCCATGAACTACAGCAAACAGAACTCGTGACCGAAACTACAGCAAAGTTTCTCGATAAGAGCAGGATTATTTCTCCAGCAAAATGTAGGGAATGGAGGATAGTTACACAATCCAAATTATGTACCTAAAATTAATCCCAGTCACTTACAGCAGGTGTGATTGACTTCCGGCGTGATTGGCGGGGGAATTACTCAATCAGCTCCATTCTGGCCAGGACCTGTGGTGTTGCTATATGCAGTCCTTTCAATATATTTTTAATATATTTATTCTCGGAATCTGGCAAAGGGTCAGCCGGTATGTTTAGCTGTGAGGGATGGACCCATTTTAAGGTGGCAACTGGGAGAGCGTGGGTAACAGGGATCTCTGCAGCCATGACTTTCAGCCCTTGAAGATTGCGAGGGTAAGGGGTGAGGGAGTGGCACACAGGGTAGCATCGTGAGTAACAGAAATCTGAGGAGCAGTTCTCTTACCTTGCTTGCCTTCACCAGGTCGCTGAACTTTTTTTGGCATTGCAGTGTACTTCTGGGGGGCACCACAGGGAGGTGGCGCTAACCGGAAATGCTACCTCCTTCATTGCGCTGCCCTTGTGAAGGTCACAGAGGGGTGGCGCTAACTGCCGATGCCACCTCCCTCCATATGGTTTTGACGGCTGACTTTAATGTCTCCCAAAAATAAAATGCCATCCCTCCTCTGCCCCATCTGCTGCCAGGAGGACCTTCAGGTCGGCATCTGCAAAAAAAATTGGCACTTTGAACAGTGGAACGGCCTTCCCGTCAGTTCATGGCCCCTGCCGGCGATACGTGGAAAGCTGTGGTTTCCGGAGGTGGCTGAAGTTGAGGCCCGAGCCCACCCCCAGGCAACATGGGTCAGGGTCATGACGGAGGTCGCGCGGTTGCCGGGGGAAACCGAGCCAGGCGGGGTGGGACCAGGGGAAATGCAGGGGGCCTTTACTTCGAAGTGGCGCATTTCCCAGCGCTGGCTGACATCTCTCACCTTGAGGAGCACGAAACAAAAATCGCGTCAAGAGTAAGAAAAAAACTGAACAGGCTCATAAAGCATGATTGAATAAACTTACATTGTTATCCCTGCAATGTAAATTATTACCACCTAACAGTCTATTTATTTAATGTTTTATTTAATGTTTTGGTGACATGTTAAAGTTCATCAGCACAGATAGAATAATTCAGAGATTAACGATTGATTAGATTCTGAATGTGAGAAAACATAACTTTAATTTGGAGGCGATAAATATTTTATTACGTAAAACTGCATTCTCGACAAATCTATGAAAGTTGAATTTAAGAGCTTACGGTAAAGGTCAGTAGAAATCATTGGTGTGACCCAAAAATATCAGCAGAAAGGTCACAGTGCGGCTCCTGCTCGTTCTCTTCTGGAACTTTCCAGGGCCTCACTCCAGACCTGCATCAGTAACAGTGCTGGAGATAAAAAATAAACGCTCCCAAAATGCCTGATCTCAACCATCAGTGGAAGATATGCACAAGTAAAAAAAAAAGCAACATAGTCCCTCGCAAGAACAGATGGCACCAGAGAGTCCAGCCCTCCTCCCCAGTTTGGGAAGATCAATGAGTGACCTTTACCGTGTACTGCAACATGGATTCGCTCAATAACCTTCCCAGCTTTGATGTCCCCTCTCTCTCGGTCTATGCCACAAACTTCTTCCTTCTCTCTCTATCGCTGTGTCTCTTTATCTCTGTCACTCTCTCTCTCTCTGTCTCTCTTCATAGAATGCTACAGAACAGAAGGAGGCCATTCGGCCCATGGTGCCTGTGCCGGCTCATTGAAAGAGCTCTCCAAGTAGTCCCACTCCCTTGCTCCTTCCCCACAGCCCTGCAACATTTTCCACTTCAAGACTTCAAGGGGGAAAAAATTTGGTTGCGCCCCCTTTGGGGCGCTAACTTCACCGGGGCGCTACTTTTAGCGCTCCCCCTCCTTCCTGGGGCGCTACCGTTCAATATCACGGTGCCACGCACATCGGCACGTAGCGCCGCGGTATTACAGGCTTCCCTCCCCAGATTAAAGGGGAGGGGCCTAGCGCTGCGCGCACTGGGGCCCTGCTGGACCACCGGGGAGCGGGGTGCCGGGAAAACAGCCCGGAACTCAAGAGGAGTGACCGATCGCGGCCGGCACCCCGCATGAAGAAACGGAAGGGGGCAGAGGCTGGCAGGCGGCCCAAAATGAAAATGGCCGCCCAGCACCTGCGCTTTAATTAGTGCCGCCGCGGCCGCAAAACACACCCCTCTGACCCTGTCGGACATATCATCAGGCGGTAGGTCAGGGGGCGTGACCGGGGCGCTGCGCACATCGATGACGTCATCATCGGAGGCGCAGCGCCGCGGGGCGCTACCGGCTACCGCCGCCGCTAACCTCCCGGGGGCGCTAACGGGAGGTGCAAAGCAACCCAATTTTTCCCCCCAAGTATTTATCCAATTCCCTTTTGAAAGTTACTATTGAATCTGCTTCCACCGCCCTTTCAGGCAGCACATTCCAGATCACAACAACTCGCTGCGTAATATTTTTTTCCTCGTCTCCCCTCTGGTTCTTTTGCCAATTACCTTAAATCCTCGTCCTCTGGTAACTGACCCACCTACCATTGGAAACAATTTCTCCTTATTTACTCTATCAAAACCCTTCATGATTTTGAACGCCTCTATTAAATCTCCCCTTAACCTTCTCTGCTGTAAGGAGAACAATCCCAGCTTCTCCAGTCTCTCCAATGTTCTCACATTTACCTCATTTAAAAAAAAGGCATTTTTAAACATAAAAATTTTAAATGGTGCTGATGCTCTGTGTCTCTCTCTCAGGCTCTCTTTCTGTCTCTATCTCACAATCTCTCTGTCTCTCTCCACCCTTCTCTCTCTCTCTCTCTCTCTAACTCTCTTTATTTTATCAATATTGTTATGTTCAGTGCTGCTTTCAAATGTTGTCTCTTTTTATCTGTTTTTCAGGATATGGACGACTTGGACAAGGCCGGCATTTGTTGGCCATTCCGAGTTGCCCTGAGAAGGTGCTGGTGGGCCACCTACTTGAACCGCTGCAGTCCCTTGTTGCCTCTGGGCTGCAAACGTACCTTTGCTATATCCACTTCCTAACTCCCTGCATCCTCACCATTTGGGAAATCAAGGCTGGGAATTGCCTCAGCCCTCCGGCTCACTGTTGTAACTTTGCCGGACCTGCAGTGGAAAGAAACCCTGTTTGCACATCAGTGAGGTTTCCGACGCACTTCCGATGAAGTTACGATGGCGGAATTGAATCAGCGTCGAGGAAATTCACCCTCTCCCCCAAGCTTCGACTCCCAGGGCCTCAAAACGGAGTTATTCTACATCTCTCACTGTAATTCATCAGCGTTCCATCAAATTCCTCAGCTCCTAAAGCTTGCTTGATTGCCTTTAGCTGTCAGAGAGGAAATTTTATTCGCTTATGGGATCTGGGCAAGGCCAGCATTTATTGCCCATCCCTAATTGCCCTTGAGAAAGTGGTGGTGAGCCACCTTCTTGAACCGCTGCAGTCCGTGTGGTGAAGGTGCTCCCACAGTGTTGTTAGGGAGGGAGTTCCAGGATTTTGACCCAGCGACGATGAAGGATCGGCCGATATATTTCCAAGTCAGGATGGTGTGTGTGACTTGGAGGGGAACTTGGAGGTGGTGGTGTTCCCATGCGCCTGCTGCCCTTCTCCTTTTAGGTGGAAGAGGTCGCGGGTTTGGGAGGTGCTGCCGAAGAAGCCTTGGCGAGTTGCTGCAGTGCATCTTGTAGATGGTACACACTGCAGCCACGGTACGTCGGTGGTGGAGGGAGTGCATGTTTAAGGTGGTGGATGGGGTGCCAATCAAGCGGGCTGCTTTGTCCTGGATGGTGTCGAGCTTCTTGAGTGTTGTTGGAGCTGTTTACCAGGGTCTTTCCCTGAATTAGCTGACGCTTTTTTTAGCAGCTCCCAAGAGATTGCGGGACTGCACGGAGAGAGGGAGATGGGTGGGTTACACCATGTGGAATGGGAGAGGCTTGGAGAACCAGTTGGTCTTTCTCCGTGAATTTCCTCTGTCAAACTGAATAGTGTCCTGCAGTGTGGGTGTTGGGCCTATCACCTGGGCTTGTTAACAAATACATTTCTGACGGGAAGGCAAAGATTATACAAACAAAATGGGAACAAGTACAATGCACATGTTACACCAGACAGGCTAACCTAGTTGCCTTCTCTGATGTAACACTTCAAGGGATTTGATTTTATCTTCTTGTTTACACTGCCACACTGATGTATTGCTCAAGGCAGTTCCAAAATAGAGATGCTGGTTTTAATTTAATGTGGGATTTGTTATTTACTCACAGAGGACAGGGTAGGTGTCTGTGCACGGTACATGGGCTTTAATGACTTTGTTTTAATGCGGATCTTGTGCTGATCGAGAGGAAGGGATGTCAGAGCTGGGGAACGGAACACTTTCCATCTCCGGGTCTCAGGTACAGAGCAGTAAGGTGCCCTTGGTTCTGCCTCGATCGGTGTGGCATTATTCTCTTACCCATGCCAGCCTTTCTCTGGTTTCTCGGATAGGATTAGGATCAGTGCCAGTTGGGCACTCGGGGCCCCGCGCCAACCAGGAACTTGGTCAAGACCGGCCCCCAAACTCATTTCACGTGCCACCATTATAGGAACATAAGAACATAGGAACAGGAGGAGGCCATTTCGCCCCCGAGCCTGTTCTGCCATTCAATGAGATCAAGGCTGATTTGTGACCTAACTCCATATACCCGCCTTTGCCCCTGGTTAACAGAAATCTATCAATCTCAGATTTAAAATTAACAATTGATCTAGCATCAATTGCTGTTTGTGGAAGAGAGTTCCAAACTTCTACCTCCCTTTGTGTGTAGAAGTGTTTCCTAATTTCACTCCTGGAAGACCTGGCTCTAATTTTTAGACTCTGCCCCCTAGTCCTAGAATCCCCAACCGGCAGAAATAGTTTCTCTCTATCTACCCAATTCTCTATCTCCTCTTAATGTCTTGAAAACTTCCATCAAATTACTCCTTAACCTTCTAAATTCCAGGGAATACAATCCTAATTTGTGTAATCTCTCTTCGTAATTTAACCCTTGAAGTCCGGGTATCATTCTGGTAAACCTACGCTGCACTCCCTCCAAGGCCAATATATCCTTCCTAAGGTGTGGTGCCCAGAACTGAACACAGTGCTCCAGGTGTGGTCTAACCAGGGTTTTGTACAGCTGCAGCATAACTTCTACCCCCTTGTATTCTAGTCCACTAGATATAAAGTCCAGCATTCCATGAGCCTTATTTTCTGTACCTGTTCATGACATTTTAATGATCGATGTACCTGGACCCCCAAGTCTCTCTGGACCTCCACTGTTTCTAGCTTCTGACCATTTAGAAAGTACCCTGAGATAACCTTTTTTGGTCCTAAGTGGATGATCTCACACTTGCCTACATTGAAAACCATTTGCCACAGATTTCCCCATTCACTTAATCTATTAATGGCCTAGAAATTCACGTGGCCGGCTTGCCGCGGGGGTAAGGATCGCGCGTGCTCATACCCACCGCGCCTGCCGTTGTGTTTTGGGCCCACAGGAACTTCGGGTCCTGGGCCTCTCCCTCGTGCCGGCGCGCAGTGCTTGCGTGTTCCAGGGGCGCAGTTAGTGCGATGCGACCCCTGGGATCACGTGGGCCATGGAGAGCCAATGGCAGCAGACCATCTTTCATTCATAGATTTGACAACCTGTCAAATCTGTGAATTGAAATCGGCCCCAAAAGAACAGCTAAACTTAAAATAAGTTTTAAAAAAAAAACATCACATTTATAAAATAACTATAGTTAAATAAATTAACCATTTTAAACAAAAATTTAAATTTTTGAAAAAATTAAAATACTTTTTAAAAGTTATAAAAATAAACTTACCTTTCTTTAAAGTATCTAAAAAAGATAAAGCTGTTGAAAAAAATTTAAAATGATACTTAATTAACTACTTACCTTGTTCAAAAGGGGTCTTACGCCTCCTTTTTAATAGCGTAGAATCTTCAATACTTACCCTCACGTAGAAACCTGAAAAAAAATCTAAGTGTGCTGCGTGCGCGCAGCCTCTAGGGCGCACGTGGTTCACCTAGGAACCGCCCCCTTCACCATACCGGAAGTTCCGGTTTCCCGCTCATGCGCAGTGCATGCAGGGAAACCGGCACTTCGGGAAGCAATACGGGTGAGTACGCACTGAGTACTCACCCGGGAAGGGCCGAATTTTTGGGCCAATATCTCTTTGTAATTTTATACTTCCATCTACACTGCCTACAATGCCGCCTATCTTGGATATGTGGCTCTCGATCCCATCATCGAAGTCATTAATAAATACTGTGAATAGTTGAGGCCCCAACACAGATCCCTGCGGGACACCACTAGTCACATCCTGCCAATTAGAGTACCTGCCCATTATCCCTACTCTCTGTCTCCTGCCAGGTCAATAATTTTCCCTCAATTCCATGAGCTTCAACTTTAGCTAACAGTCTCTTATGAGGGACTTTATTGAATGCCTTCTGGTAGTCCATATAAATAACATCCATAGACATAGTCCACTACCTTAGTCACCTCTTCAAAAACTTCAATCAGCGGGCACGTCTGACTTGCATACAAGACCCTAGCACGAAGGGGTACAGAATTAGATAGAATTACATAGCACAGAAACAGGCCAGTCAGCCCAACTGGTCTATGCATAGTCTCAGGATGAGGGGTCAGCCATTTAAGACTGAAATGAGGAGGAATTTCTTCACGCAGAGGGTTGTGAATCTTTGGAATTCCCAAAGGGCTGTGGGTGCTGAGTTGTTGAGTATATTCAAGGCTGAGTTCGATAGATTTTTGGACTCTAGGGGAATCAAGGGATATGGGGATCGGGCGGGAAAGTGGAATTCAGGGTCGAAGGTCAGCCATGATCTTATTGAATGGCAGAGCAGGCTTCAAGGGCCGTATGGCCTACTCCTGCTCCTAATTCTTATATTCTTATGCTGGTGTTTATGCACCACACAATCCTCCTCCCACTCCTCTTCATCTCACCCTATCAACATAACCTTCTATTCCTTTCTCCCTCATGCATTTATCTAGATTCCCCTTGAATGTATCTATGCGATTCACCTCAGTTACTCCTTGTGGTAGTTAGTTCCACATTCTAACCACTCTCTGGGTAAAGAAGTTCTCCTGAATTCCATATTGGATTTATTAATGACTATCTTATTTTCATGGCCCCACTCCCTCACAAGTGGAAACATCTTCTCTATGTCTACCCTATCAAACCCTTTCATAATCTTAAAGACCTCTATCAGGTCACCCCTCAGCCCTCTCTTTTCTAGAGAAAAGAGCCCCAGCCTGTTCAGTCTTACAAGGCCCAGGGCTGCTCCAATTCTGAAGCCTGCATCTGTGTCGCCCAGTAGAATCCCAGCAGACTGTCAGTGAAACCTTAGAACCAACCAACACACGTATCCCTTCAACAAGGGAATCATAGGGCGCGATCTTGCCAGCCCTGGGGAGGCGGGTATGGAGGCGGGACTGCCGGGAAAATGGCAGAATCTGGGGGCGGGTGCCCATCCCGCCCCCAAACCGCCTCCGTACAATTTTGCCAGGAGGCGGGTAGCCGACCCACGCCGGGTCCCATCTCCTTGGAGGCGGGAAGGGGATTAGTGCCACTTATCTGCCTGTTAACAGGTAGTTAACAGGCAGTTAAGAGGATTAGCCCCATTTTACCCACACAAGTGCGGGCTTCCCGAAGGCTGCGAACCCCGCCAGGGTCACCGAGGCGAGCAGTGGGTCTGCGGGGGTCGGAGGGGTGAAAATGTGCACTGTGAAAGTAAGTGATGGGTGCAAGTGTGGAGAGGTGAGTATCTGAGGTAAGTGGAAAGTGATAGAAAAAGTTTACTTACCTTTGTTTCGTCCTGCAGGCTTCAATCGTTGGGGATGCGGAGAGTCTTGCATTTCCGCGGCAGAGATGACAGATGGCCGTTGCATTCTCCAATGCAACAACCATCTAATTTCTGCTTCAAGAACTCATCAAACAACATAGAATGTCAGTGTTTGACAGCTTCACAGAGCTGTCAAACGATGACAATTCATCTGTCAAAAATTTTTGACAGACGAAACGTCATACGTTGACGTTCTCTGCAACCGGCTTCCCCTTAATTGGCCTGCTAAGCCCGCTGGGCGGGCTTAACAAGGTCAATCAAGGGAAAATAGCGTGGGCTGGCCACAAGTTGATGGAGGCGGGACTAAAACCCGACAAGTGGGAGTCCTGCCTCCAAAAAGCTCCCCATTGGCAAAATCCAACCCATGGAGAATTGCTGGGATTGGGTGTTTGGACATCGCACACAGTCCAGCAGCACAAGACAGATGAACTATAATTGCGTAATACACAATGGGGTCGATTTTGAGTGGACGTCGCTTGGTGTTAACGGGGCGGTAACGGCCTCAAAATTCGGCAGCCTTACCTGCCCCATTACCACCGGCGATGCGGGCACCTCCATTTTAAAAGTCGCTACCGCTGGGTGTCCAAAGCACCCGCCTGTTTCAGGCCATATTTAATATGGAAATCGGGGTCCTGTGTTGTAAATAGGAGCCCGATTGGCATTTTAAGCTAAAGCCTATGCAGTGCACACTCCGATCAGTTCCACGGGCGATGAAAGAGAAGAGGCCCAAGAAGACGTGAATTATTTTGATGGGCCCGCGGAGGAGCAGGAGTGCAAAAAAAAAATAATCTGGACTGCTGCCTTCTTGGGACCCCCCCCCCCCATCCACCGCGATCGTGCCCCCGTCCCCCCTAACCTCCCCCCTCAATGGTGGCAGCTCAGGCCCGCTTTCCAGGCTTCATCTGGCGAGCAGGGTCGGGAGGCCAGTTTGAGGCTCTGCGGCTCTGGGTCTGGCGCAAGTAAATGAGGCTGGAGCCTCAAAATTGACGGCCTACTGAAAGTCAAAACCTATCCCAATTAATCGTTTGATTGCCTCGAACTTGATTTGAACCTTGGATTTGTGTTGTCATTGGTTAGAATGACGGAGGAGCCCAGGGCAAGATGGGAATAGACGGTACTTGAGGAACTGCTGAAGAAGATGTCGGAGAAGGTTGTCTGATGGGAGGTTAAGTTGTAGATGCAGGTTTAGACGACGCATACAATTTGTCAGACTTGGATTGTAGTTTAATCTTTGTTTCTGATTTCAAGCCTCAGATGCTGATTACAGATGAAAGTAAACACTTTGAGTCTAGCACTTGAGATAATAAAACTGTCTTTCAAAATCAGACAAACTGTTGTCAGTTAAGCAGGCTGTGCAATTTCAAAGCTACGCTTCATTTCTTTCCTGATATTACAAGAATTAACATTTCTTCAACAGTTAAGTGGCCGTCAAACCACTTGAGAAGTGCAAAATGAGGGGTGTTGCAGGTGAGTCCTGATTGGCCAGATTTCTGCTGGTAAGGCTGAAGAAATCCCATCGTCTAGTCTGAACTCACCCAGCAGAAACTATTGCAAAGTGTCGTTTAAAGCCATTGCACAGGTGTTTATCCTGGGCTGTACTTGGATTTTTGGATTGTTTCAGCTTCAGGAAGAAGCCGGGGTGATGACCTATTTATTCACCATCGTCAACAGTTTCCAGGGCACCTTTATCTTCATCCTCCTCTGTGTGTTAAATCCCAAGGTAGGGAATATTGCCTCGTTCGATCTCTAAGTGACGGTTTTAAGCTGATAGGACAGGTACCATCTTGTGGAATCAAAGTCCTTTCTCCTTTTTCCCTCTCCTGACAGCTGGCGAGTACTGGGGTTTGCTTCCATGAGTGCTCTCCAGGCCCTTGTCTGAGTGGCCACTCTTTAGGTGTGAGACCAGGCAGTGAATGCAGGCATGGTATTGGAGCAACAACGTCAAGCTCTGTCCTTCCGTCATCAGACACCCTCTTTCCGACGGGGAACACTGAAAAGTGCTCGGGAGCGGGAGTGCCAGCTGATTGCTTCCCCTCCCTTTCTAACTCTGGGACACTGAGGCCAACTGTAGCCCCCAAATTGTGCCCCGTCTGTGATCAGCAAGTTCAGCACAGACCAGGGATCGAACAACATATTACATAGTATTTACAGCTCAGAAACAGGCCATTCAGGCCAACAGGTCCATGCCTGTGTTTATGCTCCACACGAGCCTCCTCCCTCTTCATACCCCATCAACATATCCTTCTATTCATAAGAACATAAGAATTAGGAGCAGGAGTAGGTGATACATCCTTCGAGCCTGCTCCGCCACTCAATAAGATCATGGCCGATCTTTGACCTCATCTTCACTTTCCCGCCTGATCTCCATATCCCTTGATTCCCCTAGAGTCCAAAAATCTATCAATCTCAGCCTTGAATACACTCAACGATTCAGCATTCACAGCCCTCTGGGGCAGAGAATTCCAAAGATTCACAACCCTCTGAGTGAAGAAATTCCTCCTCATCTCGGTCTTAAATGGCCGACCCCTTATCCTGAGACTTTGCCCCCAAGCTCTAGACACTCCAGTCAGGGGAAACAACCTCTCAGCATCTACCCTGTCAATCCCCTTCAGAATCTTGTATGTTTCAATGAGATCACCTCTCATTCTTCTAAACTCCAGAGAGAATAGGCCCAATCTACACAATCTCTCATCAGAGGACAGCCCTCTCATCCCAGGAATCAATCTAGTGAACCTTCGTTGCACCGCCTCTAAGGCAAGTATATCCTTCCTCAGATAAGGAGACCAAAACTGTGCACAGTACTCCAGGTGTGGTCTCACCAAGGCCCTGTACAATTGTAGCAAGACTTCCTTACTCTTGTACTCCAATCATCTAGCAATAAAGGTCAACATGCCATTTTCCTTCCTTATTGCTTGCTGTACCTGCTCTCTGTGTTTCCTGTACGAGGACACTTAAATCTCTCTGAACACCAACATTTAAAAGTTTCTCACCATTTAAAAACGATTCTGTTTTTCTCTTCTTCCTACCAAAGTGAATAACCTCACATTTCCCCATATTATACACCATCTGTCATCTAATTGCCCACTCACCTAACCTGTCTATATCCCTTTGCAGGCTCTTTGGGGGAAAAATTCGGTCCCCCCCTCCTTTGGGGCGCTAACTTCGCCAGGGCGCTACTTTTAGCGCCCCGAAAAAGTTAGCACCCCTACGCCGTAAATTGAGTGGTAGCACCCCAAGCAGGATGCGGGGCGCTACTGGAAGCGGCCCCCCTCCCTCTTGGGGCGCTCCCATTCTATATCGTGGCGCTACGTGCAGCAGCGCCACACGCGTCGGCACGTAGCGCCGCGGTACTGCAGGCCTCCCTCCCCTGATTAAAGGGGCGGGGCCTAGCACAGCGCGCACCGGGGCCCTGCTGGACCACCGGGGAGCGGGGTGCAGGGAAAACAGCCCAACACTGAAGAGGAGTGCGGGGCTGACTGATCGCGGCCAGCACCCCGCAGGAGGAGGGGAGAGGGGACAGGTGCTGGCAGGTGGGCCAAAAAAAATGGCCGCCCGGCACCTGCCCTTTTATTTGCGCCACCGCGGCCACAAACACGTTCCCCCCCGACCCTGTCGGACATAGCGTCCGCCAGTAGGTCAAGGGGCGTGAGCGATGTTTGCGGCCGGGGCGCTGTGCACGCCGATGACGTCATCACCGGAGGCGCAGCGCCGCGGAGCGCTACCGGCTACCACCGTCGCTAACCTCCCGCTGAATTTCGCGGGAGGCATTAGCGACGCCGCGCCCAGGCGCTAGCGTCTTTTACAAACCCGCTGAGCGTTTTTTTCAGAATGTTCTGTTTTTCTTATGAATTGTGGTTGCACTAGAGAGGGTGCAGAGGAGATTTACGAGAATGCTGCCTGGGCTGGGGAATTTTAGCTATGAGGAAAGATTGGATGGGCTGGGGTTGTTTTCTTTAGAACAGAGGAGGCTGAGGGGAGACTTAATTGAGGTGTATGAAATTATGAGGGACCTAGATAGAGTGGATAGGAAGGACCTATTTCCCTTAGTTGGATATATTTCTTAAGGCTAAAGGGATCAAGGGATATTGGGAGAAAGCAGGGACAGGGTACTGAATTTGGATGATCAGCCATGATCGCATTGAATGGCGGAGCAGGCTAGAGGGGCCGAATGGCCTACTCCTGCTCCTATCTTCTATGATTCTATGATTCTTAGCAGCAGGGTCAATAACCAGGGGGCATAGATTTAAAGTAGTTGGTCGGAGAATTAGAGGGGAGTTGAGGAGAAATGTTGTCACCCAGAGGGTGGTGGGGGGTCTAGAACTCGCTGCCTGAAAGGCTGGTAGAGGCAGAGACCCCCATCACATTTAAAAAATACTTGGATGTGCACTTGAAGCGCCGTAACCTACAGGGCTACGGACCAAGAGCTGGAAAGTGGGATTAGAGTGGATAGCTCTTTGTTGGCCGGCACAGACAAGATGGGCCGAATGGCCTCCTTCTGTGCGGTAAATTTCTATGATTCTATGAATAGCAGTCTGACCTTTCCTAAATTCCAGCTAATTTGCACTTCGAAGCCATTCGCAGTCTCGTGAAGAAAACCTTTCTCTCCCTCGCGTGGAATTTAAACGCCCCACTACTTTTTTGAAATTCCCTTTCTTGAAATGCAACATTTTCCGATGACATTGTAAATATATTCAGTGCGTTCCATCTTGCTTTTTGATAGGCAAGGTTTCAACTGATTACTTATTGCTTGTCAACGGAAGGACTGCTGAATGAAGAAAAACAACTCACTGAATTCACAATACGTACTTGTGTAGTGTGGAGTCTTAATAATTGAGGAAAAAGACAGGCGAAATATGTTTTATCCACCATAATTGGAACAAATTTCCAGCACAATGCAGCTTAAACAATGATGGCCATTGCATATTTCGCAAAATTGTCAGTATAATCAATGAATTAATTTCGAGGAATGGGCCATAAATTCCGGCTGTATCCCAAGAATTTGAATTAAAAGCAAAATCTGAAACCCTTTGTAAGATTATCAATCTGTTGGAACAATAACAGAAAATGCTGGAAGGACACAGTAGGCTCCTCAGCAACTGAGAGAAAGAAAGAAAAGACTTGCATTTCTACAGCGTCTTTCACGACCACCAGACGTCGCAAAGCGCTTTACAGCCAATGAAATATTTTTTGAAGTGTCGTCACAGTTGTAATGTAGGAAACGTGGCAGCCAATTTGCACACAGCAAGCTCCCACAAACAGCAATGCGGTCCTGACCAGATCATCTGCTTTAGTGATGTTGGTTGAGGGATAAATATTGGCCAGGACACCCGGGGAGAACTCCACCCTGCTCTTCTTCGAAATAGTGCCCGTGGGATCTTTTATGTCCACTCGGTTTAACATCTCGTCCGAAACATGGCACCTCTGGCAGTGCAGCACTCCCTCAGCACTGGCACTGGAGTGTCAGCCTGGATTGGTGTGCTCAAGTCTCTGGAGTGGGTTCATCTCTCAAGCTCGTTCTTTTCTGTTGGACCTCATGTTGAATGTTAGTCGAGGCTGAGATTCCAACTCGAGAGTTCTGACCAAGAGGCCCGAGGCTTGTTCACTACAGCAACCAGCGGTCTCGTAAACTAATGCTGAACCAGCTGAGACTAGCAGCCTTATCTGCGCACAGACTAGCAGATGCAACGCGATGACACACATTCCATTTCAGGCTTTGGGATGGACACCTTCAAGGGTATGAAGAAGGATCGGGAAGGGTTAATACTCTACTCCCTTGCATGATTCCTGACTGACCTGGTTGGAGTTGATTGCCGTGATTGTCTCTCTGCCAAGGTGTGATAAAGGGCAGTTAGAAAGATTAACTGTAGTCGTCTGGCATTGTTCTCTGCACAGGCATTGTTCTCTGTCTATATATGCTGTGCCCATTTGTATTTCTTCACTTCACCTGACGAAGGAGCAGCGCTCCGAAAGCTTGTGATTTCAAATAAAGCTGTTGGACTATAACCTGGTGTTGTGCGACTTCTCACTTTTGATTAAAGAAAATGATGGCAAATCATAGCACTGAACATTGTCGGCACAGCCGCTGGGACTGAGATGAGGGGGTTATGAACACCCCAAATCTTTTTGACATAGGTTAGGTCCTCCTCTATCCCAAATCAGAATTCCCTTGGAAATCCTTGCAACTCTTCAAACCTGGTTGCATCCACTGAGAGGGTGGGTTTCACCATCTTTGACAGTGTCTCTTATTCCGGACTGAGATTCCTTTAGTCCAGTGATTTATCCCTTTCTACTGGGCACTTTACAGCCTTCCGGCCGTAACATTGAGTTTAGCAGCTTTAGACCTTAACCACCGCTCCCATTTTTTCTTAGACAGCAGTTGTTGGTGATGAAGGATAAGCTTCAATGGTATGTTGGCCTTCATTGCAAGAGGATTTGAATACAGGAGCAAGGATGTCTTACTACAGTTATACAGGGCCTTGGTGAGACCACGCCTGGAGTACTGTGTGCAGTTTTGGTCTCCTTACCTAAGAAAGGATATACTTGCCACAGAGGGAGTGCAGCCAAGGTTCAGCAGACTGATTCCTGGGATGGCAGGTCTGTCATAGCAGGAGAGATTGGGTCAACTAGGCCTGTATTCACTAGAGTTCAGAAGAATGAGAGGGGATCTCATTGAAACGTATAAAATTCTGACAGGGCTAGACAGACTGGATGCAGGGAGGATGTTTCCCCTGGCTGGGGGGGTCTAGAATGAGGGGTCACAGTCTCAGGATACGGGGTAGGATATTTAGGACTGAGATGAGGAGAAATTTCTTCACTCAGAGGATGGTGAACCTGTGGAATTCTCTACCACAGAAGGCTGTGGAGGCCAAGTCACTGAATATATTTAGGAAGGAGATAGATAGATTTCTAGACACAAAAGGCATCAAGGGGTATGGGGAGAGAGCGGGAATATGGTATTGAGACGAGGATCACCCATGACCATATTGAATGGCGGAGCAGGCTCGAAGGGCCGAATGGCCTACTCTTGCTCCTATTTTTCTATGTTTCTATGTTTCTAAGCTGTACCAGAGCCACTGGGAGTGTAGGAGGTGTGGGCTGATGCTTGGGGTGGGGTCCCCTATTGGTCCACGGCCCGCGTAGTGGTCCGCACCTCTGAGGTCTCCATGCCTTTCTTCCGCCACATACCCAGTCCATGGGAGGCTTCTGCTCTTTGCCGGATTCTCGATACTTCCTCTACTGTAACCCTTCACACCTCCTCTGGACACCTTCCACATCCCCTGACATCTGTTCTGACTCCTCCCCTCCCTCGATCGTAGCCTGCTATCGCGCTCTCCGCTGCAGCGAACGTTTTGCCTGCGATGACCTTCGTCAATCCTGAGCGTCTTTCCGAGCTAAACGGTGCCGGTTTGGCCAACCAAACCAAACCCGGTGTGTCAGCCCTGGCTCAGTGGGTCGTCCCCTCGCCTCTGAGTCAGACGTGTTGTGGGTTCATAGTCCCCACTCCAGAAACTTGAGCACAAAAATCTAAGCTGACACTCCCAGTGCAGTGCTGAGGGAGTGCTGCACTGTCGGAGGTGCAGACTTTCGGATGAGACGTTAAACCAAGTGGACGTTAAAAATACCATTGCACTAGTTCGAAGAAGAGCAGGGGGAGTTATCCCCAGTGTCCTGGGCCAATATTTATCCCTCGATCAACATGACTAAAACAGATGATCTGGTCATAGACATAGACATAGAAGATAGGAGCAGGAGTAGGCCATTCGGCCCCTCGAGCCTGCTCCGTCATTCGATGAGATCATGGCTGATCATCCAAACTCAGTACCCTGTACCTGCCTTCTCCCCATATCCCTTGATACCTTTAGCTTTAAGAAATATATCTAACTCATTCTTGAATATATTTAATGACTTGGCCTCAACTACCTTCTGTGGTAGAGAATTCCACAGGTTCACCACTCTCTGGGTGAAGAAATTCTTCCTCATTTCTGTCCTAAATGGCTTACCCCTTATCCTTAGATTATGACCCCTGGTTCTGGACTCTCCGACCATCGGGAACATTCTTCCTGCATCTAGTTTGTCCAGACCTGTCAGAATTTTATATGTTTCGATGAGATCCCCTCTCATTCTTCTATACTCCAGCGAGTATAAGCCCAATCGGCCCAATCTCTCCTCATATGTCATTCCTGCCATCCCAGGTATCAGCCTTGTGAATCTTCGCTGAACTCCTTCCATGGCAAGAACATTGCTGTTTGTGGGAGCTTGCTGTGCGCAAATTGGCTTCAACGTTACAACAGTGACTACACTTGACTAGTACTTCATTGGCTGTAAAGCGCTTTGGGATGTCGGGGGGGTTGTGAAAGGCGCTGTATAAATAGAAGTCTTTCTTTTACTTTAATAAATCACGATGTTTTTTTTTCTCTGCCTTCCATTTATTGTGTTTCTCCTTGCTAATTAACTCAATGGTGGGTTGACCCAGCGGAGCAGAGGGATGCACTGGAATGAATTCGCTCAGCCCTGAAACTGCTTACCACCACATAACCTCCCAATAATGATCTCAATCAGCTGCTTAATTAGCCTGCGTGCTTTGAGAAATGACGCCACCGGAGAAGAAAATTGTTAAGATCTGACCGAGAAGACGTATTAATTGTGTCTCTGTAGGAGACGCTTGAACCATAATTATGCCCACCAAAAAAAACGCTCTTAATCAAAGCGAAGATTTGAACGGCGTCGGCAGCTAAAAGGCAACTATCATGTTCCATTTAACTCGGATTGTTGGGCCTAATCTCCTCGTGCCCAGTTAATTCTGCTGCTCGAAGAGATTGGAGGTGAAATTGGGCATGGACGCAAAAACAGATGGTATCACAGATATCTGTTTGACTCTCCGCCCGCTACGCAGTTCCACTGGCTTCAATCGAACTGAATTTTGGGGTGCTGTATAACGGTTGGCCAATGCGATTGCGCCTGTTTTGTGTCCTTTGCCAAGGTCCGATTTTACTACCGTAGTCATGAGTGGGCACCGAGGCAGCTTGTAGGCCTGATGTTTAGATTCAGGGGCGGTGCGCAGGACAAGCTGGGAGGTGCGGATGAGATTAGACTTTTTTTACGTGGCTTGAAATGCCCGTGTTGGGCAGAGGACATCCCCTTTGGGCCTTCACCACTTGGGGGGGCGGCGGGGTGGGGGAACTGAGTCATTCCATATACAGGCCTTTTCTCAGCTTCCTTAATGAAACAGAGTAGTTACTCCCCCATGAGAAACTAATTCAAGCGCTCCACTTCCTTCTCAGAGCGCTAACCCCCGAATATCGGGGCGCTGCCTTCTGCACTGGGCCACGTAGCGCTGCCGCAGGGAAGGGCTCTTCCCCTCGTTAAAAGGCGGGCCCAAGCCCACAACACTGCGGGGCCCTACCTGGACCGCCGGGGAGCGGGGTGCCGTGCCAGCAGCCCAGCACACAAGAGGCGTGCCAGCCTGCCAGATCGCGGCACGCACCCCGCGTTGAAAGGCGCAACGGGCCACGACAAGTAAGTCGGCCGATTTTTTTTTTTAACCCCGCCCGCCACCTCCCCTTTAGTCAGCACCCCGCGAGCCTCCTGCCGCTCCGTTCCCACCCCCTGAATCAGTCGCTGTCATCGCCCGCCGCAGATTCAGGGGGCGCGAGCCAATTTTGCAGGCGGGGTGAAAGCGGGGCGCTGCGCACGGTGGTGATGTCATCGCCAGTGGAGCGGGGCACCGCCGGTTACCGCCGTCGCTAAATTCCCGCTGAATTTAGCGGGAGTCATTAGCGGTGCCGCGCCTGGGCGAAACGTCGTTTGCGCCCCGTTAGCGCCCCCCGGAGGCGCTAATGGGAGGCGCTAAGCTACCAAATTTCTAGCTCGTTGTCTTTTGCGACAGACTGATATTCCTGATTGGCCATAGTTGACAGAATAATTTATATTAGCAATTATGTTGCACAGAAAACATAGCAACTGTAGGCCTAAACTAACAGTAGCAGTCTTGAACAAATAAGAACATTTTTGTAGCACAAACTGCAGGCCTGAACCAGGAATAGCAGGCCTGAACTAGGATTAGCAGGCCTGATCCAGGAACAGGAGGCCTGAGCCAGGAATAGCAGGCCTGAACTAGGATTAGCAGGCCTGATCCAGGAACAGGAGGCCCGAGCCAGGAATAGCAGGCCTGAACTGGGATTAGCAGGCCTGATCCAGGAACAGGAGGCCCGAGCCAGGAATAGCAGGCCTGAACTAGGATTAGCAGGCCTGATCCAAGAACAGGAGGTCTGAGCCAGGAATAGCAGGCCTGAACTAGGATTAGCAGGCCTGATCCAGGAACAGGAGGCCTGAGCCAGGAATAGCAGGCCTGAACTAGGATTAGCAGGCCTTAACCAGGAATAGGAGGCCTGAACCAGGAATAGCAGGCCTGAACTAGGATTAGCAGGCCTGATCCAGGATCAGGAGACCTGAACCAGGAATAGCAGGCCTGATCCAGGAATAGGAGGCCTGAAGCAGGAATCACAGGCCTGAACCAGGAACAGCAGGCATTTATTTCATTCTCAGCATATGGGCATCTCTGGCAAGGCCAGCATTTATTGCCCATCCGTAGTTGCCCCTGAGAAGGTGGTGGTGGGCCTTCTTCTTGAACCGCTGCAGTCTGTGTGCTGAAGGTGCTCCCACAATGCAGTTAGGTAGGGCATTCTAGGATTTTGACCCAGTGACAATGAAGGAACGGCCAGTATATTTCCAAGTTGGGATGGCGTGTGACTTAGAGGGGAACTTGGAGATGATGATGTTCCCATGCACCTGCTGATGGTAATGTTGATATTGATGGGAATGTCATTGCATGTCAAGGGGAGGTAGTTAGGTGCTCTCTTGTTGGAGATGCTCATCGCCTGACACTTGTGTGGCGCAAATGTTACTTACCTCATCAGCCCAAGCCTGAATGTTGTCCAGGTCTTGCTGCATGCGGGCGTGGACTGGTGCCCATTGGTTTTCCCCTGAAGGCTGTGTGGTGGCAAGATGCCGGCACACTGCACCATTTGGTTATGAAGAGCAGACGTGCCCAGCGGTTGAAAGGAGATGGTGCAATGCAGTAAGCGCGGGATGGCATACGTAGGTCATGAATGGTGTTGAGCTCTCTATCAGCTAAGGATGAGGCTGTGGGAGACCGAGGAGCCTGATTAGATTTGACAATAAAAATGCCCGAACAACGCAGGGCAACAATTAACAAAGCCAATCGAATGTTGAACTCCACAGCCCAAATAATGGAATATAAGTCAGCGATGGTAATGATCAGATTGTACAGGGCTTTGGTCAGAACGCACCTTGAGTACTGTGTCCAGTTCTGGTCCCCAAGAAATAAGAATTGATTACCCAGAAATTCGCCTCTCCGGCTTGCCGCGGGGGTAAGGATCGCGCGCGCTCTTACCTACCACGCCTGCCGTTGAGCTCTGGGCCCACGGGCACTGCAGCTCCTCGGCCTCCTGCAGCTGCCGGCGCGCAGTGCTTGTGTATCCCAGGGGCGTAGTTAGTGCGATGCGTCCCCTGGGATCACGTGGGCCATGGAGAGCCAATGGCAGCAGACCATCTTTCATTCATAGATTTGACAGGAGACCTGTCAAATCTATGAATTGAAATCGGCCCCAAAAGAACAGCTAAACTTAAAATAAATTTAAAAAAAAAACATCACATTTATAAAATAACTATAGTTAAATAAATTAACCACTTTAAAGAAAAATTAAAATTTTTGAAAAAATTAAAATACTTTTTAAAAGTTATAAAAATAAACTTACCTTTCCTTAAAGTATCTAAAAAAGATAAACCTGTTGAAAAAAAAAAATTATACTTAATTAACCACTTACCTTGTTGAAAATGGGTCTCGCGCCTCCTTTTTATTAGCGTAGTTTCTTCAATACTTACCCTCGCGTAGAAACCTGAAAAAAAATCTAAGTGTGCTGCGTGCGCGCAGCCTCTACCGCGCACGCGGTTCACCTAGGAATCGCCCCCTTCACCAGACCGGAAGTTCCGGTTTCCCGCGCATGCGCAGTGCATGCAGGAAACCGCCACTTCGGGACGTCTTACAGGTGAGTACGGACTGTGTACTCACACGGGAAGGGCCGAATTTTTGGCCCAATATTCAAGTGCTTGGAGACAGTGCAGAGAAGAACTACAAGGCTGATCGCCAGTGCCAGAGATCTGAGGTATCAGAAAAGACTGGAAAAACCTGGGCTGTTCAGCCTGGAAAGGAGACATCAGAGAGGTGACCTTGTAGAGAAATAGAAAAAGTCAAGTTGGAATATTACTTTAAATTAAGCTGTGGGAGTGGGACGAGGGAATACAGGTTCAAACTCATAAAAGGTCATTTTAGGACTGATAGTAGGAACTTCATCTTCACACAGAGAATGAACAATGTGTGGAATAAACTTCCAGATAGAATGGCGGAGGCAATAATCCTGGCATCGTTTGAGGAACAACTGGATGCTACAATGGAGGGATCGGAACATAGGAACAGGAGGAGGCCATTCAGCCCCTCGAGCCTGTTCTGCCATTCAATTAGATCATGGCTGATCTGTACCTCAACTCCATAAACCCGCCTTGGTTCCATAACCCTTAATACCCTCGCCAAACAAAAATCTATCCATCTCAGGATTGAAATTTTCAATTGAGCCCCCCCCCCCCCCCCAGCCTCAACAGCTTTTTGAGGGAGAGAGTTCCAGATTTCCACCACCCTCTGTGTGAAGAAGTGCTGTTCAGATCTATTTTGCTGGATGACCTTAGATGGGCCAAATGGCCTTCCTCATCTGTAATTATCTTGTGATCTTCTAGTGCGGACAAACTGACTGATTTAATCTTCCTCCCCCCTCTCTCTGTCCCCTAATACGAGCAAGGACAGAAAGGTGAAAGACCCTCTGGTCCAGCGAGCCTGTCCCACACAATTGCAACACCTTGGGCTGGATTTTACCAGCCCTGAGGAGGTGGGTTTGGAGGCGGGACAGCTGGCAAAATGAGAAAAATTGGGAGTGGCTCCCAACCCCGCTCCCAACCCGCCTCCGAACCATCTTCCCGGGAGGCGGGTCCCCGACTCGCACAGGGACCCATCTCCTCGAGGCGGGAAGGGGAACTAGAGCCAATTAACTGCCTGTTAACATGTCGTTCACAGGCAGTTTTGAGGCTAATCCCCAATTTACTCCTGCAAGTGCGGGCTTCCCGATGGCTGCGAACCTCGCCAGGGTCAGCGAGGCGAGCAGTGGGTCTGCGGGGGTGAGAGGGATCGAAAAGTCCGTTGTGGAGGTGAGTGATGGGTGCAAGTGTGGAGAGGTAAGTATGAGAGGTGTAAAGTGTTGGAAAAAGTTTACTTACCTTTGCTTCTTCCTGCAGGCTTTAACCCTTGGGGATCCGGAGCTGCCTCATCTCAACGGCAGAGATAACAAAATGGCTGCTGCATTCTCAGATGCAACAGCCATCTGCTTTCTGCTGAGGAGAGAGGTTTTGGTGAGCCTTCTGTGCAAGGGCTCACCTTAGAACAGAGATTGTCAGTGTTTGACAGCTTCTCAAAGCTGTCAAATGCTGACAATTAATCTGTCAAAAATTTTTCGACAGATGAAACGTCATACGCTGACGTCATCTGTCACCGGCTTTCCCTTAATTGGCCGGCTAAAATAGAAACATAGAAACATAGAAGATAGGAGCAGGAGTAGGCCATTCGGCCCCTCAAGCCTGCTCCGCCATTCGATGAGATCATGGCTGGGTGGGCTTAACAAGGTCAATCAAGGGAAAATAGCGTGGGTTGGCCGGACGTCGTTGGGGGCGGGACTGAAACCCGACAACCAGCGGTCCCGCCCCCAACGCGTCCCCATTGACAAAATCCAGCCCCCTTGTGTATCATATTACAAGGTGATCTCCACCCCAGCCAGAAAGAGGACGAGCTCCAGCCATGAAGTGCATCCTGACGTTAACCCAGTGGACTGTGTCCAAACCCTATGCAGAAGGGAAGGAAAGTTCAGTGGGTAGGTTTTGAAATAAATAAGCAGGCACACAAAGAAGAAATGATTAGGCTGAAAAAATATAATTTGCGGAATTGTCGTTCGGATGAGCTGCCACATCCCAGATACAGAGTCACTCTGATATCCCTGGCACGCAGTAATTACAGGACGTGCTTGCAGTAAAATCCTGTGTGCGTTTCATTTGACCCCCGAGCCTCTCCGCAGATCCGAGGATTCCTACAGATTTTTGAGGCGGAATCTCCAAGGATTTAGACTGAAATATCCGTGGATTTCTGACAGGGCTGGTCATGTTCTGCAGTTGCCTTCGAGCCCTTACTCCGCGCTGGTTCAATATGTATATTGTAAGCATTATGCTGAGCTTGTTAAATCACTGGTGCCTGAATCCAGCACCCCGCTCATAAACTGGCGCTTTGAAGAGGCCAGGGCATTAAGGTTGGGAATCAGTCCTTAAGCTGCGACTCAGTGAAATATTAGGAATAAGGTGCTGGCAGTCTCCAGTTGCCTGTCGACTTTTGTGTAGCTACATAGCAAGGGCAAAAAAGTAAAACTGCAAATGCTGGAGATGCATGGCAGGTCGATGGAGGCAGAGGAGAGAACACAGTGCAAAGCTGGAAGCTAACCGTGTAACATAGAAACATAGAAAATAGGTACAGGAGTAGACCATTCGGTCCTTCGAGCCTGCACCGCCATTCAATGCGTTCATGGCTGAACATGCTACCTCAGTACCCCATTCCTGCTTTCTCGCCATACCCCTTGATCCCCTTAGTTGTGAGTGTTATATCTAACTCCCTTTTGAATATATTTAGCGAACTGGCCTCAACAACCTTCTGTGGAAGAGAATTCCATAGATTCACCACTCTCTGGGTGAAGAAGTTCCTCCTCAGCTCAGTCCTAAATGGCTTCCCCTTAATCCTTAGACTGTGACCCCTGGTTCTAGTTTTCCCTACCATTGGGAACATTCTGCCCGCATCTAATTTGTCTAAACCAGTCAGGATTTTAAATGTCTCTATAAGATCCCCCCTCATTCTTCTGAACTCCAGAGGATACAAGTTCAGTTGAACCAATCTTTCTTGATATGTCAGTCCGGCCATCCCAGGAATCAATCTAGTGAACCTTCGCTGCACTCCCTCAATAGCAAGAATGTCCTTCCTTAAGTTAGGAGACCAAAACTGCGCACAATACTCCAGGTGTGGCCTCACCAAGGCCCTGTACAACTGTAGCATCACCTCCCTACTCCTGTACTCAAATCCCCTTGCTATGAAGGCCATCATTCCGTTTGCTTTCTTGACTGCCTGCTGCACTTGCATTCCCACCTTCAGTGACTGATGTACCATGACGCCCAGGTCTCGTTGCACGTCCCCTTTCCCTAATCCTTTATAAAAGAAATCATGGGCCGGATTTTGCTGTTAAAACAATGGTGAGGCTCTCAGTGCTCACCATTACCGATGCACAAATCAGACAGCAACTTCCCGCAAGCACGCACAGGCAGTTAAAAGCCGAAATGCGGAAATGGCTGTCCAAAAATGTGCTGGTTCTCCCGTAAGCCGCGCGAAAACAGCATCTCACCCTCTGGTTCCCCATTCAAATACATTGAACGGCGTGAAGTTCCTGTGCTGGCCTCATAGAGATGGACTAAACTCGCCACAGAAAGTTAGGGAATAAAAACAGAAAATGCCGGAATTACTCAGCAGGTCGGGCAGCATCTGTGGAGAGAGGAACAGAGTCGACGTTTCAGGTCGATGACCTTTCGTCAGAAAGTTAGGACTTGTCCATTCCAGTCTAACTACCCTTTTAATGGCGTGATATGTCTTAATTACTGCCAAACAACCTCTCTGGCACAGAAAATTAACTTTTAGAAGCGTGGAGTCTCATTCCTTCAGCTTTTCATTGTTGGAGATTTTCAAAAAAATTGAAATATGATGTTATTTTTTTACTTTTTCTTTCTGTCTCTTTTGTCTCTCTCTCTCTTAATCCAATCTCTTTTCTCTTTACTTCACTTTCTATACCTGATTTGACTTTGAATTAACTATTCTAACTGGCACTTCCTGCTTCAGACTCTGCACTGCTCATTCATGATTCTTTGATCTGATTGGTTAAGGAGATACACAGTTGCTTGCCCTGTTCACTAAGGTCCCGGATGCCCTGTAGAGGGCGCTGTGCTGTTTGGATGTTTGGCTGACAGCAACTTGCCATGCAGAAGCCCATCGATGGGCAAATGGAAGTCTAACAAACGCCTGGTGCCGTTCGTTCACCACTCACAGCTAAATCTGGCCCAAAGACTTGCATTTCTATAGCACCTTTAACAACCTCAGGATGTCCCAAAGTGCTTTACAGCCAATCAAGTACTTTTGAAGTGTAGTCACTGTTGTAACGTAGGTAACACGGCAGCCAATTTGTGCCCAGCAAGGTGCCATGAACAGCAATGAGATAAGTTGGGATATCCTGAGGTTGTGAAAGGCGCTATATAAATGCAAGTCTTTTTTTCTTTATGACAAGCTGCCAGATGTCCCTCGGCGTCTCTTCTGAGTCATAAAATGCACTGTTTTATATTAGTAGGAATGTCATCAACAAAATGTGACACCGAAAGTGTGACAGAGGAAGTGTAACAAGAAAAAGTGTCCATGATGCGGAGATGCCGGTGTATGACTGGGGTGGACAAAAATGAGAAGTCGCACAACACCAGGTTATAGTCCAACAGTTTTATTTGAAATTACGAGCTTTCGGAGCGCTGCTCCTTCGTCAGGTACAGTGAGGGAATACAAATCAGTTACAAAGCATATATAAAAATGAGAAGTCGCACAACACCAGGTTATAGTCCAACAGATTTATTTAAAATTACAAGCTTTCGGAGCTGTCGCCCCTTCCTCAGGTAGAGTAGCTGTGAGAGAATCTCCCAGAATTCACAATATAAACACAGAAAAAATGTTTTCAAATCTTTCCCTACATCAAAGACACACAAAGAGCACAGCCAAGACAATGAGATGTGTCCTCCTCAGAAGACGAACACGGGACACAACCAACAGAGTACCCTACGTCGTCCAGTACTTCCCCGGAGCGGAAAAACTACGCCATGTTCTTCGCAGCCTTCAACATGTCATCGATGACGACGAACACCTTGCTAAGGCCATCCCCACGCCTCCACTACTCGCCTTCAAGCAGCCGCCTAACCTCAAAAGTACCATCGTTCGCAGCAGATTACCCATCTTTCAGGAGAACAGCAACCACGACACCACACAACCCTGCCACGGCAACCTCTGCAAGACATGCCAGATCATGGACACAGATACCATCATCACACGTGAGGACACTACCCACCAGGTACATGGTACATACTCATGTGACTCGGCCAACGTTGTCTACCTGATACGTTGCAGTAAAGGATGCCCCAGAGCATGGTACATCGGCGAGACCATGCAGACACTGAGACAACGTATGAACGGACACCGCGCAACAATCGCCAGGCAGGAGGGTTGCCTCCCAGTCGGGGAACACTTCAGCAGTCAGGGGCATTCAGCCTCGGATCTGCGGGTAAGCGTTCTCCAAGGCGGCCTTCGGGATACACGACAGCGCAAAATCATAGAGCAGAAACTGATAGCCAAGTTCCGCACTCATGAGGATGGCCTCAATCGCGATATCGGGTTCATGTCACGATACAGAACGTGACTTGACATCATGGCCGGTCTTTCCAGCTTTTTAAAAAAAAAACTAACACAAGAACCAAACTCAACTGCAGAGGATATGCAGCCAGCAGGTGTTTTGACACATTGGACCCCCTGGGACACATCTCATTGTCTTGGCTGTGCTCTTAGTGTGTCTTTGATGTAGGGAAAGATTTGAAAACATTTTTCTGTGTTTATATTGTGAATTCTGGGAGATTCTCTCACAGCTACTCTACCTGAGGAAGGGGCGACAGCTCCGAAAGCTTGTAATTTTAAATAAATCTGTTGGACTATAACCTGGTGTTGTGCGACTTTTCATTTTTGTCCACCCCAGTCCAACACCGGCATCTCCGCATCAAAGCATATATAGACAGAGAACAATGTGTCTGCAGAGATACAATCCGTCAGGAAGGCATTACATCAAAGACACAGCAGAGCACAGCTAAGACAATGAGATGGGGTCACAGGGGGTCCAACGTGTCGAATGCTGCAGTCTGCAGTTAAGTTTTTTACTTTTTTTAAAACTGTGACACTAAGAAAAAGTGTGACACTTATAGAAAATGCTCACCATATGCAAGACTATTCATACACAACGGTCCAGCTATATATTGGGATGCTGGGTTGCAGCTTTTTTGGCAAGTTGGGCAATATGAAACTGGAATGAAATGACCATTGAGGACAAGATCGGTGCACAACTCTTGCTCGATTAAATAGGGAAGAGCTTGCGTTTATATCGAGCCTTTCAGATCCTCAGCAGGTCCTGAAGAGCTTCACAGCCGATGAATTACTCTGGAAGTGCAGTTACTGTCGTTATGTGGTGAAAGAGTCATTGAGCCAAGAATAAAGCAGCCAATTTGCACACAGCAAGATCCCATGAATGGCAAATGAGACGGGACGTCCAATCAATCTGTTTTTTGGTGGCGTCGGTTGAGGAATTAAATTTGCCCACGACACCGAGAGAACTCCTTTGTTTTTCTTCAAATAACATGGCGGGATTTTTATGGGCTGGCAGATGAGGCTTTAGGTTAACATCTCTTCCACAAAGATAACACATCAGACAATCCAGCACCGCCGCAGTAATTAATTAAGTCTCAGCCTGGACTGTCCAGGATTGGGGCTTGAATCCACAATCCTCTAACCCAGAGTCAGAAAGTGCAACCACTGAGCCAAGCTGTAAACGCAGTAGAAGACAGCAGCTGAAGGGTCAGTCACCAGAGGACACAGGTCAAAGGTAATTGGCAGAAGAACCAGAGGCAAGATTTTTTACTAAGCGAGTTGTCATGCTCTGGAATGCGCTGCCTGAAAGGGCGGTGGAAACAGATTCAGTCGTAACTTCTAAAAAGGAATTGGATAAAAACTCGAAGGGGAGAATATTGCAGGACTATCATAGAATGGTTATGATGCGGAGATGCCGGTGTTGGACTGGGGTGGACAAAAGTGAGAAGTCGCACAACACCAGGTTATAGTCCAACAGCTTTATTTGAACTCACAAGCTTTCGGAGCGCTGCTCCTTCGTCAGGTGAAGTGAAGAAATACATATGGGCACAGCATATATAGTCAGAGAACAATGCCAGACGACGACAGTTAATCTTTCTAACTGCCCTTTAGCACACCTCGGCAGAGAGACAATCACGGCAACCAAAGGTGTGGATGGTGTCCAACCATAGAATGGTTACAGCACGGAAGAAGGCCATTCAGCCCGTCGAGCCTGTGCCCGTGACTATGGGGAAAGGGCCGGGGAGTGGGACTAATTGGAGAGCTCTTTCAAAGAGCCAGCACAGGCAATGATGGGCTGAATGGCTTCCTTCCGTGCTGTGGCGTTCTGATTCTCTAAGCCCTTCGCCACATCTCTCTGCTCCTTTTCTCTTTGAGTTGCTCCCTCTTTCTCCGGGGTGCTTCTTATTTTTGCATCGTAGCACTTGCTTCCCAGACTCTCAGTTTGCCACCCTTTTGTAAAGCCTGATATTTGCCGGCAACCTCACCGACTGCATCTCCCACGGTCAGCAACGGCAGCAGCGCTGGACTGCCGCGAGTCTGACAGGTCGGGGGGGGGGCGCGAATCATTCACAGAGAAAAGGAGAAAGGGTTGTCATCTGGAGAAAGGAATTCTAGGCGGCTGGGCATGGTGCTGCCCCTCATAAGGACCCACGCTGCACAAAAACTGAACCAGTGAGTCAGAGATCACAAGCCTGAGGCTAACTATTCTGGGAGGCCAGACGGTCGGCAAACTCGCAGCTTTGGTCGGATTATTTCTCCTGAAGTGAAATGTAGCAGGGGAGCTACATCAATGTCAGGAGCAAGCGCTTCGATGTCAGCTGCAGGCTGAAGCTCCCAGGAAAACAAACTTTGCTGCCCGCCAGGTCTCATCTCAGGACCTCCCGCCCCGCTCAATCAAGCTGCCCCCTTTCTTTTTTTTAACCATTTCCAGTATTTCTTCCGACAAATAAACGTGTTCAAAGAAAATGAATAAAACGCACAACTTTTTTCAATTGAACTTTCTCTCCAGATTGCTGGCAACAGGGTCCAGGAGAATCAATCTTTAATTCCTGGAGACACCAGGCCACTTCAGGGAGATTATCCGTAACTGTACCTGTGAGTGCAGGGCTCGGGCCAGGAATGAAAGACCAATACCTACCTCCTGCCCCCCGCTCTGAGAGCTACCCGTGCTTCGAATGGCGCGGCCTGCTAAGATTTGGTCAAATTCCTGCCCCGTGTCCGAACTCGCACCAAGTCCCGCTCACCCGTCCACCCCCTGAGCTCGCTGACCCTCATCGGCTCCCGGTCCAGCAACGCCTCGATTTTAAAATTCTCACCCTCCTGTTCAAATCCCTCCAGGGCCTCGTCCCTCCCTATCGCTGTAACCTCCTCCAGCACTACAACCCTCTGAGATATCTGCGCTCCTCCAATTCTGCCCTCTTGTGAACCCCAATTTTAATCGCTTCACTATTGGTGGCCGTGTTTCCAGCTGCCTGGGCCCTAAGCTCTGGAACTCCCTATTTCAACCCCTCCGCCTCTCCACCGCTCTCTCCTCCTTTAAGATGCTCCTTAAAACCTATCTCTTTGCCCAAGTGTTTGGTCAACTGTCCTAATATCTCCTTATGTGGCTCGCTGTCAAACTTTGTTTGATAATCGCTCCTGTGAAGCACCTTGGGACGTTTTACTACATTAAAGGCGCTATGTAAAGGCAAGTTGTTGTTGTTTCACAGACGGTGAATTTCCTCGGGGCACCCTCCACTCTGCCGCGTGACTGCCGCACAAACCCCAGTAGCACGCGTAAACAAGGTCCCCGCTAACGTTACAGCAACGGACTGGGAGAAGCCTCGAGGGAATTCACCCCCTCAGTGTCAAAGCCCGCTGACTGTTTCTAAGCATGAGGTTTCAATGAGCCTATTCCCGACACGACTAGAAGTCCACAAGCCCTTAACCAGCGTTGGCTACTCACATATCTCAGGACTTTAGGAATGGGAGGAAACCATCTCAAGTTGATAACGATGTGTTATTAATAGAATGTGTAAAGTGAAGACATTTCAGAACAAGAAAGAAAGACTTGCATTTCTATAGCACCTTTCACGACCTCAGGGCGTCCCAAAGCACTTTACAGCCAATGAAGTACTTTTTGAAGTGTAGTCACTGTTGTAATGTAGGAAACACGGCAGCCAATTTGTGCACAGCAAGCTCCCACAAACAGCAATGTGATAATGACCACATAATCTCTTTTAGTGATGTTGGTTGAGGGATAAATATTCGCCAGGACACCGGGGAGAACTCCCCCTGCTCCTCTTTGAAATGGAGCCATGAGATTTTTATGTCCATAAGAAAGCACATGGGGCCACGGTTTAACGCCTCATCCGAAAGATGGCACCTCTGACAGTGCCGCACTCCCTCAGCACTGCACTGGAGTGTCAGCATGGATTTTGTGCTCAAGTCTCTGGAGTGGGACTTGAACCCACAAACCTTCTGACCCAGAGGCGAGAGTGCTACCCAGTGAGCCACGGCTTCTCCAATTTATACACTGCACCGGTTCTGTAATGGTGTACACCATGAAACAAAAAATAAAGAGATCCAGATATTATTAAGAAACCCCAGAGTAAGGATCAGAACAGGATAGCATTAGTACGCATTTGTATCCATTAGATACTGGATTGCCAGACAGTCCAGATCCATTTCACAAGTTACAGCCAGCAGGGGGTCACCTCCAACTCTTTGGTCTATGATAGATCTGAACCCAGGTCCAAGCACAAGGTTTCTCAATAAATCATTACCGCACTAAGTCGCATTCAGCTTCTTTCAAGGGTGTTCTATCTATTTCAGGCTCTCTGCCCTTTCTATCATGTACTATCCTATTGGAACAAGGGCAGCCAATCAGCCCATGGAGCGTGTGCTGCCATTGTCTTACTCTATATCTGTCCAATCCCACTACTCTGCCCCTTCTCCATATCCCTTAATCTTACTTCCCAAGAAAGTATCTACCTCCCTTTTAAATATTTCAATTGATTCTCTTCCTAGCGGTTAGGATCAGATCAGCCATGATCTTATTGAATGGCGGAGCAGGCTCGAGGGGCCAATTGGCCTACTCCTGCGCCTATTTCTTATGTTCTTATGTAGCCTTCTTGGGATTGTATAAAGGATGGAAGAACATTCAATGCAGTTTTAAAAAAAATCCTTTTGGAGGCATCTAATCCCATCAGGTACCATGTGTACAACATATCTTTACCTGTTGTGCCTCTTTCTTTCTTCCACTCCCTCTCTCTCCCTTCCCCCTTTCCCGATCCTTTCCCCTCCCTCTCCCCTCCTTTCTTTCAACCTCCCTCTTCCACTCTCTCCCCTCCTTCCTTAATAGGATGTCCTAGGGGGAGTGTTTGCTAGTGCTGTTGGGGAGGGTTTAAACTAAAATGGCAGGGGGTTAGGAAACAGAGGAAAGGGAAGCAAGGATAGAAGCAAAAGACAGGAAGGAGAAAAGCAAAAGTGGAAGGCAGAGAAATCAAGGGTGTAAATCAAACATGGCCACAGTAAACAATAATTCTAAAAGGACTAAGGGGTAGAAATTAGGTCGCGCCCCATTTGGGGCGCAAATATCGTCTGGACGCAAATATTAGCGCCTGGCGCTAATTATCGCCACTGACTGGAAACTTCACTTTTACCGCCCCGGGAGGTGAGTGGAGCGCTAAAGCAGGCGCTGCACACCTGTCTTAAGGCGCAAAGGCCGAGCAGTGAGGCGCTAACTCGGAGCGCTGGCGAAGCTCATGTAATGTCAGTCAGCAATGGAACACACACACAATGGCACGGGCCAGTTCTTAAAGGGGATGGTTAATCTTGCTTTCCATCCACATCCTGTTCATTGCAGCCTTGAATCTCGGCCTGGAGAGACTTGCACATCAAATGTGCTGGGAAGAACAATGGAGAGTACCAGGCAAAGAGCTCAGAGTGCAGCTCCCACAGTCTCTGCTAAATCGATACAAGGAATGGCAAATCAAAATGAACCTGCAAAGTGCTGCTCAGTACCCAAAACTCCTTCACACAACGTTGAATCTCTCCAGAAGTCTCGCCCTCTCTCTCTCAGAATGCGTAGTTCAAAAATGCCACCAACAATAAAAGACAGGAAGAGGCCCCCTTTAAATAGCGCCCCCCCCCAGCCCCACAGTGATTGATAGCGTTCCAGTCTTCTGGTCGTTGGAAGCGCCAGGCGGTAAGGCAGGGGGCGCCACTCAATTTCCGCGCCGGGGCACCACAAGGGCGTTGCACCATGGAATGACGTCACAATCTGCGCGCGCAGGTGGTCGCAGCGGTAAGTTTTAGCGCCGCCGCACAATGTCAAGTTAAGTTCCCGAGCGGCGCAAACATCGCTGCGCCCGGGCGTTAGCGGCTTTGCGCCCCATTAGCGCCCTCTTAAGGTGCTAACGGGAGGCGCAACCAACTGAATTTTTACCCCTAAGAGTGTTAAAAAAACAAACCTGAAGGCTTTGTCTCTTAATGTGAGGAGCGTTCGTAATAAGGTGGATGAATTAGCTGTGCAAATAGATGTAAACGGATATGATATAATTGGGATTACGGAGACATGGCTCCAGGTTGACCAAGGCTGGGAATTCAACATCCAGGAGTATTCAATATTCAGGAAGGACAGACAAAAAGGAAAAGGAGGTGGGGTAGCATTGCTGGTTAAAGAGGAGATTAACACAATAGTAAGGAAGGATAATAGCTCTGATGATGTGGAATCTGTATGGGTAGAGCTGAGAAATACCATGGGGCTGAAAACGTTAGTGGGAGTTGTATACAGACCCCCAAACAGTAATGTTGAGGTTGGGGATGGCATTAAATGGGAAATTAGAGATGCATGCAATAAGGGCACAGCAGTTATCATGGGTGACTTTAATCTACATATAGATTGGGCTAACTAAATTAGTAACAATACTGTGGAGGAGGAATTCCTAGAGTGTATACGGGATGGTTTCCTGGACCAATATGTCGAGGAACCAACCAGAGATCAGGCCATCTTAGACTGGGTATTATGTAATGAGAAAGGATTAATTAGAAATCTTGTCGTGCGAGGCCCCTCGGGGAGGAGCGATCATAATATGATAGAATTCTTCATTAAGATGGAGAGTGAAGTAATTGAATCAGAGACTAGGGTCCTGAATTTAAATAAAGGAAACTACGATGGTATGAGGTGCGAGTTGGCTAGGATGGATTGGGGAGCATTACTTAAAGGGTTGATGGTGGATAGGCAATGGCAAACATTTAAAGATCGCATGGATGAACTACAGAATTTGTTCATCCCTGTTTGGCATAAAAATAAAACAAAAAAGGTGACTCAACCGTGGCTAACAAGGGAAATTAGGGATAGCATAAGATCCAAGGAGAGGACATATAAATTGGCCAGAAAAAGCAGCAAACCTGAGGATTGGGAGCAGTTTAAGATTCAGCAAAGGAGGACAAAGGGATTAATTAAGAGGGGGAAATAGAGTATGAGAGTAAGCTTTCAGGGAACATAAAAACTGAATGTAAAAGCTGCTATAGATATGTGAAGAGAAAAAGATTGGTGAAGTCAAGCATAGGTCCCTTGCAGTCAGAATCAGGGGAATTTATAATGGGGAACAAAGAAATGGCTGACGAATTAAATACATACTTTGGTTCTGTCTTCACAAAGGAGGACACAAATAAACTCCCAGAGATGTCGGGGAACATAGGGTCTAATGAGAGGGAGGAATTGAATGAAATCAGTATTTGCAGGGAAATGGTGTTAGGGAAATTGACGAGATTGAAGGCCGATAAATCCCCAGGGCCTGAAAATCTACATCCTAGGGTACTTAAGGAAGTGGCCCCAGAAATAGTAGATGCATTGCTGGTCATCTTTCAAAATTCTGATGGGCTGGATTTTCAATGACCCGTGGAGTCGGGTTTGGAGGTGTGTGGGGGGTTAAAATAGCGAAAAGTGGCGGGCGGACCTGATCCCGACTCCATCCTGCCTCCACGCAATTTTGACAAAATCGGTCGCAGAGTTCCCGACTCCGTCCCGCCTCCAAGAGACAGGAGAGGCCATTAAAGCCCTTAACAAGCCCTAAATTGGCTCTGTAATGCCATTTTGAAACATTTTAGCTAGTTTAACCCTTTTCCGACGTGAAGTATGCCTGATGTGAAACACACCAGTGAAACCTGGCGGGAGCACAAGTAGATAGCTGACTATCAGCTGCAGGTCCACTATTACAACGGAGATGTGATGAAGGTAGAAGTAGTATTAAGTCACCTCTGATGCTGCTGCATTGAATGTCTTCAGAGACTGCCTGGCCTTGCTGTGAGAGGACCTGGATGCAAAAGAAGTCTCTCTCTCTCTGATGCTGCTCATTTTGCATCCAGGTCCTCTCACAGCAAAGGCCAGGCAGTCTCTGACTAGCAATGCAGCAGCAATGACGACATCATCAGAGGAGACTTTCAGACTGAAACCACTAATTGGTTCATGGGTTCCCACATGCTGGAACTTAATTGCCCAATTAGGTGAAAATTGCATCAATCTCCCACATCCAATTCCAGTCGGGTGGATAACACGAAATGCGGATGACACGACCCCAACCCGCCCCAGTATCAAAATCCAGCCCATAGACTCTGGAACAGTTCTCATGGATTGGAGGGTAGCTAATGCAACCCCACTATTTAAAAAAGGTGGTAGAGAAAAAACGGGGAATTATAGACCGGTAAGCCTGACATCGGTAGTGGGCAAAATGCTAGAGGCCCTTATAAAAGATGTAATAGCAGTGCACCTGGAAAACAGTGACAGGATCGGACAAAGTCAACATGGATTTACAAAAGGGAATTCATGCCTGACGAATCTACTGGAATTTTTTGAGGATGTAACTGGTAGAATAGATAAGGGAGAAACAGTGGATGTGGTGTATTTGGACTTTCAGAAGGCTTTCAATAAAGTTCCACATAAGAGATTAGCGTGCAAAGTTAAAGCACATGGGATTGGGGGTAAGGTACTGATTTGGATAGAGAACTGGTTGGCAGACAGGAAGCAAAGAGTTGGAATAAACGGGTCTTTTTCCGAGTGGCAGGCAGTGACTAGTGGGGTATCGCAGGGATCAGTCCTAGGACCCCAGCTATTCACAATATATATTAATGATCTAGACGAGGGAACTAGATGTAATATCTCTAAGTTTGCAGATGACACAAAGCTGGGTGGGCGTGTGTGCTGTGAGGAGGATGCAGAGAAACTCCAGTATGGTTTGGACAGGTTGGGTGATTGGGCAGATGCATGGCAGATGCAGTATAATGTGGATAAATGCGAGGTTATCCACTTTGGTGGCAAAAACAGGAAGACAGATTATTATCTGAACGGCAATAGATTGGGAAAAGGGGACGTGCAACGAGATCTGGAAGTCCTTGTGCACCAGTCGCTGAAGGTAAGCATGCAGGTGCAGCAGGCAGTTAAGAAGGCAAATGGTATGTTGGCCTTCATAGCGAGAGGATTCGAGTACAGGAGCAAGGATGTCTTGCTGAAGTTGTACAAGGCCTTGGTGAGACCACACCTTGAGTATTGTGTGCAGTTTTGGTCGCCTTATCTGAGGAAGGATGTTCTTGCCATGGAGGGAGTGCAGCGAAGATTTACCAGACTGATACCTGGGATGGCAGGAATGACGTATGAAGAGAGATTGGGTCAATTAGGCTTATATTCGCTAGAGTTTCGAAGAATGAGAGGGGATCTCATTGAAACTTATAAAATTCTAACAGGACTAGACAGACTAGATGCAGGAAGGATGTTCCCGATGGCGGGGGAGTCCAGAACCAGAGGTCAGAGTCTAAGGATAAGGGGTAAGCCATTTAGGACTGAGATGAGGAGGAATTTCTTCACCCAGAGAGTGGTGAACCTGTGGAATTCTCTACCACAGAAGGCAGTTGAGGCCAATTCATTAAATATATTCAAGAAGGAGATAGATATATTTCTTAAGGCTAAAGGGATCAAGGGATATGGGGAGAAAGCAGGGACAGGGTACTGAATTTGGATGATCAGCCATGATCTCATTAAATGGCGGAGCAGGCTCGAGGGGCCGAATGGCCTACTCCTGCTCCTATCTTCCATGCTTCTATGCTTTCCTTCTCCCCACTTCATCCTCCTATCACCACTTCTGCACCCCCCTCTTCCCATCTCTTCCCATCTTCTCCAGATTATGTCACCTTGTATTTTACTTTCGACTTCAACGGAAACTAAAATTGTGCGGGTTGGAAAGTGGGCGGCCTATCAGACCTCGCTAGTTTCCTGTCTGCTGGGTTAGATTGGAATTGCCCTTGCTGCTTCAGTCCCTGTTGAGCTGGCTATGGTGCTCTTCACAAGTGCAAATTAATAAGGCTGCGAATAATAGAGAATATAAGGTGTCAATTGGCCAGAACTATTGAGTTCACTGAAAAGCATTTCATGCCATGGTTAAGGGGAGATTTAATAGAGGTGTTCAAATTCTGAAGGTGTTTGATAGTGAAGGTGGGGAGAAACTGTTTCCACCGACAGGAGGGTCGATAACCAAATGACACAGATTGAAGGCGATTGGCAAAAGAACCAGAGGGGAGATGAGGAGAATTTTTTACGCAGCAAGTTGTTGTGATCTGGAATGCGCTGCCTGGAAGGGCGGTGGAAGCAGATTCAATTGTAACTTTCAAAAGGGAATTGGAGACAGAGTTGAAAAGGAAAAAAAATTGCAGGGCTATGGGGAAAGAGCAGGGGGAGCAGGACTAATTGGAGAGCTCGTTTAGAGAGCTGGCACAGGCACGATGGGCCGAATGGCCTCCTTCTGTGCTGTATCATTCTATGTTTCTACGAGTGTGGTCAGGGTCATTGATTGGCTGGAGTGCTCTAAGACAGACAACTTGTGGTCATTTTACAGGATTATTTTGATTGCCGACAGCCGGTTGCAAATAGCAATGAGTGAGTGAATCTCACAGCCAACAGCTGGAGAGCTGATTGTGGGCGTTAGATTATCACAGGAAAGCAAGGCTAGCTACGGCAGGCTGAGAGAAACAATTGCGTCTTAATTATTTTTATGGCAAGGAGTGAAAGAAACAACCTGTATTTATATCAAGTCTTCACTGCCAAATAATTACTTTTGAAGTGTAATCACTGTTTTGCAGTAAAACAGGGCAACCAATTTTCACTCAGTAAGATCCCACTAAAGGCAATGAGATGAATGACCAACACAAGGGAACCATCTACTAACACTTTCCCCTCCCCCACACAAAGCGGAGAACAAGATCCCAACACTTTCCAACAACACCTGAAGACCAGGACCCAGCACCTTCCCCAACCTCTGGCCCTCCCCCTCCCCCCATTCTCCCAGTTTCTCCATCTCTGTCGCATCTGTTCTGACGATGCCACCTTCCACCCCACCAGCCTCCACATTCAACGGATCATCATCCACCATTTCCGTCACCTCCGGCGCGATGCTACTGCCAAACTCATCTTCCCCTCCCCTTTCAGCATTCCGAAGAGGCCGTTCCCTCCGCGACACCCTGGTCCACTCCTCAATCACCCCCAACAGCCCTTCCCCTTCCCACGGCACCTTCCCATGCAAGCGCAGGCGATGCAACACCTGCCCCTTTGCCTCCTCCCTTCCAAGAGCCCAAACACTCTTTCCAGGTGAAACAGCGATTTACTTGTACTTCTTGCAATTTAGTATACTGTATTCGCTGGTCACGCTGCGGTCTCCTCTACACTGGGGAGACCAAACGCAGATTGGGTGACCGCTTTGGGGAACACCTCCGTTCAGTCTGTAAGGCTGACCCTGAGCTTCCGGTCACCTGTCACTTTAATTCTCCACTCCACTCCCACTCAGACCTCACCGTCCTCGGCCTCCTACACTGTTCCAACGAAGCTGAATGGAAGCTCGAGGAACAGCATCTTTTGATGAGACAGTTTACAACCTTCCAGTTCAACATCGAGTTCAACAATTTCAGACTATAACCACTGCTCCCATGTTTTTCGGATGGTAGAGCGAATAATAATTCTGCTGTTGCCATTTACACCTCCTCTCGACCCATCTTTGGTTTCTTTGCTTGTCCCATTACCACCCCCTTTTGCCTTGTACCATCATCCCTTTTGTCATTTAATCTCTCCTGCCTTCCACCCTATCACAGGCCTTCCCTTTAGTTCTTTCCTCCCCCTCCCCCCTTTCCCTGTTACACCTCTAACTTTTTCCGGTTCTGACGAAAGGTCCTCGACCCGAAACGCTAACTCTGTTTCTCTCTCTCCGCAGATGCTGCCCGGCCGGCTGAGTCTTTCCAGCATTTTCTGTTTATATGTCAGGGTCACCGTTTGCTAATTCAAAGAGTAATATTAGATTGATTTTTGTGTGTTGTAAACCAGCTCTCAAACGATCATTTGCATTCCTGATTATTACAAAGTGTGAGGAGATCTCGCTCATACACTGCATTGATCAGCCATTATTCATGGAGCAAAAAAAGCTTTCAGGGATTAAGAAGAAGTCCCTCAGCAATTACTAAGAGAGACAAGGCTTAGTGGCAACCACAGACTTGTGTCAGGTCATTACAGAGAGATGTATCTTATTCCTTCTAACAAATGTGTCTTTAATTGAGAGAAATTGCTGGTTCTGGCCAACGGTCCCCGGGGAATGTTTAAGATCGGCTCCAGGCCTGGGAAGCCTGTTAAGAAGCTGCTAACTCCGGGACAAAGAGCTTTATTAAGTTAACACACAGCCATATGCATGAAGTAATGACCGTCAGTTGGTTGAAACTGTATGGAGACAGATTGTGCGGTCGAGCGAGTGTCCAGCCAATTTGCCGCTGGTAATTAGATCGAGGCTGGGATGTGTTTTTATGATTAAAGGGCAGCTTTAGCTGAGACGCAGTCACATGACCCCGGTGCAGATCCGAGCTGGCTGCCTCTGGTCAATCAACCTCCGAGCCCCGCTCAGGAGACAGCAGAACCTCGGAGCAAAGTTGCAAAGCTTCATAATTACACGTTCCGTTTCCCTGACCACACCTGGAGTACTGTGTGCAGTTTTCGTCTCCTTACCTAAGAAAGGATATACTTGCCACAGAGGGAGTGCAGCGAAGGTTCACCAGACTGATTCCTGATGATGGCAGGACTGTCGTATGAGGAGAGATTGGGTCGACCAGGCCTGTATTCACTGGAGTTTAGAAGAATGAGAGGGTATCTCATTGAAACGTATAAAATTCTGACAGGGCTAGACAGACTGGATGCAGGGAGGATGTTTCCCCTGGCTGGGGGGGGGGTCTAGAACGAGGGGTCACAGTCTCAGGATATGGGGTAGGACATTTAGGACTGAGATGAGGAGAAATTTCTTCACTCAGAGAGTGGTGAACCTGTGGAATTCTCTACCACAGAAGGCTGTGGAGGCCAAGTCACTGAATATAGTTAAGAAGGAGATAGACAGATTTCTAGACAGAAAAGCATCAAGGGGTATGAGGAGAGAGCGGGAATATGGTATTGAGACAGAGGATCAGCCATGATCATATTGAACATATTTCACGCTTGCCACCATCCCCTTACATTTTTTTATTCTTTCGTGGGATGTGGGTGTCGACTGGCTAGGCCGACAGTTAGAAGCCCATCTCTACTTGCCCTTGAGAAGGTGGTGGTGAGCCTCCTTCTTGAACTGCTGCAGTCCGTGTGGTGAAGGTGTTCCCACAGCGCTGTTAGGTAGAGAGTTCCAGGATTTTTGACCCACAGCGACCATGAAGTAACGATGGTATATACCCGAGTCGGGATGGTGTGTGACTTGGGAGGGGAAACTGTTGCTAGTAAAGCTTCATGGCTGGAAGCATGGAGTGAAGTTCTCCATTGAAGTGGTGTTCCGTGCCTCTGGAGGCAGCCCATTGTACAGGATGAAAGGACTTCTAGTTAAATCCATCTTCAAATCGTCACAAGCACTCCATGGCCATTTTCATGTGCAGCCACTGGTTCTATAAACAAACATGGCAGCCAATGTGTGCACAGCAAGGCCATAAAAATTGCAAATGGGATAAACGACCAATTAACCTGTTTTTTGGTGGTGTTGGTTGAAGCCTGAATGCTGACCAAGTCCCTGGGAGAAGTCCCTGTTCTGCTTTAAGTAGTGCCATGGGATCTTTTACGTGCCCCTGATCTGGTAGATGGGGCCTCGGCTTATCATCCCATCCAAAAGGCGCAACTCCGACCACGCGCACATGCTCAGCCCTACACCGAAATGCCAGCCTAGATTAATGAAATGAAATGTCAAGTCCTGAGATTAGCCTTGAACTCTCTGACTCGGGAGCCCAGCTGACAGGCTGCCGTCTGCGCAGGACCTCTGTACAACGTGTGGTATTGTCACACACCCACCAAGAATCAACATCACCAAGCTGCCCTTTGAGGAGGTGGCGGTGGGCCTTCTTCCTGAACCGCTGCAGTCCGTGTGGTGAAGGTGCTCCCAAAATGCCGCTGGGGAGGGAGTTCCTGGATTTTGACCCAGCGACAATGAAGGAATGAAGTGGTATACTTCCAAGTCAGGATGGTGTGTAACTCGGAGGGGAATTATTGCCAATGGAGCTCCGTCAAATGCGTGCCTAATGGGGCAATGGTGGGGTGGCTGATGTCCATACTGAGAACCAGGTAGAATGTTCCGGCACTGCCAGTCAAAATGGCGGGCAAGGAGCCGCGAAAGCTCGGGTAAAATCAACAATCCAAATTTCCGCAACACAGCAGGTGCAAGGAACTCAGAAGAAGCCCTTTCTTGTTTTGCTAATTGACCCTATTTAAAGTAAGGAGATGAGCATTACAGCTAATAGACTCCCCACCAAGACACATCGCATCTAGCTGTATAAACAAAACCGAAGCAGCCTCAGCCGTTACAATTCAGAGTTGTTCTGAGGTACTTTAGAAGAAATAAGAAATATGTTGCAGCTTTCACAACCTCAGGATGTTCCAAATCGCTTTACAGCCAGTGGTGTACTTCAGAGCAAGTGTGAAGTGTTCCGATGGTCCAAAGAGCTAACTCGACTTAGGAAGCGACTGGACTTCACCTTCTGCATAAAGGGAGGGGTCCCATATGCAAAACTGTCTGGAAAAGACTTTGGTGTAAACATGAGGCTGCGGTCAAGCACTGGCAATTATTGTCGACCTGTTCTCATCAGGACCTTACACAAATACGAACATACGAACATGACGGGCTGGAAAAGACCAGCTGGTCCATCAAGCCTGCCCCACATCATGATGCCTGGGGCATCATGAATAAACCCTTCCTATCCCTTCTGCTTTGTGGGGTAGATGCCAGTGCTGTAGCTGCACTGGAATAGCTTGGCTCGAGGCGCGGCTAGTTCTGGAGCACAAGTCTTCAGCACGATAGTCGGGATGTTGTCGGGGCCCATAGCCTTTGCTGTATCCAGTGCGCTCAGCTGTTTCTTGATATCATGTGGAGTGAATCGAATTGGCTGAAGACTGGCTTCTTTGATGATGGGGACCTCAGGAGTAGGCCGATATGGATCATCCACTCGGCACTTCTGGCTGAAGATGGTTGCAAACGCTTCAGGCTTGTCTTTTGCACTCACATGCTGGGCTCCGCCATCATTGAGGATGGGGATGTCTCGTCCCCCTGTTAGTTGTTTAATTGTCCATCACCATTCACGACTGGATGTGGCACGACTTTGTTGGCTGTGAAATCACTTAGTTCTATCTATAGCATGCTGCTTCTGCTGTTTAGCATGCATGTAGTCCTGTGTTGCAGCTTCCCCAGATTGGCACCTCATTTCCAGGTATGCCTGGTGCTGCTCCTGACATGCTCTTCTACACTCCCTGACTGGATGGTAATGGTAGAGTGAGGGATATGCCGGGCCATGAGGTTACAGATTGTGCTGGAATACAATTCTGCTGCTGCTGATGGTCCACAGCGCCTCATGGATGCCCAGTTTTGAGCTGCTAGATCTGTTCTGAATCTATCCTATTTAGCACGGTGGTAGTGCCAGATAATATGATGGAGGGTGTCCTCAGTGTGAAGACGGGACTTTTTCTCCACAAGGAATGTGCGGTGGTCACTCCTACCAATAAGTCATTGACAGATGCATCTGCAACAGGTGGATTGGTGAGGATGAGTTTGCATAGCTTTTTCCCTCGTGTTGGTTCTCTCACTATCTGCCACAGGCCCAGACTGGCAGCTATGTCCTTCAGGACTCGGCCAACTTGGTCAGTAGTGGTGCTACCGAGCCACCCTTGGTGATGGATATTGTAGTCCCCCACCCAGAGTACATTCTGTGCCCTTGCTACCCTCAGTGCTTCTTCCAAGTGGTGTTCAACATGGAGGAGTACTGATTCATCAGCTGAGGGAGGGCAGTAGGTGGTAATCAGAATGAGGATTCCTTGCCCATGCTTGACCTAAAGCCATGAGACTTCATGGGGTCCGGAGTCAATAGTGAGGACTCCCAGGGCCAATCCTCACAACTATACTGTGCTGTCCTGCCGATGGGAAAGGACATACCCAAGGATGGTGATGGAGGAATCTGAGACGTTGACTGATAGGTATGTTTCTGTGAGTATGACTATGTCAGGCTGTTGCTTGACTAGTCTGTGGGACAGATCTCCTAATTTTTGCACAAGTCGCCAGATGTTAGTGAGGAGGACTTTGCAGGGTCAACTGGGCTGGGTGTGCCTTTGTCGTGTCCGAATCCAATGCCTAGGTCGATGCCGGGTGGTCCATCTTGATTTATTCTTATACTTTTTTGTAGTGGTTTGATACAACTAAGTGGCTTGCTGGGCCATTTCAGAGGGTAATTAAGAGTCAACCCCATTGCTGTGGGTCTGGAGTCACAGATAGGCCAGACCAGGTAAGGACGGCAGGTTTCCTTCCCTAAAGGACATAATGAACCAATTGTGTTTTTACGACAATCCGCTAGCTTCATGGTCGTCATTACTGATACTGATCAACTGTCTCACTATAATGCCTGAGCAAGGGTCATGACCCTGCTCTGCCTTTTGACATTCACCAAGTTACCCATCAAGGCATCAAAAGTGGTCTTGTTCGGTTTGCCGATGAGATAAAGGACTGGTTTGTTGGGCCTAATTGCCTTTTCTTTTCTGATGTACCGAGACAGAAGAGGAGCTAGACAGTCAAGCTTTCTCAACAGGTACTGACCTCAGCTCATCAGTCAAGAAGAAGCTGCCTGGTCAGGACGTCTCCCTTGCCTCTGAGATGGTGGAGTTAGCAATTTGGCAGAGAGGGTGATGGTCATCAGCAAACAGAAGGCCGCTGTCGATGCCTCGACGGATAACTGGGTGAATGTCAAAGAACAGAGCAAGGGCCGTGACCCTCGCACTGGCGTTACAGTGAGACAATTGAGCAAGAAGCTCCTTTCAAACTCTGAAGCCATCTATCCAATTTAAGAGGCGGCACGATTCCAGTTGGCAAGGAGCCTGCGAAGCCGTACCTCGTCAAATTTGCGGAATGAAATTAAGATCATGTCGTTGCGACTTGTCAGCTAGGCATCGCAGAGAGAACTGCTCCATCTCTGGTGCATGAGGTTGAGTGGATCGTGAGGTGTGAGATTTGCTCGCAAATTAATTAGGCGACAGGGTAGCAAGTAGTTCAGACAGGTTTTCATTCACCGTGGGATTTCAATGAGCCGTAGCACGACACGGACCAGAGGAATGTCTGAAGTTTTGCGTCTCTCAGTTACATAGAATCATAGAAATTTACGGCACAGAAGGAAGCCATTCAGCCCATCTTGTCTGCTCTGGCCGAAAAAAGAGCTCTCCAGCCTAATCCCACTTTCCAGCTCTTGGTCCATAGCCCTGCAGGTTACAGCACTTCAAGTGCATATTTTTAAATGCGATGAGGGTTTCTGCCTCTACCACCCTTTCAGACAGTGAGTTCCAGACCCCCACCACCCTCTGGGTGAAAGAATTTCTCCTCAGCTCCCCTCTAATCCTTCTACCAATTACTTTAAATCTATTCCCCCTGGTTATTGACCCTCTCTGCTCAGGGAAATAGGTCCTTCCTATCCATGCTAACTCGGCCCCTCATAATTTTATACACCTCAATTAAATCTCCCCCTCAGCCTCCTCTGTTTCAAAGAAAACAACCCCAGCCTATCCAAACTTTCCTCATAGCTAAAATTCCCCAGCCCAGGCAACATCCTCGTAAATCTCCTCTCTAGTGCAATCACTGCCAAATAAGGTCAGTTTTGTGCCGTGGGCCCATGCCCACTAGGAATTGGACTGAGACTAGCTTGACTCACTCCATCTAGAAACCTTGCAGAGGAGACTCTCATTCCCATTGCTCTACACTACATTAGGACCCAGGTCCAAAGCCAATAGCACTTGAATCTGGCACTGGGTGCTTAAAATTAAAAGTATTCCATTGCACATCTTGGGGAGCAATAGATTCAGAACAAAGTGTGACCACGATGACCATTTCTCCCAGTACCGCGGCAAAATGACCAAGTTGGGCTGAGTGGCCTCCCTCATCTGTACTTGCCTTAATGATCTTTCTGATTTACCTTTCCACCCAGTCCCAGCAGCATGCCTCAGCTCCAAGCCTAGAAGAATTTCGCCTGCAGCGCCAGTGTGGCATTTTTCACTTCTCACTCCATAGCTCGAAAAAAATGGATTAACTGGTCATTTATCTCATTGCTGTTTGTCGGGGCTTGCTGTGCGCAAGTTGGCTGCCGTGTTTCCCTACATGTTGCCTCACAGCGCCAGGGACCCGGGTTCGAATCCAGCCCCGGGTGACTGTCTGTGTGGAATTTGCACATTCTCCCCGTGTCTGCGTGGGTTTCCTCCGGGTGCTCCGGTTTCCTCCCACAGTCCAAAGATGTGCGGGTTAGGTTGATTTGGCTATGATAAATTGACCCTTAGTGTTAGGGGGATTAAATACGTGGGGTTACGGGGATAGGGTGGGATATGTGTCGGTGCAGGCTCGATGGGCCGAAATGGCCTCTATCTGCATTGTGGGGATTCTGTGATTCTGTGATTACAACAAGTGACTGTACTTCATTGGCTCTAAAGCACTTTGAGATGGCCGGAGGTCTTTCGAACGACACGTTAAAGCCAAGGCCCTGTCCACATCATCAGGCGGATGTGAAGGATCCCAGAGAGCTTTTTGAAGAAGAGCAGGGGCCAAATCTCCCAGTGTCCTAGGCCATATTTATCCCTCAACCAACACCACCAGAGACAGATTATCTGGTCATTGATCTAATTGCTGTTGGTGGGACCTTGCTGTTCACAAAATGGCTGCTGCGTTTCCCTACATTACAACAGTGACACCCCTTCAAAAAAAGCACTTCATTGGCGGCGAAGGGCTCTGGAACGTCCTGAGGATGTGAAAGGCGCTAAAGAAATGCAAGTTCTACTTTCACTTTCTGTCATTAATGCCTTGTCAGCAGATATGTTGAAGTTCTCTTTGTCCGTGTACAGACTAACAGAGGGGCAACCTTGGCAAGTTCTGGGCCACGTACGTTATTTTTGCTAAATTAGGATGATGTTACTATGGAAACTGCAAACTGACCCATTTCTGTATACAGTCCTATTGGCCCAGGGGAGCCTGCCTTTAAGTTTAATTTGTCTTTCAGGATCTCAGTGGTAGTATTCCGCAACAACAAAATGCATTAGCTTGTTTCCTTAATGAAAGAATCTCTACCTTTATCTAAATATTGGCTAGCTCCTCTAGATCCTATGCCTAGATGTGGCACATAGAGAGAAAATCGGGCATGGAGTGTCAGCAACTAGAAGGGAGCTTGATTTTCCTCCAATGGAAATAAGAAGCTGGCATCAGTAAAAGTGACCAAGTGTAGGATTGTCGTAAAAACCCAACTGGTCCACTCCTGTCTTTTCGGGAAGGAAACCTGCCTTCCTTACTCAGTCTGGCTTATATGTGACTCCAGTCCCCATGGTCAACTCTTAGCTTCTGTCCGAAGTGGCCTAGCAAGCCACTCAGTTTAAGAAGGCCCACCACCAACTATTTACAATCTGCAGGGGCACCAACTATTTACAATCTACATTAATGACTTGGATGAAGGGACCGAGTGTAATGTAGCCAAGTTTGCGGATGATACAAAGATGGGTGGGAAAGCAAGTGGTGCAGAGGACTCAAAGAATCTGCAAAGGGATATAGACAGGCTAAGTGAGTGGGCAAACATTTGGCAGATGGAGTATAATGTGGGAAAGTGCGAGGTTATACACTTTGGGCAGGAAAAATAAAAAAGCAAACTATTATTTAAATGGAGAGAGATTACAAAACGCTACAGTTCAGAGGGACCTGGGGGTCCTTGTGCATGAAACACAAAAAGTTAGCATGCAGGTAGAGCAAGTAATCAAAAAGGCAAATGGAATGTTGACCTTTATTTCAAGGGGGTTGGAGTATAAAAGCAGGGAAGTCCTGCTACAACTGTACAAGGTATTGGTGAGACCACACCTTGAGTACTGCGTACAGTTTTGGTCTCCTTATTTAAGGAAGGATAGACTTGCATTGGAGGTAGTTCAGAGACGATTCACTAGGTTAATTCCTGAGATGAGGGGTTTGACTTATGAGGAAAGGTTGAGCAGGCTGGGCCTATACACATTGGAATTTAGAAGAATGAGAGGTGATCTTATCGAAACATATAAGATACTGAGGGGGCTCAACAGGGTAGGTGCAGAGAGGATGTTTCCCCTCATGGGGAAATCTAGAACTCGGGGCACAGTCTCAGAATAAAGGGTCGCCCTTTTAGAACTGAGATGAGGAGGAACTTCTTCTCTCAGAGGGTCGTAAATCTGTGGAATTCTCGGCCCCAGAGAGCCGTGGAGGCTGGGTCATTAAATACATTTAAGGTGGAGATAGACAGATTTTTGCAAGATAAGGGAATGAAGGGTTATGGGGAGCGGGCGGGAAAGTGGCTTTGAGCCCAAGGTCAGCCATGGCCTATTCCTGCTCCTATTTCTTATGTTCTTATGATCACCACCTTCTCGGGGCAACTAAGGATGGGCAATAAATGCCTGCCTTGTCAGTGACGCACGCACTCCGAGAATTCTTTTTTTTTTTAAAACCACTGCGCCCAGGAGATTCAATATTCTTGGGTGCAGGAACCGGGGAATCTGATCCTCTGTTTGTTTTCTGACAATTTTCTCTCCCCTCCCTTCCTCTCCTGAAGGTCCTGACTGGATACTGGTGGGAGACAGGTGACGGACAGCCTCTAACCGAAGCGCCCATTCTTCGCGGGTGAGCCTTGCGTCGAAGGGCCATTGGGCGAGGCTTTGCTCTTGGGTAATCCGCCTAGCAGGACGGCATTGAGGGTCCCTGAATCAACCCTATGGCCTCCAACCTGCGCGCTATTCTAGTGAGGCTCCAGGCTGGGTGATGGAACCTTGCAAAATTGACTATTGAGGGCGATCAGGCTGTTCAACTTGATGGGCCTGATCCTACCCTTGTCCAACCAAGTGTTTCCAACAGCTAAACTTCACTGCACAGAAAATATAATCCAGTACCTTCAAATGAAGAGCAGCAGAAAGCAAAGCCAGCAAAGAATGAATGTTCAGGGGAGGCAATCGATGGTAAAGAGTATCTTCAAGCCAATTTACAAAAATATACAATGACAGCTTGCACTATGTAACGCCTTTCATGTAGAAAAATGTCCCAAGGTGCTTCATAGAGGTATATGGAGGTGGAGGGGGGCGTGGTCGGGGGATGAAGAAAAGGATGCCAATCCAAAGAAGGAAACCTCAGGAAAGGTGACCAAAAACCATGGTCAAAGAGTTGAGAAGCAAAGGAGGAGAGTGAGGCCGATGGGTTTCGGGATGGAATTCCAGAGCGAGGGGCCTAGGTGGCTGAAGGCACGGCCACCAAGGATGGGTGAAGGGAGAGGGAAGTGCAAGAGACTGGAATGAGAGAAACCGTCAGTACGGGTGGGAGGGAGAGTTGTAGAACCCTTTATTTATATCATTCATTCTTTGGATGTGGCTGTCGCTGGCAAGACTGGGATTTATTGCCCATCCCTAGTTGCCCTGAGAAGGTGGTGGTTGGGCCTTCTTTTAGGATGCGACTGAGTGGCTTGCCAGGCCACCTCAGAGGGCAGTTAAGAGTAAACCAAGTTGGTGCGGGACTGCAGTCACATATCGGCCAGACCGGGCAAGGACGGTAGGTTTAATTCTGTGAAGAACATTAGTGAACCAACTGGATTTCTAACGACAATCTGGCAGCTTAATGGCCACTTTTACTGTTACCAGCTTATTCAATTCCAGTTTATTTTCTTAGACAAAATTCAAATTCTGAAATAGCCATGGTAGGATTTGTGGTGGTTCTTCTCTGGATTACTAGTCCAGCAACATAACCACGATGCTATAATATCCCAACAGTAATAACTGCAAGTTTTATATGGTGCCCGTTAATGAGACACTGACCCTTAATAGAAGAGAGCTGAGATAGTCTATCAAACAGTGCGAAAGATGATGGTTTGTCTTTCTCACGACTACCAGTTTATGGTTCCATGGGAGCCAGAAACCATCCTATACCTAACTTAAGTGACCTTTGTGCAACTGTGCGCCTAAATACATAGGGGCAGATTTGCCTCTTCACCGCCCGGGTGTCTGAGCTTGGTGGAGTGGCAGCCCTTATTGCAAATTCAGGTACAAACCGTTCATGATTCTCCTCCATCTGTTAATGCTGGCATTCTGCATGACTGTGGATCGAGGGTGCAACTGAGACCTATCGCGGATCGCATCCCCACTCACGGTCCGCTCACTGTTTCAATAGGATTTTTAAAAATTCATTCTCGGGATGTGGGCGTCGCTGTCAAGGTGGGCATTTATTGCCCACCCCTAGTTGCCCTTGAGCAGGTGGTGGTGAGCGGCCTTCTTGAACCGCTGCAGTCCGTGTGGTGAAGGTGCCCCCACAGCGTTGTTAGGGAGGGAGTCCCAGGATTTTGACTCAGCGACGATGAAGGAACGGCCGATTATATTTCCAAGTCAGGATGGTGTGTGACTTGGAGGGGAACTTGGAGGTGGTGGTGTTCCCATGCGCCTGCTGCCCTTGTCCTTCTAGGTGGAAGAGGTCACGGGTTTGAGAGGTGCTGCCGAAGAAGCCTTGGCGAGTTGCTGCAGTGCGTCTTGTAGAGCGTACACACTGCAGCCACGGTGCGCCGGTGGTGGAGGGAGTGGAGGTTTGCTGGTGGATGGGGTGTGGAGCAAGCAGACTGCCTTGCCCTGGATGGATATTCCCATGCGGTGCCTGCTATCTGTGGCATGCACTGTACGGGTTAAGTCGCAATCATTTGGGACTGGCCCTACCACAGGCACACACACTCAATATTCAAAACCATTAAGCACAGCTACAAGAAAACAGATAAAAATACAATTCACAATTGAGGTGAAATTGAGAAACAGCCTTGTGGGCTTAATTAAGAAAAGACAGTGCTTTGATGCAGTGTTCCTTTTACCTAGAGTGTTTCTGTAGCTGAGATGAAGCTTATAGTTAAAGCATGAACGTTGTAATTGAAAGGACTCCCATTCCCAGATTAGACATTACCATATTAAACTTCAGAAATAGGCACTATCTCCTTCTGTTAGTCTGTAATGCCCTATGTTATTGCGAATGCATTGAATTACATGAACCTTCTCCTCAGCTGCATAAACCTAGTGAGCTGTGCAGACCTCGAGTGGAGTCTAACCCTTTGAATTAATTCTGACATTATTTTTAGATGGAAATTAATAGGAGCTGATTAAGGCTGGAGCTGGGAGAGGCGCCAAATCCAGCCGCAAATGGAGAGCAGGTTCTTCATTCAGATTGCACGCACGCTTCACTGTGTCTCTGCAATAATGCGCGAGTGCTTCGGTGTGTACGCGCACTTGGCCTGGCAGGGAAGGTCACTTCGTGGTCTTGCACTGAGCCATAAAGGCCATCTGGTCCCACGTGTGACTCTTGCTTTGTGCTGAGTTGGCGGTTGCGGCTCGACCAGTTTTCCTCAGCTGCTGTAGGTTAGATAGAGCAAAACTAAGGTCCTGATTGCCATCTGCTGTTGGAAGTGCACAAGTGTGGAGGTTGAGACTCAGCTGTGACGCCTTAGGTGTCAGCCGTGGCTCAGTGGGGGCGGGGGGTCCACCCTCGCCTCTGAGTCAGAGGGTTGTGAGGTTCAAGCCCCACCCCAGAGACTTGAGCACCAAATTCAGGCTGACACTCCCAGAGCAGTGCTGAGGGAGGGAGTGCTGCACTGCCTGAGGTACCGTCTTTCGGATGAGACGTTAAACCGAGGCCCCGTCTGCTCTCGCTAGCGGGCGTAAAAGATCCCATGGCCACTATTTCAAAGAAGAGATGGGGAGTTCTCCCCGGTGTCCTGGCCAATATTTATCCCTCAGCCAACTTCACTAAAGCAGATTATCTGGTCATTATCACATTGCTGCTTGTGGAGCTTGCTGTGCACAAATTGGTTGCCGCGTTTCCTACATTACAACAGTGACTACACTTCAAAAGAACTTCTCTGGCTGTAAAGCACTTTAGAGACATAAAAACATAGAAAAATAGGAGCGGGAGTAGGCCATTCGGCCCTTCGAGCCTGCTCCGCCATTCAATACTGATCCTCTATCTCAATACCATACTCCTGCTCTCTCCCCATACCCCTTTAAGACGTCCTGAGGTTGTGAAAAGCGCTGTATAAATAGAAGTTAGTTCTTTCTTTCCTTTCAAGGTGATACAGCTTGCTCACCCTCTCTAGGCTCATTATGACGAATGGCGACTTGGGTGGTGGACAAGATGGCTATCCGCTCATGTGGAACCTGTACCTCAATAATTGGCTGCACCATCAGTGGAGGAACACGGATTGGATGAACAGGAAAGAAAGACCGGGCTCCTGATGGAGGAAAATTTAGAGGGTGGCTGGACACAAATGGCGGTGTGCAAGTCAGTGGTATCTTGGCTCAAGCCCTGCTCCAGGATTGGAGAGCATCATAGAAACATAGAAACATAGAATCTAGGTGCAGGAGTAGGCCATTCGGCCCGTCGAGCCTGCCCCACCATTCAATACGATCATGGCTGATCATCCAAATCCAGTACCCTAGCCCTACACTTTAGCAGTGCTTTCTATGGAGGTGCCACCTTTCAGAGACGACTTTAAACCAAGGTCCTTATGTGGCTGTTGGCACAGATGGAAAAGATCCCATGGCACTATTTGAACAGCGGGGGGGGAGTTCTCCTCGGGTCCTGGCCAACATTTATCTCGCTGCCAACCCAGTCATCCGATTGGTGGGATCTTGCTGCGTGCAAATTGACCGCTGCATTAGCCGCGTCACGACAGTAACGGCACTTCAAAATTAATGTAATTGTAAAGTGCATTGGGATGCCCCTTGAGGCTAACATATAAATGCAGATTCTTGCCAATGTGCCAACAATGGGTTCAGTGCAGCATTAGCACAGGCCAGAAAGAGGTCTGCCGGATTCAAATTGTGACGTTAAAAAAGGGAATTTGAAAAGGAAACATATGCAGGGCTATGGAGAAAGAGCGGCGGGAGTGGGACTAATTGGAGAGCTCGTTTAAAGCTGCGATGGGCCAAATGGCCTCCTTCTGTACTGTACGATTCCCTCTGGATGTCCGGTTTTATTCTCAGTACACTTCTTTGTAGTGGTTTGGCACAACTGAGTGGCTTGCTAGGCCTTTTCAGAGGGCAGTTAAGAGTCAACCACATTGCCGTGAGTCTGGAGTCACATATTGGTAGGATGGCCATATTTTCTAAACCGAATCTGGGGACGCACAGGGTGGGAGCACAGCAACGTATGTAGCGTAACACTATTGAAGCACATTCAGATACGCCCCAGAGATGCCCGTCTCCCGATCTCCCTTCCCCCCCCGGCGCCATGCCCCGATCTCCCACCCACCCACGACACCCCCCCCACCCCCGCCACTCCCAATCCCCCACTGCAGTGAAGTTTTTAGAACGTTCAGCTATTACACCAGTTTTACCCCAAGACCTGCAGTAAAGGGACAGTGAATGAGCACGCCCAGGAAACTTGTGTGCAACTCCCGACACAGAGAAATTAAAAGTTCGGGTAAGCATTTCGTGAACTGGGGACTCAGTTTGCCCAGGGACGCAGTACCTGATCCGGGGACTGTCTGTGGAAAATGGGGACGCATATAGTCCAGGAAATTTCCTTTCTTAAAGAACATTAATGAATCAGATGGATTTTTACAACAATCCGATAGTTTCCCAGTCACCATTACTGATGCTAGCTTTTTATTCCAGATTTATTTAATTAACGGAATTCAAATTCCCCAGCTGCCGTGGTGGGATTTGAACTCGTGTCTTGTGCTTGGATCATTAAGTCCAGGCCTGTAAGTTAGCATTCCTAACCCAGTAACAGAACCACTATGCTACCGTGCCCGATCTGGAATGTAACATTGCAAACACGACGGGATGATTTCCGCCTATTGCTTTGCGTTGACAATTCTGCAAACACATTCTCACCAGTAATGGCTAACGTAGGAAACCTTCCTGCGGTGCTTGTGGTATCGCTGACCCCGAGTGACCAGAAGGAATCTTCCTGCTGTGTTTGCCGCCCTCCACCATCAGGCAAAAGTAAACAAATAAAAATACATTAATGGGCCAGAAATTCGGCTCTTGTCGGGTGAGTACGCGCTGTGTACTCACCCATAAGGCCACCTGAAGTGCCGGTTTCCTGCATGCACTGCGCATGCGCGGGAAACCGGAACTTCCGTTCCCCTGAAGGGAGGGGTTCAGAGGTCGAACGCGTGCGCGGGAGAGGCTGCGCGCACGCAGCGAACTTCGTTTTTTTTTCAGGTTTCTCCGTGAGGGTAAGTATGGAGAAGCTGTGCTTTTAAAAAGGAGGCGCAAGGCCTGTTTTTAACAAGGTAAGTGGTTAATTAATTACAATTTAAACATTATTTCAACAGGTTTATCTTTTTTACATACTTTAAAGAAAGGTAAGTTTATTTTTAGCACCGTTAAAAAGTTTAATTAATTTTTTCAAAAATTTAAATTTTTGTTTAAAGTAGTTAATTTATGTAATTTATAGTTATTTTTAAAATGTGATGGTTTTTTAAAAATGTATTTGACGTTTAAGTTTGGTTTTGGGGCCGATCTCTATTCATAGATTTTGACAGGTCCTCCTGTCAAATCTATGAATGGAGATTCCCTGCTCCGATTGGCTCTCCATGGCCCACGGGATCCCAGGGGACGCTTCGAACTAACTGCACCCCTGGGATACGCGAGCACTGCGCGCCGGCAGCTGCAGGAGGCCCAGGAGCCGAAGTCCTCGTGGGCCCAAAGCACAACGGCAGGCACGGTATGTAAGTACGCGCGCGATCCTTGCACCCGCGGGAAGCCGGAGAGCCGAATTTCTGGCCCATTATTTATAACAATGCTCTTTTATTGTAGATTCTGATGCTCTTGACAGTTCAGCAACCTCTGAATAACACCTAAGGGAGCGGCAAGTGTTGCATCAACCCCTTATCGCCAGCCTCCGCTCTTTTTTTATTCATTTATGGGATGTGGGCGTCGCTGGCAAAGCCAGCATTTATTGCCCATCCCCAATTGCCCTTGAGAAGGTGGTGGTGAGCCGCCTTCTTGAACCGCTGCAGTCCGTGTGGTGAAGGTACTCCCACAGCGCTGTTAGGGAGTACCCATGAAGGACGATGAAGGAACGGCTGATATACTTCCAAGTCAGGAGGGGAACTTGGAGGTGGTGGTGTTCCCATGCGCCTGCTGCCCTTGTCCTTCTAGGTGGAAGAGGTCGCGGGTTTGGGAGGTGCTGCCGAAGAAGCCTTGGCGAGTTGCTGCAGTGCATCTTGTAGATGGTACACACTGCAGCCACGGTGCGCCGGTGGTGGAGGGAGTGAATGTTTAAGGTGGTGGATGGGGTGCCAATCCTGCCTCAGCCCATCTGCTGCTGAAACCCCCCATCTGTGCCTTTGTTACCTCCAGACTCGGACTATTCCAATGCTCTTATGGCCGGCTTCCCAGCCTGCATTCTCCATAAACTGCAGCTCATCCAAACCTCTGCTGCCCGTATCCTGACTCACATCAGGTGCCGTTCACCCATCACCCCTGTGCTCGCTGACCTATATTGGCTCCCGGTCTGACAATGTCTTGAATTTAAAATCCTCATTCTTGTTTTCAAATCCCTCCTTAACTCTGTAGCATCCTCCAGCCTTACAACCCTCTGAGATCTAAGCACTCCTCCAATTCTGGCCTCTTGCACATCCCCAATTTTGATTTGCCCCACCATTGGTGGCCGTGCCTTCAGCTGCCGAGGCCCTAAGCTCTGGAATTCCCTCCCTAAACCTCTCCTCCTTTACCTCTTGCTCCACCTTTAAGACGCTCCTTCAGACCGACCTCTTTGACCAAGCTTTTGGTCACCTGTCCTCATACCTCCTTCGGTGAGTCGGTGTCAAACTTTATTTGAGAACTCTCCTGTGAAGCGCCTTGGGACGTTTTACTACATTAAAGACGCTATATAAATGCAAGTTGTTATCATGATCTCTGTGACTGTGTGGTACACGTGATGCTAGCGTTTTGCTAGATTCAAATACAGATTGGCAGCATCCCACAGGCAAGATATGAAATCCTGTCTCTTTCAATCCCTTTGAACAGAAGTACTTCTCAAGGAGATCGAGGTCCTTCTGGCTTCTGTTTACCATCTGCCATCTGCTGATGATTCAATTTCACCTTCCATTCAAATACCATCAGCAGAATTTAATCTAGATTGGATGCGCCACGTGATTGGCACATCAATTGCTATCATGAGGATTAACTAAGAAGCAAAGGATAAAGAATAGAGCGTCACGGCCAAAACCATCGCTCTCCTTTGCAGTTGCTAATGGCCTCTCTCAAGCTACTTTGCTCTCCAACTTGAGGCGATGCCGATTTGGAGCCTGCCTTGACTGACTCCTCCTGATCACCTGAAAGCATTTCCTGAGCAGCAGCTGGCGGGTTTGACCCGACCGCATCCTGCCAACTTCTGATTGGTAATCTTAAACGGATTGTGATATTGGCAGCTTGAACAGGCCAATTGGAACAGATTCAAACAGAGAGCTGTCACCTTGGTTAGTTTGCCCGTCCACCGTTCGAGAAATATACAAGTGTACCTCAGGGTTCATTGCAAGGAGTTAGTGCTGCCACAGCAGCTGTGTTCACACCAGGAACAAGGAGGAGGCCATTTCGAGCCTGTTCCGCCATTCAATTAGATCATGACTCTATGGGTGATTTGATTGAGGTGTACAAGATTATGACGAGGTTTGGATAGGCTAGACGGGGAAAGGTCGTTCCCACTAGTTGATGGTACAAGGACTAGGGGACACAGATTTCAGGTTTTGGTCAAGAGATACAGGGGGATGTGAGGGAAAACGTTTTTACGCAGCGAGTGGTGATGACCTGGATCTCGCTGCCGACGGAAGTGGTAGAAGCGGAGACACTCAATGTTTTTAAGGGGAGACTGGATAGGCACTTGAGGGAAATAAACTTGCAGGGCTACGGGGACAGAGCGGGGGAATGGGACTGACTGGATTGCTCTACAGAGAGCCGGCACGGACTCGACGGGCCGAATGGTCTCCTTCTGTGCCATATGACTCGATGACTGATCTGTACCTCAACTCCATCTACCCGCTTTGGCTCCATATCCCTTAATAGCCTTGCCTAACATAAATCTATCAATCTCAGTTTTGTAATTTTCAATTGACCCCCGGCCTCAGCAGCTTTTTGTGGGAGAGAGTTCCAGATTCCCACCACCCTTTGTGTGAAGAAGTGCTTCCTGACATCACCACTGAACGGCCTGGCTCTAATTTTAAGGTTCTGCTCCCTTGTTCTAGACTCCCCCCACCAGAGGAAATAGTTTCTCTCGATCTACCCTCTCAAATCCTTCAATCATCTTAAACACCTCGATTGGATCACCCCTTAATCTTCAGTACTCGAGGGAATAGAAGCCTAGTCCTGTGCAGCCTGTCCTCACAACTTAACCCTTTTAGCCCCCGGTATCATTCTGGTGAATCTGTGCTGCACCCCGTCATCTTTGGGGGGCTGCAGCGCACTACTTTTGGGGTGAGCCTCAGTCACCAGCTGCACGGATAGGAATCTGAGGAAGCACTGCACATGATCTTTTTGTCAATTTAAAATTAATTAACTTGGAAAACCAGCCCTGATAATCTAAAAAAAAAGACTTGTGTTTCTATAGCGCCTTTCATGACCTCAGAACGCCCAAAGCATTTACAGCCAATAGAAGGGCTTTTGAAATGTAGTCACTGTTGTGATGCAAGAAACGTGGCAGCCAATTTGCGCACAGCAAGCTCCCACAAACAGCAATGTGTGAATGACCAGATAATCGGCTTTTAGGTGTTAGTTGAGGGATAAATATTGGCCAGGACACCGGGAAGAACTGCCCTGTTCTTCTTCAAAATAGTGCCATTTGATCTTTTACGTCCACCTGAGAGAGCAGGCGGGGCCTCGGTTTAACATCTCATCCGAAAGACGGCACCTCTGACAGTGCAGCACTCCCTCAGTACCGCACCCAGTACAGCCTAGATTTGTGCTCAAGTCCCATGGAGTGGGGCTTGAACCCACAACCTGACTCAGAGTCGAAAGAGAGTGCTACCGACTGAGCCACGCACCTAATCTTTAGCATCCCTACATGCTTTCCCTCACCCGTTCAACCACTGCTTTTAAATATAGACTTCATCGCACAGTTTCATTCCCTGACTCCTGTCCTAGGATCCCAAAACTGCAGAAGACGCCCCCCCCCTACCCCACTCTCTCAGATTTTTGAAACCCAAGGTTAAATTTGAAATACATCGTAGACATTTTGAAAGTCTTTTTTTGAACTGAAGCATAGAAGATAGGAGCAGGAGTAGGCCATTCGGCCCCTCGAGCCTGCTCCGCCATTCAATGCGATCATGGCTGATCATCTAAACTCAGTACCCTGTCCCTGCTTTCTCCCCATATCCCTTGATCCCTTTAGCCTTAAGAAATATATCTAACTCCTTCTTGAATTTATTTAATGAATTGGCCTCCACTGCCTTCTGTGGTAGAGAATTCCACAGGTTCACCACTCTCTGGGTGAAGAAATTCCTCCTCATCTGAGGAACCAAAGAGAAAAAACGCCAAGCCCCACTGTGCAGGTCACCACCGAGGATGAAAAGAGTGAAAGAGAAGACAAGGTAACTCAGGAAGCATTGATTAAGTGACATCAAGCTTGGCTTTTAAAGGCCGAAGGTTATAGTGGGTGGGGAAGACTGAGGATGATGAGGCATTCCACCATTTTGAGGTATTGGGAAAGGATGAATAGGAGACTGAGCCTTAATAGAAAGCAAGACTTGCATTTCTATAGCGCCTTTCACGACCACCGGACGTCCCAAACTGCTTTACAGCCAATGAAGAACTCTTTGAAATGTAGTCACTGTTATAATTTTTTTTTTTTTAATTTGTTTTATGTGATGTGGGCGTCGCTGGCAAGGCCAGCATTTATTGCCCATCCCTAATTGCCCTTGAGAAGGTGGTGCTGAGCTGCCTTCTTGAACCGCTGCAGTCCGTGTGGTGAAGGTGCTCCCACAGCGCTGTTAGGGAGGGAGTTCCAGGATTTTGACCCAGAGACGATGAAGGATCGGCGATATACTTCCAAGTCAGGATGGTGTGTGACTTGGAGGGGAACTTGGAGGTGGTAGTGTTCCCATGCATCTGCTGCCCTTGTCCTTCTAGGGGGAAGAGGTCGCGGGTTTGGGAGGTGCTGCCGAAGAAGCCTTGGCGAGTTGCTGCAGTGCATCTTGTAGATGGTACACACTGCAGCCACGGTACGTCGGTGGTGGAGGGAGTGAATGTTTAAGGTGGTAGATGGGGTGCCAATCAAGCGGGCTGCTTTGTCCTGGATGTTGTCGAGCTTCTTGAGTGTTGTTGGAGCTGCACTCATCCAGACAATTGGAGAGTATTCATCACACTCCTTACTTGTGCCTTGTAGATGGTAGAAAGGCTTTGGGGAGTCAGGAGATGAGACACTCGCCGCAGAATACCCAGCCTCTGACCTGCTCTTGTTGCCACAGTATTTATGTGGCTGGTCCAGTTAAGTTTCTGGTCAATGGTAACCCCCAGGATGTTGATGGTGGGGGATTCGGCGATGGTAATGCATTGAATGTCATGGGGCAGTGGATAGACTCTCGCTTGTTGGAGATAGTCATTGCCTGGCACTTCTGTGGCGCGAATGTTACCTGCCACTTATCAGCCCAAGCCTAAACGTCGTCCAGGTCTTGTTGCATGCGGGCATGGACTGCTTCATTATCTGAGGAGTTGTGAATGGCACTGAACACTGTGCAGTCATCAGTGAACATCCCCATTTCTGACCTTATGTTGGAGGGAAGGTAATTGATGAAGCAGCTGAAGATGGTTGGGCCTAGGACACTGCCCTGAGGAACTCCTCCAGAGATGTCCTGGGGCTGTGATGATTGACCTTCAATCACCACAACCATCTTCCTTTGTGCTAGGTATGACTCCAGCCAGTGGAGAGTTTTCCCCCCCGCTTCCCATTGACTTCAGTTTTACTAGGGCTCCTTGATGCCACACTCGGTCAAATGCTGCCTTGATGTCAAGGGCAGTCACTCTTACCTCACCTCTGAAATTCAGCTCCTTTGTCCATGTTTGGACCAATGCTGTAATGAGGTCAGGAGCTGAGTGGTCTTGGCGGAACCCAAATTGGGCATCAGTGAGCAGGCTATTGGTGAGTAAGTGCCGCTTGATAGCACTGTCGATGACACCTTCCATCACTTTACTGATGATTGAGAGTAGACTGATGGGGCGGTAATTGGCTGGATTGGATTTGTCCTGCCTTTTGTGAACAGGACATACCTGGGCAGTTTTCCACATTGTCGGATAGATGCCAGTGTTGTAGCTGTACTGGAACAGCTTGGCTAGAGGTGCAGCTAGTTCTGGAGCACAAGTCTTCAGCACAATAGCCGGGATGTTGTCAGGGCCCATAATAGCCTTTGCTGTATCTAGTGCGCTCAGCCTGTTTCTTGATATCACATGGAGTGAATCGAATTGGCTGAAGACTGGCTTCTGTGATGGTGGGGACCTCAGGAGGAGGCCGATATGGATCATCCACTCGGCACTTCTGGCTGAAGTTGGTTGCAAACGCTTCAGCCTTGTCTTCTGCACTCACGTGCCGGGCTCCACCATCATTGAGGATGGGGATGTTCATGGAGCATCCACCTCTCGTTAATTGTTTAATGGTCCACCACCATTCACGACTGGAAACACGGCAGCCAAATTGCGCACAGCAAGCTCCCACAAACAGCAATGTGATAATGACCAGATAATCCGTTTTAGTGATGTTGATTGAGGGGTAAATATTGGCCAGGACACCGGGGATAACTCCCCTGCTCTTTTTCGAAATAGTGCCGTGGGATCTTTTACATCCATCTGAGAGGGCAGACGGGGCCCTCGGTTTAACATTTCATCAGAAAGACGGCACCTCCGACAGTGCGGCACTCCCTCAGCACTGCAGAGTGTCAGCCTTGATTATGTGCTCAAATCTCTGGAGTGGGACTATGAACCCACAACTTCTGACTCAGAGGCGAGGGGGGCTACCCCCTGAGCCACTGACTGGCAAATATACTATCAACAGTGAGGATGTAGGGAGACGGAGGAGTAGGTACAAAGGACTTGCATTTCTCCAGCGTCTTTCACCACCTCAGGACGTCACAAATCGCTTTACAACCAATGAAGAACTTGTGAAGTGTAGTAATGTCGGTAAATTTGCAAACAAGGCCCCACAAACAATCATATGACAATGACCAGATAATCTGGTTTATTGATATCGGTTGAGGGATAAATATTAGACAGGACACCAGGTAGATCTCCAGTGATCTTCTTCAAAATAGTGCCGTGGGATCTTTTATGTCCATCTGAGAGCCTCTTTGAAACATCTCATCTGAGATTCTGACAGTGCAGCACTCCCTCACTACTAGCACTCGGGGTGTTAGCCTGGATTATGGGTATAAGGGCTTGATTTTCAATGACCCGTGGAGTCGGGTTTGGAGGCGTGTGGGGGGTTAAAGTTGCAGATTCGGGGGTCCCGACCCCCATCCCGACTCCATCCGCCTCCACGCAATTTTGACAAAATCGGTCGCAGAGTTCCCGACTCCGTCCCGCCTCCAAGAGGCGGGAGAGGCCATTAAAGCCCTTAACAAGCCCTAAATTGGCTCTGTAATGCCATTTTGAAACGTTTTAGCTAGTTTAAGCCTTTTCCGACGTGAAGTACGCCTGATATGAAACACTCCAGTGAAACCTGGCGGGAGCACAAGTGGATAGCTGACTATCAGCTGCAGGTCCACTATTACAACGGAGATGTGATGAAGGTAGTAGTATTAGGTCTGAAAGTCGCCTCTGATGCTGCTGCATTGAATGTCTTCAGAGACTGCCTGGCCTTGCTGTGAGAGGCCCTGGATGGAAAAAAAAATTCATTCTCTCTCTGCTCATTTTGCATCCAGGTCCACTCACAGCAAAAGCCAGGCAGGTCCACTCACAGCAAAGGCCGGGCAGTCTCTGAGACCAGGCAGTCAGTCTCTGACCTGCAATGATGACATCATCAGAGGCGACTTTCAGACTGAAACCACTAATTGGTTCATGGGCTCCCACATGCTGGAACTCAATTGCCCAATTAAGTGAAAATTGCATCATTCATCCACATTAATCTGAAGTCGGGGGGGGGGCAACACTAAATGTGGGTAACACGACCCCAACCCGACCCCAAGACAAAATCCAGCCCTAAGTCTTTGGAGTAGAATTTGAACCTTCTGACCCAGAGGCGAGAGTGCTACCCACTGGAGCCACAGCTGACACGGTAGAGGACAGCATACTCGCAGCTTAGGAGGAGCAAGAAACGTCAAATCCAGCTATCACCATCATGATAAAGCACTGAGGCAAACAAGTTCATCATGGAGAGAGAGAGAGACGGGGGGGGGTGGGAGAGGCTAGAGGCGAAAGAGGGGCCTTTGCTGTGCGGAGAGCTGTGTAAACATAACATAGCATTTAAGCATGGGCTTCATTCAAAATGATCACCATTGGCTTCATTAATCTGTTAATTGCTCCAGCACACAGATCACTCATTACTCACCATAGTCCTCTGCGAATAACTGCAGCTCCTTATTACACCATTATTGTGTCATCAGTGTGCCCTTTACTGCATTGATTGAAGTAATGGCCTGATTATATAGATGTAGCCACTTAAATGATAATTGAAAGAATCTGTTGAATACTTGCTGTTGAGACGTTCAGACTCAGCCAGAGTCACTCCCAAAATGTTCTCTGTTACCTCAGGTGCACATACCTTGGGCGTCGCTGGGTTATTGGCCACCTCTCGTTACCCTGAGAAGGTGGTGGGCCTTTTTACATTTACAAGCCAGCTTGGCTCAAGTTGGTAGTACAGTCACCTCTGCATTAGGAAGTCGTGGGCTCAAGCCCCATTCTGGGAACTGTGTTTGTCGATGCTTTCTTTCAGAAGAGATGTTAAACTCAGGCCTCACCCGCCTGTTCAGATGGACATAACAGACCCCATGGCTCTCTTTGAAGAAAAGCAATAATTACTCTTCAATTGCCAACATCAAAACTGATGTTTATGGGAGCTTGCTGTGCATAAATTAGCTGCTGTGTTCATCTATATATAAGTTGACTGCAAAGTACTTTGGGAGATCCTGAGGATGTGAAAGGTGCTACATAGAATAGAATCATACAGCACAGAAGGAGGCCATTCGGCCCATCGTGCCTGTGCCGGCTCTTTGAAAGAGCTCTCCAATTAGTCCCGCTCCCCCCGCTCTTTAACCATAACCCTGCAAATTTCTTCTTTTCAAGTATTTATCCAATTCCCCTTTTGAAAGTTACTATTGAATCTGCTTCCACCGCCCTTTCAGGCAGCGCGTTCCCGATCACAACAATTCGTAAATAAACTTCTCCTCATTTCCCCCCTGGATTTTTTTGCCAATTATCTTAAATCTCTGTCCTCTGGTTACTGACCCTCCTGCCAATGGAAACAGTTTCTCCTTATTTATTCTATCAAAATCCCTCCGAATTTTGAACATATCTATCAAATCTCCATTAACCTTCTCTGCTCCCAGGAGAACAATCTCAGCTTCTCCGGTCTGTCGACGTAACTGAAGCCCTTCATCCCTATAAATGCAAGCTCTAGGTCTCCTTTCTTTAACACCCACAGAATAAAATGTTCTGGTTGCTTAGATTGAGACCACAGTTGAAAAAGGGAAGACCAAGTGAACCAGGTGAGAAGTGTCTTGGTGATGCCAAGAGGAAGAGAAGACTGGGGCAGGCAGGGATTTTCAAATTGATTGATCTTCCTGCACCTTACTGAGTTGAAAGAATGGGCAATACCAATGCAGGGAAATGGACTCGACATGAACATGTAGATACAGGGCAGTCCCCTATTATTCATTGTGCCAGATCCCTCCGATATATCATACACAACAATCAACCCTGGCCAGTAGACCGAAGTCCTTCTGTCCTGTCCTGAGTGTGCTAACTCCTGGCTGAGATGGAGGTTCCGCTTGAGCCAGTAGATCTTTGGTGCATTGTCCAAGTGGCTATTCTCCATGTGTGTGCCTAGTCGGCAGGCAATACATGTGGCGGGGGGGGGGGCATCAGAGCCGAGTGTGGTCCTGTGCTAACCCAACATCCAATCACTTTCCAAGGAGGGTGCACTGAACAGTGATCGGGAGCAGGAATCCTGCACCGCTCCCAGTTCCCAGCCCAAGGACGCTGACGGCAGGTGTCCCACCCCTGTTGTAGCCCCAGATGGGCTCAGCTAACTCAGGACAGTCCAGGGAATGGATCCGGGAACCTTCTGGCCTATGTATCTCAAATACTCAACCTCGGCAAAACTGTATCCTGGCACAGGGAGAAAATGAGCGAAAGCTGGAAGGGATAAAACTAAAAACAAAGAAATAAAGAGGAACTTGAGAAATGTAAACAGAGAGCAAATTCGCCCAGTCGTGAACCGTTTGAATGAGGGGGCTGGATAGTTTGACACTCAACCATCATCTGGGGCCACTCGTCTTCCCATCACATGCTGTGCTGGCGGTGAACTTAATGTTCAAGTTTGCTTGTAGCTCATTAAGTACAAATTTATTCCTAATTGCCCGTCCATTAACTATTGTCATCTCCAATCTCTCTCCCATTAGGTGTTAATGGGCACTGTGCAGTACTCTCGGCTGACAGAGATGAAGACCATCAAGTCAATTGGAGCTATTGGCGTTGACACTCCACTGGTCACAGTATGGCCGTGAGGCACAGCAAAGAGGCAACATCTCAAACCCTCTGCAGCTAAACTCAAAAGTCTAAACTGCTTGAATGCTGTCCCTAGCTTGGGTGACCCAATTGTTGGACTTTGATCTGGACTGTGTGGTTTGAGAGGCATGACTGCTCAGTAATCTTAGAATCATACAATGGTTACAGCACAGAAGGAGGCCCTTTGGCCCATCGAGCCCGTGCCGGCTCTCTACAGGAGCACTTCAGCTAGTCCCACTCCCCCGCCCTTTCCCCGTAGCCCTGAATTTTTTTTTCCTTCAGGTACTTATCCAACTCCCTTTTGAAAGCCACGATTGAATCTGCCTCCACCACCCTCTCAGGCAGTGCATTTCAGATCATAACCACTCGCTGTGTAAAAAAGTTTTTCCTCATGTCGCCTTTGGATCTTCTGCCAATCACCTTAAATCTGTGTCCTCTGGTTCTTGACCCTTCCGCCAATGGGAACAGTTTCTCTCTCTCTACTCTGTCCAGACCCCTCATGATTTTGAACAACTCGATCAAATCTCCTCTCAACCTTCTCTGCTCTAAGGAGAACAACCCCAGCTTCTCCAGTCTATCCACGTAACTGAAGTCCCTCATCCCTGGAACCATTCTCGTAAATCTTTTCTGCACCCTCTCTAAGGCCTTCACATCCTTCCTAAAGAGCGGTGCCCAGAATCATAAAATCATACCACACGGACTGCAGCGGTTCAAGAAGGCAGCTCACCACCACCTTCTCAAGGGCAATTAAGGAAGAGCAATAAATGCTGGCCTTGCCAGCGACGCCCACATCCCATGAATGAATTTTTTTTAAAGCACAGAAGGAGGCCATTCGGCCTATCGTGCCTGTGCCGGCTCTTTGAAAGAGCTCTCCAATTAGTCCCACTCCCCTCTGCTCTTTCCCCGTAGCCCTGTAAATTTTTCCTTTTCAAGTATTTATCCAATTCCCTTTGGAAAGTTACTATTGAATCTGCTTCCAGCACCCTTTCTGGCAGCGCGTTCCAGATCACAACAACTCGCTGCGTTAAAAAATTCTCCTCATCTCCCCCCCTCCCCCCACCCCGGTTCTTTTGTCAATTATCTTCAATCTGTGTCCTCTGGTTACTGACCCTCCTGCCAGTGGAAATAGTTTTGCCATATTTACTCTAGCGGGAGCCCTTAAATACCTTTAATGTGACTGGTACGAAATGGCTGAAAGGATACGTTAGGTGTACCTCGTTCCTGAATGTGAAAGAGGAGCCGTTTTGTGCTCAGTAAATGGATCTGTTTCGTTGTTCGTACACATGTGAATGACCATCTCCCCGGCCTCATTTGAAAAATTCCTCCCCACCTCCCTCAGCCCTGTCTCATTTTCAAACTGGGGTTAAAGTGGGGCAGCTCTACCCGCCCACCCCTCTCCCCGCTCCCCGACAGAGCTGGGCACCCGAACATTCTGAAACAGCAAGGACAGCGTCGGGAAGCACAGTGCGGCCCTGGCAGCGTCTGAAGGAGAGAAAGACGGGTTCACGTTTTGGATTAAGCCTTTCGACAAAACCAGCAAAATCAAAAGTATGTGAGAAGGACTTTGTGTGGCGCATAAACACTGGCATGGAACAGTTGGGCCGAATGGCCTGTTTCTACACTATAAATTCGATGCATTTCCAACTTTTAAAGTCTCCTCCCTTTGAGGGCCCAATTCTGAAATGAAATGTGCTTCTGTTTATATGTGTGTTTATATATAGATATATAATATGTGTGTTGTGTGTTGACTGTTCCAACGCACTCCTGGCTGGCCTCCCACATTCCACCCTACGTAAACTTGAGGCCATCCAAAACTCGGCTGCCCGTGTCCTAACTCGCACCAAGTCCCTTTCGCCCATCACCCCTGTGCTCGCTGACCTACATTGGCTCCCGGTTAAGCAACACCTCGATTTCAAAATTCTCATCCTTGTTTTCAAATCCCTCCATGGCCTCACCCCTCCCTATCTCTGTAATCGCCTCCAGCCCCCTGAGACATCTGCACTCCTCTAATTCTGCCCTCTTGAGCATCCCTGATTATAATCGCTCAACCATTGGTGGCCGTGCCTTCTGTTGCCGAGGCCCTAAGCTCTGGAATTCCCTCCCTAAACCTCTCCACCTCGCTACCTCTCTCTCCTCCTTTAAGACGCTCCTTAAAACCTACCTCTTTGACCAAGCTTTTGGTCACCTGCCCTAATTTCTCCTTATGTGGCTCGGTGTCAAAATTTTTTGTCTTATAATAACTCCAGTGAAGCGCCTTGGGACGTTTTACTATGTTAAAGGCGCTATATAAATGCAAGTTGTTGTTGCACTGACTGTTGCTGGGATACAGATACGCAGGCACCAATACCTTGTCCAAGTGCCTGTTTCTTCAGCAAAAAGCCCAGACAGTGAATGTCAGCAGGGCAGCCTGGGTGTCGAGGGCATTCATAGCCATGGATGATATTGTCCTTGCTTGGCATCAACATAATCAACAACAACAACAACAACAACTTGCTTATTTTATATAGCGCCTTTAAAATGTCCCAGGGCGCTTCACGGGAGCGTTATCAAACAAGATTTGACACCGAGCCACATAAGGAGGTATTATTAGGACAGGTGCTTGGTCAAAGAGGTAGGTTTTAAGGAGCGTCTTAAAGGAGGAGAGAGAGGCGGAGAGGTTTGTTTCTACACTATACATTCTATGCTTTTGGTCACCTGCCCTAATTTCTCCTTATGTGGCTCGGTGTTAAATTTTTTTGCCTTAAAATACTCCTGTGAAGCGCCTTGGGACGTTTTACTACGTTAAAGGCACTATATAAATACAACTTGTTGTTGTTGTGTATATGTGCAGGCTTTCCAGTTAAAAGCTACTTCCTGGTAGTCACAAGTCCCCATCAGTCCATTGTTCAGCATTCTTTTACTGAGAGGCCACAAAGGTGTTGGGCATAGAACAGGGTGCATTCTGGGTACTCCAATGATTGAGGTCAAAGCCGATCGTTCGCCAGAGCTGAGCAAGAGGTTTCCTGCTCCTAATCCGTGCTGTCCCTGACCGGACGTGGGTTCGATTGTCGACGTTTGTTGGAAAAATGTTCCTTTTCCCCCACAGTTGTCATCCCTTCACCTTAATGAGCACAGCATCCAAACGCTAAGATATCTGTAGTACATAAAGCCCTCGAACACATTGGAGGGTGGGGGAGTGGGGAGACGGAGTCTACCGGGGGCAGGCGGGTCTCTGCGAGTGTTCCACTTCTGTCAAACGGCTTCGGAGAGAAGGAATGTGGGGCCGTGACTCTCACTTCGCCACACAGTTAACTTGTGCAGCCTTAAAGGACGTCAATGTGCCAGAAACATGGGATATTTTTTTAATGAGGTGACTGTATTGTGCATCTGTGTGATGCCTCAAGACTTTTGTGTGTGTGTGTGTGTGTATGCACTCTGAGTGGATGCCTCTGTATCAGTTTTTATTAGATGTGGAAGAAAGACTTGCATTTATATAGCACCTTTCATGACCAGCAAAGTTCTTTGCAGCCAATGAAATACTTTTTGAAGTGTAGTCACTGTTGTAATGTCGTAAACACAGCAGCCAATTTGCGCACAGCAAGCTCCCACACACAAACAGCAATGTGCTAATGACCAAATCAGCTGTTTTAGTGATGTTGAGGGATAAATATTGGCCAGGACACCGGGGAGAACTTCCCCCTGCTCTTCTTCGAAATAGTGCCGCGGGATCTTTTACATCCACCCGAGAGGGTAGACGGGGCTTCGGTTTAACGTCTCGTCTGAAAGACGGCACCTCCGACTGTGCAGCACTCCCTCGGTACTGCACTGGAGCGTCAGTCTAGGTTTATGTGCTGAAGTCCCTGGCGTGGGACTTGAGCCCACAGCCTTCTAACTCACAGGCAAGGGTGCTAACAATTGAACCATAACTGACACGCACATGTGCATCTACAATTGGAATTAGCTACCCTTGCATCATAACAAAGAGCAGACCAGCCCCCAGCAGAAGGTCCGAGATACGACAGCATCCTTCGGGGGGGAAGAAAAGGAGGAAAAACACTTCGGCTGAACTTACTGCACTGGCCCCCGTAACTTGCCTGCAGCATAGCTGCTAGTTGCAAGGATTCTGAATAGAGCAGGTTGAAGGACTCCCAGTCACAGTTCAGACACTACAAACACAGGGGCGGGGTCTATCCGCCTTTCTCCACCACATTCCCGGGCCTCTCCATTTGCCAGGTTTTCCACACTTCCCTCTCCCTCTGCTATTCTGCTGTTGCCATTTACACCTACTCCAGGCCCATCTTTTATTTCCATACTTGTCCCATTACCACCCCCCTCCCTTTTGCCTTGCACCATCATCCCTTTAGTCATTTAATCACTCCTGCCCTCTACCCTATCACAGACACAGACCTTTTGTTCTTTCCTCCACTCCCCCTATTTCCCTGACTCTGTATTTGCTGAAAAGCTGTTCACCTCTAACATCTCGCAGTTCTGATGAAAGGTCATCAACCGACAGAGGATTACATCGGATATACGGCACAGAAACAGGCCATTCGGCCCAACCAGTCCATGCCGGCGTTTATGCTCCACTCGAGCCTCCTCCCGTCTTTCCTCATCTAAATCTATCAGCGTAACCCTCTATTCCCTTCTCCCTCATATGCTTGTCCAGCCTTCCCTTAAATGCATCTCTGTTATTCGCCTCAACCACTCCCTGTGGTAGCGAGTTCCACATTCTCATCACTCTCTGGGTAAAGAGGTTTCCTCTGAGTTCCCTATTGGATTTATTAACTCTGAAACATTAACACTGTTTCTTTCTCCACAGATGCTGCCTGACCTGTTGAGACCTTTCCAGCATTTTCCAGTTTTATTTTACACACGGAATAAAGTTCAGTTCAATGAATAGAATCCGTATTATGTTTTGAAGTGCCTCGCGAGATGGAGTTTGATTGTCATGTGGAATTAATTATTATGGACAAGACACTGGCGAACTGCATTGGGTGCGAGAAAATGATCCAGTATGGTTTTCCAGCCTGTACTATATCGAGCTCAAGTCTCAAGATTGGATCCCAGCTCCTTCATCTGAAGAAGCTCCTCTAGAATTACACAGAAATTATAGCACAGAGACAGACCATTCGGTTCAACTGGCCTATGTCGGTGTTTATGCTCCACACGAGCCTCCTCCCACCCTATTGTGTCCAACCCTATCAGTATATCCTTCTGTTCCTTTCTCTCTGAAGTTCTCATCGAGCTTCCCTGAGCTATTTGTCTCAACCATCCTTGTGATAGCGATTTCCACATTCTCACCACTCTTTGGGAACAAAAATCTTTTCACACTCCTGGACATGGTTTTGTGAAAAAGCTAGTTGGACAGGTGTTGTCTCTCTCACCTCTGACTTCCAACCTCTCTTTCCATTGCAGCTTTTGTTGCTTCTCTGTATACATATTGACCTAGAAGAGTGGCCAATAATGATTAACAACTTCAAGAATGCTGACACAGCCCCCATTTGGCTGACAACTCAAGACCGTTCCTGACACGTGGAAGCAAATAGATAAAAGCTGCATTGTCCCGAGAGCTGGAGGTGGCCCCCATCCAGCCCGCCCCTCCCGATCTCCGTTAACTACTCTCAGCCCAATGACCAATGCACCCTCACACACACACTGTACCCCATCCAACTCCCCACCCTTTCACACACACTGTACCCCATCCAACTCCCCACCCTCACACACACACTGTACCCCATCCAACTCCCCACCCTCACACACACACTGTACCCCATCCAACTCCCCACCCTCACACACACACTGTACCCCATCCAACTCCCCACCCTCACACACACTGTACCCCATCCAACTCCCCACCCTCACACACACTGTACCCCATCCAACTCCCCACCCTCTCACACACACTGTACCCCATCCAACTCCCCACCCTCACACACATTGTACCCCATCCAACTCCCCACCCTCTCACACACACTGTACCCCATCCAACTCCCCACCCTTTCACACACACTGTACCCCATCCAACTCCCCACCCTCACACACACTGTACCCCATCCAACTCCCCACCCTCACACACACTGTACCCCATCCAACTCCCCACCCTCTCACACACTGTACCCCATCCAACTCCCCACCCTCACACACACACTGTACCCCATCCAACTCCCCACCCTCTCACACACTGTACCCCATCCAACTCCCCAACCTCTCACACACTGTACCCCATCCAACTCCCCACTCTCTCACACACACTGTACCCCATCCAACTCCCCACCCTTCACACACACTGTACCCCATCCAACTCCCCACCCTCACACACACACTGTACCCCATCCAACTCCCCACCCTCACACACACACTGTACCCCATCCAACTCCCCACCCTTCACACACACTGTACCCCATCCAACTCCCCACCCTCACACACACTGTACCCCATCCAACTCCCACCCTACACACACATTGTACCCCATCCAACACCCCACCCTCTCACACACTGTACCCCATCCAACTCCCCACCCTCACACACATTGTACCCCATCCAACTCCCCACCCTCTCACACACACTGTACCCCATCCAACTCCCCACCCTCACGCACACTGTACCCCATCCAACTCCCACCCTCACACACACTGTACCCCTTCCAACTCCCCACCTCACACACACACTGTACCCCATCCAACTCCCCACCCTCACACACACACTGTACCCCATCCAACTCCCCACCCTCACACTCACTGTACCCCATCCAACTCCCCACCCTCACACACACACTGTACCCCATCCAACTCCCCACCCTCACACACACATTGTACCCCATCCAACTCCCCACCCTCACACACACACTGTACCCCATCCAACTCCCCACCCTCACACACACTGTACCCCATCCAACTCCCCACCCTCACACACATTGTACCCCATCCAACACCCAACCCTCTCACACACACTGTACCCCATCCAACTCCCCACCCTCACACACACTGTACCCATCCAACTCCCACCCTCTCACACACACTGTACCCCATCCAACTCCCCACCCTCTCACACACACTGTACCCCATCCAACTCCCCACCCTCACACACACTGTACCCCATCCAACTCCCCACCCTCACACACACTGTACCCCATCCAACTCCCCACCCTCTCACACACACTGTACCCCATCCAACTCCCCACCCTCTCACACACTGTACCCCATCCAACTCCCCACCCTCACACACACTGTACCCCATCCAACTCCCACCTCTCACACACACTGTACCCCATCCAACTCCCCACCCTCACACACACTGTACCCCATCCAACTCCCCACCTCTCACACACACTGTACCCCATCCAACTCCCCACCCTCACACACACACTGTACCCCATCCAACTCCCCACCCTCACACACACTGTACCCCATCCAACTCCCCACCCTCTCACACACACTGTACCCCATCCAACTCCCCACCCTCTCACACACACTGTACCCCATCCAACTCCCCACCCTCACACACACTGTACCCCATCCAACTCCCCACCCTCACACACACTGTACCCCATCCAACTCCCCACCCTCTCACACACTGTACCCCATCCAACTCCCCACCCTCTCACACACACTGTACCCCATCCAACTCCCCACCCTCTCACACACACTGTACCCCATCCAACTCCCCACCCTCTCACACACACTGTACCCCATCCAACTCCCCACCCTCTCACACACTGTACCCCATCCAACTCCCCACCCTCACACACACACTGTACCCCATCCAACTCCCCACCCTCACACACACTGTACCCCATCCAACTCCCCACCCTCACACACACTGTACCCATCCAACTCCCCACCTCTCACACACACTGTACCCCATCCAACTCCCCACCCTCACACACACACTGTACCCCATCCAACTCCCCACCCTCTCACACACTGTACCCCATCCAACTCCCCACCCTCTCACACACACTGTACCCCATCCAACTCCCCACCCTCTCACACACTGTACCCCATCCAACTCCCCACCCTCACACACACTGTACCCCATCCAACTCCCCACCCTCACACACACTGTACCCCATCCAACTCCCCACCCTCACACACACTGTACCCCATCCAACTCCCCACCCTCACACACACTGTACCCCATCCAACTCCCCACCCTCACACACACTGTACCCATCCAACTCCCCACCCTCTCACACACTGTACCCCATCCAACTCCCCACCCTCTCACACACTGCACCCCATCCAACTCCCCACCCTCTCACACACTGTACCCCATCCAACTCCCCACCCTCACACACACTGTACCCCATCCAACTCCCCACCCTCACACACACTGTACCCCATCCAACTCCCCACCCTCACACACACTGTACCCCATCCAACTCCCCACCCTCACACACACACTGTACCCCATCCAACTCCCCACCCTCACACACACTGTACCCCATCCAACTCCCCACCCTCACACACACTGTACCCCATCCAACTCCCCACCCTCACACACACACTGTACCCCATCCAACTCCCCACCCTCTCACACACTGTACCCCATCCAACTCCCCACCCTCACACACACACTGTACCCCATCCAACTCCCCACCCTCTCACACACACTGTACCCCATCCAACTCCCCACCCTCACACAACACTGTACCCCATCCAACTCCCCACCCTCACACACACTGTACCCCATCCAACTCCCCACCCTCACACACACTGTACCCCATCCAACTCCCCACCCTCACACACACACTGTACCCCATCCAACTCCCCACCCTCACACACACTGTACCCATCCAACTCCCCACCCTCACACAACACTGTACCCCATCCAACTCCCCACCCTCACACAACACTGTACCCCATCCAACTCCCCACCCTCACACACACTGTACCCCATCCAACTCCCCACCCTCACACACACTGTACCCATCCAACTCCCCACCCTCTCACACACTGTACCCCATCCAACTCCCCACCCTCTTACACACTGTACCCCATCCAACTCCCCACCCTCTCTCACACACTGCACCCCATCCAACTCCCCACCCTCTCACACACTGTACCCCATCCAACTCCCCACCCTCTCACACACTGTACCCCAACCAACTCCCCACCCCCACACACACTGTACCCCATCCAACTCCCCACCCTCACACACACTGTACCCCATCCAACTCCCCACCCTCACACACACACTGTACCCCATCCAACTACCCCACCCTCACACACACTGTACCCCATCCAACTCCCCACCCTCACACACACACTGTACCCCATCCAACTCCCCACCCTCACACACACACTGTACCCCATCCAACTCCCCACCCTCTCACACACACTGTACCCCATCCAACTCCCCACCCTCACACACACACTGTACCCCATCCAACTCCCCACCCTCTCTCACACACTGCACCCCATCCAACACCCCACCCTCACACAAACACTGTACCCCATCCAACTCCCCACCCTCACACAAACACTGTACCCCATCCAACTCCCCACCCTCACACACTGTACCCCATCCAACTCCCCACCCTCACACACACACTGTACCCCATCCAACTCCCCACCCTCACACACACACTGTACCCCATCCAACTCCCCACCCTCACACAACACTGTACCCCATCCAACTCCCCACCCTCACACAACACTGTACCCCATCCAACTCCCCACCCTCACACAACACTGTACCCCATCCAACTCCCCACCCTCACACACACTGTACCCCATCCAACTCCCCACCCTCACACACACTGTACCCCATCCAACTCCCCACCCTCACACAACACTGTACCCCATCCAACTCCCCACCCTCACACACACTGTACCCCATCCAAACCCCCACCCTCACACACACTGTACCCCATCCAACTCCCCACCCTCACACAAACACTGTACCCCATCCAACTCCCCACCCTTTCGCAGAGAGCTATTGGATGTATTCACACCAGACATTGAGAGGCGAAGCAGGACTGGGGTTGCGGGGAGACAGAGATGTCATCATTTTGTCAGCAAACACTGACAAACTGTCCAATCCCCAAAGAGCACCACAGTACACAACCATGGTCTCTCTATGATTCAACCCTATTATTATTATTTGTAGGTATGACCATGTTCATTGTTCCTTTGAACGTTCCTCTCATGTTGCTCCTAAGCTCCAAATAAATCAGCATTGAATCTCTTCCCCCTCCTCGAATCCACACTGGGCTAAGATCTAAACATCTTGCTACCTTCACCTCGTCACTGCCATTTGACTCACCTCGTTCTCTCGCCGATTCTATTCTGCCATCGATAACGTCCTCAGCCTGGGTCTCACCCCTTCCCCCGGGCTGCTCTTTTGTGGTGAGCGAGTTACTGTACCATCCCAGCCAGTGAGAAGTTAAGGAAGGGCCACCCACAACAGAAATTGGGAGAAGATTCCTCTGTGATACAGAAAAGTTGTGTGAATGGAAACAGGAGCAGGAGGCTGTCGACAGCTCCTTGACAATGCTTAGTGTTTTGCATTCAAGGTGAAAGCAGGTTAAGTTATGTCTGCATGCTTCTCCGGATTTTCTCCGAGGCCTAATGGTTTTAAACTTGAGAACGAGATTATGTCCCCTTTTTGTTAGCTTATAAATAGTGTACTTCAGACCAAATTCTCTGGTAAAAGTTGATAAAATGCCTGCGCTCAGGATTAAATCGTGTGAAGTGCAAGGGGAAAGAAATCAAATGGAATTCCCTGCCACAGCTTGACTGAAAGCTGCAGAAAATGTAAGCGTGTTTTGGTCCCCGACAACGGTCAGGTTTAAGCCTGTGATAACGTGCAGTGTCTGCGCGCTGAGATAGTCACGGAACTGGACGCTGCAATGGGTTTAACACCTGGCTTTCACAGTCCAGCTGTGGCTCAGTGGGTCGCACTCTCTAGGTGGGAGGGGCTAGGAGTGAGCAGGTGCTGCTGGGTGCTTGATTACTGCAGGGAGTTGGAGTGAGTTTGTGAAAAGTTGGTGGTGGTGGGGTGATTTTTTCCCCCCCGGGTTTTAGTACCTTTTTGGACCTTAAACAGCAGAGGGGCCCGGAGGACAATGTTCCCAGGATGAATTTAATCAGGGCAGAAAATGTTTGGGGGAAGAGAGAAGAAAAGGCCCAAAGATTTGGGCCGGGACCCCGGGGGGTTTGGAAAAGAAAACACGGTGGTGGTTCAGTGCGAGGATAAGGAGATACGAGCTTGGGATATTATCCAGGCGGTACATGAGGACTGTGGCGAGGGAAGCTGTTTTGCCTGCCGACCAAAGCCGAATGTTGGGTTCGAGGTGACAGTCAGTGGCTGAGAGGAGGTGGAAAGACTTTTACTGAGTTTGAAGGTTGGAGATAAGTTCTTGGAGGTATCTCTGCTATATTCTGAAGAGGTGGTGGTCTCATTCTTAAACCTGCTGGTTTATATTGAGGACGATGTGCTAATAAAAAAGTTGGAGTCGTGGGACATTAAAATTTGCTCAGCAATAAAGAGGAGATACTATCCAGGAACACGGGTAGCAGTTGGAACCCGTTATGTAAAGGTGCAGTTCCCAGAGGGGGTGAAGTCATTGCCGTATAGCATCAAATTCGAGACAATGGAAGGAGTGCAGTATTTCCGGGTACTGCATGATAACCAGGTGAAGGTTTGTTATTATTGGCTTGGACACGAACATCTTGTAAGAAACTGTCCAGACTTGTACTGTTATAACTGCGGTGAGTCTGGACACATCGCTTGGAGCTGCAAGGCGGAGAGCTGTGGGGTGTTTCACAAAGGCCCCACCCGCTGTGAGTGTGAGACAGAAGGAAGCCCCTTGAGTGACGAGGAGATGGGAGAAGGAGAAGGAGTCGGAAGTGTGAGTGGAACGGCTGGAGGAGCGGAGCAGGCGGAGGACACAGCTGGTGAATGGAAGGAGAAAAGAGCGCAGGAAGAGGCAGAAAATTGCGGAGCGGAGAGCAGGATGGAGATGGTGGAAAACACACCAAGTACAGTGAAAAAGGACAAAGCCAGCAGCGGGCAGCATGGGTCGAGGGCAGAGTCGAGCCATAATATGGTTCAGCTCTCCCTAAAGAATCTGGTGTCTGCGGGGGGAGAGGAGGCGGGAGCGGGGTGCGGGGTAAGTGTAAGTACTCCAAAGAAAGACGGGGAGTCAGACATCTCGGGGAGCAGGAGGGGGCAAGACAAGGAGAGGGTGCAAGAGGCAGGAGCCTTAAAGGGGCAGCAGGACGGGAACGGGGAGACAAAGACACCAGAAGGGAGCAAGATAGGTGCAGATGCACCATTGTCCCAGAGAGAGTGAAACGGGGAGCAAGGGTCAGCGGTGGAGATGAGGCCGAAGGGAGCGGCACTGTTGGAGAAACCGTGATAGCAGGAAGACTCTCTAAGGGAGATTATGTATCTGACGGGGAGCAGGGACGGGAGGTCACAGAAGAGCTGGAGAGTGAGGGGTCAGAGGGGGACAGAGACATGGAAGTGAGGGCTGGGGTGGCATCGTGTGGAAAGGGAAAGGTTAGTGAGGGGCAGAAGGAGGGAGAAGGGGCAGCTCCTCGGCCCAAACCTAATGTAAGGAAGAGGCTGAAACTGCAGGGAAGGTTCAAACAGGAGGTGAAAAAGAGCCGGAGGCTGCAGGAGAAAGCAACAGTTGCCGAAAAGTTGGGAAGGAGCATGAGAGGAGGGAAGGGCCGGAGATTAAATGATGGGGGGATTATCAGGCACACTTCCCTTATTTGGAGCCATGATCACTGATCAATTTTTAAAGTACAATAGATTAGTATATGTTACGGGAGACAAATTAAACTTCAGGTTTTGATGTTAATATGTGGTGCAGAGCGGCGGAATGGATTTGTCTGATACAATGGAATGATCACGATGTTGTAAATGTTTTTAATGTTCAATAAATAATATATAAAAAAAGTGAGTAGCACCGCTCACCTCTGGGTTCGCAGGCCATGGGTTCAAGTCCCATTCCAGAGACTAGTGTGCAAAATCCAGGCTGACTCTCCCAGTGCAATACTGAGGGAGTGCTGCACTGTCTGAGGGCATTGTCTTTCGGATGGGATGTGAAACTGAGGGCCTCGTCTACCTTCTCAGGTGGCAGTGTTTTGAAAAATGGCAGGGGAGTTCTCCCCAGATTCCTGGCTCATATTTATTCCTCAACCCACGGATGATCAGGTCATTACCTCAATGCTGTTTGTGGGAGCTTGCTGTGCGCAAATTGGCTGCCGCATTTCTTGCATTACAACAGTGACTGCACTTCAAAAGTATTGACTGTTAAGTGCTTTGGGACATCTTGAGTTTGCAAAAGCGCTTTCTTTCTCTCTCTCTCTCTTTCTCTCTCTCTCTCTCTCTTTCTCCAAAACCATAACACTCTGTGCTGTTGTATGTGTTAATATCGACAACTTCAGATCCAATGACAATGACTTGATATTTTCCACCAGATTTCACTTAATTGGATGAAGTCAAACCTGAAACTGAATGAACTGGGCCCGAATCATCTCGGTGCCTATTTGAGCGCATTGATGGTTTTTTTCCAATGACTCGATACATTTAAGTTAATTCGAATTCTCACACACCCCGAAGGTCTTTGCTTAATGTCTTTCATTTGCGGCACTGTCGCGATGTCTCTGGAAGTAATACTGGCAATCAATAAATGATGAAGAAAATGAGTTGATAGAGGAATGAATTTTGATGACCGTTCATAAGATGTACGAAAACTCCGGTCAGATCAGACAAAATCCAAAATCCTGTTGGATTAAATCCCCTTCTTCTCGTCCAACTTAAGTTTGGCGTCTGGTACAGCGAATCCGAAGAAACATACCAGCCTCCAGAATGATGCGAGTGGGGCCCGCAGGACAGGGGGTCGGGTTACCAACTCTGGTTGGACGTATTCCTGGAGGTTTCCACACATGGCCTCCCATCGTCTCGCCCGGTCAAACAGCCTCCACCATTTTTAGATCTAATACCCAAAAAGCACAGGTTTTTAAATGCCCCATGATTGTTCTCCTGGCAGCCGTGTCCAAGAGATTAATCTTGAATTCCTGGAGGCTCCAAGTCAATCCTGGAGGGTTGGCGAAGCCCGGGGAGGAGGGGGTGGGGGAAGGGGGGGAGTCCAGGCTGGGGTCGCGACCTGAAGCCATCATCAGCCCCCTCACAAAGGTGGGATGGCAGTAGGTGTTGCAGTTTCAGGAAGAGTGTGGATTGCTACCCATGGAAATTCATGCCCACACATTTATTTCCCTGCTTTCTGCATTCACCGTAAAAAAAGAAAAATACTTGCATTTATATAGCGCCTTTCACGACCTCAGGACGTCCCAAAGCACTTGACAGCCAATGAGGTACCTTTGAAGTGTAGTCACTGTTGTAATAAGAACATAAGAACTTAAGAAATAAGAGCAGGAGTCGGCCATACGGCCCCTCGAGCCTGCTCCGCCATTTAATAAGATCATGGCTGATCATCGACCTCAACTCCACTTTCCCGCCCGATCTCCATATCCCTTGATTTCCCTAGAGTCCAAAAATCTATCGATTTCAGCCTTGAATATACTCAAAGACTCAGCATTCACAGCCCTCTGGGGCAGAGAATTCCAAAGATTCACAACCCTCTGAGTGAAGAAATTCCTCCTCATCTCAGTCTTAAATGGCCGACCCCTTATTCTGAGACTATGCCCCCCTAGTTCTAGACTCCCCAGCCAGGGGAAACAACCTCTCAGCATCTACCCTGTCAATCCCCTTCAGAATCTTGTAATGTAGGAAATGCGGCAGCCAATTTGCGCATAGCAAGCTCCCACCAAAAGCAATGTGATAATGACCAGATAATCTGTTTTAGTTGTGTTGGTTGAGGGATAAATATTGGCCAGGACACCGAGCATAACTCCCCTGATCATCTTCGTAATACCATGGGAGCTTTTACTTCCACCTGAGAGGGCAGACGGGGCCTCGGTTTAACGTCTCATCTGAAAGACGGCACCTCCAACAGTGCAGCACTCCCCCAGCAACCATACAGCTAATTTTAACCGGTTCTCTCTGGTTCTATATTCCAGCAAAGCTTGTTGATGACTGATGTAGCCTCTAGACAGGAGGCAATGGTCCCAGTACATTCTTACAGTAAGGAAGAGCCTGAGGATTACCAGGAGCCAGGACTAATGTTGCTGTGTGAACACTTAGGGGGAAAAATTGGGTATCGCCCATTTTGGGACGCTAATATCAGCCGGGCGCAAAGTTTAGCGCCCGGCGCTAATTATCACCTCCGACTGCAAAAATTCGCCTCTATTGCCCCTGGAGGTGATTTGAGCGCTAAATCAGGTGCTACACACCTCTCTTAAGGTGTAAATGTCGGGGAGCGAGGCGCTACCTCAGAACGCTACCGAAGCTCAGGCGATGTCAGTTACCATGGAAGCCAGACAGACTGGCGCCGTCCAGTTCTTAAAGGGGAGGGGCCATCTTTCTGGCCAGCCACACCCTGCTCATTGCAGCCTTGAATCTCGGCCTGGAGAGACCTCGAAAGCAATTGTGTTGGAAGCACTAATGGACAGGCCCAGGGAAAGAGCTCGGCGCTTAGGAACCTCAAAAGTGGTGCTGAGGGCCAAAACTCCTTAGGACAGCGTTAAAACCAAAAATTTCACCGACAAGAAAAGGCAGGAAGCGCCCGCCTTTAAATAACGCTCCCCCAGCCCCTTCCCGACTTGAAAACGTTCCCCTCTACCTGTCGTTCCTACGGCAGGCGCTAAGGCAGGGGGCGTGACTCAATATCCGGTCCGGGGCGCTACCAGGGTGTTGCATGCTCGACTGACGTCACGATCTGCGGGTGCAGGAGATCGTGGCGGTAGTGTTTAGCGCCGCCACAAAACGACTGCTCAAGTTCGCGAGTGGCGCTAAAATCGCCGCGCTCGGGCGCTAACCAACCGAATTTTTCCCCCTTACTGTGCTCGTATCAAAATTCCTCTTTCCATTCTTGTGAGGGAGGCGTTAACTTACTTATTTTGAGTAGGTCCTGGCCCTCTAGCATCAGCGTTAAGAAAACTGACTCACCGCTCATTTCGCAAAGCTGCGCGTGGAATCTTTGTGTGTGCAAAATGGCCGCGGCGTTTCCCTACATGACAATGTCATTCAAAATGGGGGAAGTGTTCCGAGGTGTTTCTGAAACAGGACCGAGGACGAGGTGTTGTATAAATGCAAGTTTTTCTCTCTGACATTCTCTCACCACTCTCTTTATGTCTCTCTCTTTCTCCGTCTCTCGTTACAATAGTGACTGCACCAAAATAAAGTACTTCATTGCAATGTTCCCTCGAATATTTTTTCCATGCACGGTCCCATTAAATTTGCGCAGCGGCCACGGAATCTTTTCCAACGGCAACAGCGGGCGCGGGACCTCCCGATTGATGCGTGGCCACGTGCCCGCGCACCTTAGCGGGAACATTGCTTCATTGGCTGTAAAGCGCCTTGGGACGTCCTGAGGCCGTGAAAGGCGCTATAGAAATGCAAATCGGTCTATTTTCTTTCATTCTCTCTTTCTCCCTTTTACTCTCATAGGAACAGGAGGAGACCATTCAGCCCCTCGGGCCTGTTCCACCATTCAATGAGAGCATGGCTGATCTGTGACCTAACTCTATTTACCCACCTGTGCTCCATATACATCCCTTTCATTCTAGAAACATAGAAAAATAGGAGCAGGAGTCGGCCATTCGGCCCTTCGAGCCTGCTCCGCCATTCAATATGATCATGGCTGATCCTCTATCTCAATACCATATTCCCGCTCTCTCCCCATACCCCTTGATGCCTTTTGTGTCTAGAAATCTATCTGTCTCCTTCTTAAATATATTCAGTGACTTGGCCTCCACAGCCTTCTGTGGTCGAGAATTCCACAGGTTCACCACCCTCTGAGTGAAGAAATTTCTCCTCATCTCAGTCCTAAATGTCCTACTCCGTATCCTGAGACTGTGACCATTCGTTCTAGACCGCCCCCCCAGCCAGGGGAAACATCCTCCCTGCATCCAGTCTGTCTAACCCTGTCAGAATTTTATACGTTTCAATGAGATCCCCTCTCATTCTTCTAAACTCTAGTGAATACAGGCCTAGTCTTCCCACTCTCTCCTCATACGACAGTCCTGCCATCCCAGGGATCAGTCTGGCGAACCTTCGCTGCACTCCCTCTATGGCAAGTATATCCTTTCTTAGGTAAGGAGTCCAAAACTGCACACAGTACTCCAGGTGTGGTCTCACCAAGGCCCTGTATAACTATAGGAAGACATCCTTGCTCCTGTACTCAAATCCTCTCTCACACACACTTTCTCTGCCTCTTTGTTTCTGTCTCTTTTTCAAAACTCTGGAACTCCTTGCCTCCCTTGGTCTTCCTTTGTGCAGGCTGTTACAAGCCAAACACAGTGGGCTGGATTTTGTCTTGGGGTCGTGTTACCCACATTTCGTGTTGCCCCCCCGACTCCAGATTAATGTGGATGAATGATGCAATTTTCACTTAATTGGGCAATTGAGTTCCAGCATGTGGGAACCCATGAACTAATTAGTGGTTTCAGTCTGAAAGTCGCCTCTGATGATGTCATCATTGCAGGTCAGAGACTGACTGCCTGGTCGCAGAGATTGCCTGGCCTTTGCTGTGAGAGGACCTGGATACAAAATGAGCAGCATCTGAGAGAGAGAGAGAGAGAGAGAGAGAGAGAGAAAGAGAGAAAGAGAAAGAGAAAGAGAGAGAGAGAGACACACACACACAGAGACAGACAGAGATTTTTTTCCAACCAAGTCCTCCCAGGCAGTTTCTGAAGACATTCAATGCAGCAGCATCAGTGGTGACTTTCAGACCTAATACTACTACTACCTTCATCACATCTCCATTGTAATAGTGGACCTGCAGCTGATAGTCAGCTATCCACTTGTGCTCCCGCCAGGTTTCACTGGCGTGTTTCACATCAGGCGTACTTCACGTGGGAAAAGGGTTAAACTAGCTAAAACGTTTCAAAATGGCATTACAGAGCCAATTTAGGGCTTGTTAAGGGCTTTAATGGCCTCTCCCGCCTCTTGGAGGGGGGACAGAGTCGGGAACCCCGTGACCGATTTTGTAAAAATTACGTAGAGGCGGGATGGAGTCGGGATGGGGTCGGGACCCCCGAATCTGCAACTTTAACCCCCCACACGCCTCCAAACCCGACTCCACGGGTCATTGAAAATCCTGCCCATTGTGTGCGAACTAGTCATTGCTGACTTGCCAACCTCAGCATTGCCAACCTGAATCCTTCACCCCTGACCCTCTCTAAAATATATATATATTTGCACACAGTTTGGTGCATTCGGGGGGGGATAAAAAGCAGATAAAGGATTTCACTCCCCTCCCCCGTGGAGTGCAAGTGCCTTCCATACATAAACAACCAGGCACAAATTGGTGCTTTAGTTCAATTGCTGTGAATCCTGTATCAATTCAGCGCTGATGCAATTGAGTGCGACCATTTCAGAGCATTAAGCATCTTCGTGCAATAGATCTCTGGCTGTTAATCTGGTCAGCTCATTACCCCAACCCCTAACACCTCCAAAAAAGTGACTTAATGCATTCATTTATTTTCATTTCAGCTCAACTACCCCGTTGCTCAATTGCAATGCAGCGCAATTAGAAAAAGAAACGCGTAATTAACTGTAACCTCAAAGTTGTCCCAAACACACAGGCCAGGAGACGAGCGTGGCTGCAGCGGGAAGGGTCGGGTTTAAACATTATTGCTTACGAGTCACAAGTCATTAATCCACGTTCATCTGGCACCTTTAGATGAACCTGCTTTTTTAAAAAAAATCAAATCTCTCGAGGCCATCTATCTGGACCAGGTCTTTCTCAGCATCCGCACACAACTGGACTAGTGATCCGAGAGATTTGTTCAGAGTTTGCACGCACGTCCGCTTAATCAGCACTGCTCAATCTCGAATGCGACTGTCACAGTTACACTTGGACACATGCTGTCTCTCTAATTTTTTATTATAGAGCGTGCCTCTGTAATTGTCTCGCACATTGTTCCATACATTCATTTTCAGTAATACAGCAGTCAAATCTCTGTTTGCACCACTTATATATATATATATATATTTTTTTTTGCCGTTCTTCACTTCAAGGTCAGGGTGTTCGGAATGCCCAAGAATATTTTTCCAGTCACGCAGTCCTTGTGTTTTTTTGTGTGACCCATTTGATTCAGTAAATGCACAAAACAGCAAATTTACCAGCACTCAGGATGGTGCTAACAATTTGCTCTGCTGTGTGTGATTCGCTGGGATATGAGAGAGAGAGAGACAAAGAGGGAGACAGAGTCTGACAGAGAGAGGGGTAGAAAGAGAGAGAGAGATAGAAAGAGAGAGAGAGAGAGTCTGACAGAGAGAGAAATAGAAAGAGAGAGAGAGATAGACAAAGAGGGAGACAGAGTCTGACAGAGAGAGGGATAGAAAGAGAGAGAGAGAGATAGACAAAGAGGGAGACAGAGTCTGACAGAGAGAGGGATAGAAAGAGAGAGAGAGATAGAAAGAGAGAGAGAGAGATAGAAAGAGAGAGAGATAGACAAAGAGGGAGACAGAGTCTGACAGAGAGAGAAATAGAAAGAGAGAGAGAGCGAGATAGACTGAGAGGGAGACAGAGAGAGATAGACAGAGAGGAAGACAGAGTCTGACAGAGAGAGAGAGAGACAGAGAAACAGAGAGGGAGACAGACAGAGAGAGAGAGAGAGAGATGGACTGAGAGGGAGACAGAGAAAGCGATAGACAGAGGGAGATAGACAGAGAAACAGAGAGAGAGGGGGAGACACAGAGAGAGAGAGATAGACTGAGAGGCAGACAGAGACAGAGATAGACTGAGAGGGAGACAGAGAGAGACAGACAGACAGACAAACAGACAGAGATAGAGTCAGACAGAGAGACAGAGAAACACACACAAAGAGACAAGGAGCCAGAGAGAGAGTGAGACAGAAAGAGACAGAGAGATACACAAAGAATGAGACAGAGAGTGAGATAGAGATTAAGAGACAGGCAGAGGAGAGAGAGAAAGACAGAGCGAGAGAGAGAGAGAGATAGACAGGGAGAGGGAGACACAGAGAGAGTGAGAAGAGAAAGTGAGAGAGAGATCGATCTTGAACATGAAAAGTTTACAGTATGATGAACCGTTCACACCGGAGAGTCCTGAACATGTGCACAGTGCTTGGCATCTATTATTTGAAATCTCAGTGTGATTTTCACTGCCTTCGCCTGGCATCAAGGGGGTGGAAACGGCCTCAAGATGGAGTCGGTAGCTTTACCGCCCGGTTAACGCCAGCGATGCCGCCGCCGCCGCCATTTTGAAAGGGGGCCTACTGGCGGGTGTCCAAAGCCCCCACCTGATTCAGGCGAGGGGCCTCTTTTAATCTGGAAATCGAGGTCCGCTAACGTAAATAGGACCCCAGTTGCTATGTTGGTTTGGGACTGGTCTGAGCCTGCGCCGTGCCCGCGCCGACCGGCTCCACAGGCGATGGAACTGAACAGGCCCAGCCGAAGGTAAGTGGCAATTTATATTTTAGGCCCCGGAGGAGCTCGAGTGCTGCCGAACTGGAACCCCACCCTCCACGATCCCGACACTCACCACCTCCCCCGCACCAGCCCTCCCCCCCACCATCCCCAACCACCCCGCAAATTCACTTGCTGGCCTGGTCTTGAGGCCTCGATCTGGCGAGCTGCACCGGGACACCTGTTTGGCGCAAATTTAAATGAGGCCAGAGCCTCAAAATCGCGGGAGGGATCTCGACCGGTCGACGTTCCGTTATCCAAAAGTCAAAATCGACCCCCCTGCGTTTTATCTGTTAGTTGTTTAAAATCGTCCATCATTTTTAGACTAACATTTTTTTTAAATTCATTTCGGGGATGTGGGCGTCGCTGGCAAGGTCGGCATTTATTGTCCATCCCTAATTGCCCTTGAGAAGGTGGTGGTGAGCCGCCATCTTGAACCGCTGCAGTCCGTGGGGTGAAGGTGCTCCCACAGTGCTGTTAGGGAGGGAGCTCCAGGATTTGGACCCGGCGACCTAACTTCTACCTGTAAGGTTGCGACCCTATCAATAACGTCATTACGACACCATAGTTCCCCCTTCTTGACAAATGTTCTTCTCTCTCCTTTCTCTCGGCACTACAATGGTCAGTGTTTCTCTCAACTGTCCCTCCTCAGTCGCGAGTGCACTGTTCCAGCCGCCCTTCCCTCTCCCCTCATCCTCGCGCTGTTGAAATCGAGCCTCATTACGGCGTCTCTTACTCTTCACGCATTTTCGCCAAGTCCTTCAGTCTGTGGAACTCCCTCAGTGTTGCCTTCCTCCTCTCGGTATTTGGAAACCAAGCTCGACGTCTCCTAATCGCTGCCTCCGGATTGACCTCATCTCTTTTATTCTTTTCAAACAAGCGGCCATTTTAAGAGAGATTTGGGTGTCCTCGTGCAAGAAACACAGAAAGCTAGCATGCAGGTACAGCAAGCAATAAGGAAGGCAAATGGCATGTTGGCCTTTATTGCAAGGGGGTTGGAGTATAAGAGTAAGGAAGTCTTGCTACAATTGTACAGGGCTGTGGTGAGACCACACTTGGAGTACTGTGCACAGTTTTGGTCTCCTTATCTGATGAAGGATATACTTGCCTTGGAGGCGGTGCAACGAAGGTTCACTTGATTCATTCCTGGGATGAGAGGGCTGTCCTATGATGAGAGATTGTGTAGAATGGGCCTATACTCTCTGGAGTTTAGAAGAATGAGAGGTGATCTCATTGAAACATACAAGATTCTGAAGGGGATTGACAGAGTAGATACTGAGAGCCTGGCTGGAGTGTCTAGAACTAAGGGGTATAGTCTCAGGATAAGGGGTCGGCCATTTAAGACTGAGATGAGGAGGAATTTCTACACTCAGAGGGTTGTGAATCTTTGGAATTCTCTGCCCCAGAGGGCAGTGAATACTAAGTATTTGAGTATATTCAAGGCTGAGATCGATAGATTTTTGGACTCTAGGGGAATCAAGGGATATGGAGATCGGGCGGGAAAGTGGAGTTGAGGTCGATGATCAGTCATGATCTTATTGAATGGCGGAGCAGGCTCGAGGGGCCGTATGGCCGACTCCTGCTCTTATTTCTTATGTTCCTATTTTCTTAACGGGCTCTCTCTCTGTCTGGCTGGATTGATATGTTGTATCTGGTGAATCAGAGTGGCTGGGGTGTGCACTGTCTAGATCAGGGGTTCTTAACCGGGGGGGGAGGTCCGCGAGAAAACTTCACGGGGTCCCCCAGAGAATGGCCGGTTTCTCGGGGCGGTGCCTATCTGGGGAAGTCCGTGGCTGGGGGGGGGGTGGGGGGGGCGGGCCCTTGCTCGGGTTGAGGAACCGATCGCAGGGGAGGTTGACAGTCGGATGGGGACGGACCAGCTCGGTAGCCTGTGGGACGGTGTCGGGTAGATGCAGGCTGGGTCCAGGGGAGGTGGGGGTGGGGGATGCAGGGCAGTGCGGGCTTGGCTGGGGTGCGAGGGTCCCCGGCTGCCCCGGGGCGGCCTGACTGGCTTCATTGGGCTGGGCGCTGATTACCGAGTCCAAGCCCCAGGCCCCAGGCTCCATGCCCCAGGCCCATGGCTCCAGGCCCCAGGCCCCAGGCCCCAGTCTCCAGTCTCCAGGCCCCAGGCCCCAGGCCCTAGTCTCCAGTCTCCAGGCCCCAGGCCCCGGGCTCCAGGCCCCAGGCCTCAGACTCCAGGCCCCAGGCCCCGGGCCCCAGTCTCTAGTCTCCAGGCCCCAGGCCCCAGGCTCCAGGCCCGAGGCCCCAGGCCCCAGACTCCAGGCCCCAGGCCCCAGTCTCCAGGCCCCAGGCCCCGGGCCCCAGGCCCCAGGCTCCAGGCCCCAGGCCCCAGACTCCAGGCCCCAGGCCCCAGGCCCCAGACTCCAGGCTCCAGGCCCCAGGCTCCAGGCCCCAGTCTCCAGACCCCAGGCCCCAGGCCCCAGGCCCCAGGCTCCAGGCCCCAGGCTCCAGGCTCCAGGCCCCAGGCCCCAGGCTCCAGGCCCCAGACTCCAGGCCCCAGGCCCCAGGCCCCAGGCTCCAGACTCCAGGCCCCAGTCTCCAGGCCCCAGGCCCCGGGCCCCAGGCCCCAGTCTCCAGGCCCCAGGCTCCAGGCCCCAGGCCCCAGGCCCCAGGCTCCAGGCTCCAGGCTCCAGGCTCTAGGCCCCAGGCCCCGACTTGGTAATCCCCTTAAACCATTACCGGGAGGCTCCGCTCAGTGGTGCAGCCGTTCCTTGGCCTGTCTGGAGGTGCCAGGCTCACAGCATTTCCAGAACCTTTCATTTGTCATTAAAACCCAGTAAGTGAATGTGTGACTGGAACTCGGAACCGACCCCACGACAGACTGTGGGGCAAACTGTTTCCCCTCCACCCCCACCAATTTTTATACAGAAAAAATACTTGTGTTGTGTTACAGGGGGTCCGCAGAATTTTTATAACACGGGAGGGGGGCCTCAGTAGCAAGAAGGTTGAGAACCCCTGGTCTAGCGGACCTCAGTTCAGGAATCTGCTTCCATTGTTCGTCACAAGATCGCGACTCGAACCAGGAATGCGGACATTTTAGTTCCACCTAGTTTGCTGGCAGAATCTCCAACGTCAGTACTGAAGCAAATCGAGGGGCACCGGGTCTATTAGAGATGTTACAGAGCACCAGAGTTAGTGACTTACTGTTCATTTGCTGATTTATTTTTTGTAAGCAGGTTCAAGGCCAATTTTAAGTTGGCCATTCCAGGGGCCCTTTGTGTTTACTTTTGTTCTTTGGCCATTTTCTTTCCATTTCCCCACGGCCCACTTTTCCCGCAAGAGAGAAAGAAAATTACATTGATATCGTACCGGTACAAAGAATTACTGTGAAGCGAAGTGACTGCTGTCGTGTGGGCGTTGTGTCAGCCATGGCTTAGTGGGTAGCTCTCTCGCCTCTGAGTTAGACGGTTGTGGGTTCAAATCCCACGCCAGAGACTTGAGCACAAAAATCTAGGCTGACACTCCCAGTGCAGTACAGAGGGAGTGCCGCACTGTCGGAGGTGCCGTCTTTCAGATGAGATGTCAAACCGAGGCCACGTCTGCTCTCTCAGGTAGATGTAAAAGATCCCATGGCACTATTTTGAAGAAGAGCAGGGGGAGTTCTCCCTGGTGTCCTGGCCAATATTTATCCCTCAATCAACATCAATAAAACAGATTATTTGGTGTTTGTGGGAGCTTGCTGTGCGCAAATTGGCTGCTGCATTTCCTACATTACAACAGTGGTTACACTTAAAAAAAAGGACTTAATTGGCTGTAAAGCGCTTTGGGATGTCCTGAGGTCGTGAAAGGTGCTATATAAATGCATAACTTTCTTATTGACCTTTCGCTAGGGTATGACTCCCGTGGGCACTGAGAAACCCCTGGTACCTCACCCAAGAGGGTATTCTTCATGGTGGGCTCTTTGACTAATGGGACATCCGTTCCTCACCCAGTATTCTCAGGGGTGCACTTTTCAGTAGGAGTTGGAGGTGGCAGGACAAGTTGAGAAGGCTGTTAAAAGGCATATGGGATCCTTGACTTTATAAATGGAGGCATAGAGTGCAAAAGCAAGGAAGTTATGCTAAAGCTTTATAAAACACTGGTTAGGCCCGAGCTGGAGTATCGTGTCCAATTCTGGGCACCGCACTTTAGGAAGGATATCAAAGTCTTAGAGAGGGTGCAGAGGGGGTTTAGTAGAATGGTACAAGGGATGAAAGACCAGTTACGTGGAGAAGCTGGGGTTGTTCTCCTTACAGCAGCGAAGGTTAAGGGGTGATTTGATAGAGGTGTACAAAATCACGAGGGGTTTTGACAGAGTAAATAAGGAGAAACTGTTTCCAGTGGCAGAAGGGCACAGATTTAAGGTAATTGGCAAAAGAACCAGAGGAGAAAAAATTCAGGCAGCGAGTTGTTGTGATCTGGAACGCGCTGCCCGAAAGAGCGGTGGAAGCAGATTCAATGGTAACTTGCAAAGAGAATTGGATAAATACTTGAAGGGGAAAAATTTGCAGGGCTCTGGGGAAAGAGCAGGGGGGAGTGGGACTAATTGGAGAGCTCGTTCAAAGAGCCGGCACAGGCACGATGGGCCGAATGGCCTCCTTCTGCACTGTGATTCTATGACAGTGAGCAACGAGACGGGCACAAGATTAGTGCAAGCAGGAAATGAGCAGAGTCATCAACTACCTGATCCATCAAGACATGTTAACACCTTGAACTCATCAGTTGAGATTAAAGCCTGTAGATTGGAATGAAGAGTGAAATTCATCAAGATTTATCCAAGATATTAAAACCAAAGTTAATTACACGGCAGTCCTTCTCTGCACTTGGCGATTCCATAAGTATGGAGTTAGTAGATTTCAATCAACCAGCCGAGAATATGAATTGGCCTTTTAATGGTGCCTGTTTGATACATATTTGCTTGCTTTGAAAATAATTTAATCAACCTGCTCTTCAGTCAGCACAACACGGACTAATGGAGAGGATTGTTCACCAACACACTCCAGCTGATACGATAGCAAAATACTGCGGATGCTGGAAATCCGAAATAACAACAGAAAACGCTGGAAAAACTCAGCAGGCCAGGCAGCATCCGTGGAGAGAGAGAAACAGAGTTAACGTTTCAGGTCGAAGACCTTTCGTCAGAACTGGAAAAAAGCAGGAAATGAAATAGATTTAAAGCAAGTATAAAGCTGGGAAAAGGGGGAGGGGATGAAAGAACAAAGGGGAAGGTCAGTGGTGGGATAGAAAGCAGTGATGCTCAGTGTTCTTGGCCAGAGTTGGCTTTGGAAATGATTCTGCAAATGGCAACAGCGCCTTTGGCACCCAGTCTGTTGTGGGTCGCGCTCTCGCCTCTGGGTCAGAAGGTTGTGGGTTCAAGACCCACTCCAGAGACATTGGCCCTGAAATTCGCCTCTCCGGCTTGCCGCGGGGGTAAGGATCGCGCGCGCACTTACCTACCGTGCCTACCGTTGACCTCTGGGCCCACGGGAACTTCAGCTCCTGGGCCTGCTCCAAGTGCCGGCGCGCAGTGCTTGCGTGTCCCAGGGGCGCAGTTAGTACGATGCGTCCCCTGGGATCACGTGGGCCATGGAGAGCCAATGGCAGCAGACCATCTTTCATTCATAGATTTGACAGGAGACCTGTCAAATCTGTGAATTGAAATCGGCCCCAAAAGAACAGCTAAACTTCAAATACATTTTTAAAAACCCACCACATTTATAAAATAACTATAAGTTAAATAAATTAACTACTTTAAACAAAAATTTACATTTTTGAAAAAATTAAAATACTTTTTAACAGTGCTAAAAATAAACTTACCTTTCTTTAAAGTATCTAAAAATGATAAACCTGTTGAAATTTTTTTAAATTATACTTAATTAACCACTTACCTTGTTGAAAACGGGCCCTGCGCCTCCTTTTTAAAAGCGCAGCTTCTTCAATACTTACCTTCCCGGAGAAACCTGAAAAAAAACCTAAGTTTGCTGCGTGCGCGCAGCCTCTACCACGCACGCGGTTCACCTCTGAACTACTCCCTTCACCAGACCAGAAGTTCCGGTTTCCCACGCATGCGCAGTGCATGCAGGAAACCGGCACTTCAGGAGGCCTTACGGGTGAGTACACAGTGCGTACTCACCCGGGAAGGGCCGAATTTTTGGCCCATTGTGCACCTAATCCAGGCTGACACTCCCAGTGCAGTGTGGAGGGTGTGCTGCACTGTCAGAGGTGTCGGATGGTAAACAGATGCCTGTCTGCACTCTGGGCTTAAAAGATCCCATAGGACTATTCGAAGAGGCACATGGGAGTTCTCTCCAGTGTCCGAATCAATATTTATCCCTCAACCAACATCACTAAAAAACAGATCATCCGGCAATTTATTTCTTCGCTGTTTCTGGGAGCTTACTGTGCTCAATTTGATTGCCGTGTTCCCTACATTACAACAGTGACTACTATTCAAAAGTGCTTCATTGGCTGTAAAGCACTTTGGGACGTCTGGTGGTTGTGAAAGGCGCTATAGAAATGCAAGTCTTTCTTTCTTATTTGACTAAAAATAAACATTATCTACACTTATTTTACATTGGCCTAGAAATTCGGGTGGCCGACTTGCCGCGGGGGTAAGGATCGCGCGCGCTCTTACCCACCGCGCCTGCCGTTGTGTTTCGGGCCCACAGGAACTTCGGGTCCTGGGCCTCTCCCAAGAGCCGGCGCGCAGTGTGTGCGTGTCCCAGGGGCGTAGTTAGTGCGATGCGACCCCTGGGATCACGTGGGCCATGGAGAGCCAATGGCAGCAGACCATCTTTCATTCATAGATTTGACAGGAGACCTGTCAAATCTGTGAATTGAAATCGGCCCCAAAAGAACAGCTAAACCTCAAATAAATTTTTCAAAAAACCCATCACATTAATAAAATAACTATAGTTAAATAAATTAACCACTTTAAACAAAAATTTAAATTTTTGAAAAAATTTAAATTCTTTTTATAAGTTATAAAAATAAACTTACCTTTCTTTAAAGTCTCTAAAAAAGATAAACCTGTTGAAAATTTTTTAAAATTATACTTAATTAACTACTTACCTTGTTCAAAAGGGGTCTTACGCCTCCTTTTTACTTGTGTAGAATCTTCCATACTTACCCTCGCGTTGAAACCTGAAAAAAAGCCTAAGTGTGCTGCGTGCGCGCAGCCTCTAGTGCGCACGCGGTTCACCTAGGAACCGCCCCCTTCACCATACCGGAAGTGCCGGTTTCCCACGCATGCGCAGTGCATGCAGGAAACCGGCACTTCGGGAACGAATACGGGTGAGTACACAGCGGGTACTCTCCCGAGAACGGCCGAATTTTTGGGCCAATATCTTTCAACAATAGCACCTTCAGTGGGTGAGGTCTTTTAACTTGCAGGTGTTCTTAGTGAATCTTGGCTCGGTTCACAGAGGTAGTCCCTCAGGCTTTGGCTTGACATCTTTGAAAGTGGTAAATGAGCAGAGCTGTCAGTGAAGAAACAGCAGCAAAGAATTCCCGTAACACTGCAGAAACACCAAGGGCAGATCCTTAGAACATAAGAAATAGGAGCAGGAATAGGCCACTTGGCCCCTCGAGCCTGAGTCCTTACTGGCCTGCAGCTGTTGGTGAAGCCCTTCTCGCTCAACCTGCTGTCACCAGAACACGTCTAAAGTTCAGCTTTGACAGCTCAGCTGGTAAAGTCAACATGCGGTCTGAGGTTCAATCCCCCTGACCTGTGCTCAGGTAGCTGATCTCAATCAGGGTGGCGGTACAATGCATGTGGGGTGGTGAGGGGAGGGAGGAGGAAATTGAGTCATGCTACAGCTGGGCAGATGTGCCTGCACGTTCTTTAGTGAGTTTGAAGGGAGAGCGAGACGTTATCGAGGACATTTGACTTTTTGGGGCTGCCACCGAGCTGCACCTGGCCCAAGTGCCCCATTGCTTGTTATCTACAATGTGAAGAGCTACCTCTTCATGCCAATCGAGAATGTGGCGATTGGCATCACCACTCTCCATGGTTGTATGCAGCCTTGTCCTTGAAACAAAGTACAAAACATATGCTTTCGGCATTTGGAAGAACGTAGATTTCCACCCAGCCTACATTTCAGCTTGTATGAATGGAGGACCACACAGCATACAAGTAGACTGAGGTGGCATTTTGACTTGGTGCTACAACATGCAACAGTCAACTGTGACATTAAAAGCAGCTTTAAACTCATTAAATTATGGAAGTGGAGGAGTAAAAGATGTCAAAATTCTGCAGTGTACCACAAGTGCGGATAAGGACACCATGTTAGCGCTGTTTGGTAACATTCCTGTTCTGACGAAAGGTCATCGACCTGAAATGTTAACTAAGAACATAAGGACATAATAAATAAGAGCAGGAGTCGGCCATAAGGCCCCTCAAGCCTGTTCCGCCACTCAATAAGATCATGGCTGATCATCGACCTCAACTCCACTTTCCCACCCGATCTCCATATCCCTTGATTCCCCTAGAGTCCAAAAATCTATCTAACTCTGCCTTGAATATACTCAAGGACTCAGCATTCACAGCCCTCTGGGGCAGAGAATTCCAAAGATTCACAACCCTCTGAGTGAAGAAATTCCTCCTCATCTCAGTCTTAAATGGCCGACCCCTTATCCTGAGACTATGCCCCCTAGTTCTAGACACTCCAGCCAGGGGAAACAACCTCTCAGCATCTACCCTGTCAATCCCCTTCAGAATCTTGTATGTTTCAATGAGATCACCTCTCATTCTTCTAAACTCCAGAGAGTATAGGCCCATTCTACACAATCTCTCATCATCGGACAGCCCTCTCATCCAGGAATCAATCAAGTGAACCTTCGTTGCACCGCCTCCAAGGCAAGTATATTCTTCCTTAGATAAGGAGACCAAAACTGTGCACAATACTCCAGGTGTGGTCTCACCAAGGCCCTGTACAATTGTAGCAAGTCTTCTTTACTCTTATACTCCAACCCCCTTGCAATAAAGGCCAACATGCCATTTACCTTCCTTATTGCTTGCTGTACCTGCATGCTAGCTTTCTGTGTTTCTCTCTCCACAGATGCTGCCTGACCTGCTGAGTATTTCCAGCATTTTCTGTTTTTATATTAGTAATATTCCTCCCTGAGTGACCTAAACTAATTAATTGTGTGTCCTACCAGAATTTGAATGGGCTTTGTTAAACCAGCATTTCACCGCTGTTGGGAGTTTTCAATCGGATCATTCGCTAAGGTACCAGTGAGTATCCTTCGTCCCCTAGCAGCCAACCATCCATTGGCCTGTTCGTCCAAGTAATGGTGGATTGGTGCAAAATTAAGGCTGCGGGGGTTCTGACAGGTTGTTGCACATTCAGTTGATTTATTCTGCTCCTGTCATCTAACATCTCTTGTATATCACTTACTCATATAAACCATTGGTGTTGTTGCTAGGAGCCCTGATGGTGCCATCAATGAGGCCTTCACTTTTGGGAAGCCTAGTAGTTGCTAAATTTACCGAGCATTTACAGCACAGAAACAAGCCATTCGGCCAACAGGAGAAGATCAGCCATAATCTTATTGAATGGCGGAGCAGGCTCGAGGGGCCGTATGGCCGACTCCTGCTCCTATATCTTATGCTCTTATGTTCTTATAGTAACAGGTCCACACAAGTCTCCTCCCACCTTACTTCATCTCACCCTATCAACATATCAAAAAGTCCTGCTCGCTCATGTGTCGTTGGCTCCTTTCCAAGGAGAAGGTGAGAAGAGTGTTTTCCTGGAAAATAAGACTTCTGTCAATTATTTAATAGGAAGACCGATGCCTCAAATATTACTAATGGTGACTTGGAAGGAGCCAGCTGCATAGTAATGCAATGTTGTTGTAACCTTCTCAACCAGGGGCAGGGTTGTCCTTGAGGCAGATCTTGGCTGGAGGTCAGCCTTGAGGAGATGGCATAACTTTGCGGCAGCTTCCTTCATGAAAGCCGGTCTCTTCAGGCATACCCCATGTAGGTGTGTGAGGGTCAAGACCAGCATTTATTGCCCATTCCTAATTGCCCTTTGAGAAAGTGGTGGTGAGCTGCCTTCTGGACATCTGAGTGGCTTGCTAGGCCATTTCAAAGGGGCCGTTAGGGTCAACGACATTGCTGTGGGTCTGGAGTCACATATAGGCCAGACCGGGTAAGGACGGCAGATTTCCTTCAACAACAACAACAACTTGTATTTATATCGCGCCTTTAACGTAGTAAAACGTCCCAAGGCGCTGCACAGGAGTATTTTAAGACAAAAAATTTGACACCAATCCACATAAGGATAAATTAGGGCAGGTGACCAAAAGCTTGGTCAAAGAGGTAGGTTTTAAGGAGCATCTTAAAGGAGGAAAGAGAGGTAGCAAGAGGGAGAGGTTTAGGCAGGGAATTCCAGAGCTTAGGGCCTAGGCAGCTGAAGGCACGGCCGCCAATGGTTGAGCGATTATAATCAGGGATCCTCAAGATGGCAGAATTAGAGGAGCACAGATATCTCGAGGGGTTGTGGGGCTGAAGGAGATTACAGAGATAGGAAGGGGCGAGGCAGTGGAGGGATTTGAAAACAAGGATGAAAATTTTGAATTCCCGAAAGGACATTAGTTGAACTGGATGGGTTTTTACGACAATACATAGATACATAGATACATAGAAGATAGGAGCAGGAGTAGGCCATCCGGCCCTTCGAGCCTGCTCCGCCATTTAATGAGATCATGGCTGATCCTTCAATTCAGTATCCCGTCCCCGCCTTCTCTCCGTAACCCTTAACCCCTTTTGCCTGTAGAAATATATCTAATTCCCTCTTAAATATATTTAATGAGCTGGCGTACACTGCCCTCTGTGGCAATGAGTTCCACAGGTTCACCACTCTCTGAGTGAAGAAATTCCCCCTCATTTCTGTCCTAAATGGTTTAGCCCTTATCCTTAAATTATGTCCTCTAGTTCTGTTCTCACCCGCCAAGGGAAACATTCCTTCTGCATCTAATCTGTCTAGACCTGTCAGAATTTTATACACTTCTATGAGGTCCCCTCTCAATCTTCTAAACTCCAGTGTGTACATCCCTAAACTACATAGTCTCTCCTCATAGGTCAATCCCGCCATTCCTGGTATCAGCCTGGTGAATCGCCGCTGCACCCCCTCCATGGCAAGAACATCTTTCCTCAGATGAGGCGACCAAAACTGTACACAGTACTCGAGGTGTGGTCTCACCAGTGCCCTGTACAGCTGCAGCAAGGTATCCCTGTTCCTGTATTCCAACCCTTTTGCTATGAAGGCCAGCATACCGTTTGCCTTCTTGACCGCCTGTTGCACCTGCATGCTCGCCTTCAGTGACTGGTGTACAAGAACACCCAGGTCTCTCTGTACTTCCCCCTCTCCCAATTTATTGCCATTTAAATAATAATTTGCCCTCCCGTTCCTGCACCCAAGGTGGATAACTTCGCACTTGTCCACATTATAGTGCATCTGCCATTTATCCGCCCAATCACCCAGTCTGTCCAAATCGCTCTGGAGCTTCCTGGTCTCCTCCTCTGAGCCCACCCCGCCTCCTAGTTTAGTGTCGTCTGCAAATTTGGAAATGCTGCATTCGACTCCCTGATCCAGGTCATTAATATAAATTGTGAACAGCTGGGGACCCAGGACAGATCCCTGTGGTACCCCACTTGTTACTGCCTGCCATTCAGAAAATGAGCCGTTTATTCCAACTCTCTGTTTTCTATCTGACAGCCAGTTCTCTATCCACGTCAATACTTTCCCCTTTATCCCATGAGCTTCAATTTTCCATGCTAATCTTTTATGTGGGACCTTATCGAAGGCCTTTTGGAAGTCCAGGTACACCACATCTACTGGCTCTCCCCCATCTATTTTACCAGTTACTCCCTCAAAAAATTCCAATAGATTAGTCAAGCACGATTTACCCTTTGTAAATCCATGTTGACTCTGTCCTATCCTGTCCCCATTTGCTAAGTGCTCGGCTATTTCATCCTTAATGATGGACTCCAGCATTTTGCCCACAACTGATGTAAGGCTTACAGGTCTGTAATTACCTGCTTTTTCCCTACCCCCCTTTTTGAATAGTGGGGTAACGTTAGCTACCCTCCAATCCATGGGCACTGTTCCCGAGTCTAATGAATTCTGAAAAATCATGCTTAGTGCATCCGCTATCTCTAGGGCCACCTCCTTCAGTACCCTAGGATGCATGTTATCAGGCCCTGGGGATTTGTCCGCCTTCAATCCCTTTAGCTTCCTTAACACCATATCCTTAGAGATATTGATTTGCGTCAGTTCCTCCTTTGCCAATGTCCCTATTTTTCCCGATATCCCAGGGAGGTTTTTTGTGTCTTCCTTCGTAAAGACTGACCCAAAGTATGCATTTAGTTGGTCTGCCATTTCCTTATTTCCCATTATATATTCCCCCGTATCTGACTGCAATGGACCAACTTTGGTTTTCACCAGTCTTTTCCTCTTGATATACTTATAAAAGCTTTTGGAGTTAGTTTTTATATTTTCCGCCAGCTTGCTTTCGTAAGCTATTTTGCCCTTCTTGATTAAGCCCTTTGCCCTCCTTTGCTCTATCTTAAACTGTTCCCAATCTTCCGCTCTGGCGCGTTTTTTGGCTATTTTATACGCCCTATCTTTGGATTTTATGCTGTCTCTAATTTCCCCTGTTATCCACGGTTGAGTCACCTTTTTAGATTTCCTTTTATGCCAGATTGGTATAAACAATTTTTGCAATTTTGTCATTCTATCTTTAAATGCTTGCCATTGTTTATCTACCTCCAGTCCTCCCAGGAACGTTGTCCAATCAGACCTACTCAGTTCCCGTCTAATGGCATCATAATTCCCCTTGTTTAAATTCAGGACCTGAGTCTCTGAGTCAATTTCTTCGCTCTCCATTTCGAGTGAGAAATCGATCATGTTATGATCGCTCTGACCCAAGGGTCCCCGTACAACAAGATTACTAATTAGTCCCTTCTCATTGCACAGTACCCAGTCCAATATAGCCTGTTCCCGAGTTGGTTCCTCGACATATTGATCCAGATAACCATCCCTTAAACACTCAAGGAATTCCTCCTCCTCATTATTTTTACTGATTAGGCTAGTCCAATCTATATGTAAGTTAAAGTCACCTATGATGACAGCTGTGCTCTTATTGCACGCTTCTCTAATTTCCCTCGTGATGCCCTCCCCAACCTCTATTTTACTATTTGGAGGCCTATATACCACTCCTATTAATGTTTTTCGCCCCTCGCTATTTCTTAGCTCCACCCATATAGATTCTGTATTAACTGAGTTAATATCCTTCCTTTCAATTGCATTTATCCCCTCTTTTACCAGCAATGCTACCCCTCCTCCCTTTCTTTTTTGTCGATCCTTCCTAAATACTGAATACCCCTGTATGTTAAGCTCCCAGCCCTGCTCACCCTGCAACCATGTTTCCGTAATCCCAATTAGATCATAATTATTAACCTCTATTTCCACAGCTAATTCATCTACCTTGTTCCTGATGCTTCTCGCATTAAGGTATCTTCAATCTGGTAGCTTCATGGTCACCATTACTGACACTGGTAATTCGGAGCCCCGTGTATCGGACATGTGAGTTTATAGTCCCGATTGAGCGAGATGTGACCCATGGAATGCAAAAGTGCATTTTGTGAGCACGCCATGGCAGAATCGGGCCGTTGGTCTTTTTTGGTGGCATTGATTGAGGGAAGAAGGCTCACATGAGTAGCACTCTCACCCCTGAGTCAAAAGGTCATGGGTTCAAGTCCCACTCCGGAGACTGGAGCGCAAAATCCAGACTAACACCCCCTCCCAGTGTGCAGTACTGAGGGAGTGCCGCACTGTCGGAGGTGCCGTCTTTTGGATGAGGCGTTTAGAACCAAGAAGAGCGGGGGGGGCGGGGGGAGTTCTCTCCGGCGTCCTGGCCAATATTTCACACCCAACCAACATCACAGATGATCCGGTCATTTATTTCATTGCTGTTTGTGGGATCTTGCTGTGCGCAAATTGGCTGCCACGTTTCCTACATCGTGAGGGCGACTACACTTCAAAAGTAATTGGCTGGCTGTAAAGCGCTTTGGGACGTCCTGAGGTCGGGAAAGGCGCGGTATAAATCCGAGTCCTTTAATTTATTTCTTTCAGGAGACCAGAACTGCCTGCTCTTTTGTTCATTTCCTCAAGCACTATCTTCATTCCGGACCTGCCTCTTCTTCAAGACGAGACCCGCAAAGCCTTTCTCATCTCCTAAGGGCCGGAAGAAAAATATCCATCCCCTTTTTTCTCCAGGAATAATTTTCAGTTTAGCAAACGGAAAAAAAAAAATAACCCTCACCAGCTTCATTTCATTGTTGCTGCAGGAAACAATCTTTCACAAACCTCAAGCACCAACTGGCTGATTAAACTCTGCTCAGCGACCTGTGACAGAAACAGACACTAGCGGGGTAGAACTTGTGACCATTTCACAGCCAGGTGCAGAGAGAGGACCAATTCCGTAACGTCCTGCACCCCAAGGACACGTGATTAAACAATCCAAAACCGAAACCAGGCCGGGCTATTATTCAGGCCTCTTCCATGGGCTAATGAGCGGCCTAACCCCTGTTTAAGGACCCTTACGCCACACTGAGCTGCCCCGGACAGTGTAGGCCTCAGGCCCGCTTGGCTCAGTTTTTTTGGCAAGAGGATGCGGCCTAGCCACTGAAAAGCTAAGTGATTTTTTTTTTTAATTTCTGCGTTGCGAGGAGGAGTGGGGAAGCCCCTCCTAAGTTCTGATAGCCACTGCCAGCTGAGATCCCCCCCACCCCCCGCCGTTTACCCTCTCCCGCTGTCCTTCTCTGCCCCCCCGCTCCTCTTCCCGGGAGTTACCTGAGGGATGGCAGGCGGCCCGAAATGGAATGATTCCTTCGGGGGAGCTTCCCGTGGAGGTTCGACAGTCTGAGGTGTGATCGCAGGACCAATATCTTGCGATCCTCAGGCCTCCATCTTTGCTCCCTCCGCCCGTTGACCACTTGAAAAACGTCCGAAAGGAATTTCTAGGCCATTGTGTTTTATTCTGATGTTCTCCGTCTCTCCCTCTCTACACTGCACGCCATCCCATTCCCTCACCATCTCACTGCCCTGTTTCTTCCCTCTACCTTTACATAAGAATTAGGAGCAGGAGTCGGCCATACAGCCCCTCGAGCCTGCTCCGCCATTCAATAAGATCATGGCTGATCTTCGACCGCAACTCCACTTTCCCGCCCGATCTCCATATCCCTTGATTCCCTGAGAGTCCAAAAATCTATCGATCTCAGCCTTGAATATACTCAAGGATTCAGCATTCACAGCCCTCTGGGGCAGAGAATTCCAAAGATTCACCACCCTCTGAGTGACCACACCTGAAAATGATCAGTTTGCTGTTATTTCTATTTGTGGTGCCAGCTATATAAATTTCTAATTTATTTATTTTGAAATACTTTCTCCACTCTCTTATTTTCCCTCTCTTGTAAGATTCTAAAACACCGTTATAAAACCGCTGCTACCGTGTGGAGATCGAAATTGCGAACAAATTGTGAAATGGTGACGGACGGACTCAAAATGTAGGAAGTCATCATGTGTTCCTTTGTCTGTGAGGACACAAAATGGAGGAAGTCAGCAGGGGGTCCTTTGCCTGTAAGGACTCAACGTGGTCCTTTGTTTGTGAGACCACATGGACAGGAAGGAGAAACACCGGATGAAGAGGTAGACCCGCCCCCACACACACATCACAGGAACATGAACGTGTCGAGCAGAAGGAACTCCAATCAGGGAAGGTTGGGAGTGAAACTGACCTATCAGAGGGAGGCAGACAGAGATATACGAGAGGGGCCGGCAGAAAGGCGTTATAAAGGAATGACTGAGAAGTGGGAAATTCAGAAGAAGAAGAAGAAGAAGAAAGAGAAGAGAAGAGACAAAGATAAAAGGAAGTGGTTTGACTGTCCAGTCCATGTTTGCAACCTACTACTTTTCCGGACTGATCACCCTGGGATAAGAGTATGTATGAAAGTCGAACATAGAGCTTAGAGATTGCTAAAGAATAGTTTTTATGTAGGTTTGACCTATTAAATTGTAAGCATATTAATCATGAGGGAATGCTTCTATGCACGCTTGAATTTTGAACTGTAGTGTGAATACAGACCAATTTTATTGATCACAAACTTATCTGTCATTGTTACGCTTATTCGTAATTCTCGAGGTCCAAACAGTAGTGAGAGAAAGTCTTACACCCTCCATCTCATTTTTTCCCTGTCCCTTTACACACGACATTCCTCCTTTTCTCTCTTTTTTTTCTCGGAACGATTCCCACTATCTCTTTCTCTCCTTGCTCCTTTTCCTTTCTCCTGCTCTCCCAGTGCTACTCGTCTCACGATGACATATGCCCGTTTACCAGTCCAGGGCACTGCCTAAGATTGGACGTGGAATCATTAAGATAAACGCCTAGGCTCACCAAACTGGAAGCAGCTTGTTGAGCCAACATATTTCTCACTTCCTTTCACACAATAAGTCGCTGTAGGGCTTTTTTTGAGAATGTTCACATTCATCAAAGTGAGGGATGTAAGTGGTGGCAGTTGGAATGTTTTCAATTCAGGCGCCCAGTATCAGCATCATGTACACCCAAGTCAAAACTGCTGACAATTTGTCATTAATTCACACTAAATTATCTACTGTGCTCACAGAGGTCACAAGAGGTGGAGAAATGGAAAAAATATTATACTGGTGCAGTAGGGGGCAATCCTCCATGTTTGGGACTCAAGCACATTGTTGGGACAGTAAACAATGGGGGAGAAATTCGTGCGGTTTGCGCTACACGTTAGCGCCACGAGATGGCGTTAAAATGCCGTGGAAACCAGTTCCAGCATCGCACGCCATATTGGTGTTGCCGGTAGCGCTGCCGCTGAACACGATCGCCGGGGACCTCGCCATCACGGAGATTGTGACGTCAGTGAGTGTGCAATGCTCACTTGATGCCCGATCTCCCAAATTCGTTACAGCCAATGAAGCTGGCTCCAGCGACGCTATTTAAAGGGATCATCACCAATCACTCACACCTGACAGGGATTTAAAGTTTGAATGGCTGTGTGCTACTTCCTGCTATTGCAAGAGTTTTCTTCATTCATTTCAAGGTTCTTTGGTATCACGGAGTGTTGTGGCAAGTACAAACCTCCATAATTATTTCTGAAAAGCTTCAACCTGCAACACTTGCTAAAAGTCATGGGGGGGAAATTTGTTCCCTTAGCACCGTCCGTTAGTGCCACTAGATGGTGCTAATGTGGCGTTAAGATCAGTACTGACTGGGTGAGCCAAATCCAGCGCTGCACACCAAATCGGGACCCCCCCCCCCCGTAGCGCTGCTGGTAACAGCTATCTCCGGAAACCTCAACACCAGGGAGATCACGATGTCAGTGTGTGTGCAACGCTCTCTGAACGCCCGATTTCCCAAATTGCTTTCAGCCACTTACCTCACTGCCTGGAGTAAACGCTGACAGGGAGAGCTGGCATGCAGCACCAGGAAGCCGGCTGCAGGGACGTTATTTAAAGGGATCATCAGTAATCTCTCGCATTTGTCTGATTAGTGCGGTTTCAGTGGATTTTTGTTAATTTCAGCTACTGCAACAGTTTCATTGAGTACCCTGCCTAAACCGCTACGCCTCGCTACCTCTCTTTCCTCCTTTAAGATGCTCCTTAAAACCTACCTCTTTGACCAAGCTTTTTGTCACTTGCCCTAATTTATCTTTATGTGGCTCGGTGTAAAAAGTTTTGTCTTAAAATACTCATGTGCAGCACCTTGGGACGTTTTACTACATTAAAGGCACTATATAAATACAAGTTGTTAGTTGTTGTTGTTGAGTAATTTCAAGGTTCCTTTGCATCAGGAGTCTTGTGGCAAGTACAAAGTAGCTACATTTAGCCTTCAAAGATTCAAACTGCAACACTTGGTAAGATTAATGGGGGCTGTACTGGCATGCCACCTCATCCTCCAGGATCTATGGCGGAGGGAGTGTAGGCAGCAAGAAAGATGGGAACATGTGCGCAGAGGGAGGAGGATGAGGATGAGGAGGAAGAAGATGAGGAGGAAGAAGGTGAGGAGGAAGAAGGCGAGGAACAGAAGGGAGGGAGGAGGCAGCCGGACAATCGGGCTTCCAGATGGACGGTCAATGATGTGGTGTGCCACCTCCCTCCACATAGTGCGGCAGGCTTGTGGCGAGGGCCTCCTGCCAGCTGGTGGGTACAGGACTGCCCATCTTCTCTCCAGCGCTAAAACCATTGCCTCCTAAGCTTCATGGGAAAACCTGCAGGATCTCTCCTTGGGACGGCGATCTGCCATGAGGATTTGTAAATAAATGCTTGTTCTCCTTGTCCTTCTTGTTTTGGTTGTTGAGGCAGCTGCACAGCCAACAATGCTGAGAATGAGATGCTGCAGCATCAATGAACCTCCCTTGGAAGTAATGAAAAAAGCCTGTGGCAATCATGAGTTGCAAATAGACTGCACCTGATATTGGTCCAGCCTTTAAGTGTAACGCCAATGAGCTTGGGTTTTTAGACTTGATTTAAGACTCCAATCATTTTATTGAGCAGTGAGGACGAATTTTGCGTGCAGTCTAGAGCATTTTTGCCTGGCACTAATTCAACAACTTTTTTCCTAACACCGCCCATTCCTTGGCTATAATGAATTTCTAGCCCATGGGGACTGTCATGACAGTGGATCTCGCCCTCCAGGATCTACGGTGGAAGGAGGGCGGAGTCAGTGAGACAATAGGCCTTCCAGACGGGCTGTCCATGACCGGCTCATCAGACTCCAATTCACATGAGTGAAACCCCAGATCCCCGTAGCTCAACACATCCCCATCATACAATCCCTGTCTCACGCCATATCACGGCGTCCTCTTGGGTGCAAAGGTGAAATGAGAGAGACCACAAAATATTCCAAACACAATTAATACATTTATTTATAAACATATCACACATATCACATGAAATCTGATAACTAATGACCTTTATGCCTGCCATAGTTGAATAGCTGTGTGCATGGTATGAGATGTGGGTGTGAGTGTTGCTAGGTAGAGATTGTTGGTGGGTGAGTGCTGGGGATGTGGTCCATTGAACAGTGTGTGAAGCTTGTGGTACAAATAGTGGTATGTAACATTTGTTGAAGCCTTCACTCACCCTGACCACCCGTGTGAGCTCATTAAACTTCTTCCTGCACTGGGTGTGGGTCCTGGAGACCACAGTGCTGCCTGTGATGTGGTGTGCCACCTCCCTCTACATAGTCTGGCAAACTTGTGGCGAGGGCCTCTTCATGGGTACTGGACCGCCCGCCTTCTCTCCACCGCTAAAACCAATGCCTCCAAAGCTTCATCGGAAAATCTCTGGGCTCTCTCCCTGGGGCGCTGATCTGCCATCAGGGTTTGTAAATAAGTGTTCTTTCTCCTTGTCTTTCTTCTTATGGTTGTTGAGGCAGCTGCTCACCCAACAATCCTGAAAATGAGGTGCTGCAGCATCAATGAACCTCCCCTTTAGGTAGTGAAAAAAGCCTGTGGCAATCATTACTTGCGTTTAGACGGCCCCTGATATTGGTCCATCTTTTCAGTGTAACACAAATGAGCTTGGGTTTTTACTCGAGAATCATGACTGCAATCATTTTAATGGGGAGTGAGGACGAATTTTGCGTGCAGCCAAGACGATTTTCATCTGGCGCTACTTAGCCATTTTTAGTCTAAACACCGCCCATTTCTTGGCTATAATGAATTTCTAACCCATGAGTTTTACCTGAACTGGGAGTGTTTGATGGGACAGTGTCGAGGGAGCTTTACTCTGTATCTATCCCGTGCTGTACCTGCCCTGGGAGTGTTTGATCTTAGAGTGTAGAGGGAGCGTTACTCTGTATCTAACCAGTGCTGTGTAATAGAGCCACCTGGTGGACTACTGATGTATATAGTAGTAAAGCCATATGCAGTACAGTTCTTACTGGAAGCTATGTTGTGCTGTTGTATATATATGCTGTGTCCCAAGATATCACAGAATTGGCGATGAGAATGTGATTGCGGATTCCCTGGCTGAAATTTTTGTTGGAGAATAATCCTGCCAACCGACAGATGGACCATTAGAGGTTCTTCGTTTTCCAGAAAAATTTAAAAATCCGAGATAAATTTCGAGCACACGTGGCTGAACTGTCGACGTTGCCAGAGTCCAGATGGCCATGACTATGGGAATAATAGGGTGCTTGGGTGAGTTCCATTGCGACCGAGAGACTTTCGGAGCGTATGTGGAGCGGCCAGAAATGTTTTTCACCGCAAACAGTATCGTAGAAGTCCCCGATGATGTAAACTGTAACCAGGCGGTTTTTGAAATGAAACGGGCTATTTTTTTGACTGAAGCAGGCCCCGAGGTGTATGAAACCCTGAAAAATTTACTTGTTCCCGCCAAGCCGAAGAACACGCCACTGAAGGAAATCCTAACCAAGTTAGAACAGCACTACAGTCCTGAGCCCCTGGAAATTGCTGAAAGTTATCGTTTTGGAGCACGTGATCAATTAAATGACGAGGGTATCAGTGAGTGCATTGTAGCTTTAAAAAGGCTATCCATTCACTGTCATTTCTGAAACTTTCAGGACCGAGATTTGCGTGACTGCTTTGTTTGTGGGTTGAAAAATGAATGTATCAGAAGTAAATTGTTGACAACCCCTAACTTGACTTTTGACTTAGCTTGTCAGACAGCTATGTCGATGGATATGGCCGGTCGATACTACCGAGAGTTCCGCGCCATTTCCAGTCATCAGACAAGCGAGGTGAATCGGATGCAGGCTAAAAGTAAAAGGCAGTTGGGCCCCGAGGCCTCAGCAACTGGCCAAGGTAACAGAGCATTGACGTCGTGCTATCGGTGCCTGGGACAACACATCGCTCAAAGCTGTCCATATGTGAAGGCAGAGTGTTGCTCCTGCAAGAAAACTGGGCATCTTGCGAAGGCGTGCCGACAGAAGAGTAAACCGACTGGCAATACTAGAAGTAGAAATCGCCAGTCACTACATACCGTTGAAGAGAAGCAGCAGGGCGAGGAGTTTCTGGAGATTCAGGTATCAGAGGAAGATATCCATCCATACTCCGTTCGTAGGAATGAATTGTCGGTGGATATAGATTGTATCATGTGGGGAGCAAGAGTGGTTATCTCAAATAGGTTCAGGTCTAAATTGTTAGGAGACCTTTATGACCAGCACCTGGGAATATGCTTGACCAAGAGCTTTGCACGCAGTTAATTATGGTGGCCAGGTTTAGATAAAGAGATAGAGTACATAGTCAGTCAGTGTAGAACATGTCAATCGCTGAGCAAGAAACCACCATCAGCACAATTACAGTCATGGAAATGGCCTCCCAGAGTGTGGCAAAGGTTACATGTAGATTTTGCTGAGCTAGAAGGGCAGCAATTGTTCAAAATGATAGTTAGTCACTCGAAGTGGGTAGAGGTGTTTCCGATGCGGATAATAATAACAAGCAAAACACTAGACAATTTGCGAAGATTGTTTTCTTCATACGGCCTCCCTGAAGAAATTGTGTCTGATAATGGGCCACAATTTTGTTCAGAAGAGTTCACGCAGTTCATGAGCAGAAACAGTGTGAAACAGACCAAAGTTCCACCGTACCACCCTGCTTCAAATGGTGCAGCAGAGCGTGCAGTACAAATTGTCAAACGTGCCCTCATCAAGCAAATGTTGGATCCAAATCCAAAGAAACGTCAGTTGTCGTTGGACCACAAACTGGCAAATTTTCTGATTACCTATCGGAATACTCCTCATACCACTACTGGTAGAAAACCAGCAGAGTTGTTTCTCAAATGACAGCCACGAACCAGGTTCTCGTTGTTAAAGCCAAACTTGGCACAGTCCGTAGAAGAGAAACAATCAAGGCAGAAAGAGAGTCATGATAAAGGTGGAGTTAGAGAGAGAAGTGTGAAGTTGAAGCAGAAGGTTAGAGTGAAGAACCATCACCATAAATGGTTAAAGTGGTTACCATGAAGAGTAGTGAAGATATGAGGCCCTCACACATATTTAGTCAAGATGTTTGATCATGGAAAGGTGAGGTTTGTTCACATTGATCATATCTTACCTACAGATGTGGAAGGAGTTGAAAGCTGGGATGATTCAATTTATTCCGATGAGTCAGGTAGTCTTGTTACAAGTAGAGTACCAGCAGCAAATCCTACATCAGACGTACCAGAAACAAATCAAAGACAAAGTCAGAATTTAAGTCTGAGCCCGAGTCAGGCAGAAAACAGTCTGAAAGTGTAAAGAGCCCAAATGTAGATCAAGGTCAGCCCTTGGAGAAAAATTCTCCGCAGGCTCAGCCTGGAATGAGTCAACGTTCTGCAACAAGAGCTGAAATTTCGGTTCAAGAAAGAAGGTATCCTCTTCGAAGCAGAAAACCAGTGGTTAAGTTTAATCTGTAAATATGGAAAATAAGTTCATATCTTTTGTTTGTGTTACAGAATTCTGTAGTAGAATTTGGAAACATAAAATGGGTTCCATTTGAGAAGTTGTGTATACCATGCAAGCCATGTACAATGATTATTTGCTATGATTAACTTCTTCAATTAGGAGGGAGAAGTGTAATAGAGCCTCCTCGTGGATACTGATGTATATAATAATAAAGCCATGAGCAGTACAGTTCTTACTGGAAGCCATGTTGTGCTGTTGTGTATATATGCTGTGTCCCAAGATATCACATGCTGTACCTGCCCTGGGAGTGTTTGATGGGACAGTGTAGAGGGAGCTTTACTCTGTATCTAACCCGTGCTGTACCTGCCCTGAGAGTGTTTGATGGGACAGTGTAGAGGGAGCTTTACTCTGTTTCTAACCCGTGCTGTACCTGCCCTGGGAGTGTTTGATGGGACAGTGTAGAGGGAGCTTTACTCTGTTTCTAACCCGTGCTGTACCTGCCCTGGGAGTGTTTGATGGGACAGTGTAGAGGGAGCTTTACTCTGTATCTAACCCGTGCTGTACCTGCCCTGGGAGTGTTTGATGGGACAGTGTAGAGGGAGCTTTACTCTGTATCTAACCCGTGCTGTACCTGCCCTGGGAGTGTTTGATGGGACAGTGTAGAGGGAGCTTTAATCTGTATATAACCTGTGTTGTATCTGAATCACAGTGCTCGACATTGGTACTGGGTGCCTTAAGTCGAAACTGTTTCACTCCCCAGCATTAACATCTCTCACCTTGATTAGGAGTAACATGTACTGAAACGTAAATCCTCCTCAGAAAATACATGCGAGAGCCATGGACCAGCCCTTGATGGGTTAATCGCGCCTTTCCTGGCCTTTGGTTCATCAGCGACATTAATGTCATACTGCATTACACATTACTCAGAACGGATGTTAATTCTTAAGTAATGATTTCATCCTTCTGGAACATTCCAGCGTTAATGATGCTGAACCGCAGCTTTAACTCAGAATTAATTTGGGAAACTGACCTGCAAGAAAGTGTAATTTCACTTTTCTAACCACCCATCAGGCTAATGAGGGAGGTCCTGTCAGATCAGCCCAGTGCTACAGCAAAATGCCGAGAATTTCATCGACATGCGGAAAGGTCACTAGCTGACTGTACAATTCGGGATGGGCTAACGTGTCGCATTACAACGCTGTCCTTTTAAGCTCATGACAGACCCAACTCATGCCCAGACAGATAACAAGCAGGAGCTCAGGGAACTTCGCTAAGTGTGGCGAGCTTAAGCGCGGCAAACTTTTTTTGCCCCGGTATCTCAGTTCCTCGCTGGCTGCTCGCAAAATACATCTGACGGTCGAGTGTTGCACAGTCGGTTAGGCAAGTTTAAGACATTAAACGGCATTACCATCGCCGAATCTCCCACCATCAACATCCTGGGGGTCACCATTGACCAGAAACTTTACTGGACCAGCCACATAAATACTGTGGCAACAAGAGCAGGTCAGAGGCTGGGTATTCTACGGTGAGTGTCTCGCCTCCTGACTCCCCAAAGCCTTTCCACCATCTACAAGGCACAAGTCAGGAGTGTGATGGAACACTCTCCACTTGCCTGGATGAGTGCAGCTCCAACAACACTCAAGAAGCTCGACACCATCCAGGACAAAGCAGCCCGCTTGATTGACACCCCATCCACCACCTTAAACATTCACTCCCTCCACCACTGGTGTACCGTGGCTGTAGTGTGTACCATCTACAAGATGCACTGCAGCAACTCGCCAAGGCTTCTTCGGCAGCACCTCCCAAACCCGCGACCTCTACCGCCTAGAAGGACAAGGGCAGCAGGCGCATGGGAACACCACCACCTCCAAGTTCCCCTCCAAGTCACACACCATCCTGACTTAGAAGTATATTGCCGCTCCTTCATCATTGCTGGGTCAAAATCCTGGAACTCCCTCCCTAACAGCACTGTGGGAGCACCTTCACCACACAGACTGCAGCGGTTAAAGAAGGCAGCTCACCACCACCTTCTCAAGGACAACTAGGCATGGGCAATAAATGCTGGCCTTGCCAGTGACGCCCAGATCCCATAAGCGAATAAAAAAACGATTTGGTCACAGGGTTGCAGGGCTATGGGGAAAGAGATGGGGGTAGTGGGACTAATTGGATAGCCCTGATTTTCATGGGACACATACCTTGGAGTCTCACAAGCCTTGTGTGAAGTTTGAATCCCTATTTGCCATTAATTTGTGCCCACCTCAAGTTGCTTAGTTGCTGAGAGGTTGTTTCCCCTGGCTGGAGAGTATAGAATTAAGGGGCACAGTCTTAGGATTATGGGTCGACCATTTAGGAATGAGATGAGGAGAAATTTCTTCACTCAGAGGGTTGTGATCTTTGAAATTCTCTACCCCAGAGGGCTGTGGATGCTCAGTTGTTGAGAATATTCAAGACTGAGAGCGATACATTTTTGGGGCTAGAAATTCGTAATAGCCAAGTGTTTAGACTAAAAATGATGAATTAGCGCCAGGGGAAAATCATCTAGATTGCACGCAAAATTCGTCCTCACTCCTCATTAAAATGATTGGAGCCATAAATCTAGTCTAAAAAGCCCAAGCTCATTGGCATTACACTGAAAAAATGGACCACTGTCGGGTGTAGACTAAACGCAAGTAATGATTGCCACAGGCTTTTTTCACTGCTTAAAGGGGGGTCCATTGATGCTGCAGCGCCTCATTCTCAGCATTGTTGGGTGTCCAGCTGCCTCAACAACCATAAGAAGAAAGACAATGAGAAGGAGCACTTAGTTACAAATGCTGATGGCAGATCGCTGCCCCAGGGAGAGAGCCCGGGTTTTTTATGAGGAGATCCTGTTTGACAAACCTATTGTAGTTCTTTGAGGATGTAACTAGTGGAGTAGACAAAGGGGAATAGGTAGATGTGGTGTATTTGGATTTTCAGAAGGCCTTCGATAAGGTTCCACACAAGAGGTTGGTGAACAAAATTAGGGCACATGGAATTGGGGGTAATATACTAGCATGGATTGAGAATTGGTTAACAGACAAAAAACAAAGAGTAGGAATAAACGGGTCTTTTTCAGGATGGCAGGCTGTGACTAGTGGAATACCGCAAGGATCGGTGCTTGGACCCCAGCTATTCACAATCTATATCAATGATTTGGATGAGGGGACTGAATGTAACATTTCTAAATTTGCTGATGATACATAGAAGATAGGAGCAGGAGTAGGCCATTCAGCCCCTCGAGCCTGCTCCGCCATTCAATGAGACCATGGCTGATCATCCAAATTCAGTACCCTGTCCCTGCCTTCTCCCCATATCCCTTGATCCCTTTAGCTTTAAGAAATATATCTAACTCCTTCTTGAATATATTTAATGAATTGGCCTCTACTGCCTTCTGTAGTAGAGAATTCCACAGGTTCACCACTCTCTGGGTGAAGAAATTTCTCCTCATCTCAGTCCTAAATGGCTTATCCCTTATCCTTAGACTGTGACCCCTGGTTCTGGACTCCCCGCCATCGGGAACATCCTTCCTGCATCTAGTCTGTCTAGTCCTCTTAGAATTTTATAAGTTTCAATGAGATCCCCTCTCATTCTTCTAAACTCCGGCGAGTATAAGCCCAATCGACCCAATCTCGCCTCATACGTCATTCCTGCCATCCCAGGTATCAGCCTTGTGAATCTTCGCTGCACTCCCTCCATGGCAAGAACATCCTTCCTCAGATAAGGTGACTAAAACTGCACACAATACTCAAGATGTGGTCTCACCAAGGCCCTGTACAACTGCAGCAAGACATCCTTGTTCCTGTACTCGAACCCTTTCGCTACGAATGCCAACATACCATTTGACTTCTTAACCGCCTGCTGCACCTGCATGCTTACCTTCAGCGACTGGTGCACAAGGACACCCAGGTCTCGTTGCACTTCCCCTTCTCCCAATCTATTGCCATTCAGATAATAATCTGCCTTCCTGTTTTTGACACCAAAGTGGATAACCTCGCATTTATCCACATTATATTGCATCTGCCATGCATCTGCCCAATCACCCAACCTGTCCAAATCATACTGGAGTTTCACTGCATCCTCCTCACAGCACACACGCCCACCCAGCTTTGTGTCGTCTGCAAACTTGGAGATATTACATCCAATTCCCTCGTCTAGATCATTAATATTTAATGGGCCGAAAATTGATCCCGGGACGCGAGAGTACGCACTGCGTACTCTCGCATATTCCCACTCCAATTGCCGGTTTTCTGCATGCCCTGCGCATGCGCTGAAAACCGGCAATTGCTCTTTTGAAAAGGGGGCGGTTCCTCGGTGCATCGCGTGCACGCTACAGGCTGCGCGCACGCTGTGCACTTCATGCTTTGGACGCGCAGGTAAGTACGGAAGATTTTGGAAATGGAAAAAGGAGGAGTAAGACCCACTTTTAAGAAGGTAAGTAGTGAATTAAGTATTTTTTTGAATTTTTTTTAACAGGTATATCTTTTTTAGAGACTTTAAAGACAGGTAAGTTTATTTTTATAACTTTTTAAAAGATTTAACATTTTTTCAAAAATTTAATTTTTATTTAAAATGGTTAATTTAGTTAACTATACTTATTATATTAATGTGATGGTTTTTAAAAAAAATTTAATTGAGGTTTAGCTGTTATTTTGGGGGAGTGTAAGATTCATAGATTTCACAGCACGTATGTGAAACTTATGAATGGAAGATGGTGTGCTGCCATTGGCTCTAACTGAGTCACGTGATCCCACAGCTCGCACGAATTCACTACGCCGCTGGGATACGCAAGCACTGCCCAGCTGATGTCTGGAACATCAAGTTCGTGCGAGCTGGATCTGAAAAAGCACAAGCGAGGTGAGAGATCGCGGGGAAGCCTTACCCCCGCGGGAACAGAGCGAGATCAATTTCTGGGCCATTGTGAATAGCTGGGGTCCTAGGACCGATCCCTGCGCTACCCCACTAGTCACTGCCTGCCACTCGGAAAAAGACACATTTATTCCAACTCTTTGCTTTCTGTCTGCCAACCAGTTCTCTATCCAAGTCAATACCTTGCCCCCAATCCCATGTGCTTTAACTTTACACGCTAATCTCTTATGCGGGACCTTATCGAAAGCCTTCTGAAAGTCCAAATACACCACATCCACTGGTTCTCCCTTATCTATTCTACCAGTTACATCCTCAAAAAATTCCAGTAGATTAGTCAAGCACGATTTACCTTTTGTAAATCCATGTTGACTTTGTCCGATCCTGTCACTGTTTTCCAAGTGCTCTGCTATTACATCTTTTATAATGGACTCTAGCATTTTCCCCACTACCGATGTCAGGCTTACCGGTCTATAATTCCCCGTTTTCTCTCTGCCACCTTTTTTAAATAGACTCCCCAAATACAAAGCTAGGTGGCAGTGTCAGTTGTGAAGAGGATGTGAAGAGGCTTCAAGGGGATCTCGACAGGCTCAGTGAGTGGGCGAGAACATGGCAGATAGAATATAATGTGGATAAATGTGAAGCTATCCACTTTGGTAGAAAAAACAGAAAGGCAGAGTATTTCCTAAATGGTGAAAGATTGTGGAATGCAGATGCTCAAAGGGACCTGGGGTCCTTGTACATGAGTCACTGAAAGTGAATATGCAGGTGCAGCAAGCCATTAGGAAGGCAAATGGTGTGCTGGCCTTCATTACAAGAGGATTTGAGTACAGGAGTAAAGAAATCTTACTCGAATTATATAGGGCCTTGGTGAGACCACACCTGGAGTACTGTGTACAATTTTGGTCTCCTTACCTAAGGAAGGATATACTTGCCATAGAGGGAGTGCAACGAAGGTTCACGAGATTGATTCCTGGGATGGCGGGACTGTCGTATGAGAAGAGATTGAGTAAACTAGGCCTGTATTCTCTTGAATTCAGAAGAATGAGAGGGGATCTCATTGAAGCATACAAAATTATTACAGGGCTTGATAGAGTGGATGCTGGGAGAATGCTTCCCTTGGCTGGGGAGTCTAGAACCAGGTGCCACAGCCTCAAGATAAAGGATAGGCCATTTAGGACTGAGATGAGAAGAAATTTCTTCACACAGAGGGTGGTGAATCTTTGGAATTCTCTACCCCAGAGGGCTGTGGAGGCTCAGTCATTGGGTATATTCAAAACAGAAGTCGATAGATTTCTGACTAGTAAAGGCATCAAGGGATATGGCGATAGGGCCGGTGAATGGAGTTGAGGCAGAAGATCAGCCATGATCTCATTGAATGGCAGAGTAGGCTCGAAGGGCCGAATGGCCTACTCCTGCTCCTATTTCTTATGTTCTTATGTTTAAGCAGTGGAGAGAATGCGGGCGGTCCTGTATCAACTGGCAAGAGGCCCTCACCACAAGTCTGCCGGACTATGTAGAGGGAGGTGGCACACCACGTCACGGGCAGCACTGCGGTCCCCAGGTCCCACACACAGTGCAGGAGGAAGTTGAACAAGCTCACACAGGTGGTCAGGGTGAGTGAAGGCTTCAACAAATGCTACATACCACCACCTGTACCACAATGTACCACACTGCTAGCACTCACCCACCAACAGTCTCTACCTAGCAACACTCACAAACACATCTCACACACATTGACAGCTATTCAACCATGGCATGCACAAGGGTCATTAGTGATTTGTGTGATATGTTTGTAGATAAATGTATTAATTGTGTTAGGAATATTTTGTGGTCTCTCTCATTTCACCTTTGCGCCCAGGAGGATGTTGTGATATGGCGTGAGACAGGGATGGTATGATGGGGATGTGTTGAGCTACGGGGATCTGGAGTTTCATTCATGTGAATCAGAGCCTGATGAGCTAGTCACGGACAGCCCGCCCAGAAGGCCAATTGTCTCACTGCCTCCGCCCTCCTTCCTGTTCCTCCTACTCCTCGTCCTCTTCCCCCCCGCCTCCTCCTCCGCTTCGTCCTCCTCCACCTCGTCCTCCTCCGCCTCGTCCTCCTCCTCCTTGTTCTCCTCTGCCTCGTCGTCCTCCTGAGATAATGCCGCAGCCCCCATGACTGTGAGGAAGTGTTATGAGCAGAAGCCTTTAACAAATAATGAGTGACTTCTGCACTTGAACCAACACTTCCTGTCACCAAAAAAACTTGAAATAACTAAAGAAAGCTGTTTCAGTTGCAGGAAGTAGCAAACAGGCACTGAAACTGCAGAACCATGTTAGTTGCAGCTGATTGGGGATGGCGCCTTTAAACATCGCTGCTGCAGCCTGCTTCCTGCTGGTAGACACCAGCTCTCCCTGTCGTTGTTCTGCACTGCCGTTAAGGTAAGTGGCTAAATCCAATGTTGGAGATCGGACATCCAGTGAGCGTTGCACACTCACTGACGTCACGATCTCGATGATGGCGAGGTCCCTGGCGATCGAGTTGACCGGCAGGCCTACCGGCAACAGCGATATGCCGTGCGGCGCTGAAACCGGCATCAGCTGTCGTTACAGCTGTCAACGGCATTTCAGCGCCATCTCGTTGCACCACATGATTCCCCCCCCCCCCCCCCCGCCACCCATACTGTAAGAGAATCAAGGGATATGGGGATCGGGCGGGAAAGTGGGCTCATGGGGCTGGGTGTGTTCCGACAACCCTACACTAAGTCACAGGCAAGGGGGGCGTGGGTGCGCGGTGAGATAGCACATTGTGCCCTGAGTTGTTCCTCTCAGCTCCGTGCCATTCAATTGGAACACAAGGGGATCTGGCTCAAAACGGATGTGCTGGAGACAACTGGAGCTGAGCTTCCTTTTTGTTTTATTTATTCAGTGGATGTGGGCGTCGCTGGCACAGCCGGCATTGATTGCCCATCCCTAATTGTCCTTGAGAAGGTGGTGGCGAGCCGCTGCAGTCCTTGCGGTGACATTTTCGGGCAGTTAAGAGTCAAGCACGTGGCTGAGAGTCTGGAGTCACATATTGGCCAGACCGGGTAAGGACGGTAGATTTCCTTCCCTAAAGGACATCAGTGAGCCAGATGGGTTTTTACGACAATCTGGTAGTTTGATGGTCACCATTACTGATACTAGCTTTTTATTCCAGATTTATTTAATTACATACGAAGAGACGAATTAGGAGCAGGAGTAGGCCACTCGGCCCCTCGAGCCTGCTCCGCCTTTCAATAAGATCATGGCTGATCTGATTACTCCACATTCCCGCCTACCCCCGATAACCTTTCACCCCCTTGCTTACCAAGAATCTATCTACCTCTGCCTTAAAAATATTCAAAGACTCTGCTTCCACCGCCCTCTGAGGAAGAAGGCTCCAAAGACTCACGACCCTCTGTGAGAAAAAATTTCTCCTCATCTCTGTCTTAAATGGGCGACCCCTTATTTTTAAACAGTGACCCCCTAGTTAACTGAATTTAATTCCCCCACCTGCCAGTGGTGGGATTTGAACTCACAGTAAGCTGGACTATTAGTCCAAGCCTCGGGATTACTTGTCCAGTAACATAACCACTCTGCTACCATACACCTAACCTATGACCATTCGAACTGTGCCCTGCACTCACCGGAGTAACCATGCATGGACTTAGCATGCAGGTGCAGCAGGCGGTGAAGAAGGCAAATGGTATGTTGGCCTTCATAGCGAGATGATTCGAGTACAGAAACAAGGATGTCTTGCTGCAGCTGTACAGGGCCTTGGTGAGACCACACCTTGAGTATTGTGTGCAGTTTTGGTCACCTTATCTGAGGAAGGATGTTCTTGCCATGGAGGGTGTGCAGCGAAGATTCACCAGACTGATACCTGGGATGGCAGGAATGACATATGAAGAGAGATTGGGTCGATTGGGTCTATACTTGCTGGAGTTTAGAAGAATGAGAGGAGATCTCATTGAAACTTATAAAATTCTAACAGGGCTAGACAGACTGGATGCAGGAAGGATGTTCCCGATGGCGGGTGAGTCCAGAACAAGAGGTCACAGTCTAAAGATAAGGGGTAAGCCAATTAGGACAGAGATGAGGAGGAATTTCTTCACCCAGAGAGTGGTGAACCTGTGGAATTCTCTACCACAGAAGGCAGTTGAGGCCAAGTCAGTAAATATATTCAAGAAGGAGATAGATATATTTCTTAAGGCTAAAGGTATCAAGGGATATGGAGAGAAAGCAGGGACAGGGTACTGAGTTTGGATGATCAGCCATGATCTCATCGAATGGTGGAGCAGGCTCGAGGGGCCGAATGGCCTACTCCTGCTCCTATCTTCTATGTTTCTATGTTTTATAACATTCAACCGCCCCGGCACCATTATGAATTAAACAGCATCCGATGCCATTAAAGCACAGACACTTGGAGCCGCAGTAAACATGTTTTCAGGCGCTGCTTTTGGCTGGGAATGGAGTTCTGAAAGGAATATTAATATTACATGGTGCCAGTCTCTTACGAGTTGCAGAGACACGAGGCAGCAGATTAGGAGTGAATAGCAAAAATGAAATGGATCTGATCAGTAAGTTACCTGAGATTCCTTTTAGAACTCCACAGCCTTAGTGCGAGGGGACTATTAATAATGCACAGCCCTCTCGCTGGCTGAACAGTTTGGTTTCGGACCCAAACTTCTGCTGAGTTTTCTCTTTCACAAGCCTGTGTTTCTTCATCTACTTCTGCTGCGGCTGAGACCAAGATCCATTTAGATCCCCTTCTGCCATCTGGGTAGTCGCCTGTTGGATGAGAATGGACTAATCCCAGCGATCAATCTCTATCAATTAGTCTGCAACAGACCCAGACATGAGGTGAGGAAAAACCCCAGTGGTGGAGAGCTTTGGGAACCTGAGGTCCAAAGTCACCTGTTCCTCCCGAGCTCGCTACACTCACCACATGTCATGTCTGAAATTATTCATATACTGGATATTGTTTCCTGTAATAAATCTAAGATGCCCATTCCTTGCTGTGCCAGGATTCCATAGGCAGTGGGCACCTCCAGTACTTTGCCCAAAGGATCATCGATCATGTCTAGTTTTGAAGGCCAGTTTGAACTCAGGATGTGAGTCACGCTGGCAAGGCCAGCGTTTATTGCCCATCCCTTGTTTAACCCTGAGATGCTGATGGTGGGCCTTCCTCTTTAACCGATGCAGTCCTTATGGCGCTGGTACTCCTGCAGTGCCAGTAGCAAGGCTCTGCCCCCCACCCCACACAGAGACTCCCAGGCAAGAAGGTCGTTGGCACTACCCGACTTCATGCCCAGAAGATGTGGGCTGGATTTTGTCTTGGGGTCGGGTTGGGGTCGTGTCATGCGCATTTCGTGTTATCCACCCACCTGAAATTGGATGTGGGAGATTGAAGCAATTTTCACTTAATTGGGCAGTTGAGTTCCAGCATGTGGGAACCCATGAACCAATTAGTGGTTTCAGTCTGAAAGTCGCCTCTGATGATGTCATCATTGTAGGTCAGAGACTGCTTGGTCTGGTCTCAGAGACTGCCTGGCCTTTGATGTGAGAGGACCTGGATGCAAAATGAGCAGCATCTCAGCAGAGAGAGAGAGAGAGAGAGAGATTTTTTTCCATCCAGGTCCTCTAAAGGCCCCGGCAGTCTCTGAAGACATTCAATGCAGCAGCATCAGAGGCAACTCTACCTTCATCACATCTCCATTGTAATAGTGGACCTGCAGCTGATAGTCCGCTATCCACTTGTGCTCCCGCCAGGTTTCACTGGAGTGTTTCACATCAGGCGTACTTCACGTCAGAAAAGGGTTAAACTAGCTAAAACGTTTCAAAATGGCATTACAGAGCCAATTTAGGGCTTGTTAAGGGCTTTAATGGCCTCTCCCGCCTCTTGGAGGCGGGACGGAGTCAGGAACCCCGCGACCGATTTTATCAAAATTGCGTGGAGGTGGAATGGAGTCGGGATGGGGTCGGGACCCCCAACCCCACTACTTTAACCCCCCACACGCCTCCAAACCCGACTCCACGGGTCATTCAAAATCCAGCCCATAGAGTACAAAAGCAACGACGTTATGCTCAAGCTTCATAAATCACTGGTTAGGCCCCAGCTGGAGTATTGCGGCCAATTCTGGACACCGCACTTCAGGAAAGATGTCAAGGCCTTTGAGAGGGAGCGGTCGAGACTTAATGACTGATACTAGGAATGAGGGGCTTCAGTTATGAGGCGTGACAAGAGATTTTGGGATCGTTCTCCGTAGACCAGCGAAAGTTAAAGGGTGATTTGATAGAGGTGTTCGAAATTATGAAGGGTTTTGATGGAGTAAATAGGGACAAACTGTTTCCTTTGGCAGGAGGGTCGGTAACCAGAGGACACAGATTTTTGGTAATTTGCAAAAGAACCAGAGGGGAAATGAGGAAAAAATAAATATACAGCGAGTTGTTGTGATCTGGAATGCACGGCCTGAAATGGAGGTGGCAGCAGATTCAATAGTAACTTTCAAAGGGAATTGGGTAAATACTTGAAAAGAAGAAATTTGCAGGGCTATGGGGAAAGAGCAGGGAGAGCGGGACTAATTGCACAGCTCTTTCAAAGAGCCGGCACAGGCACGATGGGCCGAATGGCCTCCTTCTGTGCTGTACGAGTCTATGAAACATGACATTCTTTTTCTTTGGTCGTTGTCTTTTGTCTTCCTTCTCTCCTCCTGTAGGCACCGAGTCTTGCGGGGTACGGCTTCCTGTGTGCCAGCAGCCCTCTGGTACCTTCCCAAGTGGTCGTCTTCATCCGTGAATCTGGATAGTTGATTGGCACCCCATCCACCACCTTAAACATTCTCTCCCTCCACCACCGGCGTACCGTGGCTGCAGTGTGTACCATCTACAAGATGCACTGCAGCAACTCGCCAAGGCTTCTTCGGCAGCACCTCCCAAACCTGCGACCTCTTCCACCTAGAAGGACAAGGGCAGCAGGCGCATTGGAACACCACCACCTCCAAGTTCCCCTCCAAGTCACACATCATCCTGACTTAGAAGTATATCAGCCGTTCCTTCATCGTCGCTGGGTCAAAATCCTGGAACTCCCTCCCTAACAGCACTGTGGGAGCACCTTCACCTCACGGACTGCAGCGGTTCAAGAAGGCGGTTCATCACCACCTTCTCAAGGTCAATTAGGATTGGGAAATAAATACTGGCCTTGCCAGCGATGCCCACATCCCATAAAAACAAGAAAAAAAAAACTCTTCGAGTGAGGAAGCTGCCATAGGAGAGGCAGCTCTTGATGTCACTCAACATTTACACACAAGTAGACTTTCCAGCAAGGGTCACTAGATATTAAACAGAAGGAGCAGGAGCCCTGGTTGAGTTCTTTCCCTTGCTTGCTAAGAGGTGCTGAGGCCAATTGTAGCACACCGGCTATGCTGTTGTTGAGAGCTAGTAGCTCCTGATGGATCTATCTGGCTTAACTGCCAGCTTGGCTCAGCTGGCTACTCTCATCTCTGAGTCAGAAGGACATGCGTTGAAGCCCCACTCCAGAGACTTGAGCACCTAATCTAGGTTGACGCTCCCAGTGCATTGCTGAGGGAGTGCTGCCCTGTCAGAGGTGCTGTCTTTTGAATGAGACATTAAACTGCCCTCTCGTAAAAGATCCCAAGGAACTTTCCGACGAAGAACAAGGCGCTCGCCTCACGTTCTGGTCAACGTTCCTCTCTCAACCAACACCACCAAAAATAGATCAACTGGCCCTTCATCTCAATGTGGTCTGGGGAATTTTGCTGTGCGCACATTGACTGTCGTGTTTGCCTGCATAATGAGTGCCTGCTCTTCAGAAGAGTAATTCATAAGAACATAAGAACATAAGAAATAGGAGCAGGAGTAGGCCAATCAGCCCCTCGAGCCTGCTCCGCCATTCAATAAGATCATGGCTGATCTGATCCTAACCTCAAATCTAAAGAACACAAGAAGTAGGAGCAGGACCCGGCCACTCAGCCCCTGGGCCCGCTCCGCCACCCACAGGGCCTCGACCGATCCGAACTCAGCCTCATGTCCAATTTCCTGCCCGCTCCCAGTAACCCCTAATTCCCTTTACTTCTAGGAAACTGTCTATTTCTGTTTTAAATTTAAGTAATGATGTGGCTTCCACAGCTTCCTGGGGCAGCAAATTCCACAGACCTACTACCCTCTGAGTGAAGAAGTTTCTCCTCATCTCAGTTTTGAAAGAGCAGCCCCTTATTCTAAGATTATGCCCCCTAGTTCTAGTTTCACCCATCCTTGGGAACATCCTTACCGCATCCACCCGATCAAGCCCCTTTACAATCTTATATGTTTCAATAAGATTGCCTCTCATTCTTCTGAACTCCAATGAGTAGAGTCCCAATCTACTCAACCTCTCCTCATATGTCCACCCCCTCATCCCCGGGATTAACCGAGTGAACCTTCTTTGTACTGCCTCGAGAGCAAGTATGTCTTTTCTTAAGTATGGACACCAAAACTGTATGCAGTATTCCAGGTGCGGTCTCACCAATATCTTATATTCGTTGGATGTGAAGTACTTCGGGACATTATGAGGGCATGAAATGCTCGCAAGTTTATTTCTTCTTTCGAACTAGGCGTTGACTTTGTCGCCCGAGCGTTTGCGGGAGTTCTCCAGAGCTTCATAATCCCGTGAATATCCAAGGTTCCCTCAGGAAACACGGGTGGAAGGTGCCACAGGGACGGTGAGGATCAACCTTTCCCCGTTGTTTCAAATCTTATATTGCTGCAAATTCATCGCTCGCCTCATAACCGAGTCAGTGGAGCTTATTACCGTGATTTCTTGTGTCGTTGCTGCTCACCTCCCGTTCACCCGTGGGCCTCGGGAGATCCACTGCTCACATGTCTAATTGGCATTATTCATAGCTCATCAGATTCAGGATGATGCTAGTACCAGAATAAGACTGAGAAAAAAACAGAATTTTTTTTTAAAGGTAACAATAATTCTATTATCTTATTAAAAATCTTGATTAAGCAAACGTTTCCTGTCCACGAACCCGACCTCTCATTGTCATGAATTCTGGCCATGGTTTTGTGTCAACTTTTCCCATTCAATTTTGCCATGCCAACAGTCACACTATCCCTTCCCCTCCCACCCCTGACCTTCGCCCTCCCCCCCCTTGTCCTTGTCCAATACCCCCTTTCCCTTGTCCCCTCTGTCCCTCGCTCCCCATCCCCTCCCCCCTACTGTCCCTCCCCCCCGCTGACTGTACCTCACTCCCTCCCCACTCAACGACAGGCTGCGCGAGGGACATTGTGACAGCTGACAACGTGAGGAGGGGGAGGGAGGCCTCAAAATCAGGAAGCACTTTTACACACAGAGGGTAGTACAAATTTGGAATTCAGTCCCCCCAAATGGTTGTGAAAGCTTCCAAGATTGAGATCGACAGATTTTTGTTGGGTAACGGTATCAAGGGATATGGAGCAAAGGTGGGAAATTGGAGTTGAGGTGCAGATCAGCCAGTGCTCCCTGTAACTTTTCTTTCGGGCTGTCAAAGGGGCCGCGCGACCCATTCAAAAGTCCGCGCATGCGCAGTTTTTTTTTCAATTTAAAAGCAGGCGCGCTTGCTGCACGGGGCCCCTGGAGCTCAGTGCGGCTGCGCGGCCTAAATGGAACATTGACATCAGCCATGATCTAATTGAATGGCGGAGCAGGGTCGAGGGGCTGAATGGCCTCCTCCTGTTCCTAATGTTACCAAGTTACAATGTAGTTTAGGGCTCTGTCCACTAGGTGTCTCCCTGCGGCCGGTTTCTGAAAGCCTCTGGCCCAACCCAGCCGCCATCTTGTTTGTATATAAAAAAAATAATTATTAACTGACTGTGGTGGGCAGTTTATTATTCATTCGAAAAGCATTAAACAAGTCTCGGAATTACACTTGTGGATATTGGTGGGTGAATGTTTATGTGATATTCCTTTCTTAAGAACCCACTAAAATAAAGCATCAAAATGGTGGACGGAGGGTTGCTGCTAAATGTTTCTGGCCTATCAGCGGGCAGCTCGTGCACGGAATAAAAGGCACAGGCTCGGGATGACAAGAGAGGCTGAAAAACTGCCGAGAGTGTTCCGTACTGAAGGGGTTAACAGAATTTGCACCGTTGGGAAAAATCAGCTCACTGTCACCTACACAACCAATTCTACAATCTTACTAATCCCAGCGCGCCTACAGTGAATTATTTCCAGGGCGTATTTATTATTTATCATACTTGTAATGATTTTAATGCTTTCGTTGATCTGTTAGACGGTGCCCTGTTGTTGAACTGTGGTTGATGAATATGTATGGCCCCTTTTCACATTCCCTCCGCTTCTGCCCAAAGTAGACAAGAGTAATAGGCTCGAAATCTCGGCTGTGTGGGAAACGAGAGGGAGAAAAGAAGGGATGAGTCACACAGGAAACATGGAAGAGAAAGTTATGAGAGAGTGAGCGACATGAAAAGGGAATGTGAGGGGCTGCTGGAAAAGTGAGAGAAAGGTATTCATGAGAGACACAAAATGAATTGGATAAAAATAAGAGCAAGTGACAAAAATAGAGTAAAACTGTAAGTGGATCATTAAGTTGGAAGAATTCATGGTTTGGTGCTGCACTGTCTTTTGGATGAGATGTTAAACCGAGGCCCCGGCTGCCCTCTCAGGTGGATGTAAAAGATCCCATGGCACTATTTCGAAGAAGAGCAGGGGAGTTCTCCCCGGTGGCCTGGCCAATAGTTACCCCTCAACCAACATCATTAAACAACAGATTATCTGCTCATTATTATTGCTGTTTGTGGGACCTTGCTGGCCGCGAATTGGCTGCCACGTTTCCTACATTGCAATAGTGACTAAACTTCAGAAGTACCTCATTGGTTGTAAAGTACCATGGGACGTCCTGAGGTGGTGAAAGGTGCTGTATAAATGACAGTTCTTTCTTTCCTTCCTTCGATTGAAGGGATGGAGTAGAGGAAGAGTAGATGCACTGGAACATCTCAGCAGTGACTTCCCTTTGACCTATTTGTTCCCCTCCTGAAGACGCCAATCCTGTTGGGGTTCGGTCCCACATGTGCCGCCCATTCTCCATGAGTTAGCTCAGGCTCGTTGACAGTGAGGGGACATCACAGCTGAGCCCCATCCTATCCTCACCCGACATAGCTTGCCCCGCAGGGGTCAACTACTAGCGCTCAGGAGCGGAAACCTAGATGATTGCCCCATCCCACCCAAAACTAGGGACACCATGGTCAATTGTAGCACCCCCCTTACGATCAACCCAGCTCAACCAGCACGGCCCATTCAATCTTGCCTGGCACCTTCTGGTCTGGGTTGTGTCTCCACCCGCTTGGCCAGTCAGGGAAACAGAAAGAACATACATTTCTATAGCACCTTTCATGACCTTCGGAAGTCCCAAAGCACCTTACAGCCAACAAAGTACTTTTTGAAGCGTAGTCACTGTTGTAATGTAGGAAACGCGGCAACCAATTAGCGCACAGCAAGCTCCCACACACAGCAACATGATAATGAACAGATCATCTGTTTTTATTTTGTGATGTTGCTTGAGGGATAAATATTGGCCGGGACACCGGGGAGAACTCCCCCTGCTGTACTTCAAAACAGTGCCATGGGATCGGTTACGTCTACCCGAGAGGTCGGACGGGACGTCGGTTTAACGTCTCATCGGAAAGACGGCACCTCCGACAGTGCAGCACTGCCTCAGCACCGCACTGGGAGTGTCGGCCTGGATAATGTGCTCTACTGTCTGGAGTGGGTCTACAATCCCACGACCTTCTGACTCAGGGGCGAGCGTGCTACCTACTGAGCCACGGCTGACACTCGGGAGCCAATGTGAGGCGCGCCATAAAAAAGTAGTCGAGAAAGGTAGAAAGCAACTAGCCTAGATCTGGAGCAGTCCTCGGTTAAACAGAGAAGTGAGGCTGACCTTCTATTTTTATCTGCTGTGCAGTCATACTTTCTTAACGCTCACTCTGGGACTGGCTCAAGTTCACTTTTAAGTTGCTGATTGCTAGAGGGAGCAAGGGGGCCCTAGCAATCGTGCCTGCACTTAGGCTGGCTATGAGATGCAATGGGGTTTCACTATTCGTGTGAACGCCGTTTCCCAGGTAGGCTTACCCTCCTTCCCTGTGATGGGCAGCTTTCAGGATTTGGGTAGGTTCTCATTGACTGAGTCTCAACTGAGAATCTCGTGCCCATCCCCAGAAATGGGGATGTTCGCTGATGACTGCACAGTGTTCAGCGGCATTCACAACTCCTCAGATAATGAAGCAGTCCGTGCCCGCATGCGACAAGACCTGGACGACGTTCAGGCTTGGGCTGATAAGTGGCAGGTAACATTCGCGCCACAGAAGTGCCAGGCAATGACTATCTCCAACAAACGAGAGTCTAAACACCGCCCCTTGACATTCAACGGCATTACCATCGCCGAATCCCCCACCATCAACATCCTGGGGGTCACCATTGACCAGAAACTTAACTGGACCAGCCACATAAATACTGTGGCAACAAGAGCAGGTCAGAGGCTAAGTATTCTGCGGCGAGTGTCTCGCCTCCTGACTCCCCAAAGCCTTTCCACCATCTACAAGGCACAAGTAAGGAGTGTGATGGAAAACTCTCCACTTGCCTGGATGAGTGCAGCTCCAACAACACTAAAGAAGCTCGACACCATCCAGGACAAAGCAGCCCGCTTGATTGGCACCCCATCCACCACCTTAAACATTCACTCCTTCCACCACCGGCGTACCGTGTCCGCAGTGTGTACCATCGACAAGATGCACTGCAGCAACTTGCCAAGGCTTCTTCGGCAGCACCTCCCAAACCTGCGACCTCTTCCACCTAGAAGGACAAGGGCAGCAGACACATGGGAACACCACCACCTCCAAGTTCCCCTCCAAGTCACACATCATCCTGACTTAGAAGTATATCGGCCGATCCTTCATTGTCGCTGGGTCAAAATCCTGGAACTCCCTCCCTAACAGCGCTGTGGGAGTACCTTTACCACACGGACTGCAGCGGTTCAAGAAGGCGGCTCACCACCACCTTCTCAAGCGCAATTAGGGATGGGCAATAAATGCTGGCCTTGCCAGCGATGCCCACATCCCATAAAAACGAATTAAAAAACATAATAAAAACTTTGATTCCTTTCTTAACTGCTGTAAGCGTATCAAAGTTAGATTCCACACATTTCAAGTAGACGAGAGTATTAGACTTGACTTCTCTGTGAAAATGAGAAAGAGAGAGCATGGGTTATAAAGGAAGCATGATAGAGAAAGTTGTCTACCTGAGATCTGTGGAATCCAACAGCAGGAGCAATGGAGCTATGTGTTTATCATGTTTAGAACAGTCTGTTGACTGGCCCGCCAGCCCAATAACTGTGTAAGTGTTAGCTTGGCTCAGTTAGTAGCACTCTTGCCTCTAAGCTGGATACATTGTGGGTTCTAAGCCCCACCCCAGGATGTAAGCCCATAATTCCAGGTGGGTGATCCTTTGAATTATTTCATTTTTGTATTCTGGTGCATGACACCATTCTGAGAAGAACAGTACATTGTCTTTGCTAAAATTCCCCCTTCAACCAGCACCGAAGATAACAGCTGGTTTTTCTGTTTGTGGGATTTTGCTGTGTACAAAATGCTGTGTTTGCAGTGACTGCACTTGCATGTGAATTACTTTGGGCCATAAATGATATGAAATACGATTTGAATACACTGGTCTACTTTGTACTTCTAGAATGAGATGAAGGCTGGAAAATGGGGCCTTTTTCGCCCCCTGGAACAGAGAAGGTCAAAGGGAATCTAATAGAAGTTTTCCAATTCTAAATGATTTTAAGAAGGCAAGTAGTGAAAGATAGTTCCCACTAGTTGGTGAATCGGCAGCAAGGAGGCACTAACACTAGAAGAACAAAGTTAGAAGACAACTTTTCACACAGAGAGTAACTCGAACATGGGATGCTTCACAAGAAGCTGATGAGGCAGAAACTATAACATTATTTAAGACGCTCCTTCAATAATAAGTAAGGTGACCCAGCTTTTGGTCACCTGTCCTATGACCTCCTTATGTGGCTCAGTATCCAATCTTGTTCGATAACGCTCCTGTGACGCGCCTGGGCACGTTTCACTATGTTCAAGGTGCTATGTAAATGCAAGTTGTTGTTGTTGTGTCGTTGGAATTGGCTTAATTTGCAAAGGAAGACAATGAAAGGATATGAAATAGATGAGAAGTCGCACAACACCAGGTTATAGTCCAACAGTTTTATTTGAAATCACGAGCTTTCGGAGCGCTGCTCCTTCGTCAGGTGAAGTGAAGGAATACAAATCAGCGAAGCATATAAAGTTCTCTGTCTATATAGAGCTTTGCTGATTTGTATTCCTTCACTTCACCTGACGAAGGAGCAGCCGCTCCGAAAGCTCGTGATTTCAAATAAAACTGTTGGACTATAACCTGGTGTTGTGCGACTTCTCATTTTTGTCCACCCCAGTCCAACACCGACATCTCCGCGATAGGAAATAGGGCAGGGAAACGGGTTTGGACAGCTTTGCGGGAAGAGCTAGCACAAGCCCAGGCACGGTCGGCCGAATGCCCCCCCCCCCCACCCCCTTCGGTTGCTGTAACTTCTTTGACATTGAGATATTTCTGAAGGACTGCCCATTTGGTCAGCCCTTGCTGGTGCGGTGATGAGGCAGACAGGACGCTCAGCAGTCTCGTTTAAATATAACGCCGAACGAAATGCTAGCGTCAGTCCACACCTCATGGAATAGAGAGTCATTGCTCAGCACAATCGCTCGCAGCAGGCAAGAGCCTGCATTTGTGTAGTGCCTTTCACATCCCCAGCACTTCACAGCCAATAAAATCACCTTCGAAGTGAAACCACTGTTGTTACGTACGGGCTGGATTTTGTCTTGGGGTCGGGTTGGGGTCGTGTTACCCACATTTCGTGTTGCCCCCCCGACTCCAGATTAATGTGGATGAATGATGCAATTTTCACTTAATTGGGTAATTGAGTTCCAGCATGTGGGAACCCATGAACCAATTAGTGGTTTCAGTCTGAAAGTCGCCTCTGATGATGTCATCATTGCAGGTCAGAGACTGCCTGGTCTCAGAGATTGCCTGGCCTTTGCTGTGAGAGGACCTGGATGCAAAATGAGCAGCATCTCAGAGAGAGAGAGAGAGAGAGAATGAGAGAGAGAGAGAGAGAGAGAGAGAATTTTTTTGCATCCAGGTCCTCTCACAGAGGCGGGACGGAGTCGGGAACCCCGCGACCCATTTTGTCAAAATTGCGTGGAGGCGTGTTGGAGTCGGGACCCCCGAATCTGCTACTTTAACCCCCCACACGCCTCCAAAGCCGACTCCACAGGTCATTCAAAATCCAGCCCTAGAGACAGTTTTGCACAGAGCACATGAG